>CM060450.1:9187464-10414372 GCA_030545235.1 Helianthus tuberosus | reverse complement strand
CACTGGGATTAGCAGGAGTAGCTGGAGTGGTAGCGGTAGTAGCAGCGCTGATACGTTTAGGCAGCCTGTTCTGTTCTACTGCCTGATCGGTGAGGCGATGAGCTAACTTGACGATCTGTTGAATGGTGCCAAGATTTGCTGAGGTTACGTGACTTTGAATTTCCGGCACCAGTCCATTGAGATACATTTCGATACGTTTAATGGGAGGGTCTACCATAGTAGGACACAGAATAGCCAACTCATTCGATCTTCTGGTGTACGCTTCAATTTCTGACCCCGTCATTTTCAAGTGGTAAAACTCTACCTCCAGCTTATGAATATCATCACGGCTACAGTATTCCTCTTTGATCAACTCCTTGAAATCATTCCAGGGTGTGGCGTTAGCAACAGCCAACCCTAACATCTGAACTTGCGCATTCCACCAAGTCAGCGCAATGCCTTCTAGAGTACCAATGGCGTACTTCACCCTGCGAGCCTCAGGGCATTCACACATTTCAAATACGGACTCGAGATTTTCAAACCAATGGAGGAGTCCAACCGCTCCTTCCGTGCCACTAAAAGTAGTAGGACGACAGTCCATGAAAGTTTTGAAGGTGCAAACAGGTGGCTGAGCGTGCTGACCTGTTGTGTATAAGAATCCAGTACAAGATTAAGCACAAGAGTTGTTTTAGGAGTGTAGGATCTAAAGATCCTAGTGTGAGTTACAACGGAGGGTATACCTCCTTCTTGTGCGGCTGCAAGTGCCGCAGCAACTCGTTCGTTAATAAGAGCCGTCAACTGGGCTTGCGTCATGTTGATACGTCCAGACATGATCTTCATAGCAAAGATAACATAAGTGAGAGAGGTTCACGAATAGTGCGATGACAGAAGAGAGTAAGCACACAAGTGTTCTCATGCAATAGTGTTAAGTTAACCTAAGCATACCCTGAGCAAAGTTCTATGCAATTCTATCAAGTAGGCAACAAAACATGTACCATATTACCTAGGATGTTGAGTCTTGCACGTGAAGCGAGGCGTCGTTGTGGATCGTTGAGCACTGTTCTGGTTATAGTCTGGTTTTAATAAAAACGTTTTCCCCTTATTAAAACCGAGTTCTCTATAACCAATGGCTCTGATACCAATCTGTCACACCCCCAAAAATCCACACGCGGAGTACCACCGCTTGGAGGCGTGACATGACCAGGATCAAGCCACCAATCATATTGAACATAAGTATATAGTAAAAGTCATTCATCAATACGATAGGTGTTTCCAAAACCAAATATAAACAAGTGTGTAGCGGAAGCATTAAAGTAAAACCCAACATAAGTTTAAGTACAAAATGTCATAATGTTTAACAACACATTCACGATCCATGTCCACAACGACCGTGCCTCCCGTGCAAGCTCCAAAAGTACCTAAGGTCCTGCAAGGCATGTAACAGAGAGTCAACAACTAGTTGAGCGAGTTCACAGTTGGTTATTTAGTTATAATGTTCGTATCGTAAATCGTATGTTCATTTAGTAATCATGTATCGTATGTAATAGCATCGCGGCCCTCTAGGCATGTTTGCGAAGTTTAGTGGGGATTTCCCATATGTTCTCTAGACTAGGTATATTTGTATCGCGGCCCTCCAGGCATGTTTGCGAAGATTTAAAGTATAGTTTGCGGCCATTCCAGGCATGTTTGCGAAGATTGTTCTAGTATCGCGGCCGATCCCGGCATGTGTGCAAAGAGAAGTATATGTATCACTAGTCTAGTAGTATCTACCATTGACCTTCCTCTCCCGAGGCCTATGGTATGTAATTCCGATAACTCTTAAGCATAAATAATCAATCAACCCATTCCCAACCCCGGGAATCCCATGCCTTGGTAGAAGTGTGAACTCACCTTGTTTTGCTCGGTATGCTAAGTTAAGTGCTCACAATTAATCAGTCAAGTCCTATAGTGCACGTATACTCAATCAGTTTACGTTCGTAATATTTCACATGTAACTATCATCACACTAATATCACAAAGCGTGTTTGGCAGTTAATCGCACATCACATAACAGTTAATCACAGTTTATTATAGCATATTATCCAATAACATACTTAATACAGTTACTGACTTGGCATAGTTAATGAGCCATAACATGGTTGGATCAGAACTAACAGAGTTAACATATGTAACTGGATTAACAACCTAATGTAGTTAAGAACAAACAGAATTACATACAGACAAGTTTAATAACTAACAGTGTAGATTAAATAAATAGAGTTAACAACTTAACAAGGTTAACAAACCATAAAAGTTAACAACTTACTAGCTTAACAGAGTTGACAACTAACTGCATCAAAAACTAACTGAATTAATAAACTAACAGATTAATAACAACACAGAACACATGAGCCGAAAACACTATAGGCCGAAATCACCTTATGCCGAAATCCCTTTATAGCCGAAAACCCTTTATAGCCGAAAACCCCTTTATAGCCGAAAACCAACTTGGGCCGAAATCAACATGTGGGCCGAAATCACCTAAAGTGATTTCGTCCACTTTTAAGTGTGGTGGGTGATTTCGTCCAGAACATCATCTTCACCAACACTTACTGTAACTTAAACCCAGCAACTAAAAACTCATCTAATGGTTACATGATTAATCATTTACAAGTCCTATAATAAATCATTGATATGTAATATATAATTTGCCAACATCATATGATACCAGGATCCCGATTTAATCAGTTTATCATTCATTAACATACACCCACTGTTGATCAAAACATCAAATATACAGACAGTTCATAGATAATAATTATCCAACAAACACACAATGATCAATCACATAATCACATATATACATACATCATGATTAAACATCCAATAATCATACGATATGCAACTAAAACAACTGAATCATGAAATCACTAACCAAGGATTTAAACAGAGGTTTTGGCTTCAAATGAGGAATTCTCTTTGTGGGTTTCAGAGGTAGAGAGAGAAACAATGTGATAAGATAAGGTTTGGTAACTAAGAAACTTCTCCGAGAAGATTTGTTTATAAAATGATTATATAAAATATCTCAATACTGGGCCAAGGCCCATCTCTGATTTCGTTGGTCATCAGTGGACGAAAACACATAAGGTGTTTTCACCACTTTGGTGATTTCATGGGTACTTGTTTTCAGTAAGAGTTCCATCTTTATTTAACATGTTAATTAATACTAAACCTTATTAACATACACTCACATATAATAAATATTATGGATCCCAAGTGTAAAATATCAATCGAAATACGATATAACGTATTACAAAGGTAAGCGTTGTGAAACAACGAGTCGTGTAAACAAACAACATAAACAATAAAAAAAATTAACGTGCACTAAATGCGAAGATGGAAATCTTGGAAACTCGAGTTGTCACATGTTTCTCCCCCTTGTATTTCTTGTAGGTCATGATGTTTTCAATGTAGTCTTTCCTTAAGGACTCATCTGCCCTTTCTGAAATTTTCTGACATACATTTTTAGCAAAACGCTCCATAGCATTGACCTGTGAGAGTAAAAACTGATAGTTTTGTTGAAATTCTCTTTCAGATTTCCCTTTTCTATTTTTGATTGCAATATCCTCTGCTTGTTTGGCCTTGAGTTTCAAGTATTCTTCAATATTGTTAGGCCTGGGATAATTTGCAATTGATGGTAAACTCCTTTTGGCTGGGTCATCTTCATGATAAAAGGATTTGATTTCTTCTCTGACTGCAATGAGTTCCAGAGGAAATGAGACACCAGCAGGAGGTAGTGGTTTTACAATTTGAGTTGAAGAGAGAGGTATGGGTTTTGGAATAGTGACAAGTGATAGGGATTTTGAAGATGTTGGTGATGGAGATGTGTCATCATCTTTTAAAATTAGCCTTCTCCTTTTTGGTTTAGGAGAGACTGATGATGTTTTGAATGGAACAGTGGTGGTAGATGTAGTGGCAGTGGATTGTGATTGACTAACATCTGTTGTCTTCTGCTGTATGTCAGCAGGTGTTGTTTTTTGGTGGTGATGATGGTAGAGCAGTGGATGTTGTGTGTGTTGAAGTGGTGTGTGTTGATGGAACAACTGTTTGGCAAGCAGTAGTTTTTGTAACTCCTGTTGCATCAGCTGTTTTGTATGGTGGTTTTTTAGCAGACTTTGAACGTCTGGTTGGAATGGATTTGGGTTGCCTTACTTTTCTAGTAGGCCTCTTCTTTTCCTCAACAGGATTTTCATGATCCTTTGACCCAGAAGTACCCTGATCTGGATGATCCATTCTGTCCACCCTGGCTTTCCTTTTGGCCTCTCTATCCCTTTTTACACTTGCAACTACTTCTGCTAGTGCATTTGTTGTCACATCAATTTTCTTGCTGCCATCTGGCAAAGGGATCTTTTTGGTCATGTTTGAATTTTCTGGTTCAAGATAGAGACCATCCTCTATACCCTTCTTTTTCCACTCCTTAATTTTCTCCCCCTTTTTGGCATTATCTTCTGGGAGTTGATAAATGTATCGTACTTTTGGAGGAGCAGTGCCAGTGGTGTGCAAGATCTGAGTTTTGAGAGCCTTTAAATCAGCCTGAGTGTTCTTGAACCTTGACTCCATTGCATTTCTCAGCTGTTGTACATGTTTTTCATGTTGCTGATCTGCTAATTGTGCTTGTTGTTAGAGAAAAGATTGAAATAGATTCCAGAGCTCATTTGTAGCAGGTGCCCTTTGTAGAGCAGGTGCTTGAGGTGGAATAACAGTTGATTGTACCTTCTGAACTTGTAACACCTGTTGTAGCATATCTTTGAGTTCTGCAACAGAGTTATCAAGCTTTGCAATACGATCCGTCAATTTCTGGTACTTTAAACCATCACCCAAGTTAATGGGATCATCTGATTTCCCACTAGTAGTGGTTTTATCAATGGTAGATGTAGGGAGTATACTCCAAACATTAACCACTGATGCCCCTTTTTCTTGGTACTGGGGTCTTCTTCCTTCAACACTTGACAACCTTTTGATGTTGCCAGTAGGATAAATAAATCCACTGGTGGTTGGCAGAGGTGCTATAAAAGGAATTGCCTCCAAGGAAGTCTTATTAATGTAACCACTGTCCAACTGTAAACCTGTAAGTTCAACAGTTGTAATGGCTGCTTCACTTGGATTACCACCAAGAGTTACTTGTAACTCATGGGGTGTAACCTCCTCAGGTTGTGTTGGTGGGTTAGCAAAGATTGATACATCAGACCCAGTCAGTTGTTGAGGTATATTCTCATTAGTGGGTGATTGAGAAGGACTGGTTAATGCCTGGTTCAAATCAATTGCATCCAACAGTGGTTTTATTGGTGAGGAAATTGTGGATGTGATGATTTGTGTAGAAATAGGATGTGTCCCGGGCATTGGACTGTGGATGATAGAAACGAGTGTTTCCAGAGCATCATGATGTGGAGACCCTATTTGTACAACCTGTTCTTTTTGTGAAGAAACAGGAGGAGTTTCGGTTATGGGTTGAGATATTTGTACCAACTGCTGTGAGGAAGTAGCAGCAGTGGTTTCTTGTGACTTTTGTGTTGTCACTGGCAGGAGCTCTGGTATCTCATCCTCCAGAGATGCCTTTTTGATGGTTTTGGGGGGTTTTTGTGTTTTTCTTTTTGTTGGCTTTTTGGTGATTGTAGGTGTGGGTTTCAAAACAGTTGTGCTGCTGCTTTAATCACCTTGAGCAGTGGGCTCAGCAGCAGATACCTGAGGAGCAGTTGTAACTGCTAAAATCTGCTCAGGCACCTCTACTTGTGTTTTGCAAGGTGCTAACATTCTTGAAAAAGTTTCAGTTGTTAAACTGTTTATTTGAGTAGAATCACCTTGGTTTATTACAGCTAAATCATCCTTACTGAATTTCTTTGAAAAATAGTAACTTAAAAACCTTGGAAACAGTAAGAATGATTTTGTTTCAACATTATTAACCAAATCTTTGAAAATTTCTCGAGAACAGTTAAAATTTTCTCCTTGAAGAATTGCATATCCCAGATTTTGAATCTTTAAAGGGATTTCAATGAAAGAAGTGGTTTTGTTTGAAACACATAGTAGGAGGGTATGAAATAAAAATCTGGTTGCAGACGGAAAATAACCTTTTTCTAAGGTAATTTTCTTCATCGTTGTGGCTTCATACCCTCTCTCAATGAAGTCAGTTTGTAACTCGTTTTTAGTGAAAGAAATTTTACCTTCCTGATCACCGAGTTGAAAGACCTCTGAAATGGATTGAGGCGTGATTTGGACAACTTTACCCTTTATCGAAGAGTTGATGGTGGTTGCAGTGTCTCATTGTTTTTCAAGGGTTGCATTTTTCCAGAACTCCCTTTGGGTCGCCAAATAGATTGGTGCATCGGCAGTGAACAAAGTTTTGTACTTTGATTTTGCCATGAGATCAATGATGGAATCGAAAACTTTGGTGGTTCCTGGTTTTGTGAGAAGACCCAGGAGATTGTGAGATGGTTTATGTGGAATTTCAGTGGAGATTGCCTTTTGAGAGGCTGTTTTCGATGATGATTTTGATGAGGGTTTTGAGGATGACTTCGATTTTGTCATTTTGAAGATGAATGATCGAAGAAAGTTGTGAATGATGAGAAGAAAAACTGCTTTGAGAAGAGAATTTTTAAGAATTCAATTCGACAGTAAAACCCTGTTTTGGTGGTGAGTGGGGGATTTTATAAGGAAGAAAGTGAATGCTGAGGTGGCAGCCGTTACAAAAGGTCTGACCAATATGTACTGCCCACGTGACAACCCCTGTTGAAAGTGAAGGACAGTACTTTGTGTGATAGGGACATATGAAGGCAGTGGATGATTTTCACTATCAGTGGATAGCATATCGGTGGATAAGACACTGCTTTTGAACAACAGAGTTTATCAAAGTAATGAGAGAGCAGGGGTTGACTTTCAACAGTGGACAGACTTTTGAAGGAAGCAGACTTTTGAACAATCAGTGGTTAATGGCAGACTTTTAAGGATTTTAATGAAAAATTTTCATTTTTAGCTATTTTTAAGGATGGAGTTTTGATTTTCTGAAAACATTTTGTTGCTTTTATTCATAGAAAAACAAGATGTTGCTTGTTATTCCATGTTCAGCATCCCAATCCTAGAGACCAAACTTTCAAAAGTGGCTGTATCAAGTGCTTTTGTGAGCACATCAGCTAGCTGGTCTTTAGTTGGGACATGATGCAGAGAAATCAAACCTTTTTCATAGCAATCCCTCACAAAGTGATGTCTGATGTCGATGTGTTTGGTGGTTGAGTGGGAAACTGGATTTTTGATGATATTTTCTGCTGCCTGACTGTCCAACATGAGTGGTGTCTTTAAGGCAGTGATACCAAAATCCAGCAACTGATTTTGAAGCCACAGGAGTTGGGCTGTACAGCTTGCAGCAGCAATGTATTCAGCTTCAGCAGTGGATGTTGAAACAGCTGCTTGCTTTTTGCTTTGCCATGAAACTAAGCAATCACCTAGAAACTGGCACCCTCCTGATGTGGACTTCCTTGTGGTGTGACATCCAGCAAAGTCACTGTCTGAGAAACCTGAAAGCTTGATGTTCCCATTAGCTGGATACCAGATACCAAGTGTGGGAGCACCTTTTATGTATCTGAAGATCCTTTTTACAGCAATGAGATTTGATTTTCTGGGAGCTGATTGACTTCTTGCACAGACACATGTTGCAAACATGATGTCTGGTCTAGATGCAGTTAGGTACAATAAAGACCCAATCATGCTTCTATAAAGTGTTTGGTCAATCAGCTCATCCTTTTCATCAGACATGACCAGCTTATTTGTTGCCATGGGTGTGTTGCATGGTTTACAATCATTCATATCAAATTTGGTTAAAAGTTCTTTAGCATATTTTCTTTGATGAATGAAAGTTCCATTTTGCAATTGCTGTACTTGGAGACCAAGAAAGCATTGCAGCTCACCCATAGCACTCATTTCAAACTCAGCTGTCATGAGTTCTTTAAACTCTTCACACATTGAGTTACATGTGCTTCCAAAAATAATGTCATCCACATAAATCTGGACAATCATTAAATCCTTCCCTCTCCATTTTAAAAACAGTGTTTTATCAATGGTACCTCTTTTGAAACCATTTGAGAGTAGGAAGTTGGAAAGAGTTTCATACCAGGCCCTTGGTGCTTGTTTCAAGCCATACACGGCTTTGTTTAGCCTGTAGACATGATCTGGATAAAATGGATCCTCAAAACCTGGAGGTTGACAAACATACACCTCTTCTTGAATTGTACCATAGAGGAAAGCACTTTTGATATCCATTTGAAACACCTTCATATTGTGGTTGACAGCAAAGGCCAGGAACAGTCTAATGGCTTCCAATCTTGCAACAGGGGCAAATGTTTCATCATAATCAATCCCCTCTTCCTGTCTGTAACCTTGAACCACAAGCCTGGCTTTATTCTTGACAACAATACCCATTTCATCAGTTTTGTTTTTGAAGACCCACTTTGTGCCAATGGGACTAACCTCTTCTGGCAGTGGTACAAGCTCCCATACTTGTTGTCTTTTAAACTGTTGGAGCTCCTCTTGCATGGCTTCTACCCAGCTGTTGTCTTTCAGTGCCTCTTGGTACTTGACTGGCTGATGGAGTGATAGAAAACCAGCAAAAAGACAAATGTTTTGGGTTTGACTTCTTGTGAGCACCCCTTCATTTATGTTGCCAATGATTTGATCAGGTGGATGAGATCTCAAGAAGATTAAA
Organism: Helianthus tuberosus; assembly: GCA_030545235.1. Taxonomy (NCBI): domain Eukaryota; kingdom Viridiplantae; phylum Streptophyta; class Magnoliopsida; order Asterales; family Asteraceae; genus Helianthus; species Helianthus tuberosus. The sequence goes on along the minus strand of CM060450.1, from coordinate 10,405,665 downwards.
TCTCCTTGGTATGGTATGATGGCATTTGTTGGTGAAGGCTGCAAATGTGTATCATCTGAGCTAACCACTGCTGGGGACTTTGATGATCCAGCAGTGGTTTCAAAAGGTGGTGGTATAGGAGGTAATGAAGTGGACAACTGCTGACTTTTATCCACTGTTTGAGGACTTTTGTCAGCAGTGTTTGAGGATATGGAAGCAGTGGTTGATGGGCTACTTTGGTCAACAACTGTTGAGGTAGCAGTGGTTGAGCTTTGACAACTGTTTTGAACAGCTGGTGCTTTTCCCTTTGTGGCAGACCTTTGAGGGATGATGATTTCATACCCATAGTCTGGTGTTGTATCCTCTGATGTACCTGCACTGTTAGTCTTGACAGCAGTATTTTCAAAAGTGAATTTTTCAAGATCAAACAGATCAGCAGGGTTTGCTGGGATTTTCATTGATGAGAGTTCATTGAACTTAACATTCAAAGTCTCCTCCACTGCCTTGGTCCGTGTATTGAACACTTTGTAGGCCTTGGCAGTGGTTGAGTATCCCAGATGATAACCACAATCAATTTTGGCTGCAAATTTTGAAATGGAATCTTTTAAGTTCAAAATAAAGCATGGGCAGCCAAACACTTTGAAATATGAGATCAGTGGTTTAATTTTATACAGAATTTCATAGGCAGTCTTTTTGTGCCTGGGGTTTATTAAAACTCTGTTCTGAACATAGCAAGCAGTGTTTACTGCCTCTGCCCAGAAAGTTAATGGCAAACCTGAATCTGCAAGCATGGTTCTGGCAGCCTCAATCAGAGTTCTGTTCTTCCTTTCCACTACCCCATTCTGCTCTGGTGTTCTTGGGATGTTGTACTGCCTTACAATCCCTTTCTTCACACAGAAGGCATCCAACTCCCTATTTTTGAATTCTGTGCCATTGTCACTCCTGAAGCTTTTCACTGGAAGGTCAAATTGCTTTTCAACCTGTATTACAAAGTCTTGCAAAATGCCTGCAGTTTCATCTTTTGAGTGCAAAAAGAAAGTCCATGTGAACCTAGAAAAGTCATCAACAATAACCAAACAATATCTTTTCTTTTTGAGGCTCATGACTTGAACTGGGCCAAACAAATCCATGTGTAACATTTGCAAACACTGGGTTGTTTTGGACTCTTCAATGGACTTGTAAGAACTTTTATGCTGTTTTCCTTTTAAACAGGAAATGCAATGTTCAGGACATGAAAACAATTTTTGTGGTAGGCCTCTCACCAAACCATTTTTTGAAATTTCTGTGATTGTCTTAAGATTTGTGTGTCCCAGCCTTCTATGCCAAAGTTCTGTCTCTTTGTTAGAGGCAACTGAGAACAGACAGGCATCAGCTCTGGGACACTCTTTTGACATGTCAACAACATAAACATTGCCACTTCTTTGAGCAACAAGTTTAGTTTGACCAGTTTTGATTATTGCTTCAATCTTTTTGACCATTTCTGGTCCAACAATCCTACAACAATCTTTTGTGAAGAATGACCCAAAACCCTTGTCACTCATTTGGGACACACTCAGAAGGTTGAATTTTAGATTGTCTATTAGATTGACATTTTCAAATTTTACTTTTCCAGACTCCACTGTACCCGACCCCAGAACTTTTCCTTTACTATTATTCCCAAAGGATATATCACCCCCTCCATGGATTTTAAAATCTTTGAGGAGGGCTTTACATCCTGTCATGTGCCTGGAGCCTCTACTATCTACATACCAAAGACTATCAAAGCATGCAGAAGCTCCCTTGGCAGCTGCCATCATTGCACAATCACATTGATGATCTTTTTCATCATCAGCTTTCACCTTCTTTTCACCAGCCTTTTCTTCTTTCTCTTCTTCTTTGTCCTCTACGGACCATGGATCTGTCATTGGTTCAATCAGGGTACCTGAACTTTCTCCCAACAGTAGTTCACCAGCCACAGCAGTAACCACTGCTTCAGTCACCTCTTCCACTGTTTCAAAGCACTGTTGTTCCTCCTCAGTTTCAACCCCCTCCTGTATTGACTCTAATGCCATCAAACAAAACTCATCATGTGAAGAATCATTAGAAGCATAGAGTGCAAAATTTTCATCATTAAGGTCTTCAGGCATACTGCTCCAGTCAACAAACCCTTGAGTGAAAAAACTTTGTTGATCTGGTTGTGCTGCTGCTGGAGCAGTGGTTTGAGGTGCAACAGGTTGCACTTGTACCTGTGGAGCAGGGGTTTGAACATATTGGATTTGTGGAACAGTAGTTTGGACATAATGTACTGGCACAGGGGCAGCAGCATAGTGAGCAGTGTTCACTTGAGTTGCTGGGGCATATTGGGCATAGTGCACAGTGTTTTGGTTTTGAGGTCTAGGATTTGAGCTAGGATGAGTAATTATGGGACCAGTAGTTTGACTCCTACATTCCCTAGCGAAATGTCCCAACCTATTACACTTGTAGCACTTGATTTTCGATTTATCCAACCCAACCCTTAGATTCCCATGCAAACCTGGGAATTTTCGCCCTGTTCTTTTGTAAAACTTGCTAGTTCTAACACTTAGCAAAGCCAGTTGGTGCAGGATGTCCATTTCCTCTAAATCAGTGGGATCAAAATGTTGCAAATCATTTAGTTCAAAACTTAAATTGTCTGACATCTGGTTTTCATTTGCAGTGAATGCATAACTAGCAGAGTGAGGATCAGGGTTGTTAAAATTTGCACCAGCAGTTATGTCAATGAAGTGATCATAACCCTGATCCTTACCACTGCTCCTAGATTCTTCTTGACCCAGAAGAGCAGTATTACCGAAAGTGTAATCATCGGTAACTTTTCTTGACTCTTGTAACCTCCTTTTCTGGTTCAACTCCCTTTCGTAGGTCAGGAGTCGACCGTGGAGTTGGGTCAAGGTCAGATCCTTGAATTCAGGTGAGTTTCGGGTGACAAAAGTTATGGTGTCCCATTTTTCTGGCAGTGACCTGAGGAACCTGCTATTTTGAGTTGAGTTTGTAAAAATGGTGTTAACAAGCCTCAGTTCACTGATGAGACAACTGAAACGCTCAAATTGTTGCGTTAGTGATTCGCCTTTAACGTAGCAAAATGTTTCATACTGTTGGTTCAGGATTTCCCTATTATTTTCTATGACTTCTTCAGTTCCCCCAAACTGTTCCTTAAGTGCGTCCCATAACTCTTTGGCATTGTTACAATGTAACAGTCTAGCATATATCTCATTGGGCAGCGCTGATGCTACGATGCTAAACGCTTTAGCATCTAGTTCGATCTTTTGAAAATCGGTTTCAGTATAATTGTCAACTGGTTTTGGAACGAACTTTTTAGCATCTTCAGCACTTGGCACAGAAGGAACATGGGGACCATAAATGACAGACTTCCAACAACCTGTGCTTTGTTGAGCGAGAATGTGTCCCATCCTCCTCTGCCAGATGTTGTACTCATTTCTTTTTAGCATAGGTGGTTTAAAAAGCGAGCCGATGTTGTTTTTATCATCCTGAGATTGTGACGTCATTCTTGTTGTTTTACAGACACTGAGAAATCAACTTTAATGGTGATTAATCCTTGCCCTGTTTTTCAACGGACGAACAAACGATCAGTATCAACTGTTATGAGCTGAACTATTTACGTCAAAATGATTGTTAAATCAAATTTGACTGTCCAAGCTCTGATACCAATTGTTGGATCTGAGTTTCTTTTTTATTGTATTTTCGTTTGAAATTAAGATGGAAATGAAAGAGTTGTGCAGCGGAATTAAGATGAAAGCAAACTTTGCATACAATCAAACGAGAGTAAAACTTTAATCAAACAATGATTACAATGATTGATGAATGAATGCAAACTCCCCCTCAGCCAGAGCTCAGTAGTTTGTTTGTGCAAAGAAGACGATGTGATCAAAGAGCTAATAGAACAGTACAAAGTACTGAACTATTTATAGGCACTTGCAAACCACTGAGCATCTTAGCTGACGTCACCATGAAAGTGACATCTAACCTCCTAACAAACTCTAACCTCTGATCTATACAAACACTGATGTACTAACTACTGCTATTACAATTCATTACATAAAAGACACTTAAACAGCTGCTGCATCCTTCCACTGCTGTGAATCCAGCAGTGCTTGTCCGGATCAGCAGTACTTGACTCAAGGCAGTAGATTGAGTCAGCAGAGCTTTGGTCTTCCATCAGTCTTTAACATTTGGCAGTAGATGCAAGGCAGCAGTTGTGGATCAGCACTTGGTAAGATCAGCAGATAGGAGGTCAGCAGATACAAAGCCACTTTCAAGGGGAGAGATTTGCATGAACTAACTGTAATCATCTGCTTATTCTGGATCCACTGCTCTGATCCAGTTTTGGCTTTAATTATCTGTTCCTCTGATAGGGTTCAATCCCAACAATGTAACTAGTTTGCATAAATTGACCAAAACGGGTCAAACCTTATCATTTTTGCCTCAAAATCCAGAATGTGTTTAGTTTACCCATATTATGCAAGTCTCCAAACTTGTCAGGTCTAAATCACATTCTATTCCGGTCTTCGCTTAATCATGCGTTTTGAACCGTAAACCTTTCCTTAAAACTAACCGGTCTAAGTTACGACTTAAATAAGACCCGTTAGGAATCTAATAGGTTAATAAACCCTTCATTCCAGATTAAGAGCCCCAGTAGAAGTACTTGTGCTTGCTGATTAGAATATACGGCTGAGTATAAATTGCATTGCTAGCTCAGGTAAATAATTTGAACTTATTTTCCCTTATACGGGCTTGGGATACGGTATTATAAAAATACCGCTTGGTTGGGTGTAGAAACCTTTTAATCGGAGATGATTAAATTGCATAATCCTGTTTTAATCTGTATTGATTGATAACAAATAACATTAGGGGTTAATGACCGTGTCCTGGATATCCTTGGCTCATTTAAAAAGTGAATGGCCACAACTTAAGCACAAGGTGTAGGCATAACACCTCCTGTTGCATATGTAAAAGATATACTCACTCGTAAGGGTGTCTTCTTGTGAGATTTTATTTGTGGTGTGTCGATTAATCTTGACCGGCTTGTATAATCACCGGCCCTAAATGTTGGACAAACATGTAAATCAGATATAAGATTTTTATTAATAAAATTGTCCCAGGTTATAAAAGAATTTTTGTGCCTTATGCATTCAAATCAATTTTCTTAAACATTTTCAAAATGAGTCAGTTAAATTGTATTTACCAATGTAAACTGACGTATTTTCCAAAAAGGTTAAGTGACAGGTACTGTACGTAATTGGCTGGGAGCTCAGGGCGTTAATAAGGAATCTTGCAAGTTCTAGATGCCTGAAGTCTGTTGAACAATTCTCTTTTATTTGATCCGCCTGTGGATCTTTTACATACCGTTGTAATACTTGATATTCTTATTCGGTTGGAATATATTTATCTTTTGCTTCCGCTGTGCATTTAAATTGTGTTGTTTGACTATGATGATATCAACTACGTCACGATACTCCCCACCGGGCCCACCGGTAATACGTGGAAATATCGGGGTGTGATAGAAATACAGAAGGAAAATCTGACAGAGAGATTCAAACAAACTACCAATATCTGCTAACCCAAGTCAAAACTTTGGAGCAGTTTTCAAAAGATCTCTGTCAAAATTTATCAGAAAGAACTGATGAAACCTTGAGGAAACATTATCTTGATAATATCATGGCTTACAAAACATACAAGGGAGAAAAGTACCAGTACAAAGAATGGACCATCAGTGAGCTAGAAAGTGAAACAATAAGAATTCAAGATATGATCAAAAACAAGGTGAAGCAGACTCCTCCTATCTGGGCAAAGTTTAAGAAAAATGTACCAGATAGGACTCTGAAGCTGAAGAGAATGAAAGAAGAGTTAATAACAGCTAATTTTGGGTCAAAGAACCAAGTGGCAAGGTGGAAAGAGGATAAAGTGTTCACCTCTTACAAAAAGCTGGAAGAATTAAGAAAGAAAAATCCTAATGTTCCCCAAAAGCCTGTTTACCCTAAAGCAGTGGTTCCAGCTAAGCCACAAAAGCTACAAATCAGGAGATCCACTACTCAACCTGCTGCCATCCTTTACCAAACAAGGAAACAAAAGCAGATGGATGCAGAAACAGAAGCAGATAAAGCAGCAGGGGATTACGTTGTAAAAATAGGCCTTAAACAGATGATAGGAGAAAAACTTGAATTGACACAAACTACAAATATTGCTCAGCCAATCATTACCAGGCCACCATCTCCAAACTTATCATCGATAAAACCTCTCCCAAGAAACCCACTGGAATCAAAAAGTCTAAAGTGGATATCTGACAAACAGACCCAAGTATTGACTCTGATCAAATCCAGTGGTGAGGTGAAGAAAATATCAAGGGAACAAGCACTGCGCTTGGGTGTTGAAGATCTGCAAGATCTCCTTGATCTTACACTGTGCAGGGATGAGGATGATACAAATTCCTTGGACTTTGAATTACAATTCAAAGGGCAAGTCAGGGAATTATTGATGAGGCAATAAAGATTCCCAATGGAAATGTGATATTTGGGTTTGTGTTTTACAGTTTATAGCAGAGTTAAGATTATTAGGTGTGTTAATGTTTGCGGTTATATAAGAAATTTTATGTATTTGTGAATTTGGTAAGTAACTTAATTGACTTTGAAAGTCAAAGGTGAAAGAAACATGGTTGACTTGACTGTTGGCATTGTTTGTTAATCCTGATTTACAGTAAAATACTCTTTGTTTGAGCCGTTTAACATGTTATCCTTTTAGTGAATTTTCTTTTCCAGTTGTCCCATCTAAGATAAAACACACGATTAAATCATATGGTCAAATTGTTAAGGGTCTTGATGATTTAAGATGCTAATTGTGCGCCGTCTATTAGCTAATTATTTGTAATTTATGTTAACAGTGTTTATATGTTAACAGATGTTGACCAAAAGTCAAACAGATGTTGGCGAATAGTGAAACAGATGTTGACCTTAAGCAGATGTTTGGTTTCAGGCCAAATATCTCTTTATGAGCAAACATGTGTTTAACTTCAAACATTTGTTTAAGGCCAAACATATCTTTATTACCAAACATCTGTTTATGGCCAAACATCTGTTTACATCCAAACATCTGTTTAAGTCCAAACAACTGATATAGAATGCCAAACATTTGTTTAACCCCAACATCTGTTTAAGTCTAAACAGATGTTTAAACATCTGTTCAAAACACTGTTCAATCTAACATGGGTTTCCATGCATCTGTTGACTAAAAGTCAAACAGATTTTCAAACCACTGATTGACTTATTCAAATTTCTGTTGAATACTAAATGAGATGTTGACCAAAACTCAAACAGCTGTTGACCAAAAGTCAAACAGATGTTGACAAAAAACTAAATGGGATGATCCGACCCGGTTACATGGGATATTTTTTAACTTCTAACTTTTTAAAGATCCTCATAAAATCTCGGTTCGTTTCTCTCTCCACGTTTCTTTCTACACTTTCTCCAACAAACTCTGTCATCTTCTTCGATTTCTTCCGAACTTCATCAATATCATCTTGTATAATAATAAAGGTATTGTTAAATAATTTGATTTGTTTTGTATTTTTTTCATGTTTATGCTTTTAGTTTTGAATTCTATAGCCGATTATGGTTCTTGCTATTTTAATGTAGAAGTTGTAATCGACGGTGGTGTATTCATGTATCTCCCTGTTTTTTTTCAATCCATTGTTGGTTATGATTGCGTTTATTGTTGCGGCTTATACTGGAACAATTTCTGATAGTCCTAATTTTTTTGTATATCCGATTATTATGTAGTTATTATGCATGTTATGATAGACATATATGATTCTAAGTGGGTGTTTGGGTTAGCTTATTTTGGAGCAACTTAACTTATTGAGTTATAAAAGTTAATAATTTGTTTTTATAATGTTTGGTTTAACTGATTTAAGTTGTTTTTGTGTGTGAAAAAATTGTTTTTCAGAAGTTAGAAATTCTACCTTATAACTTATGACTTATATAAGTTAATAAGTTGTTTTTGAGAAGGAATCCCAAATCCCCCTTAAAAAAAGCGATCTGCATTTCCTGTATCTACCTTTTGTCTTATCCATTGTTGATTTTATTGGATTTCACTTTGCTCATGTATTTATCTTATTCTGATTTATGATATAAAATTTCGATCTTTACTGTTGTATTCCCGTTTGTATTTGTAAAGTTATTTATAAAGTTGTTGCTGTGATTCTCATGTATGATATAAAATTTCAATCTTTACTAATGTATTGTCACATTTATTTGTAAAGTTGTTTATAAAGTTGTTCATGTAACGTTGTTATTCTGAAGTATAATATATATTTCTAATTTTATCTGATGTATTCTCATGTGTATTTGAAAAGTTGAACTTATTTTGATTAGTAGTTGGTATACTGTTTTTAAGTTTTTGTTTGGAATAGACACAACTCACTATACTGTTTTTCTATACATTCAGCTGATGATCCTCCATGTCTATTTGTGATACTTAATCCGAAAAGTAGGTTTTAAGTTTTAATTATATGATTTGATGTAAAAAATATATATATTTCGATAGGATAAGAAATTACATGTATTCTCACCTTTTTGATGTTGTCTATTGTTATTTTGATATATATTAGTTGTATCATCTTTTATTTAGATGGATTGCATACCTTAATGGATTGTATTCATTTGTTTCTTAATATTATTGATTTTTATTCTATATGATTGATACTATTACAGTTTTATGTGAGAATGATTTATGGATTTCCGTGTTACCTTGAAAACAGTAAAAGGAAATGTTTGGTTAGTAATTTTATCTGATCTTAGTTTAACACTTAATTTTAATTTTTTGGTATGATATTTAGCAATAAAAGTGTTTCTTTTATTAATGCTTAGATCTTGCCAAAACAGTATCAAAATTGGATTCAACAGTTTAATTATCCAATTGGAAATACAAACATCCGGACCACAACTGGAAATGTTTTTAAAGTCAAGATCTATCCTCTAACCAATGGAAGATATTATTTTTATAATGGTTAGTGTCAGTTGGTAGACAGTTTGAAAATACCTTCAGATTCATGGTTGATATTTCATTATGAAGAAGCGTTACAAAGTTTCAGAATATTGTATTTTTATCAAGACATTGCTCTTGCTCCTTGTGAAGAGTTTTACTGCAAACCATCTGGTAACTAAGATTATGTGGTATGTAACTTCGAATATTATTCATCATGTAATTTTTTTGGATATACAGTTGTTTAATTGTTGTGTTTTATTTTTTTACTTAATTTTCTGATATATTTTTACTAATGTACTATATAATGTGTTTTATTCTGATTGTAGAGTATTAATCATTCTTTTGTTCATCACAAGATGTTAAACAATATTCCTTCATATCCGGTTCTTATTAAAGGATCTGAAAACCAGAACTGGTCTGTAGGGATGGAAGATATCAACAATGAACTTTACATAATTACAGGATGGAAGGAGATAAAGAATGAGTTGTCATTAACTGCTGATCATCTCATTGTCTTTGAGATGATAGATCTTCAGACTTTTCATATCACGGTTTTCAATTGTGCTACCTGTGATTTAGTGCTTCCCCCGGAGGTTTGTGCTGTTGTTAAAGAAAAGGTGATAGAAGAGATTGTCTTGAGTTCAGATACCGAAGTTGTACAGGACATCGTTAATGTCAATGAAAGTGGTATGGTTGTTGGGAATAAAGATAATCAGATCATACCTATTTCTTTCCGTGTGGACGGTCATTTTGTAAGTTTGTGATGATGAGTTTACTAATATATAATACTTTAGTCAGATTTTAAAGATGTGTTAATTCTTTGTTTATTGAATTGTTCGTTGTTTGTTACAGCGCCTTTTTTAAAAAACAGGCTGAAGATCTTGGACTGAATCGTAAGATGGGTTTGAAGATTGTGGACGTGGAAGGTGATGTTTGGAATATTCAAGCTTCTATAGGTTCATCTCGAGGTCAACCAAGATATTATCTGCAAGGAATGAGAAAGTTTGTGAGAGATAAAGGCATGGTTCTAGGTCAAGCATTTACACTTAACTTTGTGAAAGGTAAAAATCTTTTTATGTTCGGATGAATGTTCATGGGTTGAAAAAGGCAAATGCAGAAGGATACATTGAACCAAGTTTTTGGGTTGTAGTTGTTTGCTTTTCGAAACTGGTACTAGACTTGTTTGTTTAGTTTTGAAGTTGTGATTCTAAAACAATATATATACATGTAAATTATTAGGTCCATGTCTAACGGAAACAATGTGGAGATGTGAACTAAAGACAGTATACTCCGTTTGACTTTTGGTAAACATCTGATTGACTTTTGGTCAACATCTCATTTAGTATTCAACAGACGTTTGAATAACTCAAATAGTGGTTTTAACATCTATTTGACTTTAGGTCAACAGTTCATGGAAACCCATGTTAGGTTGAACAGTGTTTTGAAGAGGAAAACAGTCTTAAAATACAAGAAGACAGTGGATCTGGTTGAACATCTGTTTCACTTTTGGTTAACAACTGTTTGACTTTTGGTCAACATCTATTTGCTCAATCACATTGGGTGTAACAACTATAGTTCTTTAAGTCATTGTTTTGTTTTCTTGAATTCTATATAATTTTGTTAAGAAGTACAAGAACAAACATTTTTACAAAATCCAAAATTACCCCATCATTTAAGTGCATTGAAGTAAAATTGGAAATGATGTTATTCATGTGGTCCTGTTGTGCTTTTATTTGATCTATAATATGGGTTCATGATTTAATTCGGTGATTTTAAGACAATGTTGTTGAATCGAATGAGATGGTTGATGTAATGTGTTCGTATTAATAACAAATAGTAATTAATCTAAATAACTTTCCCGAGCCCGGGAAGCAATCCCGGGTAAAAACCTAGTTATAATAATATGCAAGAGTCGAAGATATAGCTTCTCCCACAGTCCCTCGTAAACATCTGTTAACCTACTTCTACTCTGCCTCGGCATTACATGCTTTTAATGCAAATTCGTGTTTAAGTTTAATACTAAGGGTGGGGGTATGGTTAATCACTCTAGGGTGATTGAGTGATTTTCTACCCAATAATATTATGCCATGTCAACTCCCCATTCCACTCTCCATTTTGCACTCAATCAGAGGGTGGTTAATCACTCTAGGGTGTTTGAGTTATATATTTTTTGATTGGTCCTTCTCTCATCTCTCTCTCTCTCTCCTCCGTCACCCTTCTCCACCTTCGGTGACTATACACCGATTTATCACCCTCTCTCCTACTCAAACACCCTAACTCAATCATGGGGGTATGGTCACCGATCGGTGACACCCACTCAATCACCCACTCACCGAAGATTATACCCCCACCCTAAGCTTTTAAGTGTTTAAGTTTAAAATTTTGAATCCACAATCCAAGGCAAATGGGTAATTCACCAACAAACGAATGAAAATTTTAGGTGGGAATTTAACTAAAAACCTTATTCTCAAATTAGCAATGGATTACGTACGGGGCCGAATTTCCATAAACAAAAATTTAATAATACTACTCTCTATATGGTTTTAATGCAAATTCGTGATATACAATACTTATTACTTCATATTGTGCTATAGGACATAAAAACTATATTTTGATATAAAGAAGTTAAAAAGGAGCAAAATTAGTCTATTAAATTTGACACGTGAACAACGTGTGAAGCTACGCGTATGACATTGCACCCAAAAAACCGTGTAAAGTTGAAGGCTTAAACATCAATGTGAAAGTAGTCGCAATATCAAGTATGAAGAAGACTGATTCGTATGGCAAGAAAGGGAGGTATGGATAGTCTCGGAGGGGCGGTTTGGAGGAGACTAAAGTGGAAGGGCTAAACTGGAAATTATGATTAGAGATAATTAGGTTAATTCAGTCTGAATTATTTATGTTTATCCGTATGTTTAGTCTAGTTTATTTAGAATAGGATTAGTGCCTTGTGTGGAAAGTTAGAATAAACTATAAATAGGGATAAGGTTTAGTTTTCTATTCGCGTTCTGTAATTCGTTTTCATTTTTAATTAAAAAGTGTGTTTAATTAAACCTTATGTTCCTGTGAAATCTCGGCTCCCAGTTAACAACTGGTATCAGAGCCTTACGAAGGAAGGGACGTTTGCTGCAGGGAAACCAATCGAAGAGCAGGGTGAGTGATCCAGAGGGTAACGCTGATCAACGCCAGAAACCGATTGACGAGAAGCAGCCATGGGAAGATAAAGAAAAGGGAATAGAATCATGTCGGAGTTTCAGGTTATTGGTGGAGTCAAGAAACTGAACAACACCAATTATAACACATGGGCAACATGTATCAAATCCTACCTACAAGGACATAATTTATGGAACATTGTCAATGGAAACGACAACCGAGCACTAACAAATGACATCAACGGAGCATTAGGAAATTTGGCAAGTAAAATCTGCAAGGGCCATGTTAGTTATTAAAACAACCATTGAGGAAGAACTCCTGGATCACCTTCAAGAACTTGAGTATCGTAAACAGGCCTGGGATACGCTTGCTCAGTTATTCTCCAAGAAGAATGATGCTTGGTTACAATTGTTGGAAAGTGAACTGATGGGTTTGTCGCAAGGAGAGATGTCAATCCAGCAGTTCTTTCGCAAAGTGAAGAACTTATGCCGAGAGATAGGCGAACTCGATCAACAATCAAAGGTTGGCGGGGCAAGAATGAGAAGGATAATCATTCACGGGTTAAGGGAAGAATATTGTGGTTTCATTACAGCCATTCAAGGGTGGCCAATACAACCTACTATCACCGAGTTCGAGAATCTCCTGATAGGACAAGAAGCTCAGGCAACGCAGCTCGCAGGTGGTACTATTAAACAGGAAACTGAAGCTTTGTATGCATCAAAGGGGAGAGAAAATCATGAAAAAACAAAGGAAACAATCATGACAAAGGCAAAAAGAGTTATGAGTCTGATAAGAAGAAACGCATTGATAAGGAGGATAAACCTAATGATAAGAAACAAGGAAAAGGTAAATGGTTTCCGTTCTGTTGTTACAATTGTGGAGTAAAAGGCCACATGGCTCACGTGTAACACCCGTTCTTATAAATTAAGGTTTAACGTATCATTTACGAAAAACAGTCATGTAATTAAGATTACATATGCATTGGAAATTACGGGTTTATTAAAACTTTTTACAATTTAAAAAGTATACAACATATCATGTGTACGTTCGTCGTTTAACATAATAACGATACATAGTGCGGAAACTTATTTCGTGATCGTGTTCGGTTCTTGCTCGTCGCTTGATCTTCATCCGTGCACTCTTGGCATTCACCTATGATCAAAACCAACTTAAAAGTTAGTTTTGATAGTCAAATATTAAGTTCAAACAAGTACAGGGGCTAAAAATGACAAAATTTAAAAATTTTCGGAGTTAGGGGGCTAGACGTGACGCCAAGGGCCTAGGTGTCACGCCTAGCCCTGTTTTTCACAGCCTGTTGCCTTAGCTGATGCTGTACAAACCCAGCACGATCTGATTTCACGGAAACGGCCATAACTTCTTCGTTATTGATCCGTTTTACCCGATTCTTTTTCCTAAGCATCCGTAATGTAATCCTCCATCTTATGGAGTTAAAATCCTACATCCAACATAAGAAATTTTGAGACTTCTAAGCCTTCGACTTGTTACCTTTTTACCGAATTTTAACCCGTATATGCATTTTATCAAACAAACATATTCATTTGATTCCTATATCTCATACACATCTTCAAATTAATGCTACCTACTATATTAGGTTCTATTCATAGGTTTATTACACAATTTAAACCTGTTTTCGCTCGTATGCTTATTTTGACCCGTTAAGGGTATTTAAGCACTTTAAAGCTTGAAATCGCTTTCATTCATTTCTAGCATCTTATTCCTACATTTCTTATGAAGTAATCTTCCACCACAACTATATGTGCGTTGGATTTAATGTGGATATCTATATGTTCCAAGTTTTACCCCTCGGATGATTATTTTAACGCAAAACTCAAATAGAGCCATTTGACTAACATATTACATCTTTCAACTTCTATACTTATTCTAAGTATTTATCTAATCATGAAATTCGTTTCCAAACAACCTTTAAGGGTTGTTTGTTCAATTTAGCCTACAAGGGCGTTTTGGTCGATTTTGGTCCTTCTTTTACGATGAAGGACTCTCACCAATTATTCGACCAGAATAACACTTTTAACTACAACATAATTATGCGTACCTGGCTCGGATCAACATATTGACCCGTTTTAATACCTTTCGCTATTAATATCTAGATAATAGCAATGCTAACCATGTGTTAATTCCTGTGATCACAAAACTCAACAAGCAATCATCAAATATAATTAACAAATGGTGTTAACAACACCAATTGACCCGTTTAGTCGAAATGACCAATTGTCATTATAAGATGGCACTTAATTACCACTTCACCCCTTTAACCTATCCCGGTTTACTTTTTGAAATCATCCAACTTGAAAGTCGTTTTCCGTTTTATTTGACCCATTATGACTTATGCCAAATAGTGTCGTTTTAAATCCCTTTATCTATTCGTAACCCTTGTCCAGATTACCATTTCACCATTTTTACCCCTTTCTACCATAATTTATGGTTTCTACCATTTTCACTTGTTCCGACTAGCATTATATCGCGCCGGAACATCATGTTTCATTTACTTAATATAAATCGTATTCCATGCTCACAAATAAGCATTTTGTAATAAAAGTAAAAAGGGCGTAAGCTTAACTTACCTCGCATCCGAACTACGCTTTTCCTTTCCTTCTTGATTCGTTTGACCCGCTCCCTTATCAAGCTTCCACCTAGCTTGTTACTCGTCAAACTATCATCATCGTTTTCAAAGTGGTTAGTTTAATCATAATTTAATACGATTATTCCACCTTATGCATTTCATATAAAAAATTACCATTTATCGTATTATAGGTCAGTTTGACTTTTTGAAAGTCAAACATCCCTTAATATATAAAATGCACATTCATGTTCATTAGCTAGTTTAGGCATTTTCCAAATACTTATCCAAACCAAGTTCTATCTACGAACTAGTAGATACCCAATTTCACTTAGGCATTACATCGAACACCTTATGGGCATATTTTATAAATAATTCATTGACAAGCTCATGACTTGTCATATAACCCGAATTTTCATCATTCAAACTATTTAACTCAAATATTTACCTTTAAAGTTATGAAATAACTTCGCATATGTCAAATTACACTAGAACAACCCCAAATTTCCTAGTGTTTATCAAGTTCTACATAACCCACTAGTCACCTACAATGGTGACCATGGATTTCACTAGAATTTAGCATAATTTCAACATGTACTTGTCTAGGGTTTACTCCTAGACATTTTAATGTTCTTAATTCATCTACAATTCATACATGCATCATCAGATTTCAAGTTCTCTAAATTCATGAGAATTTCAAGTAGAGAATTTTTGCCAAATTTTACATATCTTATGATCTCCTTACAATGGGGATCATTAATCTATGCTCGATTTTCGGTTTGGACTTGGTTTGATCCTTCAATTTGTGAGATTAGTGAATGTTAGGGTTTGAGATCCCTGGCTCCTGTGAATATTTCGACCAGAACACACACTCTAAGTGTGTGTTTTGGTGTTTAATTCTTGTTTTAATAAAACAAGTTTCCCACTTGGCAACATTAGTCCCTCATGTTTTATTTTGATCAAATGAAGCTACAACTCACCGTTAGTCACTTAATTATAGGCTACTAACTAGGTTAATTATTCCTAGTTACTTTAACGGGTTCGGGAAATTATAACCCATTATGTTTTATGTCCCGTTAATTTGGGCTTTTTATATACTTTGCTTTCTCAAAGTATTTCTCATCCTTTTAATAAATATTAGATTTATTTATTCATATCCTAAAATTTACCGGGTAAGTTTTACCACTAACTGTATTTTACCCGTCCTGTAGTATTAACGTGGTTTGATTACCAAACCCGTTTTCGGGGTGTTACATCACGACTGCAAAGAGCCTAAATGTGAGGAGGGAAATAGTGCTACCATAGAGGACGAGCAACCATGGGATCCGGAAACGTATGTGGCGCAAGTCAAAGAAGTGCAGGCTCTTACCGTAACCGTGGAGCCTAAATCCAATAAGCTAGACGATTGGATAGTCGATTCCGGGTGCTCAAATCATCTTACTGGTGAGAAAGATCGGTTGTCCAACATAAGAAGATATGAAGGAAATCGAGTTGTGGTGATAGCAGACAACTCTCGGCATCAAATCTCGAGCGTTGGTGATGTCAAGTTTACAAGACCGAATAGTAATGGGGCCTTCAGTTTGAAAGTGTATATCACGTTCCCGGAATGAAAAAGAATTTAATTTCAGTACCACAGATTACTGAGACCGGAAAATATGTGGTGTTTGGACCTCATGATGTGCGATTCTTTGAGGAGTTTGAAACGAAGTCCGTACCAATTTTGCAAGGAAGAAAGAAGGATACAGTATATGTGATTTCAGCAGAGTCAGCCTTTATGGAACGAACTCAGGAGAATAAGAACTCCAATCTATGGCACGCAAGATTAGGGCACGTCGCATACGACAAACTCGAGCTTTTGCCAAAAAAAGGTAGTAAATGGTTTGCTAAAGATGAAAGTTACTAATGAAGTCGTGTGTGCAGGTTGCCAGTATGGAAAAGCTCACCAGTTACCATTTGAAAGATCAAAGCAGAAGACATGTGACCCGCTTGAACTAGTTCATACCGATGTATTTGGACCAGTTAAACACAAGTCTCTTGGGCGGAAGGAGTACATGATTACTTTCATAGATGACTACTCTCGATTTGTTTGGGTAGCGTTTATGAAAGCAAAGTCAGAGGCGCTAAATAAATTCAAAGATTTTAAAAAGGAAGCTGAAAGGATGACAAACACAAAAATCAAAGTACTCAGATATGATAATGGCGGTGAGTATACTTCACAAGAGTTTAATGAGTTCTTAAAAGAATGTAAAATTACTCGTCAACTCATGTGTCCGAATACGCCACAACAAAATGGTGTGGCGGAACGGAAAAATCGTCATCTTGCTGAAGTATGTGGAAGTATCATGCATGCAAAGAATGTTCCTGGGAGATTTTAGGCTGATGCGATGTCGGTGGCCTCGTACATCATAAATAGGTTGCCTCAACAACAACTTAATTATGCAACGCCACATGAGTTACTGCTGAAGATTAAGCCAAACGTAAGTTATTTCAGAATATTTGGTTGTGTGTGTTATGTCTTCGTACCTAGTCATCTTCGTGTAAAGCTAGAAAAGAAGGCAGTTCGGTGCATCTTTGTGGTCTATGATCAAGAAAGAAAAGGGTGGAAGTGTTGTGATCCGACCAATGGAAAGTGTATATACATGTATAAACATGTATATACATATATGTATAATGGACAATATACATATATGTATAGTTAAAAGATTAACAATATACACATGTGTATAAATCCAAAAAAAAAATTAAAAAAAAATTAATTCTTAAAGAAAAAGCTGCGATTTTTCCAAAAAAAAAAAAAAAAATTTGCATTTTTTAACCTTTTTTTGCATTTTTTTGCTTAGGGAAAATGTGTGGTCCAGAATGCTTCTCAAGTTTCTCATTTAGCCTACTACTTCTCACATGATCCTTATCCTATATATATATATATATATATATATTAAATTACTAGCTTACAACCCCGTGTATTACACGGGTTGAATGACGAAAAATGTAAATTATAAACTTGTATATAATCCTTATTAATGAAATAACTTATTTAGAAAAATTAGTAAAACAAAAGAACAATTATATTTTCGTTCCTTGTACATGTGATTTGATACTTTATTAGTATTGTTTATATCTAAATAATATATTTTATCTTAACAAATATATATGATTAGAGTAAAATGAAAACTTTTACGAGTTGTGAGAACTTAGAGAACTCAACCTTCCAAAAGGTTTTTTGATTTTTTTACAGAGGGTGTGAATAAGCGGTTAGAGACTCAAGGTGTTAAACTTTTTGATTTTAAATTCAAGTGATTAAAACCACTAAAACATAGGGACTCAAAAAGTAATTTACTATTAATTAAATTTGAAATTATATGTTTGATCTCTAACTATATTAAATAATATTATACTTATTATATTATTTGATATATTTATATTTTTTATAGATAATTATTAATTAAATTTGAATTTAGACGTTTATCTCTAACGATATTAATTAATATTATATTATATTTTGTGTATAAAGTTAATATGTAATACTATTATTAAAAGGGATGACAAAAAGATTTTCATTTATTAGTATAGGAATATACTTATTATATTATTTGATATATTTATATTTGTTATAGATAATTATTAATTAAATTTGAATTTAGACGTTTATCTCAAACTATATTAATTAATATTATATTATATTTTGTGTATAAAGTTAATATGTAATACTATTATTACAAGGGATGAGGCACCAGAGAGTGACACGTGTACAAAAAGATTTTCATTTATTAGTATATTATCTATATATATATATATATATATATATTAAATTATTATTATTATTATTATTATTATTTTATTTTATTTTAAATTAAAATCTAAACGAAATGAACAGTATCTTTTATATATTATATTATAATAGAATAGGGGAAGTTCAAATGAAAACCACTAGTTATTGTGAAAACTCGAAAACTAATTAAAAAAGCCAAAAAAACATACCAATTTTTTTTTTTTATTTGCATACCAATTTTCGCAGCTTTTAATATACATAAAAAAAATTCAAAAAAAAAAAAATTGTAGTGTACATGTGTATGTGTACTACAACAAATTTTTTTTTTTGAAAAATTTTTTATATAAAAAAACATACGATTTTTATAAAAAAATTGAAAAAAAAAATTTGGTGTGTTTTTTAGGCTTTTTTTAATTAGTTTTCGAGTTTTCACAATAAAAGTGGTTTTCATTTGAACCATCCCCTAATAGAATATTATAATAATTGTTATTCTCTTTACTTTTTAAGTTTGATAAGTTTGGTGTTAACCGGTACTTGTATCGAAAATACCGGTTCAACGCTAAAATTCGGTATCGGATTGAGTTTGATAGTCTTTTAGTTCGAGAAATTTGGTACTGCTACCCAGTACCATTTGCTCATCCCTGATCACGGGTACTGTACGAACAACAACGGTATCGTACACCTTTTTTTAGTTTCAGGGGTAGGGATGAGCTCGGTGCCAACTGATACCCTGGTTACGGTATCGGTATATGAATGTAAAAACCGGTAGCTCATCCCTGATCACGGGTACCGTACGAACAACAACGGTATCGTACACCTTTTTTTTAGTTTCAGGGGTAGGGATGAGCTCGGTGCCAACTGATATTCCGGTTACGGTATCGGTATATGAATGTAAAAGCCGGTAGCGAACTGGTACCAGGAACGCCAAACGTCAGTACCGAACTGGTACTTAGGATCTTTCGGTTCAGGAAATTAGGTACCGGTACCCATTACTATTTGCTCATCTCTGACTACGGGTTTCTACCGAACAACATCATTACCATACAACTTTTTAGTTGATTTTCTTTCGGTTATTTTTTAGTGTTTTTTTCTACATTTTCTTTTTATTCTTGTCAGCAGTTCCGTGTGCAACGCGCTTGTATTGATTTCAAACGCATATAAACACAGACTAAATAACAAAATAAGTTCGCCGACACGGCAACAACTTTTATAACTAGTTTATTTAATAAAAATTTAACATTAATTTTTAAGGACCTGCATTTATTCTTTATTCTTTGTTTCAAATACAATTTGATGTCAAAACATAAATGTCTTCTACAATGCTGAAAAGGTATGCAACAAAAATACAAAATTTTATTTGAAATTTAATAATTAAAACTCACCCGTAATTAGCCAAGTAATTTGATCTTAAGAACATTATTTTTCTTTTATATATTTTTTATTATGTAGGCCATCATTAAATTTCGGTCATTAATCACCAAAGAGTTTTAAATTTTGGTTTCTCTTCTTTTTCTGGGATTTTATTTATCGTTGGTATACATCTTTCGGTGTTTTTCCCCTAGAGTATGTTTTTGTTGTAATAATGTTACTTTGCATAGGATACTTAGTATAAAATACGAACACTTACTTTACATAAGATACTTAAGGGATACGGTGTGGTATCGGTGAAGTGCGGTAAAGTGGGTTTACCGAAGTGGCAAACCAATGCCATCTTAAGTTTACCGATCAAAGTGGGTTTCATGCGGTGAACCATCACCGAATCGGGGAGAGAGAGGGGTGTGTGTGGTGGGGTTCATGCCTTCTCAACCAGTCACACATTTTTTTTAATAGTTTATCTATTCTAAAGTGTCTAACCATTGCAACACTTTTCAGCATATTTTAAACTTTTAAGGTTGAATGACATGACACACTCTCATTAGTTGATTTTAATGTTTACCACTTTCAAGTGTCTAACCACTCCCTACACCCTCAGTATAAGATACAAACAACTATATGGGGAAAAGTAGAACCTAGTGAGTTAGTGGGTGATGAAAAAAGGTTCGACGTTGTTAAATTGAACATTTTTTCAATGTGTTTAATTAGGTTTTCTTTGACCCCTTTATACCTTTTATTATATAATTAGTAAATATGATAAGGATAATTATTTTAGAGTGATGGTAATCTATTTCTTTGATGCTTTCAAGTTTCAAATAAATTATAAAATACATGTGCATCTAATGAAGAAGTAAATGATTGCGTCACATGTTATAGTATGTGAGCCTAAAACTGTTTTAGAAAATTATTTTATTTCACCACTTCATGTAATGTTTCATAATTGAAAAAAAAAGTATATTAAAAAGCAATAGTAATATTGCCAATATAAGGCTATCCCACTTGATAAAGACACATGTAATACACTATTTCAATATTAACTATTTTATATTTTCTTTATTGTGTAATACGCTAATTTTTTTCTTTAATTTTTACACTAATCTTTTGCCAGCACTTAAAAAGAAGTTGGAGCATTATTAATTCTGGAGTAAGTTTTGAGTTACAATTACATATGGGTAGGGGTGAGCAGAAAATCGAAATAATTGAAAAAACTGAACCGAAACAAAAACTGATATTTCGGTTTTTGAACTTTTAATAACCGAAATTTTCTGCTAGGTTTTCGGATAACATTTTCAATAACCAAAAAAACCAAACCAAACCGATGAGTTACAATAGTAGGCCAAATCCATATATTTTATGTTTAAGTTTAAGTGTTTAATCAATGCTAGTAATACTATGAAATAATTAATTTTATTCTTAAATGTTAAGTATTTATAATAAAAACAATAATATGTTTAGTTATAATTGAAAAGATTTATATATTGCCTACAAGAAATAACTTAATACAAAAATTAAATGATCTTTAAAGTATAAAAGAAAAAGGTTTAATACAAACTTTAGAGAAACATAAAAATAGATTAGAATATTTGGTTTATGTGAAAAATATTAATTAGAAAGGTTAAATATAATAACTTAAATGTAAACTTTTACAAAAGATTCTTAAATTTTGGATTAATCTTACTTAATTTTATTCCAAAAACCAAAAAACTAAACCGTTGCTATAACTGAAAAAACCAAAGTCGAACTTTTTAAAAACAAAAAAAAAAACCGAACATTTTGGTTACGGTTTCGGTTTTACCATAAAACTGAACCGAATCAAATCGTGCACACCCCTACATATGGTAACGCGTGAATCAAGTCACACAACCAAATCTGGTAATTTAAGTATTTGTTTTTAAATCATTTGTTGATAATTCGATTCTTCAAATCTTCATAAAAATTCAAAACTTAGAATTATATAGTTATAACCAATGGGGTGGTGGTCCATTGACAAAGGCAAAGCCTTTAAAAACACCTAGACTGAGAAGGGGAATGTCTTGGGTTCAAGTCCCACTAACGACAAGGGATTAAAGAAATTAGCCGTTAAAAAAAAAAGAATTATGTAGTTATAATCATAATATTGTTTTGCTACCTTCTAGACTTATTTAAAAATAGGTAAAAAGTTGTTTGACCATTTGACAATTAGCATCTTATGCTTCCTATAACTTTTGTCCAATAGGAGCATTTTCAAACTAAATGACATGGGACGGTTTGTTTTGTAAATATCAGTATTATGTTATAGCCCATGAGGAGGTTCATGCTGATTTATTAAAACTAACCTCCATTTTTATATTTTTATTCACAAAAGTTTTTGAAAGCTTGGTATCAAATATGTTATTTTAATATTTAAACTTCCTCTTGTTAAAATTTCACGTTTGACCGGAATAGATATATCACTTTAGGCACACTTATAGCTACTGACAATTTTTATTATTACAAAGCATGCATATATAAAACTCTTGGACACTTATAAATGTAGACGAAAAGTTTGTTACACCTAAATACCTAATTCCTAACACAATGGGGATCAAGCATAGGACAACAGCGGAATTACAGGAGGGTCAACCCTCCTGCTAACACTACGACAGGTAAAGTGTATAACTTAGAGTATTTAGCGATAACGTTTTTCTGATACCTTGACCTCTCAATATATTATCGTAGTTGAAAGGTACATAAAAGAGTGAAGATATCGTTAATGAATTTTTTTCTCCGGAAAACGGAGGTGGCGGCACAATTGCTATGCAAGATGGTGTTATTAGGTTAAGTTATTTTGAAAAAGACGAGCGTACGCGTGTCCCACATATTCTTTTGTATTAGATAGGACTTTTACGCTATGTTCCCGAGTTTCATTAAATGAGAGAAAAAAAAAAGATTTGGAAGGAAATAATTTTTAGTTGTGTTTCAGAGTTTCATTAAAGGAGAGAAAAGAAGAGAAAATGAGAGATTTTTTGTCTAAAATTAATCTTTCTAATTTGGAAAGAACTGAAGAGAAAAGAAAAGAAAAGAAAATGAAAGAATTCTTTCTTTTCTTTCTTTAATTTAACTCGGGAACACAGTGTGAATGTTTAGCAAATTGGCCCAAAATCAATTTCTGGTAGTTAATATTAGAGGTGTACAAACCACATATTAAAAAAAACGGATGAATTTTATGCGATCCAGATAAAAAGAAATGATGGTCAAAGTTGGATTGCAAAAATCCGGCTCGGATTTAATTCGGTTCGAAGGTCCATTAAACTTGATCCTATACACCCCGATCAGATTATTCAAAACCATATTTTATTTTTAAAATCCGAATATTGTTTTTTTTATTAGGAAATAAATAAAACAAATAAATAAATATATAAATTGACTAAAAATCATATGTTATTTTTCTTAATGGATAAATTAAACTAAAAAAGTCATATGTTATTTATTTTTGATTTTTTTTTGTTATATAACATAAAATCCGTTAAAAACATAGAAAAATAATAAATAACCCAAGCACAGTTCATCTTTTTAGATTTGTACAAATAATATAACATAACTTGGTAGAAAAAATATACCAAATAAATAATACATATATAAGATAAACTCAATAAAAAGAAACCGGATTTTTTAAATCCTGATAAAAAAAAATCCGGATTGGATCCGATGCGAGAAGATCTGGAAAAATCTGGTGGATTAAAAAGTTTGAAATTTGAATTAAGTCCAACGGATCCTACCGGATTGTATCCAGTTTCAAAAAAAAAATCTAGTTTTTCCATTTGATCGATTTCGGATTATTTTTGAGATTGGTTTCAAATTCAGATTTTTTTGTACATCTCTATATTTAGTTAATATAGTGGCCCAAAATCTTATTCTTTGAGACTTGAAAATTGAAAAATTACTGATTTAATGTTGCAGCTATTTCCACGTCAACCTTTATTTATTTATTTATTACTTTTTTTTGAATTTAGTAGTATTTAACATTTTAATTTTTCTTTTTTTTTTTTTGTGTTTTTTTTACTAAAAGGGTTCCACTTAGCAGTTCAAAGGCTTTCTTATTTCAAGTAAATCGAATAGTAAAAAACTAATTAATATAAATTGATGGATTTTAAATTTAGTTTTCGATAAAATCAGGGGAGGCGAAAATTTTTGATAAAATTTACAATACTAAGCAAAAAAACAGCTTGTGAATGTAAAACAATAATACACAATGACCCCTAGTTAAAAGTGTCTGGTTCCATTACTGCATGAGGATCATGCATGTAATCTTCACAGTTTTAAATTTATTATTTGCCTATATAATCGCACTATTATCTCTGATTTTATATATTTTTTTCACATTGTAAATGTGACCATCTTGTAAAGGGTTGTAACTTGTAATGTGAATAAGTTATTCTATGTTCCATACTTCCAGAAATCCAGCCCAATGAACAACCCAAGAGACCTGAAGTTGGGCTGGGCTATAAGGTTTGAAGTTTTTTGGGTATACGGCCCAGTCCTGTCCTTTAGATAATCAAACTAAAATTAGCTAAAGCACTAACTAGAGGTGCATAAAATAACCGAAACCGGTTATTAACCAAAACCCTAATAGGTTAATAATCGATTGAGGAGTAACCGATTAGTGCTTCTTTTAACCTTATGTTTGTAACAGGTTAGGCTTTTTTAGAAGGAACCGGTTAACCCGAAAAAAAAAACCAAAAAATAGGAAAAAAACTAGTTAAAGTCAAAACCGGGTAAAGCAAAAATGAGAGAAAAAATCGACGGTTTGGTTAACCGAACCGGTTAGGGAAAAACCGTTTTGTGCACCTCTAGCACTAACTGTAGTACTATACCATCGTCTTGATTAACTAGATTCAAATTCCAAGTCATCATCAAAATGTAACAATTACAGTCGTGTATTGCAGACAAGCAATGCCCCAATGAGTTGAAAAGAAATAATTGTTTTAATTAACAACAGTTTTGTAGTCGTGGAATTAAGTTGAGCAAATGGTTCAACCCAAAAGCAATTACTTTACTCGCATCCATTGAAAAGGTGCTTATAAAGAAAAATAGTTTCATGATTTGCTTTGACTCACTAGATATGGATTTTTAGACAAGATATATACACTACTATGTCAATGGCCTTCTCGTACATTGGCAACCTCATATCCTTCCAAAGTGGAGGTCATAGATTCGAGTCTCGTCTGGAGCAAAAATGCCTTGGGTTGAACTAGGAGTTTCCACAGTGGGTCTTTTGTCCCGCTCCTCCCGTCCTTTTGTTGCCTCTCCATTTCAAGATGGCCATGGCGCTATTCAGTTGTTGCTTCCTCTCCATCCCGCACCTGTGCCACATCACATCAGCCCAATTTCCTTTCCGCTTTCCACCGAGAGCATTATGTCAACCCTCAAAATGACTTCTAGTTTGGCTCATGAGGGGGACCTACACTATAGAGTGAGCCAAAAAAAAGTTCAGTCAAGTTTTTAGACAAAATCCTGGATCGCATCTCTTAAAAGTTCGGTCAAGTCCCCCTGATTACCTCTTAGAAAATTAATCATGGGCCCGCCACTAATTGGACTCGTTGCTTGAGAGTAGGTTCATCAAACCCCC
This sequence comes from Helianthus tuberosus, assembly GCA_030545235.1. Taxonomy (NCBI): domain Eukaryota; kingdom Viridiplantae; phylum Streptophyta; class Magnoliopsida; order Asterales; family Asteraceae; genus Helianthus; species Helianthus tuberosus. The sequence continues at coordinate 10,380,192 of CM060450.1, read as the reverse complement.
AAGTCAGCTTTTGAACCAAATGCTTGTTAGAATGATCCATATTATTATGTAATGTATAAATGCTCGTGGGATGTAACTAGTGGGATTTTCTTACACTATGTTCCCGAATTTCATTTAATAAGGGAAGAGAAAGGAATTGAAAGGAAGAGAGTAAAAAATGTGTTCCAGAGTTTTTTTTAGAAAGGGAAGTGGTGAGAAAAGAAAGGAAACAAGGGGATGACGGGATAGACGTTCGATATTGCAACCAAAAAAGAAAACCAAAATAATAAAGTTGTAATATGTTTAAAAAATATCTACTCATGTTTTACATTTATCGAAAACCATAAAAATGAATATCAATACCAGTTTCGAAATACTGATACCAGTACCGATGCCGGTATCAGTTCGTCACAACGTCGATACGATACACGCAATCACTATAACTTACAATACCATAAAAATATTATAATTTCAACAAAATTTATGCCGCAATGTCGAAAATAAATTAAACACAACTGCGTATATTTTTTTAGAGTGAATTTCAAATTTTGTCATTTATTTTTACACCAAATTTCAGGCGGTGTCCTTTATCTTTAAAATTGACGAGTTTTGTACTTAATGTTTCAAAATCGTGCACGGTTTGTCCTTTGGCCCTAACCTAGTTTATTTTTTCAGTTAAATTAGCTCATACAAATAGGGGTGTTTAAAACCGGATATCCGAAAATTCGGATACCCGAAATTTTCGGATACCTGAAATTTTCGGATACCGGATTTCACTATCCGAATCTGTATCCGAAATTTCGAATATCCGAAATTTTCGGATACGGATTCGGATAGTGAATTGGATATCCGAAAATCCAACTTTTTATTTAATTTTTATTTTTTTATTATTTTTTTCATATTCGGAAACGGATATTTTGGATAGTTTCGGATATCCGAATATAAGTCTTCGGATATTTTCGGATATTTTTCAGATATGTCGGATATTTTCGGATACTTTGGATATTTTCGGATATTCGGATATCCGGAAAAAAAATGAAAATTAAATTTCGGATATTCCGAAAATTTTGAAAATCACTATCCGAATCCGAAAAATTCGGATATCCGAAATTTCAGATAACCGATTTTTCGGATATTTCGGATTCGGATATCGGATATTTCGGATCGGATTTTCGGATATTTCGGATCGGATTTTCGGATACGGATAGTTTTGAACACCCCTAAGAATCAAGACTTTGATCTTCTAAGGGTTGACCTTGGTTCCATAGATATCCGTTATTGATCGAGTCATCAATGGACCCTGTTGCACTTGCAGTGCATCCTGGTTGGGTTCTGGTGGTTACTAGACCTATTGCAATTGAGTACAGGAAAGAAAGTAGGGCATGAGCAAACTTTGGGTTGGACTGGACCGGTTAAGCAAAGCATATTTGGTTTGGTCCTCGGTTTTATTTGAGGTGAATTCGGGTTCGGTTTGGTCCCCGAAAAATTGAAATATTATACATCTTAGTATAAAAATCATATAAGGTCCTGGCCCAATCCGATATCAAACCAACCCGAAAAAACGGAGACCGACCCACCTTATGTCGTTCCAGCCTTTGGTGATGATTTAAAAAAAAAATTGGGTTTGTGTTTGATTTGGTTTCAACCCCACATACACCCCTAAAAATAAGTACATTAAAGATATTTGAAATAAACCATTTTTTTATAAACCGTTTATTGTTCAATTTAAAATCGTGTAAGTACTATTTTTCCAAGTCCTCTTTTGATCGAGTTAAGCCCCATGTTGGGCGTGTGTCTAATTCGTCTCCTACGCATCTTCGATGTTGGATTTTTTTTAAGTCTCCATTGATATCCGACTCTAACACCCGTTGATATGGATACAAACAAGATTGGATAAAAGAAGGAAGAAAGATATGAAGATTCTTGGATCAATTCTGTGATATTCATTCATAAAAATAAAATGGCCTTTCACAGGCTTACAATCCAAAGAAAAATAAATGAAAAATACCCACTAACTCCTACTAATGAGTAATGAACCCATTATTAACAACTGAAAATAAATATCACAACATATACATTACCTTCTTATCACCACCTCCACCGCACTATAGATGACTCCAAACATTTCATAGTGGAAATGGTTCATCTTCTTTACTTTCTAAATCTTTAGAGGAGCCACTTGCAATACCTTGTAGTTAGATGATCCCCACAAACGATTCTAATCACTAGCCCACTTACAAAACCAATAAGTATAACAACCCAATCAATTCCATTTGGGAAGTCGGAATTGGTATCTTCTTCTAATGAAACTTTTGGAGGCTTTGATTCTTCTGAATCCCCACATTTCACGGATAAGGGGAATCCACACAATACCTGATTTCCAATGTAAAAACTGTTCGAAAAGGTATTGAACTGTTTACCTTGTGGCATGGGTCCAGTGAGGTTATTGTTGGATACATTTAAGGACTGAAGGAAATTCAGTTGTACCAAGTCTTGAGGTATCATTCCAGAAAGCTTGTTACTTGAAAGATCCAATGATTCAAGATGTACGAGATTCCCCATAGATGGTGGGATGGCGCCAGAAAGTTCATTATTCGAGAGGTTGAGCAACTTAAGACCACCGAGGGTTTTAATAGACTCTGGAATCTTTCCTCTAAACATGTTACATGAGAGATCAACTGCAGAAAAGGTGTTCATAATTTTCTCATAGTCCCTCTTTACACCTTTGTTAGTCATCTGAACCGAGAACCAATAATCTATATAACTATTGTATTCCTCCCTGTATTCCTCAATAGATGTTTGCATATATGGTGTGTTTGCCATGGTCTCCTTCATTGCTGACCACTCTTGGAAATACTGATGTGGCAGATCACCGGAAAATAAATTGTTCGAGAGGACAATAATGTGCAATTTTGGAAAGTTAACTTTGATATTACTTGGTATTCTAATAATGCCATGACATTTGTTAAACCTGAGAATGAGAACCTGTAACTCTGAAAGTGCTCCCAACCAGAAGGGGAATGTGCCTTCTAGAAAGTTGTATCCAAGATCTAGCAATTGGAGTGACTCACAGTTCTCCAATGATCTAGGAACATGACCCTCCAATTTATTTTCACTTAAACCAATCATCTCAAGCTTACTTTCAGTAGTGAATATATTGGGAATTGTTCCTTGCAAAGTGTTGCTTCTGAGATTCAACACTGTCAAACTAATATTGCTTAATTTCTCCAACCACGGAGGAATCGAGCCAGTAATGTTGTTGAATGACAAATCAAGCAACTGGAGAGACGGCAAGTCACATATCGATTGTGAAATTTCTCCGGTCAGGTTATTGTTTGAGACATAATACACGATGGTGCTTGGCGGTGGGACCGGGATCGATCCATGCAGCATGTTGTGACTCAGGTCCAGATTCTGTAAACTGACCCAAGAAGCAACTGGTGAATGTTGCTCAAAACCCATTAGGAGATTATGAGCAAGCGAAAGTTCAATCAGTGTTTCCTTGCTAATGTTCCACATCCATCCGGGTATGAGGCCCTCAATATTATTGTTATCAAGGTTCAAATACTCCAGTTGATGTTGAAACTGCAGAAATTCAGGAAAGAATTTCAAGGTACAGGATGCCAACGATATATATTTGAACTTCGGTTGGGTTTCATTTGTGTGGCTATCTATGACTGAAAGTGAGATATTGTTTCCATTTAAATTCAGATTTTCAAGTTTCTTAAGAGAAAGAAAAAGATAAAAGTCCACTGTGATGTTGTTACCATCCAAATCACAACCTACTAGATTTTGGAGATTCAACAATGAAATTGGAAGTTCGCCTTTTAACTGATTTCTGGGAAGGTATAACTTTTCAAGTTGGGTCAGATTGAAAAAAGATGATGAAATTTCACCATACAGGTTGACATCAGTGAGATACAAATGAGTGATCTAGTTTAGCTTACCAAACCAATCCGGCAGCTTCCATCTATCAAAATTATTTCCCCTAAGGGTCAAATATGTGAGGTTTGAAAGGCTTTGTAAATAGGGAAGATTACCTGTGAGCTTATTAAAAGAAAGATCCAGATGTGTAAGCTGTGTCAGGTTGCTTACTGATGCAGGTAGAGTCCCAGTGAAAGCATTGCTCCTTAAATTGAGGACATTCAAGTGTGTGAGATTCCCAATTGAAGCTGGTATGGATCCTTGAAAATTTGTATAACCAGTAATCAGTTGTTTCAGTTCACTATTACCGTGAAACTCAAGGATAAAACCAGTAAGGTTGCGGTTAACTTGCAAATCAAGAACTTGCAGTTTTTGCAAGTAAAGTATACCTGTTGGGAAATCCCCACTAAGCCCACAATATCTCATAACAAGTGATGATAACGAAGATGAATTTACCAAGCTATCTGGTACAAAATCAATGTTGACCTCTGAGAGAAAGAGTTCTCTTAGAGTCTCACTTGTATTTTGAACTAGATTTTGGAAGTCAGAACCTTGCAGCGTTAACTTGTAGTTTTCTGTTAGATCCAAGGAAACCAAATTCCTGAGATGCGAGATTTGTTTTGGGACCTCTCCACTGAAAAAAGAATATGACAGATTCAGATTTATTAACTGCGAGAGTCGTCCTATTCCAGAAGGAATTTGAGAGGAACGAAAATCGTTATTTGCAAGGTTTAGTGTGCGAAGGTGAATGATAGGGGTGTTTAAAACCGGATATCCGAAATTTTTGGATACCAGATTTCACTATCCGAATCCGTATCCGTAATTCGGATATCCAAAATTTCGGATACGGATTCGGATAGTGAATCGGATATCCAAAAATCCAACTTTTTATTTAATTTTTAATTTTTTATTATTTTTTTCATATTCGGAAACGGATATTTTGGATAGTTTCGGATATCCGAATATAAGTTTTCGGATATTTTCGGATATTTTTCAGATATTTCGGATATTTTCGGATACTTTGGATATTTTCGGATATTCGAAAAAAAAAAAACGAAAATTAAATTTCGGATATTTCGGATATCCGAAAATTTTGAAAATCACTATCCGAATCCGAATCCGGAAAATTCGGATACGGATAGTTTTGAACACCCCTACATACAAATGTAGTTTAGTCTTTTTACATATTTATTTAAAAATATTTTACCAAATAAGACAAAAATAAATTTTAAAAATTATATAATATATATTTATATAATATGTATATGTATACGTATTTCATTCTCCATCCCTCTACCCCTTTCTCTCTCTCTACCTATCTTTGCCACTGTAAACAACTGTCCCAATTAACCACTAACAACAACTACACTCCACGACTCTTAACCGTCCCAATCAACCACCAACAACCACCACCCTCCATGACTCTCAACAACCATGACCGCCACCACTAGCCAACAACTCCCCCACCTGCCACCACAGCCATAAAACAACCACCACCACTAACCTCCCTCACGACCACCACCCACAACCGCACCTCCTCACCATTAGCCCACTGATTTAACCCCTAACCTACAACCCTTCGATTCTTCCCCCACATCCTTCACCGTAGCCTTCCACCAAATCACCGTGTATATGTACCACCATCGTAACTGCCTAGAATATGTACAACGAACCTGTTTAATCATTCACTGTTTAATCATTCACCTTCAACAAAATCAAACAAGTTGCAGAATCCCCAATAATCTTTCTCAATGTAGACGCACCCCAAATATCCACCCTCAACACAATATCATACCCTTTTGCCATATAATCCCTAAATTTTTGAATTTCAAATCCAGCCATGTATTTTCAATATAAATAAATTTCAAATCCAACCACCTAATCGAAGTGGTTGGCAGCGGCGCTTGGCGTCGACGTTTGGCAGATGGTTGCGGCAGCGTTTGGCGTCGTTCAGGATTTTGTTCAATTTAGTAGTGGGTGGAGAACAGCGTTGGTGGTTGGCGTCGTTGTTCAGGATCTGACTGTAAAGAACATGGTGATGTTGCGTGAGCGATGAAGAAACAGTGTTGGTGATTGGTGGTTGTTGGTGGTGATAGATAGAGTTAGAGAGAAGGGGATATGGGTAAATAGAGAGATACCCGATAGTGGTGGTGGCGACAACCAGGAAGTGGTGGTGACAACCGGGAAGTGGTGGTGACAACCGGGAAGTGGTGGTGGTCTGAAAGGTCTTAGAGAGATGTAGGTTAGAGAGAGGGAGAGAGATAGAGAGTAGGTTAAAGAGAGAGAGAGAGAGAGAATATAGATTTGTTTTTTATATATGTCTTTTCTCATTATTTACAGAATAGTCTTTGGATATTAAAAATTTACACAATAGTCACTGTAATGGTAAAAAGACAAATATGCCCTCATGTGCATGCAGTGGCGAAGCTTGGAAAAAAAGTTCGGGGGGGCGGAAGGCACCGGACCTAAAAAAAATTTTCTATGTTCGGGTCGGACGTCGGTGATTCGACTCGGGTCGGGTCAAATGCTAATATCAAATAAAAAATGTTCTCAAACATTAAAACTTAAACATTGTTTAACAAACAATTGAACAAAGACACCAAAACATTAAAAAGAAGAGGAAGGTGGGGTACCCGGTTCACTTGGATGAAGAATTATAGTTCTGTCCCTAATTTCAACCTAAATCACATAAATTGCAGCCCTAATTTCAGTTCTGCCCCTAATTTCTACCTAAATCACAAGTTTAGGGCTAAAATTCACCTCTAATTTCAACAAGTTTAGGGCTAAAATTCAGTTCTGCCCTAATTTCTACCTGAAGAATTATAGTTCTACCCCTAATTTCAACAAGTTTAGGGTTAATATTCTCCCCTAATTTCAACCTAAATCACATAAATTGTAGCCCTAAATTAAACCTAAAGATAGAAAAACACATACCTTTAACCTTATGAAGATTGAAGAAGTCAAACAAGACCACAACAAGTAGCGCAACAGCTTGCAGTCGAACAAGAGCAGGCACAGCAGCAGCCGGTCAATCCCATAGCATAATCTAATAACAAATTAACAAATCACCCCAAATTTCAAGTTAACATAAAGATTTAACAAGTTTAGGGCAAAAATTCGGCCCTAATTTCACCCCAAATGTCAACCAAAATCACATATATTGCAACCCTAAATTAAACCTAAAGATTAAAAACACATACCTTATGAAGATTCAAGAAGAATCCGTCGAAGATTGACAATTTCAACAAGTTTAGGGCTAAAATTCACCCCCAATTTCAACCTAAATCATATAAATTGAAGTCCTAGATTAAACCTAAAGATAATTGAAGAAGTCGAACAAGTACAAGACCACACATACCTGAGGATGAGCCGTGATTCGTGAAGAAATCGAGCAAGTTCAAGACCCCTGCCCTCGGACTCGAACAACAACAGCAGGTCAGCAACGATTTGGGGTTTCTTTCCCCCTTCTGTTCTGTGCGTGCGACTGGTTATGCTCGTATTCCACCAGGACCGAATTTTGGTTTATTTTTTTTTTGGATGGTGGGCTTTTATTTTGGGCTTGTATGATTTTGGTGTATAAGAAATTGATTTGGGCTAATTAAGTATTTTATTTGGGCTACATAATAGAAAACCGGGGGTCGAATACGTATATACAAAAAAAAAATTATAAAACCGAGGGGGACGAACACGTATATACATAATTTTTTTTAAATTCGGGGGGGGGGGGGGGGGGTGAAAACGTATATCCCTAAAAATTTCTATACGTAACACTACTAACCGAAAAATTCGGGGGGGGGGGGGGGGGGGCGGGCGCCCCCTCCCCGCCCCTTACATGCTGCGCCCCTGTGTGCATGTCATGTGATCAGATTTAACAGAAAAATAAACTAGGTTAGGGCCAAAGGACAAATCGTGCACGATTTTGAAATATTAAGTATAAAACTCATCAATTTTAAAGATAAAGGAGATCGTCTGAAATTATGTATAAAGATAAAGGACAAAATTTGAAATTCACTTTTTTTTTATTATTATTGAACATCTATACTATATAATAAAAGAAACCATTTTGGGGACACTTGTCATCATATTAGGCTATGTCTTATGGATAATTATTATTTTAGTTTAATCTCTTCTAATTACTTATGGATAACCCTCCTACTAAATATTATTTAGTTTAATTATTACTTTTATATTTATCTATTTACTTCAAATTCAAACTTAGTTATCTAATTTGATATTAGAGTAAGTTACGATTTTGGCCCCTGTGGTTATATCACTTTTACCCTTTTAACCCAAAAAGGATTTTTTTTAACATCTAAGCCCTCCACGTCTTTTTTTCTAACCCTTTGGGTCCCTAAAAGTAAATGAATGGAGTTAGTGTTAGAGGCCAAAAGGGTTAGAAAAAAAGACGTTGCGGACTCAGATGTTAAAAGATTCATTTTTGGGCTAAAAGGGTAAAAGTGACATAACCACAGGGGCCAAAATCATAATTTACTCTTGATATTCACTATATATTTGAACGTTTTATTTAGTTTGGTATCAAATAGATTTTACGAAACTTAAAATAAAATTAACTAATATTATTTATCATTTATACATTTACAAGTTTTAAATAAAGGGTTAAATTTATGGAGACTTCGTTACATTTACAAGTTTTAAATAAATGGTTAAATTTATTGCGACTTCGTTTGTAAGATCGTGAAACGACCTAATGAGTCGATCAGAAGAGTGCTCAGACCGAATCAGAGGCAGAATTCATTGATTCGGTCTTCGTTTAGCATGGATTCACTATTAAATGTCTCGTATATTAATCTCTGAACAATTTACAATCTGGAGACACCTCGACAGCAACTCGTCGTCGGAAATCAGAAGTTAAAATGATGAACGTTTGAAGGGTATATATAGGCTAGACCCTGACCGTTTGAAGGTGACACACCACTCTTCAAACGGTCATGACACTTCAAACGGTCATGCCTTCAAACGGTCAACACATTCAAATGGTTACATGTTCAAACGGTCAGGACATTCAAACGGTCATGACATTCTGTTTTGACTTTCAAACGAATACTTCTAATTTGTCTTCATATGTCCATATTGCAACGATGATGTCAATGATGATGTCTCTTTGATGATTTCATCATTCAATATAATGATATCATGCTCGATAAGATCTGCAACGCAGCCCAGACTCGATATAAGACGAAGTCGACAGATGTATGCACCAACAGACTCCCCCTCAGATGTTGACGAGTCTTAAGTGTCGAGTCTGCACAATCTTCAGTCTTTATCAGTCTCTTTTCTTTCTTAGCATATACCAGGATCTTCTCTTTGGCTCTAACCTCGTCAGACTCCCCCTCTCATCATGATGGGATCGCCGTCTGGAATTAGCTATCACCTTGAGATCAATCCCTGGCTTTATCTCTGTTTAAGCTCATTTCCTGCACAAAATTCTCTCAAACACATAAGTTTTCACTTAAATCAATAAGAAAAACTTACTAGTAATAGTTATATCAAGTTCAAATTAATGATCTCGATTAACTAATCAAACATTTCTTTCTCAAAACAAATTTCTTCTGTTAAACACACACTCCCAACCCTGTTCGTCAAGTTCAGCACTTGAAATTTTGAAAATCAGCTCTTCAACATCAGTTGTCGAAAATCTTTTTGTATTTTTCAAAATTTATGCTAAAACACACTAAAATCTTTTTGGGTTTTTTAATAACAAAGGAATGCAGTAAAGAAATATTTACAAACAATATTTTTGTGAGCTTGCGTAAGAGGATCATATCAGTTTTTGTAACCAATCACTAGCACCGTTAAGCTTTAACATTTTACGCTCTAAACGATTCACGTTGATTGACGATATTGTTGTCCACATAAACTCAATCTAAAAACTTTCGAAATGCTTACCGATACGTTAAGGTATATTAATTTTGCACTCAATTCTTATGGACCCCACGATCTCAGCATATCCCCTTATCATGCAATACACTAACTCAAGCAATGCCTTTAAACTTTTATCGACTGTGGATTGTGCGAAAACAAAGCAGAATGTTTAAACATTAACAATCAGGTCGATACTTCCGTATACCCAGAGAAAGTCCAATGTTTAAACAAAATAAGAAAAATAAAACAAGTTGAAGTTGTTTAGGCTTTAACCACCAGGTCGATACTCCCGTATACGCAGAGGAGGTCCAAAGCTTAAACGAAACACCAAAGAAAATAAAGCAGAACGTTTAGGCAACAACATCCAGGTCGATACTCACGTATACGCAGAGGATGTCCGATGCTTAAACAAAATAAAGAAATAAAACAAGTTTAAATCTTTGCAAAATAAAATGCACAATCACAGTGACTTTTCAGCAAAGTTGTGAAAGTTCACAAACTTAACCAGTTTTATGTCTTTCGACAATCAGCGATTACCGAGTAGGCACACAGTCAAGAAGGACAAAACTAAGTACTATGCTTTCGACCATGTTTCCCACTAGAACTAGGCTTTTTCATTTAAGTTTGTATCGTTATCGCAAATCTACTAGTCTAGCTGAGCCTATCGTCACATCCTTAGTGAGATCGTTTATCACATTTTATCTCTCCATTTCTTTAGCATGCTGTGACAGTCCAACTGATCTACAATCATTTCCTCTTTTTGACAACAAAACTCATTTTTGCATTTTTCAATGTTTTTGAAATTTTCAAATTTTCAATTTTTTTTTTTAAATTTTTACTCCCCCTAAAATCAAAATATGTCTCAATTTTGATTTTCTGGGAAAATTTGAAAACAAACTGTACAAAAAACTTGACAACATGATGAGAATCACTTCAATTCTCCATTCACTTGGCATGAACAATCAGAACTCCCCCTGACAACAAAACATTTTCCCATAGTGATTTCAAAACACTTAAGTTTGTTTTAATCAAAATGGTTTTTCCGGAAAATAAGTTTTGTGAGTCATTTCTCAAATATGGGGATCATTCATCACCTTGTTTTCTATAACCACTTGTAAAGACTAACATTTTTAAGATCAATTCACAAACATCACTTGTATAAAATCAAGTACAACTTAATGTCCCTGATTTACCACTTGTAAGTCGAAATATCACAAACATGAATTTCTCAAGAAAAATGTCGATTCATGTTCCACGCTTACCAACCTGGGAACTCCGGCAAGTCAGGTTTTTCTATTTAAAGAGTTTCACCCAAGCCTGACGGTCCTTGGGTGCTTTTGAAATTCCATTTGACAATGATGGAAAATTTTCATCATTCATTGTCAAACTGGAATCACCACTTTTTACCTCAACACATGGCTCCTCTGGCTTTACCACACCAGATTCATCGCCTGAACTTGGCTTGTCTGACTTTGAAGAGTCAGATTCATCGTCAACAACTGGCTCCTTTGTTTCCGGAGAAACAAATTCATCACCAGCAACTTTCTTTTTCATCTTTCTCTCTTTCGTCCTCAGATTTGAATCTGATGAATCTGTTTTGCTTGATTTGTCATTCTTTGGAGAGCAAGACGATTTATCAGAACTTTTATCTGTTTTACTAGTTGTATCCGAGGACAATATCCTTTCGAGATATTCTCTCGCTTTCTTCCTCTTTTTTCTCAGTCTGTCTTTTTGCCCCTGAGAAAGCTTCACTTTCTTTTCTTGAACTTTAGGTTCTTGAACCTTCTGTTCTTTGGGCTTGACAATGACTGATTTCTTTTCCATTTTCTGAGATTCAGCCCTCGATCTTCCCATTGATCTCATTGGACAATTTCTAGGAATATGGCCAATGATGTTGCAGTTAAAGCATCTCCTCGACTCAAACCTCCAACTCTGGCAGTTAACAGCAATGTGTCCTTGATAGCCGCATCTGTAACACACTCTGTTATCGTACCAATCACCACTTTCAATCCAAACATTCAGATCATAGCATTGTCTGGCTTTGTAGTGATCATCACTCCTCTTGAAAACTTGATTTGGCTTTGAAGCACTGTGGTCAAACCTGCACCACTCATTACCAACTGTTTTTTAGTTTTGTTTTTCAGATTTTTGTGATTTTTATAATGATTGGATGATTGAACTGATGAGCTTTTATTCTTGTTTTGACCATTTTCTGAATTTTTAACTTTTTGTTTCTGTTCCACTTTCTTCTTCAAAGGTTTTTGCGTAGAGCATTCACCCTTTTCAGTCGATTGCAGAACAGTTTCTTGAAATTTTTCTTTTAATTTTAAAAATATTTTATTTTTCTCATTTTCAGCATCAGACTCTGACTCAGACTCGTCTGCTGAATAAAACTCCTCATTTTCATCATCAGTTTTCTCATCACAATCTTCAACCTTGACTTTGTCAAAGTTTGTGACATAGTCACTTATTGGAACAGAATTGATTGGTTTTTGACAAGGGAACACAGATAAAGTTACAAAACCTTTCAATTTCTTTTCAAGCTCATCAATTTTGTTCCTTGAATTCTCAGCTTCATTTTCAAGCTGAGATACTCGTCTACCTGCTATCCTTATGTAATTTGCCCTGATGATTGGAATGAAATTTGCTTTCAGATTTTTGTTCTCCAGCTTTATCCAGAAATCTTCATCTTCTGAAGATTTCTTTTTGCTTTCAAAATCCTTTTCTTTCTCTTTCAAAATCTTGTTTTCTAATGTCAAACTGTTCAAATCATTTAACAGTTTGTCATTTTCAGATTTCAACCTCTCACAATTTTCCTTCATTTCAAGAATCTGTTTATCAGCAAATTTCTTTTCATTCTTCATCACTGAAATCTCTTCAGTCTGTTCCTCTCCCACTTGGACACCTTTACTCTTGCTCTTCTTTAATATTGATTTTCCACTTTGACTTTTCTTCTTCTCAGCATTTCTCTCCATCTGTTCTTCAAGTTTCTCAATGAATTGAGAAATTGTCAATCTAGAGTATTCTCCAGTTCTTTTTAAATCCAAAAGATATGTACCCCACTCTTGTTGAGGTATGGCATTGGCCAATCTTTCAACCCATTCATCTGGGCTTTTCCGAATACCTTTCTCAGACATTGAGCGAACAAAATGGCTATATCTCTCAATAATACTCTTTGTACTTTCTCCTGGACAACCTGAAAACGAGTCAAACTCTTTCATTAATACATTTATTCTATTAATTGTTTCACTATCCATATTAAAGAAATTAGTATCCATGATTCAGAAACCCGTTTTTCAAGATCGTCCCGTTAAATGAAATATCAAGTCCAAGCTAGATCACTTTTCAAACAAAACACTTTTCAATTGTTCCGTAATCCGAGTATGAAGTAGACTGCACTAAACAGTGATTGGGCCGAGAACTTTAATCACACAACACTTAATTGGGCCGATAAATATGTTCAACTAATGGGTCGGCAAATGTTTTATACTCTAAACGAGCTATGATTTGTATTGGGCTTCACTTCTTGTTCATATGCAAAACTGACAACAACTTTTTTTAATCACATCAAAATCTAATATATTCGATTAAAACTAACCGACATGATCACATGATATTCGCATGCAATTGTTTCGATTTTTGAACTTAGCCGACAAAATTCAATTCACATGATCATTTAATATATATCACATGCAATCTGACAACATCCTTGATCGAATACTTTGAGCTTATCATCAATCACATGCAACCGATTTTAATTCAAACCCAATGATGACATTTGATCAGATTAAGACACGTATCACATGAAATGCTAAACCATTTTCAAACGGTCACCAACAGAAGTTATGATTCAAACGGTCATGTGTAGATTTCAAACGGTCAGGTGTAACTTTCAAACGGTCAGACCAGTTTCAAACGGTCAGGTGCAAATTTCAAACGGTCAGTCCAGTTTTCAAACGGACAGGTCAATTTTTCAAACGGACAGGCAAGCCTCGTTCAAACGGTCACCAGTTTTCAAGCCATTTTTACCACTTTTACTCCGAGTTTTGATATGATATTCTCAAGGATTTGTTAAAACACAATTACACACACATTGTGAAAGTTATAGCCGATTTTAACCGTGAAAACTTGTTCAGTTTTGAAAGAACGTGTAGAAAATCAGAATTTGCTAGCAAAAACGAGCTAAACAGTAAGAACTCTTCCTCCTGAGCTCTGATACCACATGTAGGATCGTGAAACGACCTAATGAGTCGATCAGAAAAGTGCTCAGACCGAATCAGAGGCGGAATTCATTGATTCGGTCTTCGTTTAGCTTGGATTCACTATTAACTGTCTCGTATATTAATCTCTGAACAATTTACAATCTGGAGACACCTCGACAGCAACTCGTCGTCGGAAATCAGAAGTTCCAAATGATGAACGTTTGAAGGGTATATATAGGCTAGACCCTGACCGTTTGAAGGTGACACACCACTCTTCAAACGGTCATGACACTTCAAACGGTCATGCCTTCAAACGGTCAGCACATTCAAATGGTTACATGTTCAAACGGTCAGGACATTCAAACGGTCATGACATTTTGTTTTGACTTTCAAACGAATACTTCTAATTTGTCTTCATATGTCCATATTGCAACGATGATGTCATTAGATGATGTCAATGATGATGTCTCTTTGATGATTTCATCATTCAATATAATGATATCATGCTCGATAAGATTTGCAACGCAACCCAGACTCGATATAAGACGAAGTCGACAGATGTATGCACCAACATCGTTAACAAATTTTACTACAATAGAATAATCTATTTATATCAATCTAAATATATATCTATACTATACTATATAATAAAACATTAATGTGTGACACCTATCATTCATTGTAAGCATTTATTTTATGATTTTATCGCCACACTTCCAAACTTATCTTATATTAATTAAATAAATAAAAGAATAACGAGCTAATATTAAATTTCATCCTACTTTAAATTTTGAATACCATTCTTCTATTTTTCTAATAAAATATTATCCTAAAATTTAAATTGTTAATTTAAGATATTTTTAAACTAAACACATTATTTATCACGAAAAACAAACTATGTATTAATATATGAAATATTTTTATTTTCATCACTAAAAAAAATTTATATCAATTTTATTACATAATTTATAAATCAATTTGTCGGAATTTGCACCACCAACATTTTATCACTCAAATAGATGCTGATTTACTTCTTGAATAACATATCTTCTTTTCAAGAACCATCTTCACAATCACTATATCCATAGCGTATCGAGTATTATCCATTAGTATATTGAAAGATATGACTTTTTTTATTATTGGTATATAAAATTGGATTTATTAAACCCATGTAACACACGTGGTTTTTTAAAGATATACATTTTTTATTATTTACTATACAAAATTACATTTATTCGACCCGTGTAATACATGAGGTTTTTTAAGATATAACTTTTTATTATTTGATATATAAAATTAGATTTATTCAATTCGTACAATACACGTGGTTTTTTTAAGGATATATATTTTTATTCAACCCGTGTAGTACACATATTTTTAAAAATGTAACTTTTTTATTATTTGGTATATAAAATTAAATTTATTCAACCCGTGTAATAAATATGGTTTTTTAAAGATGTATTATTTTATTATTTGGTAAACAATATTACATTTATTCAACCCGTTTAATACACGTGGTTTTAAAGATATAACTTTTTTTATTTGGTATATAAAATTACATTTATTCAACCCGTACAATATGGTTCATATAGATATAACTTTTTATTATTTAATATATAAAATTATATTTATTCAACTTGTTTAATAAAAGAGGTTTTTAAAGATATATTGTTTTATTATTTAGTATATAAAATTCATTTATTCGACCCGTGTAATACACGGGGTTATAACCTAGTAAGTTTTTAAAGAAAAAAAATTACTAAGCAAGTAAACAAGTAAAAAGCAAGTGGAATTGAAACTTAATTACTGAAATATTATTAAAAAAATTCTTAAAAACTAATTTATGAAAAAAGTTTCGCTTACTTTGAACTTCAAGTTTCAATTTCAAATTTGGGGCCATTGTATCCACGTATGTCACATCTTTTAGGCCTTCTGGGCCATTAATTTTAGATGGGCCAGGTTTATTTTCAACGGCTTCCCTTTTCAAATTCAAATTTCAAGCGAGAAACGGTATTGAAGTTTTAAAATGATTATTAACTAGTATTAAGTACCCCGCGTTACGGCGGGACATAAAACTTGACACGGTTTTATGAACGTTTTTAACCTATTAAATTTTTTACTAATATTTTGTTTCGGTTTACCCTTATACTTCCCTTACTTAAAAATTATTTTTTACGTGCGTATTTTATGTACGGGTAGGTATAAATATGATTTGTTCTACATTCCGACGTAAACTTTATTTATAGACGAGTCAGGTCAAATATAATACGTTTTCGTTTAAAGAAACCATTTTTACGTGCATATTTTTTATGTACGTTTTGGTATAAATTCAAGTTGTTCTACGTTTCGACGTATATTTAAATTTATAATGTTTTCACTTTGCATTTTTGTCTAAAGTGTACAAAACACCATTAAAACATGAAGTACAATCACATTAAGCCTACTTATGTTACAAATTAATAGTTATACTTTTTGTCTAAATTGTACAAAACACCATTCAAGCATGAAGTACAATCACATTAAGCCTACATATGTTACAAATTAATAGTTATATAATATAATATAATATAATAATGAAATTCGTATTTTTATTTAATAATATAATATCAGTTAGTTATTTTTATTTACTAAAGGCCAACTATATCAATCATAACCAGTAGAGTATGATTCAAACATTACTCTTTTAACCTTTTTATTTAAACTAGCTAATCAAGTTAATTTGTCAAGCAATTAAGCAAATTATGAACTTGTTAGCAGGTCATAAACAAGTTGGCGTGATTAATAATGTTAGTTAAACGGGTTAAATATGTTAACCCGGACACGGCCTATTTAATTGACCGAGTTAAAGATGTAAACTTAAACATGACCTCTTTATTAACAAATAAGATAAGATAACCCAAAACGTAATTAGCCTCCTATCATGTTCTTAATTACCATCTCTAAGGGCAGTGGCGAAGCTTGACCCGAATGACGGGGGGGTCGAAAACGTATATACCCAAAAATGTCTATAGAATCGGGGGGGGGGGGGGGGTCAAAAATGTATATACCCAAAAGTTTCTATACGAAAACTACATGTATAACACTACTGAGCGAAAAGTTCGGGGGGTCGGGCGCCCCCTCCCGCCCCTTCTATACTTCGCCCCTGTCTAAGGGTGCTCAGGGCACCATGTGGATACCCCTTCTGGGTACGCGGGTAGCCATAGCCGCAAACCCTTAGTCGCATTACATCGCGTAGCAAACACGAATGGTAGCCAGTATTCACCGTTGAAAGGAGAGAGGGAGAGACAGAAAGAGAGAGAGAGACAGAAAGAGAGAGAGAGAGAGATATGGGTTTGTGTATCATTCACGGGTACAACTAGTACACCGTCTCTAACACCCCAAAAATATAAAACTTTGTGTTTAATATGTAATGCTAATTTAACAGGAATTAACTAACTAGGAAACTATAACCCAGTTAGTTAATTGTCTTGAAATAACTTACTCTAAAGTTAAAACACTTAAACTTAAAGTTAAATGATAAGTTGAGGGACTAAACTAGTCAAAATCTGAAAGTTTAGTACTAATTTAATAAACAAAACACAAAGTCCACCCATTGTGGGTGGGCATCGATCGAACAGAGAGAGAGAGGGCGACCAGGAGATTTTTCCAAAACCCTAAAACTTCATTAATCTTGCAAATTGAAGGATTAATCCAAGTCAAAATCGAAAATTGAGCTTAGAATCATGATCCTCAACACAAAAGGATTGTAAGGTATGTAAAATATGATGAAATCTCTCAACTTGAAATTCTCATGATTTTGGAAAATCTGAAAATTTGATGTTGCATGTGTGTTATTTGGTTAGATTAGAGTTGATATGGTGTTTAGAAGTGAAACCTAGCCAACTACATGTGAAATCATGACCAAATTCAGGAGGTTCCATGAACACCTTGAAGGTGGGTTGTGGGTTTTACATGATGATGATGAACACTAGGGTTTAGAGTGATTATTCTAGTGTAATTCGACCTTAGAAGGTAATTTCAGAAAAGGGTATGATGTTTAAATGCTATATGATGGCTTTATTGAAGTTAAGTTAACTAATTAGCAAGCTATAAACATGAATATGAAATATATAAGAATTTTGCCCTTATAGTGTTTGTTGTAATGCCTCAAAGAAGGCTTGAAACTGAATTGTTAAGTTAAAAACGCATAATTAAGAAGTATGACAAATGTGCGTTATGTATGTAAAACATAGAGTTCTAAACATAAAATGATTGAACTCTATAGGAAAGGAAGCCGGGGCATCTAGCGGACAAACCGGTGTGGACGCTCGTTTGAAGGGCTTGCTTTAAAGGTATGTAACTTGACCCGTTACACTAAGTAGATTTGATGATTATATAATGCATAATTGAATTCTTGAATAAGAGTCATTTAAAATTAGCAATGAAGTTGCTATACTGAATGATTGGTCGAAATTTGGTTGGAACTCGTTAGTAGTCGTCATATGGAAGGATTCCTTAGATGAGCCAACGGGTCAAATAATCAAGTAAAGCATGGTTAATGTTTCAGAATATAACGGATTGATCTTTGATATAGGTTAATATATATAACTTGTTAGAAATACGAGAATTCAATGTATAGGTTGTTAGAAAAGCGAAATCCGAGAGTTGGGTTTGAGTACGATGAGCACAACAAACAAATGATGGATTCCCAGCAACTGCCGTAAGTTACGGTAGTACCGTAACTTACGGTAGGGATTAAGTGTTTACGGCATTTTTTCCCTGGTTTACGGTGACCCAGGGAATTCCATCACCTACCGTAACTTACGGTGACACCGTAAGTTACGGTGGAACCAGAAAACAAAACAATGTTTTGTTATTTAAATTTTGATGTTGGATTTTGTAATTATGTGCTATATAACTTTGTTAGATCTAATGTTTTAAAGATTTTGACCATAGGTAACAAGGCGGATCTTACGGATGGCGGTCAAGCGAATGATGAAGAACCGAACACGATTTTTGAAGCTTCCGCAATGTTTTAATCGTACTTAGATTTTGTTCATGGGTTGTAAACAATTTATTAAACGAATTTTGAATGTTCCAACTTAGTCATTAGTTGACTAAGTTTTATGCTACTTATGAAACTTATGTTAATTTAATATTTTGGTATAAAAATGTATAAAATCATTGATTAATTCTAGTAAAAATTTAAGGGTGTTACAAGTTGGTAATCAGAGCTCAAGGTTGTCAATAAGTGTTCGGTTCAAGCTTGATCGATTGTCCGGTAAGAATTAAATTATTTAGTTAATAAATTATGTACTATGTAAGGAATGAGAAACGAACAAATATGCATGAAAAGAGTGTGTAAGCTCACTCAAATACAAGAATTGCATGAAACAAGAACGATTAAATCAAGTTATGAACTTGATCGAATCAAAACAAGAACGATTAAATCAAGTTATGAACTTGATTGAATCAAAACAAGTAAAACACGTGTTATAAATGGAATGTTTAACAACCTATGTAAACATTTCAGAAATAGAGATGGCAGATGGAAGTAATGATGATGCGGTGCCAAGAGTCACCGAACAAATGAGGGAAGTGATTGCCGAAGAGGTTGGAAAGGCGATCGAAAACAGTTTGTCGGGCTTTATTGATAAAATTCAAAACACAGTTTTATCAATAGTAGAAGAGAGAATCAAGAAATTAGAAGATGATTCAAATTTAGCAAAGGAAAAGCATGGGGGACGAAAGCCTTGTTCATACAAGGAATTCATGGCCTGTAAACCACCAATATATAATGGGGAGGTTGACCCAATAGTGTGCCAACGGTGGCTAAGTGATATCGAAGGGGTATTCGAGAGGACCCATTGTGACGAAGATGACTACGTAGCCTATGGTACGGGTCAACTAAGGAGTCAGGCGAAAGATTGGTGGGATAACAAAAAGAGAGAGATTGGTATTGAAGCTGCTAAGGTCATGACTTGGGAAGAATTCAAGACGCCATTTCTTAAGCATCATAGCCCCAAAGCGGTTATGAATAAAATCAAGGAGGAGTTCATGCAACTTAGGCACAAGAATGAGACCATAGACAAGATTATGGCAACGTTTATGGATAAGATGAAGTTTTGCGATGATCTAGTGACGAATGAAGAACAAAAGATATACTACTACCATAACATGTTGAGTGCTGAGTATAGGGAATTCATCACCCCTTCCAAATACGAGACTCTTACCGAGATCATAAATGCTGCTCGGGAAAGGGAGATTGAACTGAAAAAGAGCATTGAAAGGGGTGAACGGAAAGCACAAGATGTAAACCCAAGCCCTACTAAAAAGGCACGAACAAACGAAACCGCAAAGAAATTTGATACGAAAGGAGGGTCGCCAAGTTGCAGAATCTGCAGAAAGGGTCATAAAGGTGAATGTCGTTACAAGGATAAGCCTTGTCCCATATGCAAAACAACGGGACATATGGCTATATCGTGCCAAGAGAAAGTGACGGTTTGTTACAATTGTTATCGGACGGGCCACAAGAAATCGGAATGCCCGGAACTTGTTGGAAAGAAAGATGGGCAGGACCCGAAATGTGAAGCCCCAAAAGCAAAGGCAAGATCTTTTCAACTGACCGCCGCAGAAGCGAAGGTTGAACCTGACGTGGTCTCAGGTATATTTGCTGTAAATTCGATTCCTGCACGCGTGTTATTTGATACGGGTGCGAATAAATCCTTTGTTTTATATGGATTTATTCGACATCCTTCATTTGTTCTAACAAAATTACATGTGCCCTTAGAAGTAGAGATAGGTAATAACAAGAGCTTTATTGTTTGTGATGTATGTGAAAATTGTAAACTGAGCATTGATGACGAAGAATATTCGATAAACCTAATCCCGATGTCAATGGGAGAATTTCAAGTAGTCGTTGGGATGGATTGGCTGTCTCGACATCATGCAAAGCTCGTGTGTTTTCGTAAAGAGATAAAACTAACATCTCCGAGCGGAAAACACGTCACCATTTATGGCGAAAAAGGTGGCAACCCCATAGTATGCTCAATATTGAAAGCTCACAAACTTATGAAGCGAGGATGCAAGGCATTCATGATATACGCTAATGAGCCCGAAAAAGAATCACGAAAGATTGGAGATGTACCGGTAGTACGAGATTATGAAGATGTGTTTCCGGAGGATTTACTGGGGATACCGCCTGAACGGGAAATAAAGTTCGGGATCGAATTGACTCCGGGCACGAAACCTGTAGCAAAGGCCCCGTACCGACTCGCACCGTCGGAATTACAAGAGTTGATGTCCCAAATTCAAGACCTGCTCGACAAGGGATTTATAAGGCCGAGTGTGTCTCCTTGGGGCGCACCAGTATTGTTCGTGAGAAAGAAAGACGGGAGCATGCGTATGTGTATCGATTACCGGGAGTTAAACAAACTCACGGTAAAGAACCGATACCCGCTTCCGAGGATAGATGATTTATTTGACCAATTACAAGGTGCGAATTGGTTTTCAAAAATTGACCTTAGATCGGGGTATCACCAACTAAAGGTCAAGGAAGAAGATGTGCCGAAGACGGCTTTCCGCACGAGATACGGACATTACGAATTCCTCGTGATGTCATTTGGGCTAACAAATGCACCCGCGGCTTTCATGGACCTCATGAACCGGGTTTGCAAGCCAATGTTGGATAAGTCGATCATCGTGTTTATCGATGATATCTTGGTGTATTCGAAAAGTGAAGCTGAACACGCACACCACTTACAAGAAGTGTTAGAGACACTTAGACGAGAGAAGTTATATGCAAAATTCTCTAAATGTGCCTTTTGGTTACGAGAGGTACAATTTCTTGGACACGTCATAAGTGCCGACGGAGTATTGGTGGATCCTTCGAAGATCGAAGCTGTGTCAAAATGGAATTCCCCGAAGAACCCTTCGGAAATTAGAAGCTTTTTGGGGCTTGCGGGATATTATAGGAGATTCATTCAAGATTTCTCCAAGATTGCGTCACCGCTAACAAAGCTAACACGGAAGAAAGAAAAGTTCATTTGGGGTGCTGATCAAGAGAAAGCGTTTCAAACGCTAAAAGAAAAGTTAACTCAAGCTCCGGTATTGACATTGCCGGACGGAGTCGAAGACATGGTGGTTTATTCGGATGCTTCATTATTGGGGCTCGGTTGCGTGTTGATGCAACGGGGCAAGGTAATAGCCTATGCCTCGAGACAATTGAAGATACACGAGAATAAATATCCCACGCACGATCTCGAGTTGGCAGCGGTGGTATTTGCATTAAAAATATGGAGGCATTACTTGTACGGGGTAAAGTGCACCATATTCACCGACCACAAGAGCTTGAAATACTTCTTTGATCAGAAGGAGTTAAATATGCGACAAAGGCGATGGCTGGAAACGGTGAAGGACTACGATTGTGAGATACATTATCACCCCGGAAAGGCAAATGTGGTAGCGGACGCTCTGAGCAGAAAAGCGGACTACGTCCCAATACGAGTGAGGTCGATGCAACTCGTGGTGACCTCGGGTATACTTGAACGTATTCGAGAGGCGCAGTTAGAAGCAGTAAAAGAGGAGAATTGGAAGAAAGAAAGAATAATCGGTCAATTGAAAGACTTGTCGGATGGGAATCACGGGTTGAAGACTCGATCCGGAAGGATATGGGTCCCACATACTTGTGGAGTGAAGGCGCTTCTACTTAATGAAGCTCATAAATCCCGTTATTCAATTCATCCGGGTGCGACCAAAATGTACAATGATTTGAAACAAAATTATTGGTGGCCCGGAATGAAGAGGGATGTGGCGAAGTATGTGGAAAAATGTTTGACATGTTTACAAGTCAAGGCGGAGCATCAGAAACCATACGGCAAACTCCAACCGTTAGAAATTCCGGTTTGGAAATGGGAACATATCACAATGGACCTACTGACCAAGTTGCCTAAAACAAATCGTGGTTTCGATGCCATATGGGTAGTGGTAGATAGATTGACGAAAAGTGCTCACTTCATTCCGATCCGTGAGACTTATACGTCAGAAAAGATGTCAGAGGTTTACACGAATGAAATAATAGCACGTCATGGGGTGCCGGTATCCATTGTGTCTGATAGGGATACCCGATTTACTTCAAATTTCTGGCGAGATTTCCAAGAGCAAATGGGAACCAAATTGTTCATTAGCACCGCGTACCATCCCCAAACGGATGGACAGAGTGAAAGAACGATACAAACATTGGGGGACATGCTACGGGCGTGTATAATCGACTTTGGAGGAAGTTGGGATGTTCACCTACCGTTAGTCGAGTTTTCGTATAATAACAGCTACCAATCTAGTATTAAGATGGCACCGTACGAAATGCTTTATGGTAGGAAGTGTCGAACTCCGGTATGTTGGGGTGAAGTGGGTCCACGTGAACTCGCTCATCAAGATATAGTACGAGCTACGAATGAAAAGATCGATATAGTTCAGGCACATCTGAAAGTGGCTCAAGACAGACAAAAGGCGTATGCTGATAAAAGGAAAAGGCCAATCGAATTCCAGGTCGGCGACATGGTCATGCTAAAAGTTTCCCCTTGGAAGGGCGTTATTAGATTCAGAAAAAGGGGGAAGCTAAGCCCGAGGTTTATTGGGCCATTTAAAATTATCGGAAAAGTTGGCAAGGTAGCTTACCGCCTTGAGCTACCAGAGGAACTAAGTGGGATCCATGGCACGTTCCACGTGTCACAATTAAGAAAGTGCCTAACAGACGAAACGACCTATATCCATTACGATGACATCGAAGTGGATAATAGTCTGAATTATGCGGTAAGACCGGTGGAGATTTTAGACCGGAAGGTCAAACTTTTACGAAATAAACAAATTGACCAAGTCAAAGTCAAATGGGAGCATAGGAAAGGTTCGGACACTACGTGGGAGTCCGAAGAAGAAATGCGACGTCTCCACCCTACGTTATTTGGTACGTACTACGGTTTCGGGGACGAAACCCTATTTAAGGGGGGTGGACTTGTAACACCCCAAAAATATAAAACTTTGTGTTTAATATGTAATGCTAATTTAACAGGAATTAACTAACTAGGAAACTATAACCCAGTTAGTTAATTGTCTTGAAATAACTTACTCTAAAGTTAAAACACTTAAACTTAAAGTTAAATGATAAGTTGAGGGACTAAACTAGTCAAAATCTGAAAGTTTAGTACTAATTTAATAAACAAAACACAAAGTCCACCCATTGTGGGTGGGCATCGATCGAACAGAGAGAGAGAGGGCGGCCAGGAGATTTTTCCAAAACCCTAAAACTTCATTAATCTTGCAAATTGAAGGATTAATCCAAGTCAAAATCGAAAATTGAGCTTAGAATCATGATCCTCAACACAAGAGGATTGCAAGGTATGTAAAATCTGATGAAATCTCTCAACTTGAAATTCTCATGATTTTGGAAAATCTGAAAATTTGATGTTGCATGTGTGTTATTTGGTTAGATTAGAGTTGATATGGTGTTTAGAAGTGAAACCTAGCCAACTACATGTGAAATCATGACCAAATTCAGGAGGTTCCATGAACACCTTGAAGGTGGGTTTTGGGTTTTACATGATGATGATGAACACTAGGGTTTAGAGTGATTATTCTAGTGTAATTCGACCTTAGAAGGTAATTTCAGAAAAGGGTATGATGTTTAAATGCTATATGATGGCTTTATTGAAGTTAAGTTAACTAATTAGCAAGCTATAAACATGAATATGAAAGATATAAGAATTCTGCCCTTATAGTGTTTGTTGTAATGCCTCAAAGAAGGCTTGAAACTGAATTGTTAAGTTAAAAACGCATAATTAAGAAGTATGACAAATGTGCGTTATGTATGTAAAACATAGAGTTCTAAACATAAAATGATTGAACTCTATAGGAAAGGAAGCCGGGGCATCTAGCGGACAAACCGGTGTGGACGCTCGTTTGAAGGGCTTGCTTTAAAGGTATGTAACTTGACCCGTTACATTAAGTAGATTTGATGATTATATAATGCATAATTGAATTCTTGAATAAGAGTCGTTTAAAATTAGCAATGAAGTTGCTATACTGAATGATTGGTCGAAATTTGGTTGGAACTCGTTAGTAGTCGTCATATGGAAGGATTTCTTAGATGAGCCAACGGGTCAAATAATCAAGTAAAGCATGGTTAATGTTTCAGAATATAACAGATTGATCTTTGATATAGGTTAATATATATATATAACTTGTTAGAAATACGAGAATTCAATGTATAGGTTGTTAGAAAAGCGAAATCCGAGAGTTGGGTTTGAGTACGATGAGCACAACAAACAAATGATGGATTCCCAGCAACTGCCGTAAGTTACGGTAGTACCGTAACTTACGGTAGGGATTAAGTGTTTACGGCATTTTCCCCCTGGTTTACGGTGACCCAGGGAATTCCAGCACCTACCGTAACTTACGGTGACACCGTAAGTTACGGTGGAACCAGAAAACAAAACAATGTTTTGTTATTTAAATTTTGATGCTCGATTTTGTAATTATGTGCTATATAACTTTGTTAGATATAATGTTTTAAAGATTTTGACCATAGGTAACAAGGCGGATCTTACGGATGGCGGTCAAGCGAATGATGAAGAACCGAACACAATTTTTGAAGCTTCCGCAATGTTTTAATCGTACTTAGATTTTGTTCATGGGTTGTAAACAATTTCTTAAACGAATTTTGAATGTTCCAACTTAGTCATTAGTTGACTAAGTTTTATGCTACTTATGAAACTTATGTTAATTTAATATTTTGGTATAAAAATGTATAAAATCATTGATTAATTCTAGTAAAAATTTAAGGGTGTTACACCGTCGCTAACAGCACGTGTTCCGACATGTACTGAACAAAATTGCAAACGTGGCAATCAGATAACGCCGTTTACATGCGATACGCCCTGTACACCCTAATATCTTTCTCATAATAATTCATTTTAATCAACAAGATTAGACTGATGTTTTGTGGCAATCAAAAGACAAAAATAACTTTATTTATTTATTTATAAAACAAGAGTGAGGATCAAATAGGAAGTTTATTTTGGCTAGGAAGTATAGGAAGCAATAGGATTAGGACATGTGACAAAATTTAAAATAAAGAGGAATGGTATTTTAGTCAATCTTATCATTTTCTTCTTCCTTCTTCTTCCCAGTAACATCAAAACCCACCATTTTCAAAACCCACCATCTTCAAC
Source organism: Helianthus tuberosus (assembly GCA_030545235.1). Taxonomy (NCBI): domain Eukaryota; kingdom Viridiplantae; phylum Streptophyta; class Magnoliopsida; order Asterales; family Asteraceae; genus Helianthus; species Helianthus tuberosus. The sequence continues at coordinate 10,354,001 of CM060450.1, read as the reverse complement.
CATTTCTTCACTTTCTATCTCAATAATCACTACATTATAGTGCGATTTTCGTCACCAATCAATGATTCAAACACCCGATCAACGTGTTCTTCAGTTTTTTTTGAAGAAAACCCAGTTTAATTTCATACAAAATTTCGTTTTTTCCGGTGATTTTGAAGATAATCACTCGATCCGTTCGATTCGATCTCTGATAAGTGTTTCAATCATTCAAATTTCGTCAATCGTTGAAGAAAACCGACTTCGATCCATGTAAGAAATTCTTTAATTTCATTTTTATTATCTGGGTTTTTGATTTAGTTATTGCGTTTTACGATCTTGGCGGGAGTCCGGGGGCAGCGCCCCTGGTAGCAGGGTCCCAGGGGCGGCAGCCCCTGGCGGGGTCCAAGGGGCAGAGCCCCTGGCTGGGGTTGATTTGCTACTCTCTGGTTCAAACAAATTCATAGACAGGTCAGCTTGTGTCCATTGCGTTTTAGAAATAAGGTAGTTTTATGTGCTTTCTGGCCATTGCGTTTTAGAAAAAACACATTTTTGAAGTGTTTTTAGTTCATTGCGTTTTAGGTAAACATATTTTTATTTGTTTTCAGTCCATTGCGTTTTAGAAAATACATTTTCTTTTGTGTTTTTAAGCCATTGCGTTTTAGAAATAAGACATTTTATGTGTTTTTTGGCTATTGCGTTTTAGATAAACACATTTTTGAAGTGTTTTTAGTTATTGCGTTTTAGGTAAAACACATTTTTATGCTTTTTTCAGTCCATTGCGTTTTAGAAAAAAAGACATTTTTAAGTGTTTTCTGGCCATTGCGTTTTAGAAATAAGACATTTCTTTGTGTTTTTGATGCATTGCGTTTTAGGTAAAACACATTTTTATGAGTTTTCAGTCCATTGCGTTTTAGAAAGTACACTTTCTTTTGTGTTTTTAGGCTATTGCGTTTTACAAATAAGACACTTTTTTGTGTTTTCTGGCCATTGCGTTTTACAAATAAGACATTTATTTGTGTTTTTGGTGCATTGCGTTTTAGAAAAATAGCATTTTTTAGGTTTTTTTTCATTGCGTTTTACGCAACTGTGTTTTTTCCATTGCGTTTTACGCAACTGGGTTTTAATTTTTTTTCGAAAATATAGCAATAGTATATTCGTTTTAAAGATAAAAAAACGCTCGTTTTTTTATGCAATTTTTATAAAAAAATAATGTCGTATGAAAGAGTTACTAACGTTTAAAAAATGGGGGGGGGGATTGGAGGAGAGAGAAACTATTGCCTTGGATTGACTAGAATGCCCCTAAACAAACTCGCGCGCCTCTTTTCTTCCCTTCAATTTCCCTCATTTAATCTTTGCTCTTAATTAACTAAATAGATGGTCAAGATTACTTCCTAGCCTAGCCTTATTAGCCAAATAAACTTCCTATTATATCCTAACCCTATAAAACAATTATCTTGTATTAACTTTTGAGAAATACATAAATAAGGCAAAATAACGGTGCGTACGTTAGCACACAACCCTCTTATTACAGTTACATACTTGGAGACGATACTACTTTCCACAGTCGAACCAGTTCCATATCTCTCCCTCTCTCTAAACCCTCACATCCATACTTTTTCTCTGTTTACGACCATACGCTTTCCGCTAGGGTTTATTATTCGTTGATTCGAGCTAAAACGAGAACCGTAATTGCGATAATGGCGACAATGGAGAGCTTGATCGCTCTGGTCAACCGTATTCAGAGAGCTTGCACTGCTCTCGGAGACTATGGCGGTGGAAACACCGCCTTTTCTTCTCTTTGGGATGCTCTTCCGTCTGTTGCCGTCGTTGGCGGTCAGGTTTGTTTCTTCCAGTATGTTTTTTTTATAATTTGTTGATGATATTTATGCTTTTACAATGTGTTTGTGTATGTTTTCAGTGTGCGACCTTTTTATGCTTGTAATGAGGTTTCTATAGATTCTGTGTTCTATATTGAGAGAAAAATGGTTTGGTGATGATAGAAATGATTCAATGAAAGCCCTAAGGCGTTTGGTTTTATAAGTTTCTAGTAATTGAGGTGTAGGTGTTTTGTTTTTGTAGGTTTCTTGCGATTGAGGTGCCTAGTTGCACACTAATTGCAGAGAACATTCATAATTTATGAATTTGAAATATATGTGTATAGACTCGTTTACTTAATAAACGAATGAACACTGATGTTCGTTCAGTTAAATGAACAAACACGAACACATGTGTCGTCCATTTCATTTGTGTACATGGACGTTCATTTATATTCATTAGTGAATGTTTGTTTAAGTTCGTTGGTTTGTATATTCATTTAAATTTTTAGGTCCATTACAAGATTTAATGAAATTAAACATATCATTTGTTACAACTTAGTCTAGTTTTATTAATTTTTTGGGCGCAGTAGACTGATGTTCACAATTACTTTTAACTGGTGTTCGCTCAGTTATGTTTGTTCATCTATGTTCAATTGTGTAATCTTTGTTTGTTTCGTTTACGTTTGTGAACAGCTTGTGTATACTCCTAATGAATGTAAACGAACTCGAACAAGAAACTCCGTTAATTTAATTGTTTGTGTTCGATCATTTGTTCGTTAAAGTTAAACGAACCAGCATGAACATGGCCGGTTCGTATTCAATCAGTTCGTTTCTTATATCTGTTCCTAATGCTTTCATTTTGGCTTGTGAAAGATGGAGCTCATGCTTTATCCTATACGATCGATGCTCAAATTGATCATTTTTCTTTATAGTGTTTATTTTTGGAAGGTTTAACTATATCTAATCATTTGCTTGTGTTTTGCAAATCAAATTGAGCTGATAATAGAGTTCCGGTAAGTCTTCGGTGCTAGAGAGCATCGTTGGTAGAGATTTTCTTCCTAGGGGATCTGGTTAGTTGCTTTTTTAATTCTACCTGCGACTGTTTTTCCTCTTTCTTTCACATTATTGACTGATGTTGAACACGGCTATTTCAGGGATTGTTACAAGGAGACCTTTGGTGTTGCAGTTACACAAGACAGGGGGCATGCAAGAGGAGCATGCAGAATTTGGACACATGCCACATAGGCGATTCACTGATTTTTGTATGCGAAGATGCTGCTACTAAACTCTTCTACATAACAGTTCAAGCAAATTATCAATTTTTAGTGACAATGATGTAAAGTTTAACGTAGATATCTGATCTTATACACAGCTTTGTTACGTAAAGAGATTCAAGATGAAACAGACAGAATCACAGGGAAGTCAAAACAAATATCTCCAGTCCCAATCCATCTCAGCATCTATTCCCCCAACGGTATGTTTGTAGTGACTGCAATCTATATTATTAGCTATTCTTATTCTTAATTTCTGACACAATGCTGACATCATATCATGATTTTCTTGTTCTTCCAGTTGTCAACTTAACTTTAATAGATTTACCAGGATTGACAAAAATTGCAGTTGGTACTTTTCTCCACCTTTCTCCTTATAATTCGGATTAACTTTAAGCTCTATCCGAGTCTGATATAATGAGGCATTTCTTATGCAGAGGGACAACCTGAATCTATAGTTGAAGACATTGAAATGATGGTTCGAACTTACGTTGTGAAGGTATTGTATTTCTATCTTCTTTTCTTGTTTATGTACTTAAGTAAAACATAGCATTGACTATTGGTTATTATAATATATATGTATATGCAAGTACAGATGCATATGGGATTTTTTTATTAGAACACCTACTAAGGAGTGACATGTGACCTTCCTAGCATCACCATGTTGTTAGGCTACTCGGTGAGGGAAATGGAGGATGGGCCTCCACGTCAGCGCCACGTAGGATGGGTGTGAGGATGGGGCAAAGAGGATGGAGCTAAGGAAATGGGGGAGGCACGTCCTCGTCGTCTTGGGTCCGACGATCTCGACACCGACGAAGCTAAGGAAATGAAGAGGGGGGTCGGCGCCGCCCCACGACGTCCCGGGGACGACCCCCGTAGCGAGTGCCCTTACATTCCAGCCATTTCTTAGTTATTTGCATATACTAATTACTTAATTTTGTTCAGCCCAACTCCATCATACTGGCAATTTCTCCTGCCAGCCAAGATATAGCAACATCCGATGCAATGAAACTCGCTAGGGAGGTGGACCCATCGGGTATGCTTACCTATTTTTTTATTAAATGTTTATTTACTTTATTTTCTGGTAATTTTCTTTCTGTTTCTAATCATTTTTTTAATATAACTTGGTCAACTTGGCTAGGTGAGAGGACGTTCGGGGTGTTGACCAAGCTTTGATTTGATGGACAAAGGAACTAATGCATTGGACGTGAGATCAATAGATCATATATTTTTTTCTTTAATAAATTTTAAAAGATTATTTTAGGACCTTTTTTAAGATAAAGTTTATGTGCTGATATGAAAAATCTACTTTGTAATGGTCCTTGAAGGAAGGGCTTATCGGCTTCAGCATCATTGGGTGGGAATCGTAAATAGATCCCAAGCTGATATCAACAAGAATACTGATATGATTTACGCAAGGCGGAGGGAGCGGGAGTATTTTGCCACAAGTCCTGATTATGGACACCTGGCAAGTAAAATGGGTTCTGAGTATCTCGCTAAACTTCTCTCACAAGTAAGTTATGCTCATTATGAGACTAGGCTCTTGATTGTTGAGTAGATAAACAGACTAGCAGCAACACAACTGAATGATTGATCATAGAAACTTAAGTGTGAAATTGTATAGCTTTAATTTGATAAAAAAATATATCCATATCACAAACCTATCTATACTTTTTTTTCACAAAAATATAATTTACTGTCACTTTATTTATTATTTTCTTAACTGGTTAACACACCCAAATATTCTTTCAAAAGGTTTAACTATAAGCCTTTGGAATAAAATGCTTCTTTAACCAAAAAAGGTTTTCACGCAATAAAATGCTTCTTTGTGCAGCATCTGGAATCTGTAAAACAACATTATATAAAATAAATGTTTCGTTAAATTTGGATTTATAATGTCAGTTGACCTGGAGGTGACCGGATTTATGGAGCGTTTGACCACCAGCTTCCTGGTGCTTTAAGGAAGCTTCCATTTGATAAGCATCTTTCTCTACAAAATGTGAGGAAACTTGTCTCAAAGGCAGATGGTTATCAGCCACATTTAATTGCTCCCGAACAAGGTTATAGACAACTATTGAGAGATAAGAGATCATTGAATTATTTTACGGGACCAGCTGAAGTTTCTGTAGATGCAGTAAGTAGCTTTTTTACTATTGGTTTCCATTCCAATGGGTTATATATGGATAAGTGTTTGTATCTTATGTGCACCTTACTTGGGAATCACTCTTCACAGGTGCATTTTGTCCTAAAAGAACTCATGAGGAAGTCAACCGGAGAAACTGAGGAACTAAGGCGGTTTCCAACCCTGCAATCCGCTCTTGCTGCTGCTGCTGGTGAAGCATTGGAAAAGTTCCGTGACGAGAGTAAAAAGACAGTCGTTATATTGGTAGAAATGGAGTCTTCATATTTGACTGTCGATTTCTTCCGGAAGCTTCCCGAAGAAGGGGAGAAAATGGGGCCAACTCCTTCACCTGGAGACCGTAGAACCTCATCTGCTGACCGCAGAAATCCAACTGGTTCAGACCGTGGAATCCCTGGTGCAGACTGTGTGAACCCATCTGACCCATTACTGGATCGATATGCAGAGGCACATTTTAGAAGAATCGGGTCAAATGTTTCAATCCTATATTGGTATGGTATCAGATACACTCAGGAGCACAATTCCAAAAGCAGTTGTTAATTGTCAAGTTAAAGAGGCTAAGCAAAATCTGTTAAGCTACTTCTACACACAAATCGGAAGGAGGGAGGTAACTCTTGTTCTACAATTTTGTTTTGTTTGACGTAAACTAATAGTGAAAGTCAATCAAACTTGAAACATTTGACTACTGAAAGTCAAACTAATCCTAATGTGTATAACTGGTATGTTTTAGGGTAAACAGCTGGCAGAGTTGCTAGATGTAGATCCATCCTTCATGTCAAAGAGACAAGAAATAGCCAAAAGACTTGAACTGTACAAGGCAGCACGAGACGAGATCGATGCCGTAGCATGGGTGCGATAGTGATGAATTTTTGGATGAAAATACATATGTAACGCCACTTGCCAGGTTCTTTCTGGTTGTTGAACTCGTTTACCATGTTTCTTTGTTGTGGTTTCATATCTAGTTCGTGTTTATGTTTTGGTTTCTAAACGTTCTATTTGTCATCAGTATTGTTGTAATATATATTCTATATAAGTTGTATTTTTTTTCTGATGCGTATATGTTTATATCCCTGAGGATTCCATGTTAATAACATATTTCAGTCACAAAACACAAATGCTTCTGTCATCTCCTTTTGGGCAATGCATTATGTGAAGAAACACTTGCATGGATATTTAAACCAATGGCATCAAAATCTTTAAAACACTCTTCATTTTACAATTTGCAACATTATGAATTCAACGGTGAGAAACTATACAATTAACAATCTGTTTAAACTCAAAACAGCTTTTCCAATAAACATAATTGTTTTAGCATAACCCTTGAATTCAGTTTCAAACAAACAATTTCTTAATTGTCTCAAGCAAACAATATATGAAATACGTGTCAAAGTTTTCATTTTTCTTCTTAACTTCCTACATTCTATCTCAACATGAAATAGTTCCATTTTTCTTAAAGCAACATCAAATGGATCGACAATGTTGCGTGGCATCCACAAAATTCCTGTCTTAATAGAAAACGTCAATTATATGTATACATTTTCCAAAAAGAAATCACTATGTATGAAATTGTTTGAGACATAATGCAATTCAGTGAAAGAAATGGTTATTCAATATGAACAACCAACAAATCTACAAAGCTTTTGTTGTGCTATCTCTTGAAGATATTCCCGTAATATAGGTTCGTTATAATCCTTGATAACCAGCGATAGCATCTAGTAGCCATATGTTCAGGATTTCGAGTAGCCATACCAACAGATGCCATTCTGACTCCATCGGCTGCTTTAATTCCAGAAACAGAATCCTAGGAAACAAAACACATAAAAATTACATGAAATACAAAAAAAGGTTACATGGGACCGAGTCATGAAATGAACAAAAAAATATCACATGAAAACGAAAGAACCTCTGAAGGATCGTAATTGTTTATCCTTTTCATTTCTGCACATAAAAAAGGCGATTCTGTTCCATGAACTTTGACTTTTAGGGTCAAATTTCTTACATTCTCATATTAAACAAAAAGTGAAATCTTTGACAAAGTGGACTTGTCTTATTCCATGAACTTTGACTTTCAGGGCGCAAAAGTTTCTCAATCGCTTAACAAGTTATTACATTGATGAAGCTTAAAATTAGCTGGGTCTAAAAGAAGCATATCTATAAGGGAAATGAGTCAAATTGGCAGAAAAGGTCTAAATAGTTGAAAATAAAAAAATACGTCTATTTAACGCATACAACCTCCTAAACTATTTTATTTGAATATTTAAATTAATATTGTAATAAAATTATTTTTGTAATCATATATAAAATAATTATTATTTTAAATAAGTGGAGAAAAACATATTTGCAGGTCAACATAACAAGCTTGCCACATTTCAACCCATACTAAACCCAAGGACCGTACTATTAAAGGGCGGGCCAGTCTCATTTTTGTTGGGTTGGTTGGGCTAGGCCTGAATTGGACACATGTATGTTCGATTAGCCCATAATTCCTTTTGTATCCTGACAATCTAAAATAGGAAGAACAATTGACTACACTATATATTTAGGACCGACGCCCGAACCGTATAAGTGTTTGTAGGGTCGGTTCTCAGCCCAAACCGGATGTTGCTCGCCCTTAACTAGAACCATAAAAGTTCCAAATTTAATGTTTGATCTCATAACTAAAATTTGACATAAATTTAAATACATTGAAGAGAAATCCCATTGTTACATTAGTCACATAGACTTGATCCTGTTTATGACTTCAATACAGATCAATTTCATAAGCAAAAAACAAAACGAACCTATTCATAACATTTCCAGCAGCCCAATATCAAATCTGACAATCTAGAATAGGAAGAACAACTGACTACACTATATATTTAGAACCGACGTCCAAACCGCATAAGTGTTTGTAGGGTCGGTTCTCGGGCTTGCTCGCCCCTAACAAGAACCATAAAAGTTCTAAGTTTAATGTTTGACCACTAAAATTTGACATAAATTCTAAGTAAATTGAAGAGAAAACCAATTGTTACACTTGATCCATATGGATTCTAGATTTAGAGAGTAATGTTTGACCTCAAAAGTCAAAGAGGTGATAAACTAGCGTTTACATCATGATGCACATTACCTTCTAAACAAAGATTCCTGGTCAACTATGAATTTTATGGCCTATTCAAGTTCCCAATTAGAAAGAAGAGCACTCCAAAGCTCTTCATTATGCTTGCCGTTAAACCCTATCTACAAAAACGAAAATCAAATGCTCTCTACGTATGATCATTCAAGATATTTGTATATTTTAATAAGATTTTCAAAATGATAAAACAGAAATCAAATGGTTGAAGAAAATACCTCTTGGAGCATATCACAGAAGGCGTAGTTAGTCCTATGGAGAGGATCTGAGTCACAAAGAGTTCCATCAAATATCTGCATGAAAAAAATCACATTTTCTAGTAAAGAACAAAAGGCCAACTTAAAGGTCAGCTGAGTTAATTTGCAAGAAAATGGAGATAAATCACAGACTTAAAAGCAATACTTTTGAGCAGTAGCAATATTAGGGTGAATCGGCCGGGTTAGGGATTTACATGATGAAATTCAGCGCTAAAATTTGTTTCATGGTCACATTTTATAGTTTTATAATTCCTAAATTGAAAGAAGAAAAATATTCTTGACTTACAAGCTGGCCAAACATCTTGATGTCCAAATTAAAAATGAAACCCTAAAACTGGGACTGAAATCAGACTGAATAAGAATCTATACTCATAACAATTAGGAATTCAGGGGTCAAATGGTTCATCTAATTAAATATCATCTCCCATGACTTGGTATACATAAAGATGAAACCTTGAAAATCACGCCCAAATGGAACAAACTGATTTTAAAAACAACACAGCCACAATCAAATTTCACTATTTACATTCTGACAACCCCCCCCACAAACAGTTTCACTAATCAATGTAAAAAACAGATTCAACAATTGAGATATTGGAGTAGTTAGTGAAGAAAAATACCTGTTAAGTTCGTAAGAACTTGATGAAGCAGGTGGGATTATTGTCGAAAACAATGGGAAACTAGGTTTTGTGTGTAAATTGGATTGCTGTCATTTTTTTCGATCAATGTGTAAATCTTGGCTCATCAATTGCCCAAGGGCCTCCGATATTTCTTATAAAAAAACCCTATGTAAACCTCATCACAACAATTCATCATCGGGTTTGTAGATTTTCAAACCTTTTCACTGAATAAATGCTATGTGGGAGGTGAGTTATACCAGTCTCCCTAACAATTAATAATTGTAAACTTTTTAAATTTCCTAGTTCCTCTGGCAGTTTTTCAACCCTCTTACATCTCCAAAGGTTCAATTCTTTGAGACATTTCAACTTACAAATGCTGTTGGGAATTTCTCTTAAATTAGGGCAACATCCAAGATCTAATATCTCCAAAGATTCTAATTGGCCAACATCCTCAGGTAACTTCTCAAGAAGCTGACAATGGTAAAGATATAGGGTTTTGAGATGTTTCAACATACAAATGCTACCAGGGAGATATTTAACTTTTGTATTAGTTAAATATAGCTGTTCTAAACATTCCAGTTGGCCAAGGTCGTCTAGCAATTCCTTTATGCCAGTGGAAGAAAGGTCAAGAGTTCTCAAATGTTGTAACCTACAAATGCTTCCTGGAAGACTCTTGAGATTAAAGCAACTCCCCAGATTTAGAGAGACAAGCTTATGAAGATTTCCAATAGATGAGGCTACTTCTTCTATATTGTTCCATGAAAGATTCAGCTCTAGCAAACTATTGCTGGAGTGCTCTGTGGTCATATAATTCGGGAATTCCTTCAGATTTAATCCACACATATGAAGAAACTCAAGTGATTCCAACTGCTCGATAAAAGATATAGATTTCAAACCCTTGCATCTATTTAGGTTTAAATAGACAAGGCTTTTTAGACATCCACCATGCACCTTAAGTCTTACCAATTTCTCACAACCTTCAACATCTAACCTCTTAAGATTGGGTGCCAGCCGGAGGTCAAAGCTCCTTAACTCTTTTGCATAACTCAAGTTAAGGAATTTGAGCTTCTTCATAATCTATTATAAGATGTAAAGGGAACAAAAAAAAAGTAAAAATATGTTGGTGCTCTTAACTACCCAATAGAAATACATATATCATTATAACAAATCATACAAAACAATCGATCAATCATGTTACCTTTTCCCCTTCCCAAAGTTGTTTGATATTGCTCTTAGGCATTTCAAGAGCAACAAGATTATTTGCTTCAAATGTTTTGGGTAAACACCAATGAGGGTATTTCTTCCAATATAGGTACCGTAACGAGTTTGAAAAATATTGGCGAGCTGTGTCATGTTTCCAAAGACTTCCATAAGTAGACCACAACTGGTTCACAAGGTCATCAGAAAGTTTGTGCTCTCCATGGTTCACAATAAGGCATCTAAGTTTCTTCATATTTCCAAGACCTTTGGAAAAAATACCACGAGTGATTTTCTGAATTGTGCATCTTGTTGCTTCACTTACCTGCAATTCGAGAACAACGATGATAAAAGTATAACCGATGAAAAATTTGAGAGTTTCATCTCCACCTTACTAATAAAATGGAATCTTACCAAGTTACCAGTCAAGACACGTTTGATTTCCTCTTGAATCCATAATCGGCTATGTTTGTTGGGCTCATTCGAATGCTCACGACGTATAATATTCTTGCCCATTTCTACTAGATGGTCATGCATGTCTATGATTCCATCATGACGTTCATGCATGACTGTCCATAAGTTATCATATTCTTTTAAAGTTCCGATTAGAGATTTTTGCTCAAGAACTCTTAAACCGTGTTTAGCATCAAATCCGCAACTTTCAAGCATCCTTATTGCATCTTCTTTCTTCCAACCTCTAAGAAAACATGCCACATCTAGGAATATTTCCTTGTAATCATCCTCCAGGTTTTGATAACTTAGTTCCAATATTTGAAGTGTTTCCTTCAACGGAATTGTTTTGAGTCTTTCTAGTGTATATGTCCATACACTATCATCTTTACCACGCAGATCTGAACCCAAAACTTTGATTGTTAAGGGAAGACCAACAGCATAACTTACAACTTCGCGTGAACGCCTTTCGTATTCTTGTGGCGGAATATCTTTCCAAAATGCATGCCTACTGAAGAGGCAAATAGCTTCCTCATTCGATAAAAGATTGACATCATGTATTAAGTTCACTCTATGTGCTTCAAGCACCTGCCCATCTCTAGTTGTAATTATAATTCTACTTCCTAACTTGAACCAATTAAGATTACCGGCTAATGCCTCAAGTTGCTCTCTTTGATCCACATCATCGAGAACAAGTAGAACTTTTTTCCCATATAACATTGTTTTCATTCGCTTTATCCCTTCGTGAACACTACTTACAGTGATGCTTTTATCTTTTAATACATCTCTAAGGACTTGTTTTTGCAACTTCCGCAAACCGGACTGGGTGGTTGCTTCCCTCACATTTTCAACAAAGCTTCTACCCTCAAAATTAGCGAACAATTTATCAAAAACGGCTCGGGCCAAAGTAGTCTTTCCAGTACCCCCCATGCCCTTAATCCCTACCATGCGAACATCATTCAAACCAATCTCTAAATACGGATCGAGAGCTTGCATCCTCTGTTCCATGCCTACTAAATTCTCATCGAGATGACTATCAATGGGCCATAACTTGAGTGAAACCTTTTCAACAATTGATTTAATGACTTGAGCTTCATGCCTGTAGATCAGAGAAGAAGATTCAATTAATATGCTCACAAAGCCACATGATTAATTAATTTCCAGATCTATAATGCACATATTGTGAAACAAGTGTACATATTTCATGTTTAAATGTTCATCTTTCTACAAGACTAAAATTTATTTTTATAATTTGACAATAAACATGAGATATAATGAAGGAATTACCCATTAGCAGTCTTCCTCACATCCCAACCAGACAAACTGGCTGCTTCTTTAAGAGCCTCTCTCCATTGTCCAACCTCTGATTCATTCTTGTCCGTATGTACGGCAAAGGCCTCTCCAACTGATCCGGTTTGTTTTCGGACTTCAGAGGGATCCACATCGTAGAACACAGGGAAAGCTGTCTGCTCGTTCGTCTTTTGACACTCCATGATCTTGAGAAGCTCGTTTAAGCACCATGATGAAGATGCATAGTTTTTGGAGAAAACAAGAATGTAGCATCTCGAATCTTCAATTGATTGTAAGAGCTCATCACTGATCCTTTCTCCTTTCTGGAGTCTCTCGTCATCCTTGAACGTGCGAATACCATGTTGATCAAGAGCAACATAAAGATGATCAACGAAGGTCTTGCGGGTGTCTACACCACTGAAGCTCAGGAATACATCATACTGGTAGCTCTTGTTGTGAACACTTGAACTTGTAGAAGCCATTCAAGGTATGCTAATACTTGACACGTACCTAAAAATAATTTTTTTTTTTGAAGAATTATTCACTAAATCAGATGGTTGCAAAGAAGGTAGGATGGAATGGATGTTTAAAGGGGAGAATGTGTATAAATACAAGGTTGGGCAAAATGTTGGTTTAAACAAAAGGAGCTATTAAAGTCTATATATCTCTTTTTTTGGTTTACTATTCAAAGTCATGCAACCTGGTTCCTAAATGGGTCATATCTCTGTTTTTTTATTTATTTTAGTTTTCATAGTCATACAACTTGGATGCTAAATGGGCCCTATCTCTTTATTTTGGGTTTTCTTTTCAAAGGCATAAGTCTTTATATGGTATTATATTATTTGTTAAGGATAACGATTTGTGTATATATTAATAACTAGCTGGAAGCTCCCCGCGTTGTGGGGCGTAAAAACATGCTATCAGCGTTTTTTTTTTGGGGGGGGGGGGGATAGAATCGTACTAAGTAGCAAGCCAACAATGACCAAAACGGGAAAAAAGCGTAAAAGAAAAACATAAATTTATAACACCAAGTAACTCACGTGGTGTAAAACGTAGATTAACTGACAATTATGCTGACACTAATAGAAAATCGAGGGCTCAAAAAGTTTTTATAAAATGAGAGATAAGAGTGAAAACTTTAAAACTTAAGGGAAGCAAATTAAACTTTAACAAAAAAAATAAATAAATAAAATTCTCAGCTAGGTTGGTGATGATGGATTGTTGGTAGCAAATTAAACTTTAACAAAATAAATAAACTTCTCAGCTAGGTAGGTGATAATGAATTGTTGGTAAATAAGTCTTAGTGGCATAATGGTAATTAACATCACATTGTAGTCCATTTGCTACACTGTAGACATGACCTACCATAATTGTTATATTTAGTAATGTGTTTTTAGGTATAGATTGCATATATTTAATAAGTTTTTGGAATAGTAAGATCCATTGTATTCCATACACTTTTTTAGGATATCTTGAACTATAAAAAAACATATTTAACTTTTTTTTCCTTTTAACATTTTATATTTATTATTTACTCAAGTCTACACCTTTTGTCCATCATCGGATTTGAACCCTCACCCATTATAGAGGATACCTTTATTCAGTGGCGGACCTTGATCGGAGTGTCGTGCTCCGGTCAAAGATAATATTTATATACCCAAATTACCCTTAACAAATAGCTAGTGGTAGTAAGGGGTCGAACCACGAAGAGTATGTGGTTTGCGAATGGACTTGATTGAATTTGAACGAGTGTCACAATTTATGAAGCTTGCTAAGTTATATTTATGATTTTTATTTGTTGAAAAGATGTTTAAATGAGAATAGAAATTGGGTTGGATTAATTAACTAAGAGAAATAAGCAATTGCAAGAAACTTGATTAATAAAACAAGATGGAATAACAAGGTTCACACCCGGTTTCAACAAATGCAAGACCTAGGATTACTACGCGTTTTAATTTGATTTACTCGAATTAGTTCATTAACGGGTCAACAATCACAAAGCTTAGGTGCCAATCGCTATCAACGTCATAGACAACGGACCACGATGCACTTCGTTACCTTGGACTAACAAAATCCTATCAAATGACAAGGCATAAATACGTGTATTCGTTTCACAAAGTCAAATTTAATCATCCATTCGACAATTCATAAATTCAGTACAAACGTAGGACAATTGTCTAAAGATTCAAATGTAATTCAAGTTGTCACAAATCAAACATCAACACATAATAAACCCTAAATCTTACAAAAGTCTACACTGGGGTGAAACCTCCAAGGAATTAGCCGTGCATGATCGAAAGGACTTGATCACTGGATGAGGAGAGCCTGAACAACATCATCTTGAAGCCTTGAAGTGGTGGAAATAGTGATTAGGGTTTGGAATGATTGATGGTGATGAATGGATTGGAAAGGTGAATGATGATTAGGGTTGTAGAAGTGATGATGATGATCGAATCGAATGATTGTCAATCGAATGGATGGATTAGAGGATGAATTGGTGGTGTATCTTGGCTCCAAGAGGTGTTTCTAACTTCAAAATAGAGTGTAACCCCCGCATATTGGTCAAAACAAGTGATATAACCCGTCCCCCAACTCAAAAATCAAGTTTTTCGCGAAGTGAGAATGCACGTGGCGTCGCCGACGGCCATTTAGGGCGTCCCCGACGGCCTCTAGTTGTTCCCAATTCATCCGACGGCTTAACCTGCTGCTTACGGAGGTTTTTCAGCGACGGAAGGTTCTGGAGGGCGTCGCCGACGGCCATATGGGGCGTCCCCGACGCTGCCTAGTTTTGCCGGTTTCGTCCGAAACTGTTTTCTTCATAACTTCTTCGTTATAGCTCCGTTTTACTCACCGTTTTTCGCCCACGTACTCGTAATTCAGCCTTCTATCATGCCATCTTCCAATATCTTCATTTTCAATCTGTTTACATCCCCTAAAACACATCCAATCTTCATGGTTAACACCAACTTGTTTACTGTTTTTCCATTTCTTGGTCCCGGTTGACCCGATTCGCGTCCCGGTGCTCCGTTTAGCTCCCGATTAGCTCTTTAAATTCTTTTAGACCTGTAAAACACAAATCCCATTAAGAGTAGGCTATTCAAGATTAAAAGCTACGTAAAAACATCAACTTAAGCATAAACGATCACCGGTTTTCGACCACGTATCACATCCCCACACTTGTCGTTTGCTTGCCCTCAAGCAAATCTGTTATTCACTTTCACATGGATCGAACAAAGAATACACTCCCCATTCCCGAGACGAAGGTTAAGGTCGATTGTCATGCCCAAGTTCAAACTTTTTACAATTTCCACATATTTAGCAATAATTGGTTAATTATATAAAAGTAGTTATCCAAGATTAACCCGCCAGTGAAACCAACCATTCATGCACATCCCTCACAATGTTCTCTCCACTCGGTTTATAAATTGGCTAATTTTCATAATGTATTAGCACTTTAAAGAATATTCGCTCAAAACCGACTAGAACACGTACCCGCATAGGCTTGCAACTCAATCATTCTCCACCACCGAACACAAATACTAACCACAAGTCATAAGGTCTTTGTAAGGGTTGTAACGGGGCTAGGCTAAGGGTGGGAAATAGGATATTTAAAGTGGCTAAGGTAATGAAAATTCAATTTTATTTACAAATGACTACTCTAAACAAAACTAAACTATAAACATCAACTACAAGGCAACAACTTTAGCCTTTTATTTCTCAAACTAAGAACATATATTTTTGTTCTTTTCTCAACAATTTTCTATTCTTTTTCATAACATTTTCTGATTTTTCTCTTTTTTTTAATGCAAGGGCAATCAAATACAACTATATAAACTCAACTCCTATAATCGAATTTCCATCACACGGGTTAAAAGATAAAGGTCAAACGAAAGGATTAGGCTCAAAGTTGGCTACTAGGGGATGATTTTTGGGTAAGGATATATAAATGGTGTAAAAGGAAAAGGTTTACTTAATGCCTTAATCATTCTCGTGCTTGTATTCGGTCTATGGTCTCAAACGTATCAAAAGTTGCAAGTTCTACAATACATGACTAATGGTCCACTCAAACAAAGAAACATAAGTATGTAATTCTATGATGTAAAAGTGGCTCAAAACCTCACATATCTAAGGGTATGGTATGTGACATGCATAAAATGCTACTTTCTTTGGCGGATTATTCCCAAATAACCACCCGCTAAATACCCGTCATGCTATTAATTTGAACTTGACCATGACAAAAGACCAAATGGGTTGTGCCATCCCTTGTTGACTTAGTTACTTGTGCTTTAAAATCGCTTTCGAAACAAGACATTTTTGAATTTTTTTTGAAATTTTCCCCCATCCCCACACTTGAGGTAAACATTGTCCTCAATGTGTAGTGTTTAAATGAACGGGTCAAAATCGAAAACTTTTACTACTCCCCCATCCCCACACTTGAGGTAAACATTGTCCTCAATATGTAAGAACTAGAGTTTTAAACACACAAGGGATGTGACACGGCTAACTTCCCAAAAATTCCACCCCGGAAAATAACATACAATTACAATCCACTTATTACTAATCTAAGAATCAAGGTAAAAAGGAAACGCATGCACCTGATTTTTGTCACTAGATGCTTCTGTCTTCTTCTTCTCTTCATAAAAACGGTTGTCCCGCGAACATGGTGTACCTACAAATTTTAACCCTTGTGTAGAAGCATGCTTCTCACAACCATTGAAATTTGTTAGCTACCTAGTTCTACCATTTTTATGAAATTGTTACCAAGTTATGCGTTAATTTACCTTGATTTATGTGGAAAAAATAATTTGCAACAATAACAGTCCTAACTCACTTTCGTAGGAATTACGGTTGCATTTAGCTTATGCAACAAGCCCTTTTAAACCACCCGATAGCTCGGGAGGACGAGTAGGTCTCGTGAGGGTTATATAGGAAACACACCCACAACGTTCATTTAACTACTAAAACGAAATAACAAAATTATAGAACAACAACGATACTAACTAAACTATGGATAACAACTAAAACAAAATGCGAAATAAAATATACAACAACAATTGACTTACCACCTCATGGTGGTCGAATGGCATGCTTGCCATCCACGAGCTCCTCAAAATCACCCACCGGTGATTCGTACCATTTGTTGCCAAACGGTCCAAACCTCCTCACCTCCTCTTCCTTTTTCTTTTCTAGAGGTGACTTCTTTGCTTTCTTCTTCTTGACCGTCTTCTTCTTTGTTTCTCCACACCTTCCAACCATTGCACACACCTTTTTGTTTGGATTCATGCCCTTTTTAGGACACTTATCCTCACTGAATGGGTTAGTAAAATTTGGAAAAACATTTAAATTTAATTCCCGGTCCCCAAACTTCATTCTTACCGTTCCCGTTGCACAATTTATTATGGCACTAGCAGTTGCCAGGAATGGTCTACCCAAGATAACTATCGGTTGGGTGTCCTCAACACACCCAACATAGTCTACTACCAAAAAGTCAACTGGGTAGTAGCAATCATCCACCTTAACGATTACATCCTCCACCATCCCCCTCGGATGCGTGGGAGTTTGATCGGCCAATACCACGGGAGTATCAAATTTTTTCAATGGACCAAAGTAGTATTGGTCATACAAACTCCCTGGTAAAATGCTCACACAAGCTCCAAGATCCAGGAGTGCCCTCTCTATTTTGAATGTTCCAATTTGAATTGAAATAAGAGGATCTCCTGGGTCTTGAGCTTTTTGAGGAAGGGCACTCGATAAAACGACACTAACATGAGATATCAAATCAACTGGTTCAGGTAATTTGTTGTGCCGTTTTTCGATGCTTAACTCCTTTAAGCATTCTACATGAGCCGGATCCTTTTTAATGTCATATAGTAACGGTAAATTAATTTTTGCTTGTTTAAAATTTTCCCACCTCTCGTCCTTTGGTAGGTACCGTTCTTCAAATTTTGATGCATTAATCGGTTTAAGTTCATTTAAACAATTTTCACAAAAAGACTTTTTAATTACATTTTCAGTTTTAATTTGTGAAATCGTTTCTTGTTCATTTTTACCTTCCGGCTCATCTCTTATATTTCCCACTACACCATCAACGCATTGTGGTGGTGGAATGCTTTTGATGTGTGTAAAATGCAACATATAAATTACATCAAATGAGGCATAAAACTAACCCTTTTTAAGTACTAATATTGGAAAAAGAGTGTTTTTGTCTTCCTTTTGTATTTTCAGGATTAAATGAGCTCAAAAACACAAAAGAAGCAAAAAGACCGCTAAATCCAACATAAATACAAGAAAAGGAACATAAGTGGATTGCCCGACCCCTCAACGGCATCTTCCAAAGTAAAATAGAGAAGACATAAGACTGAACACGCCTCGTGCTCAGCCAGCACGGGGCCGTGCCCAAGAAGCAGCAGAAAAGACAAACCTATAGAAGCTTCTATTGCCCACCACGGGGCCGTGCCCAGTGAACACGGGGGCGTGGCGAAAGTACAGCAGGCGCATTAATTGTAATTGCGAATTACAATTAATGAGGAGAGAGAGTGTCAGACAGGCACGGGGCCGTGCCCAGTGGACACGGGGCCGTGCCCAGCCCTCTGTTCAGCTTATAAATAGGAGTGCTTGGTTTCATTTCAACTCATCCCTTGGCACACCACCTCTCTCACACTTCATCCACCACCCACCACCATCACAACACCATCATCCACCACCATCATCCATTGTCCATCGTAGAGTGTGTGAGTCGTCTCGGGATCCAAGATTGATCGTAAGAGTTCTTGACAATCAAGGCCATGTTTGCCTAAGTCTCTTACATCACTTGGTGAAGACAAAGTGTCTAGTATAATACTTTTTATTTCTAATCTTTTGCACTTTTTATTTGGTTTTGTATTAATGACTTTAATAACTAGTTACTTATGTTGAAGGTGATCTTTCCTTATCGTTTGTCCGTGGTGTCTTGGCATTATTTTACTGTCTATATAAAATAAAAGATTTTCACCATTCATATCTCCACGGTCTATATGGAGGTATGTTGGCTACCTGGTCGGGGGTTAAGGGAACGGTTTGGTAAAGGTCTTGCCATTGTTCAGCGTTTAGAGGTCCTGCAATGGACCTGGGTCAAATTTAGTAGGACCTCCTTCAATGCTTCACGGTATTGGATGGCGGGGGTCCAAACTCTTTGATCCCCTCATAAGTTAACTACTATTAATACTATAACCCGGCTATTTAGGACTGTATCCCTGCTGACTCAGACTACTTAGCCGAGGGTAACGTCACCGCCAAAAGCGGGGCCTACCATAATACTGCATTAATAACTTAATTCATTATCTTCCAATAATCCATCCTTTTAGGATTGTATCCTTGCTGACTCAAACTACTGGGGTGAGGGTAACGTCACCTTCAAAAGAGGGGCCTACTACAATAACTAAGATAATCTCTTAATTATGTGCAAAAGTGCGGAAATAATCAAAGGTTATACTAGATACGAGTCGGAACCAAGTGATTCATCTTGTCTATCTGTTCTTTTCTTTTTATTTTATTTTCAGCATTTTAGTTAGTTTTTATTTTTCTTAGTTTAAAACTTTTTTCTAAACTTTTTATTTTGATTAGACGTTGAGGATAAACCGGTACTAAAAGCTCTTGTGTCCTTGGACGACCTCGGTATCTTACCAACGCTATACTACGCTCACGATGGGTGCACTTGCCCATATGTGTGTTTAAGTGTTAGTAAAATATCGTGTTTTATAAATTTAAAACTTGGCTAAAAATAAGTGTTAAAAAGGGCTTAAAATATACACCTAATATATAACACTTCATCGCACATCAAGTTTTTGGCGCCGTTGCCGGGGACACAAGGATTTTAAGAAAGTTAGGAATCAACGGCCTAATCATTTTTTTTATTTTTTTTTTAAGGATTTTCGTAGTTTTTCAGCTTCTGCAGAGCTCAGCACGGGCCATGCCCGGTCAGACACGGGCCGTGCCCAGCATCATCACTGGCAGTTTTTATTTTATGAGTTACAGAGAGCTGAACACGGGGTCGTGTCCACCTCCCAGTAACAGGGATCCAGAAAACAATCACTGCACCTCTGACCACGGGCCGTGTTCGCTGAGCACGGGGCCGTGGTGAATATTCTGACCAACGTTCTTTTCTGTTTTTATTGCAGGACTTGGAACCTAGGCGCCACATCTGAACCTCCTACGTAGTGCATGAGCTCCAGTTCTAGTAGAGACATAAAAGAACCTCTAGAAGAACCCGAACGCTTTCTCAGAAAAAGACTTAAAGCCAAAAATCAAGAGAAAGTTTCGGGGGACCCACTTCCAATGGCGGACCAACGTACCCTCATAGATTACCTACGGCCCACCGTAGGCAATCTCGGCGCCGCTATCAATGCACCGAATGTCGAAGCCAACAACTTCGAACTTCGGCTGCATTTGATACAAATGCTCCAAAACTCCGCAACCTTTCATGGGCTTGCGGACGAGGATCCCCATCTACATATTACCAATTTCTTGGAAATATGTGACACTTTTCGGATAAACGGAGCATCGAATGACGCCATCCGCCTTCGAATGTTTCCATTTTCACTAAAAGACCGAGCTAAGGCTTGGCTTAACACCCTCCCAGTGGGCTCGGTAAACACTTGGGATGAACTCGCCCAAAAGTTTCTATATAAGTATTTCCCTCCTGCTAAAACGGCTAAATTAATGACTGAAATTAATACATACTCACAAGAGGATGGGGAATCCTTATATGAAACTTGGGAAAGGTTCAAGGAGCTTCTAAGAAAGTGCCCTCATCATGGTCTAGCGGTGTGGCAACAAGTATCCACTTTCTACAATGGGTTGTTGCCACACACAAGACAAACACTTGATTCAAGCTCCGGGGGACTTTTAGGTAATCGTCGCCCAAATGAAATATATAAATTGAGGAAATTGCTCAAACCAATTTTCAATGGCACACTCCCCGAGGTAATAAATCTATTGCCCCGGGCGCCCATAAGGTTGATGAAAGCACCTCTTTACAAGCCCAAATCGAGGCCCTCTCTTCAAAAATCAAAAAGCTAGAAATGACAAAAACGGCCTCGGTTATGGCTTGTGAAGGGTGTGGTGGGTCACATGAAAATTGGAGTTGTATGAAAGAATTAGATGAACAAACAGAAACGGTAAACTACATTGATAATAGACCTAGGCCGTCGGGTCCTCCAACGGGTACCTACAACCAAGGATGGCGTAACCACCCTAATCTTGGTTGGAGAGATCCCGGCAATAGTAGTAACCAACAAAACCAACGAACTAATTTTCAACAACCACAAAATTTCTCTCAACAACAAGGTGGAAGAGAAAGGCTTGAAGATACTGTATCTCGCCTCATCTCTGACACTGAAAAGAAAAACTCGGATCGATTTCAACAATTGGAATCGAATTTTAGAAATCAACAAGCTAGCATTCAAAACGTTGAAAAACAATTAAATCAACTAGCTCAAAATTTCTCCGAGAGACCACAAGGCGCGTTACCTAGTAATACCGAAACTAACCCGAAGGCACAAGTACATCTCATCACATTAAGAAATCGAACCGTGGGTCCCGAGGATGCTCCATTGCCGCCAAATGAAAGAAGCCATTCTAGCCACCCTGTGACTCCTCCTGCGCCAGAAAAGGCTTCTCTACCAACTCAAGAGCCCACCAAGACTCCTCCAATTCCGTACCCCGGTAGGTTAAATCGTCAAAAGACCGATGAGCAATTCGCTAAATTTGAAAATTTACTAAAACAATTGCATGTTAATATTCCTTTTATCGAGGTCCTAACCCAAATGCCTAAATACACAAAATTTATGAGGGATTTCCTCACAAACAAAAGGAAAATTGAATCATTGCAATTAGTTCACTTAGGCGAAGAATGCTCCGCCTTAGTGCTCAACAAACTTCCACAAAAGAAAATCGATCCCGGAAGCTTCACAATTCCTTGCTCGATTGGGGAATCTCCCGTTCGTAATGCATTAGCCGATCTTGGGGCTAGCATTAACCTCATGCCCACATCAATGTTCAAACGACTCGGCCTAGGAACAACAAGCCCTACAAAGATGAGCATACAACTCGTCGACAGATCCGTCAAATTTCCACAAGGTGTCGCTGAGAATTTGTTGGTAAAAGTTGACAACTTCGTTTTCCCTACCGACTTTGTCATCCTAGACATGGAAGAAGACACCGATGTCCCTCTCATCCTCGGGAGGCCATTTCTAGCCACCGCCTAAGCGGTGGTAGACATGAATGACGGAACGTTAACATTGAAGTTTGGGGATAAGGAGGTGAAGTTTGAATGTGGAAAAAGAATTGAGGACGAAGACCCGGTCAACTACATGCAGGTCATAGACTCAAGCTTGGATGATGCTCTCCGACGGTGTGACATGGGATGCAATACATCCCACTTGGGTGACATATGACCGGCTTTGGGTCTAGCCAAGGACCCTTATAAACGTGGCGCACCACTGAGGCATTCCGCGGAACTATCCTTAGTTTAATTTAGATTAATTTTTATGTTTTCTAGTTAGTTTTAATTTTCAGGAATAAACACACTCATAATGGTAAGGGATGAAAAGGGGAACGAGAAAAATGACCTCATGCACAAGAACAAGGCAACCCGACAATTCTCTCCATTTCAGAAGGTTCAACACGGGCCGTGCCCAACCAACACGGCCCCGTGCTGAATCACCTGCAGAAAAACGCCCAGTTCAGGTAACTGGACACGGGCCGTGTTCACCCGACACGCCCCCGTGTCCAGACTTCTGCTTCTCTTGTTTCAATTTTGTTACTGGCACTTGAACACGGGGCCGTGCCCGGACAACACGGGGCCGTGTTCAGCGCCCAGTAACACAAAATTTTTGCTTTTTAACACCATTTTACACATCTAATCAACCTAAAAATTTATTTTTGGGACACATTGAGGACAATGTGTAATTTAAGTGTGGGGGGATGCTAAAACCTTGAATTTTGCAAGTCCTAAATACAAGCCTTACACAAAACTCTATTGGAACCGCTAATCACCCCAAATTTTTTTCAAAAATTTCATTTTTTTTTCTTTCTTTTCTTGTCTAGGTTTAACTCGGGAAATTCAAGTTCTCAAAAAGGTTATATTTTTACGAATTTACAACCGATAGCGTAGTGATAAAAAGAACCAACATAAGAAAATTATGAAAAGACATGGCAAACTTAGTTAAAATTTGATTATATATACTTGATCACATAAAAACGCATTCCCACAAAAGTGAGTTTTGAGCCTTTATTGAGCATACAAATTTACATCTTTAGACTAAATGCTCATTTTTCGTTTCTTGTGTGAATAGCCGCTTGGTTTTTACGACTCTAGAACTTGCCATGACGATACATTCCCGGTCCTTATCAACTTAAACCCGAGTAAGTAAATGATGGAGGCATTAGGACTAACCCTTTTTATTTCTACACCATTATTTTTCTTTTTCTTTTACCACCTACCCAAAAAAAAAAAAAATCCCCCTAGTTAACCCCTTTGAGCCTAAACCTTTTCATTTCATCACCCAAACAAAACACCCTTTTTCCCACCAAAACCTTTTTATTTTTAACCCTTTGTTTTAGTAACAAGTTCGGTTTTTCGTAAGATCGTTAAAAAATAAAATAAAATAAAATAAAATAAAAAAATAAAAATAAAAATAAAAAATAAAAATATTGTGTTGATGATGAAGCAAAAATAAAATAAACAAACAAGTTCATCAAAAATAACTTTGTTTGAATAAAAGCTTCATCAAAATAAAAAGTTACAAAAATAGAAAGTCTTACGAAAACCGACACTTGTTACGCTTTTCGCCCTTTTCTACTAACCACTAACCACTATCCCAACCACCTACCTTTAACCCAAGCCTAACCCTTAACCCACAAAGTCCTCTTGATATTTACAAAGGTATAAAAGTTAAAAAGGAGGAGGATTGATTGCTTGGCAAGCTTATGGTAGGAATAAGTTCCATGCCGCTCTCGAGTGATTCACTAAAAATACACCTTCGGCCGAGTGTGAGTGATTTCTCCCGTGAGGTATGTGAACTTGTATATAAATGGAATTTTAAAAAGGCATGTTATGCCCAAATAAGTAATTTCTCCTATGAAACGTTCTAAATAAATTATTATGAATAGGATTGTAAATAGATAAAAATAAAACCCAAAAAGATCTTGGATTCCCAACACTCTACGACAAACCAAAAACCTTCTCTTCTACCCATTCCATTTGGGAGTGTAAGCCACATATTAAAGAGTTTTGCTTGAGGACAAGCAAAAGTTCAAGTGTGGGGGTATTTGATGTGTGTAAAATGCAACATATAAATTACATCAAATGAGGCATAAAACTAACCCTTTTTAAGTACTAATATTGGAAAAAGAGTGTTTTTGTCTTCCTTTTGTATTTTCAGGATTAAATGAGCTCAAAAACACAAAAGAAGCAAAAAGACAGCTAAATCCAACATAAATACAAGAAAAGGAACATAAGTGGATTGCCCGACCCCTCAACGGCATCTTCCAAAGCAAAATAGAGAAGGCAGAAGACTGAACACGCCCCGTGCTCAGCCAGCACGGGGCCGTGCCCAAGAAGCAGCAGAAAAGACAAACCTATAGAAGCTTCTATTGCCCACCACGGGGCCGTGGCGAAAGTACAGCAGGCGCATTAATTGTAATTGCGAATTACAATTAATGAGGAGAGAGAGTGTCAGACAGGCACGGGGCCGTGCCCAGCGGACACGGGGCCGTGCCCAGCCCTCTGTTCAGCCTATAAATAGGAGTGCTTGGTTTTATTTCAACTCATCCCTTGGCACACCACCTCTCTCACACTTCATCCACCACCCACCACCATCACAACACCATCATCCACCACCATTATCCATTGTCCATCGTAGAGTGTGTGAGTCATCTCGGGATCCAAGATTGATCGTAAGAGTTCTTGACAATCAAGGCCATGTTTGCCTAAGTCTCTTACATCACTTGGTGAAGACAAAGTGTCTAGTATAATACTTTTTATTTCTAATCTTTTGCACTTTTTATTTGGTTTTGTATTAATGACTTTAATAACTAGTTACTTATGTTGAAGGTGATCTTTCCTTATCGTTTGTCCGTGGTGTCTTGGCATTATTTTACTGTCTATATAAAATAAAAGATTTTCATCATTCATATCTCCACGGTCTATATGGAGGTATGTTGGCTACCTGGTCGGGGGTTAAGGGAACGGTTTGGTAAAGGTCTTGCCATTGTTCAGCGTTTAGAGGTCCTGCAATGGACCTGGGTCAAATTTAGTAGGACCTCCTTCAATGCTTCACGGTATTGGATGGCGGGGGTCCAAACTCTTTGATCCCCTCATAAGTTAACTACTATTAATACTATAACCCGGCTATTTAGGACTGTATCCCTGCTGACTCAGACTACTTAGCCGAGGGTAACGTCACCGCCAAAAGCGGGGCCTACCATAATACTGCATTAATAACTTAATTCATTATCTTCCAATAATCCACCCTTTTAGGATTGTATCCTTGCTGACTCAAACTACTGGGGTGAGGGTAACGTCACCTTCAAAAGAGGGGCCTACTACAATAACTAAGATAATCTCTTAATTATGTGCAAAAGTGCGGAAATAATCAAAGGTTATACTAGATACGAGTCGGAACCAAGTGATTCATCTTGTCTATCTGTTTTTTTCTTTTTATTTTATTTTCAGCATTTTAGTTAGTTTTTATTTTTCTTAGTTTAAAACCTTTTTCTAAACTTTTTATTTTGATTAGACGTTGAGGATAAACCGGTACTAAAAGCTCTTGTGTCCTTGGACGACCTCGGTATCTTACCAACGCTATACTACGCTCACGATGGGTGCACTTGCCCGTATGTGTGTTTAAGTGTTAGTAAAATATCGTGTTTTATAAATTTAAAACTTGGCTAAAAATAAGTGTTAAAAAGGGCTTAAAATATACACCTAATATATAACACTTCATCGCACATCACTTTCAACACTACTATAAACTTCATCATTCGAAAGAAGACTTACCGAGCTAATGTGTACATTCCTCACATTGCCCGTGCTTGAGCTTTGATGCTTCGGGTTCATTGCGGTGTCGCTTGGAAGTCTTCCTCCACTTTCACGAATTTGGGCCATTTCTTCCGCAAGTTGACCCACTTGCTTTTCCAATGCCTTGTGGGATTTATCCCGTACCTCAAACTCTTTCTTTATCTCTTGATTTGAATGGTTGATAGCATTCACAATAGCATCAAATTTAGAGCTTAATGAATCATCACCTTGAGAGTTTGAATTGCCACTCCCATTACCGCCTTGATTGTAGTTCCTTTGGTAACCCCCTTGGTTACTTCCTTGGCGATTTTGATATGATGACCCGCTTTGGTTACCCGATTGAAAATTCGGGTTCATTTGATTCGCGGCATTCCCATATCGGAAGTTGGGATGGTTTCTCAATTCGGGGTGATAAGTGTTGGAGTTCATATCATATTGCCTTCGGTCCCCATACACTTGATTCACCTCCACGGTGGCTTCACAAATCTCGGTTCGATGACCGATATCTCCACATTCTTCACATACGACGTACTGCACCGCATTCACTTCTCTTTTCTTCATGCGGGCCAACTCCTGCTCCAACGTGTCAATCCGATCCTTGGAATTCGCATCACGATCGGGCCAAGACCTTGAGGTAGGGTGCTTTTTGGCTCGGTCGGCCGATTCTTTCGCCTTTGACCTCTTACTCATCCTTTCTAGGAACTCCCAATCGTCATCCTCGTGATTGCTTAATAGAGTTCCATTGCTGGTCGATTCAAGGCGATTCCATGTCTCATCGTCTAATCCTCTCACAAAACATTTAACCAACTCCCACTTTTCGATTTGATGGTGTGGGCACTTTCGAATCAATTCCTTGTACCTTGTGAATGCTTCATGCAACGGTTTGCTTGATAGTTGGTGGAAAGACCTAATTTCATCTCTAGCGTCATCAATCTTCGCCATCGAATAGTACTCATCAAGAAAAACTTGTTGCATCTCACCCCATGTCAGAATACTATTCGCCGAAAGTGTAAGAAACCATTGTTTCGCCTTATCTTTTAGCGAAAACTGAAATAACCAAAGCTTGACTTCTTCCAATGAAAAATTATGTCCCCCGATTGTGCTACATATAGATGAAAACTCCGCCAAATGGGTGTATGGTTTATCATTAGACCTCCCATTGAAGTGGGGAAGTATTTTGATGTAGTGGGGCTTGCAATCGAACATCCTTCTTTCACAAACTATTGGAGAGTCATTGTCGGTGACCACAGGCCTAAAGCGGTCATTTACTCCCCGTGGAGGTTGTTGACGACGATGTGGACCGTTAACTTCTTGATCCACCGGCCTTCGATCATCCCTTCTATCACCTCCCCTATCGCCTCTTCGGTTTCCACCTTGATTATCTCTTTGATTACCTCCTCCCACAAAACAAGGAATCCGGTTAGGGTTAACATTGTTGTTGTTATTGTTGTTATAAAACCCATCATTCCGGTTCCTTTGATTGTTGTTTCGTGGTTGACGGTTGTTTTCGTAACCGTCATTTCTCACATTCCCATACCCGTAGTCATCGTTCCCCACAAAGTTGGCGTTTTGGTAGCCAAACTCATCATCTTCAAAACCTCTATCATTGTAGACGTTGCCCCTATTCACATACCCCCAATCTTCATCATCAAACCGATCATCGTAATTACCCCCATCATCCGAATATTCCGTATGAACACTCACATGTTCCGGCGATTGGTAACGGGGAACACTAAACGGCTCATCATCGGGGATGGCGTTTCTCAAATCATCTATATTAAAGAACGGGTCTTCATTCGCGGGATTGCCACGATCTCGATTGCCTCTACGGTCGGAATTGACATTCCGGTCATCAAGGTGAATAGGTAAGGAATTTTGTCGGTGAAGGTTTTGTTGTTGGGGTGTTCTTTGGGTGTTGTTGGGATTTTGGTTTCTGAAAGGTGGTGTGGGTGGTCTAGAGTTGTTATTACCACCTTGTTGCTCTTGAGGTATAGGTTGAACATTTTGGGCGGGATTGAAGTTGCTTCGGTATTGGAATTGGTTTGGATTTTGGTTTTGGTTGAGGTTTTGGTTCGAATTTTGGTTTGCCATTGAATCGGTTTCAATGGTTGGTGTGAATTGTGGTGTTTGAGTGGTTTGATTAGAAGCAAGAGTTGCTTCTAACCGGCTTGCTAAGTTTCTTCTTGCTACTCTTTCAATTTCTGGTTCGTAAACCAACGGTGAAGTCCTCCCGGAGTTCCGCGTATGCATACACTACCTGTAACTTGCACAAGTAACACACCCCGCGTAACAACGAAAAAGACAAAGTACAAGAAGAGAAACTATGCAATTTAAACAGTTAATCACATAAATTCAAACAATATCCAAACACAAAGCGCACGCACTCCCCGGCAACAGCGCCAAAATTTGATCGGAGTGTCGCGCTCCGGTCAAAGATAATATTTATATACCCAAATTACCCTTAACAAATAGCTAGTGGTAGTAAGGGGTCTAACCACGAAGAGTATGTGGTTTGCGAATGGACTTGATTGAATTTGAACGAGTGTCATAATTTATGAAGCTTGCTAAGTTATTTTTATGATTTTTATTTGTTGAAAAGATGTTTAAATGAGAATAACAATTGGGTTGGATTAATTAACTAAGAGAAATAAACAATTGCAAGAAACTTGATTAATAAAACAAGATGGAATAACAAGGTTTACACCCGGTTTCAACAAATGCAAGACCTAGGATTACTACGCGTTTTAATTTGATTTACTCGCATTAGTTCATTAACAGGTCAACAATCACAAAGCTTAGGTGCCAATCGCTATCAACGTCATAGACAACGGACCACGATGCACTTCGTTACCTTGGACTAACAAATCCTATCAAAAGACAAGGCATAAATACGTGTATTCGTTTCACAAAGTCAAATTTAATCATTCACTCGACAATTCGTAAATTCAATACAAACGTAGGACAATTGTCTAAAGATTCAAATGCAATTCAAGTTGTCACAAATCAAACATCAACACATAATAAACCCTAAATCTTATAAAAGTCTACACCGGGATGAAACCTCCAAGGAATTAGCCGTGCATGATCGAAAGGACTTGATCACTGGATGAGGAGAGCCTGAACATCATCATCTTGAAGCCTTGAAGTGGTGGAAATAGTGATTAGGGTTTGGAATGATTGATGGTGATTTGGAAAGGTGAATGATGATTAGGGTTGTAGAAGTGATGATGATGATCGAATCGAATGATTGTCAATCGAATGGATGGATTAGAGGATGAATTGGTGGTGTATCTTGGCTCCAAAAGGTGTTTCTAACTTCAAAATAGAGTGTAACCCCCGCATATTGGTCAAAACAAGTGATATAACCCGTCCCCCAACTCAAAAATCAAGTTTTTCGCGAAGTGAGAATGCAGGTGGCGTCGCCTACGGCCATTTAGGGCGTCCCCGACGGCCTCTAGTTGTTCCCAATTCATCCGACGGCTTAACCTGCTGCTTACGGAGGTTTTTCAGCGATGGAAGGTTCTGGAGGGCGTCGCCGACGGCCATATGGGGCTTCCCCGACGCTGCCTAGTTTTGTCGGTTTCGTCCGAAACTGTTTTCTTCATAACTACTTCGTTATAGCTCCGTTTTACTCACCGTTTTCGCCCACGTACTCGTAATTCAGCCTTCTATCATGCCATCTTCCAATATCTTCATTTTCAATCCATTAACATCCCCTAAAACACATCCAATCTTCATGGTTAACACCAACTTGTTTACTGTTTTTCCATTTCTTGATCCCTGTTGACCAAATTCGCGTCTCGGTGCTCCGTTTAGCTCCCGATTAGCTCCTTAAACTCTTTTAGACCTGTAAAACACAAATCACATTAAAAGTAGGCTATTCAAGATTAAAAGCTACGTAAAAACATCAACTTAAGCATAAATGATCACCGGTTTTCGACCACGTATCAGACCTATAAATTTTTCTATGGGGGTGTGAAATATTTTTAAAGATTTTAGGCCCCTGGGTATATATAAAAAAATCGGTTCATATCGGGTCGGGTCATATAAAACAAGAGAACAACAAACTAAAATTTATATAACCATAAAAAACATGTCAAACATCATTATAAACATGTTTAAAATTGTGCCCTAAAGGTTTTTATTTTTTTTGAAATATATGTAAAACATCATCTAGAGTTACTTTTCTTATGGTTTCTCATGAGAAATCTCGCCAAAACTTATCTACTCATGGTTTCTATTACATATAAATTGATCCATAATTTTCAATTTTAATTTTCAAGCCCTAGTAAAGTCTCGAACAACAGAAAAAAAAAACATCAAAACAACAAAATCATGCTACTAAAGTCTAGAACAACAAAAAAAATCATTAAAACACATAAAATTTCAAACCCTTTTAACATGTCTATAACTCTAACTCTCCTAAAAACCACATAAAAAACAAAAAATAAAATAAAAATAAAAAACGAAGGCACATCGATACATTTTGTATTCCGGGTGGTGGGGTGGCCGAAAACAAGCTTTTCCGGTGAGAATACAGTCGCTGCCGTCGTGCCTGTTGACTACTTCTGTGCGTCGGTCGTTGCGCGATCAGAAAAGGGAGAGTCAAAGAAAGAATTGGAAGGGGTGGTTGGGTTATTTTATTTAACTTCAAATTTTATTGGGTTGGGTGAATTGGGCTTAGGTTACAATGGAATGTTTAGTGGGCTAACGGCTAAATTGTTAAGTGAAAGTTACTGTGTTAAATTGTTAAGTAAAGTGGTTAAAGAATTATTATATACACTAGGTTAAATTTTAATAAAAATCAATGTTTACATTTTTTTTAAAATTTATAAGATTTTTTTTAAAGGGGGCGGTTAAAAATTTCCAAGGGGTATGGTTGAAAATTTTCAAGTGGTGCGGTCGAGATTTTGCGCGAAATTTGTGCGTCGGTCGTTAACCACTTCCAATATCATGCCATCTTCCAATATCTTCATTTTCAATCCGTTAACATCCCCTAAAACACATCCAATCTTCATGATTAACACCAACTTGTTTACTGTTTTTCCATTTCTTGATCCCGGTTGACCCGATTCGCGTCTCGGTGCTCCGTTTAGCTCCCGATTAGCTCCTTAAACTCTTTTAGACCTGTAAAACACAAATCACATTAAAAGTAGGCTATTCAAGATTAAAAGCTACGTAAAAACATCAACTTAAGCATAAATGATCACCGGTTTTCGACCACGTATCAGACCTATAAATTTTTCTATGGGGGTGTGAAATATTTTTAAAGATTTTAGGCCCCTGGGTATATATAAAAAAATCGGTTCATATCGGGTCGGGTCCTATAAAACAAGAGAACAACAAACTAAAATTTATATAACCATCAAAAACATGTCAAACATCATTATAAACATGTTTAAAATTGTGCCCTAAAGATTTTCATTTTTTTTTAAATATATGTAAAATATCATCTAGAGTTACTTTTCTTATGGTTTCTCATGAGAAATCTCGCCAAAACTTATCTACTCATGGTTTCTATTACATATAAATTGATCCATAATTTTCAATTTTAATTTTCAAGCCCTAGTAAAGTCTCGAACAACAGAAAAAAAAAACATCAAAACAACAAAATCATGCTACTAAAGTCTAGAACAACAAAAAAAATCATTAAAACACATAAAATTTCAAACCCTTTTAACATGTCTATAACTCTATCTCTCCTAAAAACCACATAAAAAAACAAAAAATAAAATAAAAATAAAAAACGAAGGCACATCGATACATTTTGTATTCCGGGTGGTGGGTGGCCGAAAACAAGCTTTTCCGGTGAGAATGCAGTCGCTGCCGTCGTGCCTGTTGACTACTTCTGTGCGTCGGTCGTTGCGCGATCAGAAGAGGGAGAGTCAAAGAAAGAATTGGAAGGGGTGGTTGGGTTATTTTATTTAACTTCAAATTTTATTGGGTTGGGTGAATTGTGCTTAGGTTACAATGGAATGTTTAGTGGGCTAATGGCTAAATTGTTAAGTGAAAGTTATTGTGTTAAATTGTTAAGTAAAGTGGTTAAAGAATTATTATATACACTAGGTTATATTTTAATAAAAATCAATGTTTACATTTTTTTTTAAATTTATAAGATTTTTTTTAAAGGGGGCGGTTGAAAATTTCCAAGGGGTATGGTTGAAAATTTTCAAGTGGTGCGGTCGAGATTTTGCGCGAAATTTGTAGCCCCACCCCCCCTCCCCCTATCCAACATTGTGGTACCCCTAGGCCATACTTTACAAGATAAACAAAAAATCAAATCTAACTTAAATTTATGTTTAAAACGTCTCAGAACTAAAAAAAAAAAAAATAATAATAATAAATACAATTGAGTCTCTAAATTATCAGATTAACAAACTAAAAATATTTTTAACTTTTTCAACAGATAAGAAAGTAAATAGATAATACATACTCACTTTCTATTGATGTAAAGTTGTATTGCTTTCCTAAAGTCAATATTCTTTGTTGAATTAAACTATACGTTTTTCTTATCTACAAATGAATTTAAATCATAAGTATGATTAGTTTACTGTTTACGACAAATGAATTTAAATCATAAATATGATTAGTTTATGAAGTTTGATACCACGAACCAGATTAAAAACAAATAATAGACAGTTCATTTCATTTACGGTTGGTATATTTTAAATATTTTTTTTAGCTGTTGGTATATTTTAAATATTTTTAGTATTTTAAATGCAAGTAATCCAAGCAATTATCCTTTATCCTTATGTTAATTTTCCAGCCTTTTGAACAGTACTTTTATTTTTAATATTATAGTAATATATATAGTTTTTTAATACTTTTATTATTTTGATATTATAATAATAATTATTTCCTTACTTTTTAAGTTGAATAAACTTTGTGTCAACCAGTACTTGTATCGAAAATACATGTATGGTCTGGTTCGTTATCGGTACATGAAGGTAAAAAACCGCCACCAACTTGGTACAGTTATCGATACACGAAGGTAAAAACCGGCACCAACCTTGTACAGAAACCCCCAAAATTCAGTACCGAAATGATTTTGAAAATCTTTTAGTTCGGGAAATTCGATACTTCTACCCGGTACCATTTGCTCATCTCTGATTATGGGTACCGTACGAACAAAAACGGAATCGTGCAACTTTTTTTGTTGATTTTCTTCAACTTTTAATGATTTTTTTTTTCAGTTTCAGGGGTAGGGTTGAGCTCGGTGCCAACCGATATCGATACCGAAAATACCGGTTACGGTACCGGTATATGAAGGTAAAAACCGGTACGCGCCAAAAGTCGGTACCGAATTTGTACTTAAGATCTTTCGGTTCGGGAAAATCAATACCGGTACCCAGTACCATTTGCTTATCTCTGACCACGGTTTCATACGAACAAAATCATTACCATAAATTTTTTTTGGTTGATTTTCTTTTGGTTATCTTTTAGTGTTTTTTTTTTTTTCTATATCTTCTTTTTATTCTTGTTAGCGGTTTCGTGAGCAACGCCCTCGTAGTGATTTCAAAACACATGTAAACACAGACTAAATAACAAAATAAGTTCGCCACAACGCGGTGATCGTGAAAAAACCTAGTGAAATTAAATAAGAGTATAATTCCCATGAAAGCCATTGGCAAGTGGCAACAACTTGGGCCCTGGGTTTACATTTCAAAGTCAGACAAAATGGAATGATAATGTAATGAGTTTTGGAATGGTTAAATGACTAGATCTCTGGGTTTACTTTTCATAAACCGTGTTTTCATACACCTTGTTTGAATAGACTAAATAATATTTGTTAGTTTTATTTTATAGAATTTTAAAAGGTTAATTATAAAAATCGTTATTTATGTTGACACTATATTGCAAAGTGGAGTTTTTTTCTACCATACTAGTGTTGGTGGAAAAAGTATTTACCTAAATGGTGTTTCATAAATACTATTTACCAAAATAGTGTTCTTTGTTTGTTTTGTGATTGCTTTTTTCTTTTTTAATAAACTTATTAAACTTTTTTTTTATTTTTCTATTCAATTAATTAAATGTCTATTTTTTCCTTTAATAATCTATTTTTAAGCAATTCAATTTTTTTTATTACATATTACGTTCAGTTCTTTGAATTTCTATGCAGAATAAATATCCAATCCAATAATTAATGGAATGGTTTATTTTGTCTCATTCTTTAATGATCTATATTCTTTTAACAATCCAATATTGTTTCTTTAATGAAATATTATGTTCAGTTATTTTTTATTGGATTACTATTAAACTGTTTATTTAGTTTTAAAGAAGTATGATTATGAGTTTAAATTTCTAAGCAGAACAAGTTAGTTAATTTGGAAAGAGTAAATTACAAAAATCGTCCTTTATGTATGTCACTTATTGCAAATTGTGTATTTTGTCTTCAATAATTACAGAAAACGTACTCGATGTTTGCAAACCCTTGCAAGTTATGTCCTTTACCCCTAACTCAGTTAATTTTTTGTGGTTAAATCTGACCAAATGAACACCACATGAAGGTATTTTTGTGGTTAAATCTGAACAAATGGATCTCACATGAGAGTAAAATGAACAAAATACCCTCATGTGGGGTCCATTTGGTCAGATTAACCACAAAAAATTAACTGAGTTAGGGCTAAAGGACATAACTTGCAAGGGTTTGCAAACATCGAGTACGTTTTCTGTAATTATTGAAGACAAAGAACACAGTTTGCAATAAGTGACATACATATACATAAAGGACGATTTTTGTAATTTACTCATTTGTAAATACATATTAAACGACGAAAATTGTATAAAACAAAACAATTCAACAAATTAACAACAGTTCCGTCTAAAAAATCCCATCATATTTTTTTAAGGAAAACAACTGAACATAATATCGAATAAAAAATATTAGATTGATTTAAAAGAATTGAAATCATTAAAGAATAAAAAAGATACTTGATTAATTTAATAGAAATATAAAAAAATGTCTAATATCTTGGTTAAAAAAGAAAAGGCAAACACAAAACAAACAAAGAACACTAATTTGGTAAATAGTTTTCATGGAACACTATTTTAGTAAATAGTTTTTCCACTAACACTAGTTTAGGAAAAAGCTCAATATGATTTACGATCCAAGTTGTTGCGTGTGGCTTTTGAGGAAACTATACTGTTATTTAATTTCATCACTTGGATTAACTATATATATATTAACTAGGTTATAACTTCGTGTATTACACGGGTTAAATAAATAAATTTTATATACTAAATAATAAAACAACATATCTTTAAAAACCTTCTTTATTGCACAAGTTGAATAAATATAATTTTATGTATTAAATAATAAAAAGTTATACCTATAAGAACAATATTGTACAGGTTGAATAAATGTGATTTTATATACAAAATTAAAAAAGTTATATCTTTAAAACCACGTGTATTACACGAGTTGAATAAATGTAATATTGTTTACTAAATAATAAAATAATACATCTTTAAAAAACCCCATTTATTACACGAGTTGAATAAATGTAATTTTATATACCAAATAATAAAAAAATTACATCTTTAAAAATATGCGTATTACACGGTTTGAATAAATGTAATTTTCTGTACTAAATAATAAAAAATATATATCCTTAAAAAACCTCGTGTATTGTACGAATTGAATAAATCTAATTTTATACATCAAATAATAAAATTACGATTTTGGCCCCTTGGTTATATCACTTTTACCCTTTTAGCCCCAAAAAGAATTTTATAACATTTTTTTCTAACCTTTTTGGCCCCTAACGTCTTTTTTTAAAATTCTTTTTGGGGCTAAAAGGGTAAAAGTGATATAACCAAGGGGCCAAAATCGTAATTTTCTCTAAATAATATTATAAATGAGAAAAAGATTAAACTAAATAATAATTATCCATAAGATATTAAACTAAATAATATTTAATAGGAGGGTTATCTATAGTTAATTAGAAAATATTAAATTAAAATAATAATTATCTATAAGAGATGCCCTAATATGATGACAAGTGTCCAAAAAGTGGTTTCTTTTATTATATAGTAAGATTTATATCTATACTATCTATTAAAGGAGCTTAGAGCATGACCTCACTTTGCTTACGTGTCAGGATATTAGATATGCCACATTGGATCCGCTGATGTCATATTTTCGATTTAATTTAATATTTAATTAATGTATTTATGTTAATATTAATCTTATAAAAGAGAGAGGCGGAATCTTATTTAAGCGGGTATTTTAAAATTTGAAATTTAAAAGATATTGGGATATGTATTTAGCATTTAATAATGCATATCAGGTACTTCGATTAATCCTATCTCAACTCAATCCATTTCTCTCTCAACTCTCACTCTCTAAAATCTGGGCTCCGATTAATCCTATCTCTCTCATCCAGATCTTTAGTGCACAAGAAATCCGGTGACGGTGTTGTGATGACTACTCTTCTTCCTTCTCCTTCTTTTTCTGCTGCCTCCAAAGTCCATCAACGCCGACACAGATCTATCCGATGGTTAGTATTCTCCTGTTCTTACACACAAACAAATCTAATAATTACATGAATCATCTTCTCCGACCTGTCACACAAACAAACTACTTATTATGTAATCTATCAACACTTGCACTCGCATTCAAATGACTGGAACCTTTGAACATCAATGGTGACGGCGGCGGTTAAGGTTCCGGTTGTAAAACCAACTTTTTGGCGATCAAGATCCGATGACAATGTTTCAGGTCGATGAATCAGGTTAAAATTTATACATTCATTCGATTTTCTCTGTAAATCAATACGTATTAAGACCCGATTCTAACTTTGTGTTATTTAGCGGCCAAGCTAGGGTTTAGGCCACCTTCAACAATTTTTATTGTCATAGTAAGGTTAAAGAGTTGCCATTCTCTGTGTTTTTTAGCAAACTTTGTTATTTTGTTAATGTTTGTTTTTGGTTGTTATTAAAATTTTGATGAATTTATGATGTAGGTGTGTTAGGAGGTGATTTTAGCATCCCAACAGGATTAAGAGCAGCAAAAGCTCCTCTCTTGAAACATCAGGTACACTTTTATGTTACTAAATGTAGGAATATGATATACTTTTTTTTGTTTCTGATTGTTCTTTGTTCAATTTAGGATACATATTAATGTCATGGCATATGTTATGGACCAGGTAAATTGCCAATTTAGTTTATTAAGAAAAGTTGATCAGAGGCTGATTCTCATTGTTTGTGTTTTTTTTTTCACAAACCTGAATCAAACTTGAAAGCTCTGTTCTATTGTTTGTGTTTTTTTTCAAAGTGACTGTAGTTAAGATTTAAGAACATGATGCAGTTGACTGTGTTGTAGGTACAATCTCTGTTCTATTGACTGTGTTGTGTATTGTCTCAATTAGCAGCATATGATGCAGTTGTAGATACAATCTGATGTGTAGATGAATCGATTTATTGATGTAAACTCTGATTTGATTGAAACGAATTTAATTGTTTGCAAGTTTTATAGAGTAAATATGAAGATCCGCCATGATGATATGCCTTCTTCGAGCAAGATTAAATTTGAAGTTAGTGATGAAGAAGATGAAGAACAAGAGGAAGAAGTAGAAGAAGAATCTATAAAAGCGAGAGAATAAAAATAGGTACGTTTTTTGTGTAAGTTACTGTTTCCATCCGTATTGTTAGTTTACCGAGTTGTTAACGTTTGAGTACGGTTTTCTTTTCAGGCCAATGGAGATCAGTAGCAAAAAACCAGTTGGTAGATTAGTGTCCACTTCTTTGATTTATTGATGTAAACTCTGATTTATTTATTGAGAATCATAAGCATTAGAAAGAGGAATAAAGTGTATGTGATATTTGATAAGAATTTTACTAACTTATCACTGCACTTGTGTTAAATGTTAATTTGATTTAAACGAATTTAATTGTTTGCAAGTTTTATAGATTAAATATGAAGATCCGCCATGATGATATGCCTTCTTCGAGCAAGATTAAATTTAAAGTTAGTGATGAAGAAGATGAAGAACAAGAGGAAGAAGTAGAAGAAGAAGAATCTATAAAAGCGAGAGAATAAAAATAGGTATGTTTTTTGTGTAAGTTACTGTTTCCATCCATATTGTTAGTTTACCGAGTTGTTAACGTTTGAGTACTGTTTTCTTTTCAGGCCAATGGAGATCAGTAGCTAAAAGCCAGTTGGTAGATTAGTGTCCACTTCTTTGATTTATTGATGTAAACTCTGATTTATTTATTGAGAATCATAAGCATTAGAAAGAGGAATAAAGTGTATGTGATATTTGATAAGAATTTTACTAACTTATCACTGCACTTGTGTTAAATGTTAATTTGATTGAAACGAATTTAATTGTTTGCAAGTTTTATATATTAAATATGAAGATCCGCCGCCATGATGATATGCCTTCTTCGAGCAAGATTAAATTTGAAGTTAGTGATGAAGAAGATGAAGAACAAGAGGAAGAAGTAGAAGAAGAATCTATAAAAGCGAGAGAATAAAAATAGGTACGTTTTTTGTGTAAGTTATTGTTTCCATCCGTATTGTTAGTTTACCGAGTTGTTAACGTTTGAGTACGGTTTTCTTTTCAGGCCAATAGAGATCAGTAGCAAAAAGCCAGTTGGTAGATTAGTGTCCACTTTTTTTTTCCACATCCAGATTAAGGCCGCGAAAAGCTGGACAGTTCAGATCTCAGTGCAGCTTCACAGGTGTTCATAAGAAATTTGATTGAAAGTTTTACATTACTTGATAAGGTTTGTTAAGGTTTTATTTATATATAATTTTAGAAAAAAAACTATGGCAGATAAGCTCTTCAATCATGCCATGGATTGTTGATTTGTAATTGTTATCTTGTGACAATATGCAGTCGAACATTTATGTCGATCATTGGTGGAGTGATTGTTGGAATATGTGGTGTTTATTACTTAGATTTTGGCAATTCAAGAGATACTGGTACCAGGGCTCATGTTGGTGTTTATTACTTAGATTTTTTAGGGTCTCGGTTTCCGGATTTATTATATGTTAAACAAAGAGCAGCCGGAGACTCCTCGGTTGGTTAGAGACTGGTAATGGCAGTCGTCGATTGGTCGCATTTTGTCAGGAAGCCCCTACACCACCACATGCGCACAAAAGGTGATATGTCAATCCTTTAAATTTAAAGATATTATTAAAGTAAAATACTGGCACGCTATATATACCTGATACACCTTCTAAAACTTCTTCTGTACATGAATTACGTTTGTACTTCTTGTCCTTATCTGATTCATAATAATTGATTAATTGACCAAGGAACCAAGCCACATTAGCTGGCCCATTACTGTTGCAGCTATGTTGTGTAGTTTTTGTCATTTTGGTCCAGCAACAGGCCATGTTTTCTGGTTAAACAGCCCACAACTATTTAAATGATATCGATAAGTAGGACTAAAGTGTGTTAACAGGCTGATAGCAGGTAATATGTCAATTGTTTAATTTATCAGTGTTAATGATTCAACTGGTAGTTAAAAAACCCAAAGTTTTATTTGAATCAAATTCGAATAACGAATTCAAATTTCGGTCAATTGCATCAGTTTTGAGTTATTTATATTTGAATATGTTTGAAATAAATCTCAGGTTCAATAATAACAAACTGAATAACCCAATTCAAGTAGAATTATATGCTCTTTACTTTTGTGAGTATGATTTTAAACATTCTTACACATTTACAGGTTAAGTAAGAAAACGCTTCCAACAAGGTTTGGGAAGCATAGAGGATTTGCTTTTGTCGAGTATGTAAACCAAACAAGAGACGAAAAACGCCCTTCAAGCTCTCTCTATCAAACACTCATTTTTATGGACACAATCCGGTACGTTTTTCGTGAAAATATTTATTTAAATTACCAATTTGGGTTCTTAGGCGTCCATCTGACGGTTTTAACAACTTTTTTTTAATGTGGGCTTGGATGGTCTCATTTCAATCTTCTTTAGGCTTTTTTCTATACACATATTATGGCAAAAGTTATCAAT
The DNA here is from genome assembly GCA_030545235.1 of Helianthus tuberosus. Lineage (NCBI taxonomy): Eukaryota > Viridiplantae > Streptophyta > Magnoliopsida > Asterales > Asteraceae > Helianthus > Helianthus tuberosus. The sequence goes on along the minus strand of CM060450.1, from coordinate 10,313,834 downwards.
TGGGTATCAAAATATATTTGTTCGGGGGTTATCAAATTTTGTTTAAAAAGACCATTTAAATATGTTGTTCGTGGTGAAATTGTGCCTCTGGCTCAGGTAAGTTTAAAAAAACCTAAATTTGATTAAGCTTGATTAATATATATGTATAGATTGCTAAAGAAGTTGTAAATTTAGTTGAATGAATAGTTTTTTTTATGTTTTTATATTATATTTTTTATGTTTTTATATTATATTTATTTGTTCATCGCAGGTGGCTACTGTAGCTGGTTGCATATCTGTGATAAGCTTCAGCGGCCCTTCTATTGGTACCGGTTAGTTTTTCTCCTCCTGATATGTTGCGTGAGTTGCGTCTACCGATTTATAATCAAGTGCAACATTGATTGTGTTTCTCTCACAGGTGGTAGAGCTGCCAGAAGGGCATTTGAGTTTGGACGGACGTATGGGGTGAAACCTAAAGGCAAACACCAGGCAGCCATTGTCTGGTTGCATGGCCTCGGTGATAATGGTTCAAGGTAATATTTTCTTCTGTTTCTACACGAATAAAGTACCAATTGATAGCGACTGAGATTTGTATTTTGTGTTCATATTTTCATATCGTTTTTTTTTGGCAGCTGGTCACAGCTCTTGGAGACGCTTCTACTTCCGTAAAATAGTGTCTAGAAAAACAAACGAAGATAAGCTAATTTTAGTTACCGAACTTAAACAAATGTAAATAAATGAACACGTTACCAAACGTTGACGAACATAAATGAACGAACAAGGCATCTGTTCAAGTTCGTTCATTTCATTAGATGAATGAAATTTTTTGTTCGTGTTTGTTCATTTATTAAACAAACCAACACAAACGAACTTCCTGCCAAATGGTTCATGAACTGTTCACTGAAAATTCGGTTCGTTTGTAGCCCTACTTATTTTTGTTTTTATGGTTTTGATGTAGTTCTTATTTCGTATACTTTTGATTTTGCAGTCAAACTTGGTGTAGGGGGCTTTAAATTTAGTATGGGGGCGGCAACGGCTCTATACTTTGCAAGTTGTTTTACGCATGGGAAGTTCGGGAATGGAAACGCGTACTCTACTCATTTAAACTTGGTGTAGGGGGCTTTAAATTTAGTATGGGGGCGGCAACCGCTCTATACTCTGCAAGTTGTTTTACCCATGGGAAGTTCGGGAATGGAAACGCGTACTCTACTCATTTGGATGCGGTTGTTGGACTTAGTGGTTGGCTTCCATGTGCAAAGTTCGACCGCTCACCATTTTTCCTCTATATTTGTTTATACGCATATTTCAGTTTTCTTGGAAAAGAAATATATATTTTGTTGGTTGACCGTTTGTTTTATCTTTTTTATAGAGACCTGAGTAAGAAGATTGAAGGGGAGGAAGCTGCAAATCGTGCTTCATCGTTGCCTATTTTGCTATGTCATGGTAAAGGTAAACACTTTTTATGTTCTTCCATTTTGTTTCTTTTCATGCCAATTAATAGAAATATAAATCAACATGATATTGGTTTGGTTTAGATTGCTCATTTTTCTTCCTCATCTGATGATTTATTTGGGTTCATCAATCAATCAAGTTTTTTTTTGAGTAAATTGCCATTTTAGTCCCTGTGGTTTGACCAAAATTGCCACTTTAGTCCAAATAGTTTTTTTTCTTACCATTGATTTTAGTTTAAATAGTTTTGTTTTCTGCTATTTTAGTCCCTGACTTTTGTCTATTAATGTTTCACAATGAAGAGTGCTTATTAACTTTGTTTTATTGTTTCAGTGTGAGAAACCTACTTTTTCAAACTTGGTTTAGATATAATAACGGGTAGCGTGTTGGGAATTATTGGAAGTACAAGGAAGGGAAATAGACTTGGCATGTTAACTTTTGTTTCATGACTAGAACATGTAGGAGCGTAAAGAAGTTCATGAGTGGTTTGTTAAAAAAATATCTTCTTAAAAGTAGTTTTTTTTATGACAATAGAAGAGAAGCTTATAGTTGTTAGGTTATTTGTTTAAAGGGTATTGTAGACATTTCAAAAATAAAGAGACATTCCCTATAGTGAACCTAAATTCGAAATTTGCTTTAGCATTTGCATTTAGTTACGATATAGCGCAACCATATAATTTAGGGGTGTTGACGGTCAAAACCGGAACCCAACCAGTTTGGTCCCAGCTAGGACAGAATGTTAGATTTCCAAGTGTAGTTTAAACCTTTTAATGGAACAATCTTGGTTGTAATTTGGACTCTTTAAGGGTCAAATTGGGAAAATTTAGAAAATTGGTTCACAGTAATGGTTTGAACAGATAAATCGGTTCAAAAGTCATCAAAAACAATTTTATATTACTGTGGGATGTGTTTCCAATGTAAGCATGTATTTTCGTTAAAAGTTCTATTTGATATTTAGTTTATAAATTCCACTTTTCATTTTTTTAAACTATAATCTTTGTAGATTGAGAAGTCATTGCACGAGATGCGTGCAGAATCTGCAGAGGCAAAGGTTGCGGCTGAAGTTAAATTAGTTGATGCACGGACTATGATGGATGATGCCATAAAGAGGATGACAGAAGGCAATTCAAAGATGCAAGCTGCGGAATCTATATTCCAAAGATCTTGACTTCTAAAATATTCTATCTATATTTCGTTTGGGCTATTGAAGTGGCTGTTTGTTCGTTATATAGAATTGGATATGTAACCAAACACAAAGAATTTAAATAATATATTATAATATGTTTTTTAGTATTTGATTCCGATCGTTATTAGAACAAACCCGTGTATTCACACGGGTGTACACCTAGTTTATATATTATACACATATTAATAATTGAAGTCTTTGAACAGTAACAAAGGGTATGTTAGGGATTTCATATCAAACAAAGTTTCCACCGCTTCTCATCCCTTTTCTTTTGCTGTATGAAGTATGAACACAGAATAGGAATAGGGTTTAGACAGAGGAGCAAGAGAGAGAGAGACAGATTAGAGGTGGAGAGGGATCGGAACCGTCGTCTCCAGCTGGCCACCCTCTTGGCGGTGATGATGGTCGGCTGGTTTTGACGCGGCAAACGGTAGAGAGAGCAGCGGTGGACAGAGAGAGAGGAGCGACGGTGATGGAAAAACCGGCCACGTCTCCGACCGGACACCCATGGTGGTGGTTGACGGTGACCGTGACGGCTGTGGCTTCTAGGATTCGCTCGACATTCTGGTGGATTCCCAAGCCTAAAAGACCAGTGTGAGTCACAGAACCCGGAATATGGCCAGCCAGAGGCGTGGAGGGAGGAGATGGAGGAGTTGCCTGCGGGAGATTGGGAATTACGAAAATGCCTATGGTGACCGTCCGTCGCGTTCTTTATAAGGTTCGATTTTTTCGTTTAGGTATTAGAATTTGTGCTTGATTTGTGAATTAGTTTGGTATATATACTCATCTAACGAGTATGTGATGCTGCTCTAACAACTTTGAGAGAATGAGGTTACATGTATGCTTTCTAAGTATTCATTATCAGACCTTCAAATCGCTCCACTGATCTTTGTTTTAGTCTGACATGATGGTTTTTGTTGGTGTATTTGAAGTAACCATATGGTCGACTTGATTCGCCACATGGTAAAGTTTTGAAGTTGTTATGGCACGAGTTAGCGGGCTTGTCACGAGCATAGTTTTGCCTACCACGTTGTGATTATCAACATCGATCAAGAAATTTGTAGGGCTTACAAGTGGTACTTGCAGTTCAGAGAAGAATACCAGGTTCCATTTGATGGAGGAATATGACAAGAAACAGATGTATTCAAAGCTTTAGCTCTTGGTGCGAAGTGGTTATGGTAATTTTACCAACAAATGGGAGAAAAAACTCAAAATTTTAGCGATTTTCTTAGAATTATACATGGTGATATTTTCTAATATTGTAGGTTGGGTGAGCGGTTGTGTGTGGCTTAACAACAAAGGGTGAGTATGGAGTAAAAACAGTGATCGAGATGTTGAAGGATGAACTAGAGTTCACAATGGCTCTTTCCGGCTGCCTCACTCTCAACGGTGTTACCACAAACCATATCAGAACTTAGGTCGGTAATCGTCATTGTAGATTGTAGTTTTAAATCATCTTATGAAGAATCATTTGATATTGGTTTTTATAATCCAGAATAATAAAATTAAAGGTACTAATGAATCTACACTAGATTTGATTTGTATTGGAAATTAAAAAACTTGCTTTGTTCAAAAGTATTGCACTTCAATATTTTCTAGCTGGATTTTCATTTACAGATTCTTTATATTTGATAATAAATGAAGAAAGTCAAATTGAGTTGAGGGATAAGGCTGCAGAGGTAAGTTTCAGTTCTGTTTTAATGTTTATTTTATTTTTGAGTTTGCATTTGATGGTGTCATGAATTGGTACCGACGTAAACGTTGGTTGTTGCTTGGTGATTATTTACATGTAAATGTTGGTTTTGAGAAGGTGCTGAAACGAAGGAGCCAATAACTGTGGAAGAAAAGCAAGACAACGGCGACAGCAACGGAAAGATTTTCATTTTTAACATACATGTGTGATTTATTAACCAATAATCTAAGATACACTTGCGAGTGAAACCAACTATCGTATAGCAGCTTAACATATGCCAGATACAACAGGTTTATGGCGCGTCCAACCAACTATTGTAGCTGCTTAACAAATGCCGGATGCAGTAGAAGTATATGATACCAAAGTGTAATTGTTCCTTTGACAATATTCTATATGTATGTCTTATGGATCAAGTTTTTGGTTTTTAAGTAGAACGAAGTGATCTTTGTATCCATATACATTATTTCGCTTTAATGTGACAAAGTTAGTTTGATTGTGTACAAATGATTTTTTTAAACGCTATATATATTTGATGATAACGAGAAACAGGTAATTTAGTAGGAAAGATAGGAGAATGTGGTTGAATTGTTTCCTTTTCTTTTCTAGAGTAAAAATCAAAATATTACATAATTATAGGATAAATAAATTAGAAGTACAATCTACATAGAAATACTTTTTGAGAGAATAGTTACAAACCATATGAGAATTATTCAGGGTGTATCCGGTATGAAGTATGGCTTTGGAATAATATTTTCATTACTTTTCTTTTTGTTAAGCTTATGATTTTGTTTGTGTAATATGTGCTAAGAAGCTTTGCATGTTACTGTTATAGCATCTATAATGTGGGGGATATGGATGATTATAGATGCCATAAGGGTGGCGAAGGATGGGTGAAACAACAAATGTTGGCATTGTGCGGATTCATCCTTGCCAAAGGAAGAGCAAAAATATTTGGTTAACGGATGAGCTCATTGATGAAAGTGGGAGTCCCATTCAATCTTTCTTTTTCTTTTTAAAAGAAAATCTTTATAAACTAAAGATTAAAAAAACAATTATAAATTGATTTAACTATTATGACTTTGTTGCAACTTAAACCTAACAAATGCATTAATGATACAATGTTTGTATGTAGTTCCGGCCACCATGGTCGGGATAATAGATGGTTTTTCTGATGTACACCACTCTCGTAACCAAAATTACTACTAGACACGTGAAGTCTTGACCCGTGATTTTCCGCCGCAACGCGCGGTTGTGGTATAACACTAGTTATATTTAAAAAACAAACCTTGTGAATAGTACTCCATTTCTCCTCCTTTCTCCGCCGTTGTAATATTAAAAAACAAACCTGGTGAATAGTACTCCATTTCTCCTCCTTTCTCCGCCGTTGTAATTGTTTTTATAGAGATTTCATTGAATATTTGATGTTTTCTGAGACTTGGTAAATTGGTTTGTTGCCTATTTTTTTATGAGAGTGGCCCAAGTTCATCGTGATTTTCATTCGTAAAAGTTTTAAGCGATAGTTCCAGATCTGATTCTGAATCGGTATATTTTTAACTGCTTTGTCACCAATTTGATATGTAGCGATATTAATGACTTATGTATTCAGGTGTATGTGATCGTGCTTTTTTAGGTTTTCTATTATTGAATGAGTGTTTTCGTGGATATTTATATGTGTTTTATGCATTTAGGGGTCGGCCGTTGATGACGAAGTTGATGGTGGATTCGAGGTAATAGTGAGGGTTTACAACTGATTTGAGGTTATTTGATTTATTCGGTGTGTTTCGATTTTGATTATTACAGGTGGTATGCAGATTGCAGAATAACATCCCCTTTAAAATAGCAAAAAAATCTAACAATTCCCTCCAAACAGTGTATAACATCCCCACGCTTCTTGGTAATGTCTGTCAAAACTGCAGGTCTTTCAAATTGTCTGACCTTAGTACCTGAAGACAACTGTAAGTTTCTTTATTCATGTATAACTTGTGAATATGAAGGAATTGTGTCGATGATTTTGCTATGACCAATAATAAATTACTCATACGCATGTTATCTCATATAATAGGTCTTTGTTGGAAGATCTGAGGCATGACAAAATCCCACTTCTGCTTGGTGCCTGGTGCGCACGAGGCTGTGATGAGTTATCAAAATTCGGTCAATATGTTTCCATGGCGTGGCAGCTATGGAGGATGGCAGGTTATCGCCTACAATGCCTCCTGTAGCCATGGTGACTTCGTACTTTTGCTTTCTCTGAGCCTCATGAATCGATTAAATGTTGCCTTTGAGGTTGGCAATGGTGATTTGGAGGGAGAAAATGTCGTCTGCAGAGGCGATTCACCGGTGGGTGTTGTCGATCGAGTTCTTGGTACTTGAACATTAATTAAATTAATGGTTTTAAAACAAAGAATTATGGAAGATGGTCTATGATATATTTTCGATTAATGTAAACTGGTTGTTAGAAACTTACAGTTACAACCTATGAACTATAAATTTATCATTATTGTTTGGTTTAGTTCTCATTTGTTTTATATATGCTGGCATTTAAATCGTTGTTTTGTATAATCTGATTGAGTGGATCAACATCTACTATAATAAGGTGAGCGGCAGATGGTTTGTTTCACGCGCTGTGCTTTTGGATCTGGAACATGGAACACTAGATGGTATCATATTTGCCCTGCACGATATGATCTTCAAGCCTGGTAACTTTGTGTTTGGTGTTAAGTTTTGTAATTTGTAAACAATTATAAAGACTTTAGTAGGAGACCACAATACATTGAGTGGGTTAGAAACTCAGGAGTTCAGCTCAAAAATGACTAACGAGGATGATTTCTACACAAATCTGGTAGTCACAGGGTATTACAAGAACCATGTTTAAGTAAGCAAAAAGGTTATAAATATGTGTTTATTGTATGTAAATATGTTTATATAGCTACTAATATGTATAACTATGACTGCAGAGAGTTATTACAAGAGTAAATACAATCACCAAATTCCCTTGCAAGAACGAAAACACAATCATATCATGGGAACTCATCAACGACCACCCCTACCAACTAGATGACTCAGGATGAATGGTTAATGTGAGTGAATATTTTAGCTTTTTTAGTAATTACATGATTCTTTAAACGAAGCTGTAAAATTAATATGGTTAAACTTAATTATGTTTTTATTTAGGCTTGGTACTAGAAATAGCTACGTTTGTTAAATCATTGGAATTCAAAAATACCCATGTTCGTCATAAGAAGAAATGCAGGTTGCTACAATTCAGCTCCCATCTTTGGTTGTTTGTTTAAAAACCTTTGGTTCACTTTCAATATTAATCATTCATTCCCGGATGATAGAGTTGACTTCCTCTGGTAGCTCATCATGGGGGCAGTGGCCTATATCAGATGAACAAGACAAAGCGGATGCCATAACTAATACTTAAAGGTGGGAAAACGAGCAGTTAAATATAACTTGAGAGTTAAACATGATTACACAAATTATATTGTTCAATAAGAATCAATTCTTTTAAGAAAACGATTTAAACATTGGGAGCGCTCTGACCCAGTTCCTTTTTATTTTCATCTTTTTTATCCATTTGGGATAAAAGCACAACCCAAATCGACAAGTAAATGGGTCGATTAAACAAAAATAAACCAACGCTATAAATAAAAGAAAAAAATGTTAAGGCTAAATAAACACTATGAAAATTGAAAGGTTGCAAAAACAATAACTAATTTCTATGTGTACCCCTCTTATTATTTTAATTTCCAAGATTCAGACCCAAAAATTACTTATAATAAAAAAGTATAGAAATTTTATTGGTCGTATGGGGCCTAGGCCTCGGTCCTATAAGTCTGGATCCGCCCATGGTGTTTGGTTTTACAATTTATTAGCAGTATAGACTCAAATTGGGCCAGCTACTATTAGATGTGGGCGGCGGCCAGCCTTTGTATTCATGTCGCCTTGGCCGCCTCTTCGCATCGCTTCGGCTGTGGATGGTGGCCGATTATAAATTGCAAATGAATGTGGCACAGAAACAAGAAATAACTATTCACTTCAGTTATGTATTTTGTAGATAACAAGGGTGCGTTGATTACTGATTTTAGTAAATTTATTGGACAGTTTAGGCTATGTTATGTCCGCATTTGGAAGGTCGCCGACACCAACTGAAAACTATTCACTTAAGTTCTTTTTTTAAAGATAACAAGGGCATGTTGATTGGTGATTTTAGTAATTTTGTTGAACAATTTAGGCAATGTCAAATTTGGATTTGGTCAACCTGTTTATAACTGTTGGTGGTTCGTTTTGTAGGTTGCTTGGCTTTTTACTGTTTTGTTTATTTAATATTGTACTGTGTGAGAATGTGTAACAGTGTGCTTCAAATACCTGTTTATGTTAATTTGTGTTTAACATGCAAGAGTAAACATAAGCATAATTTCCCAAGTTGTTTTCGCTTCTTTGTAGGTTGCTTTGGTTATTTGTTGCGTTTGCCTTCCAGTTCCGTACGCAGGTATATATCTGTATATACATTTTTATATTGCCAATTTATTATGGGTTTTCCAAATGTACGTGCATCTTCTTTTTGTTAAATGATGTGGTTTGACGTTAATCTCATTCGTTTTGTGAGTTATGTGTTCCTTTTTGTTTCAGAGAAGCATCGTACGGAGTTAATAAGTGAATGAAAATGAACAGTGTAATTACGTGCGTGGATGTATCTAATCGGTGGACGCAGATGGTTGTGGGAAGTGATTCGCTAACGAGGAAAGCTGAGAGTATTGTTACACGTTTTCTATCAGCTCACCACACGTCTCCATATTGTTCTTCTAGATCTCGCCCATATCCTTACATGTGCCTCTTGCCTTATGTGTTACCTCTGAAATGGTTCGTGCTATCGTATTCATACATCAGAAACAAAGAGAAGAAAGAGAGATAGAAGAAGATTGGTGCCGGAGACTGGTGTACTGTACGATATTGCCGGACAGTGGCAGGAGGCGTCGACGTGATAGCCTACCGCGGCGGGTCGGGTGATATAGCCCATTATCTAGAAGATGACGACGCTGGTTATGGAGAAGATCGTCTTAATTTATAAACATTGGTCGATGCCCGAAGTAGCATAAGGGGATAAGACGTAAAAATCTTCAGAATCCCGCAATCAATCTATTGTCATCTACTTGTAAGTCTCTGACCTCTTGATTCTTGATTCAGTCTTATATGGCTGTGATTACACTTGTCTTCAATACTGTGCTAAGGCTTTTGCTATCGCAAGCTATTTATAATGAAAGACTAGATCTGGAAATTTGTCGGTTAGAAATTTGTGTTCTTATCTTAATTTTTTGGTTGACTAAGCTCATCAAGTATATATGTATCAAATTGATGTATTTACATTTTTTTGAATGTTGCGTTGTTTATTTCTAATCATTCAAGTGAAAGGGTAAATGTAGTCTTCAATGGGTTTATCGTTAATGGGGCTGACCTACGAAAGCCCTGTCCCTTTATTAGTTGAGCCCGAAATCTGCATATCGCTCTTGATATTACCATTGAAAGTTGACTATATGAATACTAATATTATCTTTTATTTATAAATATTATTGAATGTTGGGTATAGGATTAACCTGAATCCTGATAATAAGTAGGTGTAGTTGTTGAATGAGTTGATGGAACATGTATTATAGTTCGATGATACTTATATTTATCTGGCAATACATTTTTATGTAAATTGGTTCATGAATTTTTAGATATTTATTACGCTATGTTTATGTAGTCAGAGTGTTGCATGTGAGCTCCTAGATGCTTAGGCGAGGTGCAGTGAGGTGAGACGAAGCCAAGGTGGCTCAAACACATTGCTTATAATCCTTTAATTTAAGTCGCCATGTTAGTAGCCGCAACACGACGACACTAAAATACCTAGTTGTATTTAAAACTCTAAAAATTAAAGCAAACCAACAGCCACAATTATTTGTAGTGATAGTTTAATTAATTCCACAAAGTAAATGATTGTGAAAATGCTTTATGTCGACATTTTTAATACAACTTTATCTTAATTATATACATTCATTCCATCCTACTTTCTTTGCAACCATCTGCTGAAGAATTCTTCAAAAACAGATTTAATTCTTTAGGATCTTTCAAGCATTCAAATACCTTCAATGGATTCTTCAAGTTTATGTACGGGCAACAAGAGCTACCTGTATGATGTATTTCTTAGCTTTAGTGGTGAAGACACCCGCAAGACCTTCGTTGATCATCTTTATGCTGCTCTTGATCAACATGGTATTCGCACGTTCAAGGATGACGAGAGACTCTAGAAAGGAAAAAAGATAGACGACGAGCTCTTACGATCCATTGAAGACTCCAGATTCTCTATCATTGTTTTCTCCAAATGCTACACATCTTCATCATGGTGCTTAAACGAGCTACTGAAGATCATGGAGTTATTAGCCGATATATATTTCTGTATATATTGTATTTATTGTGCAAATATCTCTCCGTCATTTACGGAGATATAGTTTCCTTATTATACCTTTGTATTCCTGTATTTAAACCCATTTGATTAATGAGAATTGGCATCGAATTCCTAAAGATTACATGGTATCAGAGCTTGTGCTCTATACCTAACAGCAGCCTCTTCCTTTTTTTTCTTTTCTGGATTTCGATCCAGTCCCTAGGGTTTCGACCCTCACCCGCCGGCCACCTTCTTCCTTTCTTTCGATCCTGTGTCTTGTCTGTTTAACCCTCCACCATGACTGATAAACATGACAACACCAACACCTCCACACAAACTGCTCCCCTACATCCTGTTTATACCGTTACTGATATCACCAAGAAGGTCCGTGTCTTGGATGGTACTACGGTCACGTACTCAGCATGGGTGAAGCTCTTCAACCTTCATGCTCGTGGATACGAGGTCCTCAACCACATCACCGCAGAGCCTCCGTCTAAAGAAGATCCCACCTACGCTCAATGGATGAAGATTGATGCTGTTGTACTTCAGTGGATATACAGCACGCTATCTGCTGACTATCTCCTTCGGGTCCTTGAAGAACCATCTACGGCCCTCCAAGCTTGGAATCGGGTCAAGAACATCTTCCATAACAACAAAGGTCCTCGTTGTGCTGCCCTTCAATCTCGATTTGTCAACCTGAAACTCAGTTCTGTGTCCTCGTTGGAAGCCTACTGTCAAACCCTTCAGGATTTGGCAGCCCAGTTAGATGATGTGGGCAGCCCGGTTAATGAACAAACTTTAGTTCTGCAACTGGTTCGGGGTCTGCCTCGGGAGTATGACACTATCGGTTCTATCATTAATCGTGAACTTCCCTCCTGGAACGAGGCATGTGAGATGCTTCGTGGTGATATGGAACGACAGGCTGCTCGAGACGGCACTGGTCCCAATTCAGAAGCACATGCAGCCGTCGCCCCAACTCCCAGCCGTGATGGTTCCCCTCGTGATACTCAGCCCACTCGCAATCAGAACTATGACTCGAACCGTCCCACCCGGTTCAATCAAAACCGCCGCAGCGGCCCACGCCGCGACAACCCAAACCGCAATCAAAACCCAACTAACGACCCAGTTAATTCTGGCCCAGCCCACTATCGTTCAGGCACTTCCGGGTCCGGGTCCAGCAGCCGTGGCCCATCTAATCGGAACCCGTCAAGGAACTCATGGAACCAGCAGTACTACCCCATGCCACCACCGTATTGGGCCAACTCGTTCTGGGCCAACCCACCACCCCCGTGCCCCTACCCAACCCAACCGGGATGGGTCTCGCCTTGGACCGCTCCACAGCAGCCACCGTCCTCGGCACCGAACCAGTCTGCCCCTGAAGCCCATATGACTGATGTCAACCCCTTGGAACCTACTGAACTTGCAGAAGCCTTTAACACTATGGCTTTGGAACCCGAAACACCTAGTTGGTTCATGGATACTGGAGCATCAGACCACCTCACCCGAGACTCAGGTATGATTTCTCACCCGTGTAATCAATCTATTAAAAATGTTTTGGTTGGAAATGGACATCGGTTACCAGTTGTTGGATCAGGCCACACCAGTCTACCCACCACCTCTAAACCATTTCACCTTAAAAACATACTTCACACACCTAATATCATAAAGAACTTAATTTCTGTTCGAAAATTTACTCGTGATAATTGGGTGTCTGTCGATTTTGATCCTTTTGGTTTTTCTGTGAAGAATTATCCGAGTGGGACTATCCTGAGTCGCCACGACAGTACCAGTAATCTCTATCCGCTCACTGCTATCCAAGTACCTGATGCTTCTGCTTTTGTTTCCACTAGTTCTCAAGGCTCCTGGCACAACCGTCTTGGACATCCTGGTTTACATGTCCTTGATTTTTTGAATTCCAATAAATTTATCTCTTGTGATAAACGCAGTCGTTCAGTTTTTTGTGACTCTTGTCAAATTGCTAAACATAAACGTTTGCCTTTCAATTTATCTACTTCTTGCACTGTCTGTCCATTTGATATTGTTCATTGTGATTTGTGGACATCTCCTATACTTAGCAAACAGGGATATAAATATTATTTGGTTGTGATTGATGATTATACTCATTTTACTTGGGTATTTCCTTTGAAATTTAAGTCCGAAACATACACCAAATTTACCCAATTTTATAAATACATATCCACCCAATTTCATCACCAAATTAAGACTTTCCAATGTGACATGGGTGGAGAATTTGATAACACCCAATTCAAACAATTCGCCTCTACCCATGGCTTACAATTCCGCTTCTCGTGCCCTCACACCTCCCAACAAAATGGGACGGCTGAGCGCATGATTCGTCGTCTTAATGAAATCATGCTCTCTCTCCTCACCCATGCCTCTCTACCACCACACTATTGGGTAGAAGCATTGCACACGTCCGTATACCTTCATAACATTCTTCCTTGCAAATCCATTGGTTTTCGAACACCTACTGCTGCCCTTTACCTCAAAAACCCGACTATCAACACCTTCGGGTGTTTGGTTGTGCCTGTTACCCTAACCAGTCTAACACCCGTCCTCACAAACTTGCCCCCCACTCCTCTCCATGTGTCTTTCTAGGCTACCCTGTGGATCATCGCGGGTACCGATGCCTGGATTTATCCACTGGCAAAGCTTGTATTTCCCGTCACGTCACCTTCAATGAACTCGAGTTCCCACTATCAAAGACGTTTACACCTAAACCTATGTCCTACAATTTTTTGGAGTCGGACCCGTCCCCCTTAATTTTTCAACAACCCATGGCCACCACTCCCTCACCACCGATACCAACAGCTTCCGCACCCTCTCACACCACGCCTCCCCAATACCCGATACCACCCATCCCACCACCGATTCCTACATCCAGGCCCCCACCCACTTTTACCTATTCACGTAGACCACGGCCTATTGCCCAAACCCATACATCAGCCCAACCTCATACCTCGGCCCCACCGAACACTCACCCGACTCCGCCACACAATCCACCGCCAACGGCCCTCCCCACCGCCCCTACCACTTCGACACACCCAATGATTACTCGGTCTCGTGACGGGACGTCCAAACCCAAGGCTCCTCTTAACCTAAATGTTGAAACCATATCCCCTTTACCCAAGTCACATATTGATGCCCAGTCTGATCCACATTGGTCCGATGCTATGAAAACCGAATACACTGCTTTAATAGATAATAACACGTGGGATCTCGTGCCTCGGCCTCCCGATGCTCATATTATCCGGTGTATGTGGTTGTTTCGCCACAAGTTTCACGCAGATGGACGTTTGGAAAAGTATAAGGCCCGTCTTGTGGTCAATGGTAGGTAAGTCTCAGCAGGTTGGCATTGATTGTGATGAAACGTTCAGCCCGGTAGTTAAACCAACCACCATTCGCACTGTACTTAGCCTGGCAGTGTCCAGGTCCTGGCCTATACATCAGTTGGACGTTAAAAACGCATTTTTGCATGGGGATCTCAACGAAACTGTGTATATGTTTCAGCCACCAGGATTTATTGATGCACGTAATCCTAAATATGTATGCAAGTTGAATAAATCATTGTACGGGCTCAAACAGGCACCTCGGGTGTGGTATCATAGGTTTGCCTCCTATATCATTCGCTGTGGATTTCAGACATCCACCTCTGATAGCTCCTTATTCATCTACAAACGCGGCACTGACATGGCTTACCTCCTGTTATATGTGGATGATATCGTACTCACTGCATCAAATGATCGGCTGCTTCATCATTTTATATCAGCTATGTCACGGGAATTTTCTATGACTGATCTTGGCAGGTTACATCATTTCTTGGGCATTGAAGTTACTCATCAATCTGGAGGTCTTTTTCTCTCTCAGCGTGCCTACATTCATGACATTCTAAGTAGAGCAAAGATGGAAAATTGCAAACCGTGTACCACACCGGCAGATACTCATTCTAAACTCAGTGCTTCGGCTGGCACACTCCTTCCTGACGGGACTTTATACCGCAGCCTTGCGGGTGCGTTACAATACCTTACGTTTACACGACCAGATATTTCATACGCAGTGCAGCAAATATGTCTCTTCATGCATGCCCCACGGGAGCCTCACTTTGCGTATCTAAAACGCATACTTCGCTATCTAAAGGGCACTGCCGACCATGGTCTCCACATGTCCCCCTCCAGATCCACGAGTCTCACTGCCTACTCGGATGCTGACTGGGGGGGGGTGTCCCGATACACGTCGCTCGACCTCAGGATATTGTGTTTTTCTTGGAGACAACTTGGTATCATGGTCTTCTAAGCGGCAACCTACAATCTCACGCTCAAGTGCTGAAGCCGAATATAAGGGAGTTGCAAATACCACAGTTGAGTTATCTTAGATCCGCAACTTGTTGCTTGAATTGCATCTTCCAGTTACGCAGGCGTCCGTCATTTACAGTGATAATATTTCTGCCATGTATCTGTCACAAAACCCGGTTCAGCATCAACACACCAAACATGTTGAAATTGATATTCATTTTGTACGAGAGAAAGTTCGTCTTGGTGCTGTACGCGTTCTACATGGTCCCACTGAATACCAATATGCTGACATCTTCACAAAAGGGCTTCCACGTATCTTGTTCGAACGCTTTAAGTCCAGTCTTTGCATTCGGCCGGCTACTGCTTCGACTGCGGGAGGATATTAGCCGATATATATTTCTGTATATATTGTATTTATTGTGCAAATATCTCTCCGTCATTTACGGAGATATAGTTTCCTTATTATACCTTTGTATTCCTGTATTTAAACCCATTTGATTAATGAGAATTGGCATCGAATTCCTAAAGATTACAGGAGTGTCATAACATGAACGAGCAGACGGCTTTCCCTGTGTTTTACGATGTGGAACCCTCTGAAGTCTGAAAACAAACTGGATCAGTTGGAGAAGCAATTGCCGTACATAAGAATAAGGATGAATCAGAGGTTGGGAAATGGAGAGAGGCTCTTAAAGCGGCAGCCAATTTGTCTGGTTGGGATGTGAAGAAGACCGCTAACGGGTAATTACCTTCCTTATATCTCTACTATGGGATCTCATGTTCTAATGTAACACTTGTTTTACAATGTATATTATGCCTCGCAAATTAAACTAAACAGACTGACCGGGTCTGGTTGGATGTAGGGTCAGAGTAAGTTTGAGTGAAAATGAGTTGATGTCATATAAAAAAAAGTTATCACTTTGAAGGAATTACACTTGTTTTACAGTTTGTGTTTAAGACTTGAAAATTGATTATTCATGCGGGTTTTTGCACAAGCTAATTGAATCGTCTTCTATGATCTACAGGCATGAAGCTAAAGTCATAAAATTAATTGTTGAGAAGGTTTCATATGAGTTACGTCCCATTGATATTGACGTTGATAAAGACTTAATAGGCATGGAACAAAGGATGCAAGATCTCAATTCATGTTTAGAGATTTGTACAAATGATGTCCGCATGATAGGGATCAAGGGCGTAGGAGGTGTTGGGAAGACAACACTGGCGTGGGTTATTTTCAATAAAATATCTTTTAATTTCGATGGTAAAAGCTTTGTTGAGAATGTAAGGGAAAAAGCCTCTCAGATTGGCGGCTTGGAGAAGCTGCAAGAACAAGTATTGTCAGATGTATTAAATGGACCCATTAATGTACGTGGAGTTCATGAAGGTAGAAACTTAATGAGCAAGAACTTGAGTGGTAAAAAAGTTCTTGTTGTTCTCGATGATGTGGATGCTATAAACCAGCTTGAGATGTTAGCTGGTGATACTACTTGGTTCAAGCCAGGAAGTAGAATTATTATTACAACTAGAGATGAGCAGGTACTCCAAGAACATAAAGTAAAATGGATACAAGATGCCAATATTTTACTCGAAGAGGAAGCAATTCGCCTTTTCAGTAGACATGCATTTGGCAAAGACATTCCGACTCAAGGGTATGAAAAGTATTCACATGAAGTTGTAAGTTACGCTGGTGGTTTTCCCTTAACAATCAAAGTTTTGGGTTCAAAACTCTATGGTAAAGATACTAGCGAATGGCCATATACACTAGAAAGACTCAAAACAGTTCATTTGAAAGAAACTCTCACAAAACTGGAACTAGGTTATGAAAGCCTAGATGATCATCACAAGGATATATTCCTAGATGTGGCATGCTTTCTTAGAGGTTGGAAAAAAGAAGAAGCAATAAGGATTCTTGAAAGTTGCGGATTTCATGCTAAATATGGTTTAAGAGTTCTTGAGCAAATGTCTCTAATTGTAACTTCAAAAAGATACGATGATGTAATCATAGACATGCATGACCATCTTGTAGAAATGGGCAAGAATATTGTACGCCGTGATCATCCGAATGAGCCCAACAAACATAGCCGATTATGGATTCAAAAGGAAATCAAACATGTCTTGGCTCTTAACTTGGTAAGAATCCATTTTATTAGTAAGGTGGAGATGAAACTCTCTAATTTTTCATCGGTTATAACACAACTAGGGCTGTAAACGAATCGAACGAACACGAACAAGGCCATCTTCGTGTTCGTTCGTTAAGGAAAATTGGATGTTCGTGAACTGTTCGCGAACACATGACGAACAGAAGTTTGTGTTCGTGTTCATTCGTTAAGGAATTTTGATTGTTCGCGAACAGTTCGTGAACACTAACCACGAAAGCAAACGAACACAAATGAACTTTAATTTTGAAAATTAAAAAAGGCACCGTTAATCTTAAACATTGTACACAACGAAAGTAGTTAAATATAACCATTTAAAGATTGAAGGAATGGATAATATTGTGTTCAATCGATTGGAGATAGGCTGAATGAAGGAGCGTGATATCAAAAATGCCAGAGAGAGAGCGAGAGAGAGCGAGAGAGAGAGAGAGAGAAATAATACATATGGGGAAAGTAAAAAATTAATAAAACATTAAAAAGTTTTAGAAAAATAAACATAAAAAATCGAACACGAACGGACATAAACGAACGAACATAAACGAACGAATATATTACCGAACGTTCACGAACACAGTCGAACGAACGGGACCTTTGTTCGTGTTCGTTCGTTAATCTTATCGAACGAAATTTTTTGTTCGTGTTCGTTCGTTAAGCTTATCGAACGAACATAAACGAACTTCCCGCCGAACGGTTCACGAACTGTTCGCTGAACGTTCGGTTCGTTTACAGCCCTAAACACAACTTTTATGATCGTTGTTCTTGAATTGTAGGGTAGTGAAGTAACAAGATGTATCACTCATGGTAATTTTTTTGGAAGCTCTTGGAAATATGAAGAAACTTAGATGCCTTATCGTGAACCATGGAAAAGACAATATTTCTGATGACCATGTGGATCATCCGTGGTATTTTTTTGGGAAGTTTTGGAAACATGACAAAGCTTGCATGTATTTTCCAAACTCATTACAATATCTATATTGGAAAACATACCCTCATCAGTGTTTACCCAAAACATTTGAAGCAAATAATCTTGTTGCACTTGAAATGCCTTGGAGCAAAATTAAACAACTTTGGGAAGGTGAAAAGGTAATATGGTTGATCAATTGTTTTGTATTATTTGTTATAATGATATATGTATAACTATTGGCTAGCCATCGTACCAACATATTTTTTACTTTTTTTTGTTCTCTTTACATTTTGTAACAGGTTATGAAGAAGCTCAAATTCCTTAATTTGAGTAATTCAAAAGAGTTAAGGAGCCTAGACCTTGGGCTGACACCCAATCTTAAGAGGTTAAATCTTGATGAGTGCATGAAATTGGTAGCACTTGACGTGCACGGTGGATGTCTAAAAAGCCTTGTCTATTTAAACCTACGTTTATGCCAGAGTTTGAAGTCTATATCTTTTGTCGAGCTGTTGGAATCACTTGAGTTTCTTCATATGTGTGGATTAAATATGAAGGAATTCCCGAATTATATAATCACAGGGCACTCCAGCAATAGTTTGCTAGAGCTGGATCTATCATATAATGAAGATATAAACGAAGTACCCTCATCAATTGGAAATCTTCATAAGCTTGTCTCTCTACATCTCAATTGTTGTGGACTTAGGAGTCTTCCAGGAACCATTTGTAGTTTACAACATCTGAGAACTCTTAACCTTTCTATCTCTACCATAATAGAATTGCCAGAGGACCTTGGCCAACTGGAATGTTTAGAAAACCTTTATTTAAGTGGTATAGATGTTAAAAATCTCCCTGCTAGCATTTGTATGTTGAAACATCTCAAAACCCTACTTCTTGGAGCATGTGATTATCTTGAGAAGTTACCTGAGGATGTTGGCCAATTAGAATCTTTGGAGATATTACATCTACAAGATTGCCATAATTTAAGAGAAATTCCCAACAGCATTGGTAAGTTGAAATGTCTCAAAGAGTTGCATCTTCAAGCATGTTCGAGGCTTGAAAAACTGCCAGACGAACTAGGAAACTTAAAATGTCTACAATTCTTAGATATTTATAAGACTCGCATAACTCACCTTCCACAGAGCATTTATTCATTGGAAGGTTTGGAAATCAGGAAACCCGGTGATCATTTGTTGTGATGAGGCTTACACAGAGTGAAGGAAGGAGGTAGGGTTTTTTAGATGGAGCTTAGAAGAAATGTCGGAGGCCTCAATCCAATTTTACCCACAAAATCTAATTTCCCAAAGTTTTCCACAACAATCCCATCAACTTCTTTCCCAAGGTATGTTTCTTCTCATAATAGTGTTGGTGGAAAAACTATTTACCAAAATAGTGTTGTTAGAAAAATATTTACCAAAATAGTGTTTTTGAAGATTTTTTTTTGTTTCTCACTCCTATTCTAATTGGATAAATCCAATTCATTAAATAACTATTGATCTAATCATATTTTTAAAGAATATAACAAACAACTTTTTTTTTTATAAAACCTACTTTGAAACAAAAACATATTTAAAAAAAAATTGTATTTGATAAAAAAAGGATTTTTAGTCACCTATTCCGTTGATACCTTATTTATTTTTTTCAAAAATCAAGTTTTCAAGCTCTGAGTTTGACCATTTTTATTCAATCCATTAACTAGGTTTGGATCCGTCCTTACTTTCTTCGTTACTTAATACATGTTATAAAGAGTTTGTAGGTTCGAACCTACTATCTCTTTCGTGTGTTCGAACATGAAATACATAATTTCTATGTGGGTTTTTCTTAGAGAATACTCTACTTAAACAAATTTTAGACTTTTAAATTTTGATCAGTTGTAATTAAATCTACAAACTTTGTTTTTGTAAAAAAAATAATAATAAAGAAAAGCTTTTTCTATTTACCGGTTAAACTTAAACAGTTTTACAAGTTTATTTAATATATTATGTTTTATTCAATATAACAATATATAAAATAATTAGTCAACGGAAATAAAATATTAGTCAACAGAAATATATCAATGACAAAATTGAGTGAATTTTCACTTTTTTTTCGTTGAATAACATAAACTTGAATATGAGGGGGTAACTTTAATAAATAACTTAAACATGAATATGAGGAAAGTTATAAGAAAAAAAAAACTGACTTTCTTTTTAGATTTTTCAAAATACAGATTTTTCTACCTATAAAATATGTTTTTGTTTCAAAGTAGGTTTAAGAAAAAAAAAACTGATTTTCTTTTTAGATTCTAAAAAAAACATGATTAGATCAATAGCTATTTAATGAATTGGATTTACTCAATTAGAATAGGAGTGAGAAATAAAAAAATCTTTAAAAACACTATTTTGGTAAATAGTTTTCTAACAACACCATTTTGATAAATAGTTTTTCCACAAACACTATTATGGGAAAAAACTCAAATCATATTGGCCCTATCGCTTTATTTTGGGTTTTGGAATGGTTAGATTCAATGTATTTCAAATTACCAGTGGTGGGACCGTCATATAAACTTTAATTTCACTATTTTTTAGTGGGTTTTGGAATGGTTAGATTCAATGTATTTCATATATCATGTTTGCTTTAAGTGACAAATATAAAGGTAAAAGATCAAATACAAATAATTTTAACATACTAAATATACAAATTGAAGAAAAACTCAAAAAGACAAGGTGACATTTTTGTAATTACCATCAACTATCAAAGTTAAAAAAAAAATACCTAAAAAACACAATTTTTTTTTAATATTTTTTATTAAAAAATCGCTACATTTTGTTAGCAAAAAAAAAAAAAAAATTTTTTGCTGCTACTAAAAGTAGCGATTTTTTAATAAAAAATGTTAAAAAAATAATAATTTGTGTGTTTTTTTATTTTTTTAAATTTTTTAGGTTTTTTGGGGGTTTAGTTTTTAGCATTTTAGCTTGGGTGGGGGGGTGTTAGGTTTTTGGGTGGTGGGGGGTTTAGGTTTTTGGGGGAGTGGGGGGGGGGGGGGTTAGTTTTTTTTTAGGTTTTTGGGGGTGGAGGGTGGGGGGGGGGGGGGGGTTAGGTTTTTTTAGGTATATTTGTAGAGTAACTTTGATAGTTATTGATAATTACAAAAATGCGACCTTGTCTTTTTGAGTTTTCCTTCAATTTGTATGTTTAGTATGTTAAGATTATTTGTACAAGAACTTTACCCCAAATATAAAACATGGTGTAAACTCGTTTGTAAGCTATTTGAGATCGGCTAATTAAAATACATATATAGTTTAATTTAATTAATAAATATCAAATGGTTCAGGTCGAAACGGTTCGGGTGGAAACGGTTCGAGTCGAAACGGTTCGGGTGGAAATGGTAGGGTCAAAATGGTTCTCGTTGAAACGGTACGGGTTGAAACAGTTCAGGTAAAAACGGTACGGGTCGAAACGATTCGACGGTGTACGGGTCGAAACGGTTTGGTTTGAAATAATACGGGTCGATCGAAATGGTATGGATCGAAACGGTTTGCGTCTATACGGTTCAGGTAAATAGTACGGGTCAAAACGATTCGACGGTGTACAGGTTGAAACGGTTCAGTTCGAAACGGTACGGGTCGAAACGGTGCGGGTCGAAACGATGCCGTTTGAAATGGTCAATGATTCCAATGAATTTACTTTAATTCCTTCACGATTTTGAATTCCTTTAATTAAAGGAATTTGAAGGAATTCAATGCAAATTCCAATTCCAATTCCATTGTCAACCAAACACGTAAAGATTGAAATTGAGATTCCAATTCCATCAAATTCTGTGAACCAAACATTTTAAGAGATGGAATTCATATTCCAATTCCATTAAATTCCTGCTAACCAAACACGTAACCCTTAGAACTTGAATCCTAGAGACGATTACTTTACTCGCATCCAATTAAACTGTACTTATAAAGAATAAAATAGTTTCATGATTTGCTTTGATTCACCGGACATGGATATTTAGACAAGATATATACACTGCTATGTCAATGGCAATCTCATAGCCTTCTGTCGAATACCCAACCTCCGGCTGACGTTGGATGGATCTTCGGTGACATCAAGAGCTTTTATCCTTGCTTGCTACAAAAGAATAAACCGTTAGCCTCGTCACGGGGGACCCCGGGAGGGGGATCCGTGACCAAGCTCCGGCGTGAGAGTAAGTAAACTTGCCGGAAAAGAAAGGAGCTTCTTCCGATGAATGCAGTCACCGGAAGGTTTCCCTTTTTGGTGTGAATCTTATTGATGTGTATTAAATGCGATAGAATAATGGTCGGGAGTTAATGTGTGTGGAGTAAATGAAGATGTAGTAAATGAGAGTAAAACCGGAGATCATACCTGCTCTTGTTCTCTTTTTGTCTTTGTTCTTATATAACAGCCTAACCTTATCACATTAGATATTTTTCCCATGTGATCCAACGGTTTCTAGAGGTTATCGGGAGGTGCAGACACGTGTCTGACCCCCAGCGGCGAGATGTCTTCCCCATTTAATGCTTCGGCCGGAGAAGTACAGTATTCTCAGGCGAGATCCCATTCTTATCGCTCATTAAATGAGACCTGTACTTCTACTGAGTTGTTTTCCCGCTCATAACAAAAGGGAGGAAACTTAATGGGCAAGGTGACTTCTCCTGTTGGGCCTTTTTGCATAATTGGGCTTCCTAGAGATAGTCCAGAGCGGGTAAAGTGGGCCTACCCACTGGCCCGTCGTCAAGTCATCTTTAGTCCCTGGTTCTGAGACCCGAGGCTCATGATCCAGGGCTGAGCCATAACCGTCCAAAGAGTGGTTTTTTCTAGTGGGTCCCTCTGGGACCGGTTGTAATGAACCATCTCCACTAATCATTACATCGCCGGTTTTATCATAGCGGGAGTCAGCCCCCTAACAACACGTGTCTCTTATTTTGAATTTTGAAGAGACAATTGACGCGACGGTTACCTGCATATCAGTCGTGTCTCTTTAAATACCCCATTCCTCCTTTCCGATTTCTCACTCAAACATTTTTAAATCCCTTTTTCTTTCTCTGTGATATTTCTCCGTTATTACCTCTTCTTCTTCGATCATGAGTCGTGGTGGGCGCTCATCCATAAGATCTGTATTGACAGCAAAGGACTTGAAGTCCTTTGTTGAAACATATAACATCCCTGAGCGGTTTTCCCCTTCCTTGCCGGGACCTGACGAGTCAGCAGAATGCACACCGGAAAGAATCCCCGTTTATACCCTGGCCTTTTCTTCCTGTGGGGTACGGTACCCTCTTTCCTCTTTCAAGGTCTCTTTACTTCGTCACTTTGGTGTCCATTTCTCCCAGATTCACCCTCTAGGGTTTATGCGGGTAGTCCACTTTGAATTAGCTTGTGCAGCAGTCTCAGGGGAGCCTTCTGTCCCTTTGTTCTGCATGTTCTACAGACTAATTTCAGACGGAGATTGGTTTACTTTTGCAAAACGGCCGAACGGTGTCTTGAGACCTTGCTATAGTTTTATGCCTACCTCCACTTATCCAAAAGATTGGAAAAGCAGATTTATCTTTGTTTCTGCCACCATGTTGCCGGATTCTCCATTGCCGAAGGATCTTGATGCCGTAATCGAAGACGTTGTTCCTACTCTTTCCGCAGCCGAAACCCTTCAGTGGAAACGGATGTGTGACAATCCAACGAGGGCATTCACCTTTTCAGAAGGAACGTTGGCTATGGGGGGGCTAAGTCCCTCTTATTCTGTCCGTCCGAGGGCTTTTTTTGGCAAGAAAGGTATCTCTTTGTTCTTGGTTTTCCTCTGACATTCATTCTTCCTTTACATCTTTGAAAATTCCGTAGTCATCTTTTGTGCCTTCTTTTTGTGCAGAGGTAACTTTGTGGAGGCTTCTTCAGGGCGATTCCAAGGATGTAAAGTATGTGGTTGATAATGAGGTTGATCCCAGGCTGAATGTGGGAGTGCAGGTTACCGGGGGATCCGTCCAGGCAGGAGGTTCTGCCACCCTAGGTGGTGATGAGGAGAACCCTTCCGGGGAGGAGGAAAGTTCTCCTGACTTTCCTCCTGTTCATCCTTCTGGTCAAAGTGACGACGAAGATGTGGAGATAAAGTTGGTTCGTAAGAGGAGGTCCGCTAGCCCCCAACCGGATCCCGTACCTCGTAGCATCCGTCAAAGGCTCCGTAGTGCCAGTGGCCAGAAGCTTCCCCCTTCCTCTAGAGCCGTTTCTGATCTTCCCCCTGCTGGGGTCAAAGGCTCCTTGTCTAAACACTTGAAGTCCTCAAGCTTAGTGAGTGCTCCTTTGTTGGTAAGCCCTCTTTTCTCCCGTTTTTTCTTTGTCTTTCTGTGTAGTTCCTGATTGCTTCTTTTCTTACTTCTTAGGGGAGTTCCTTGGAGCCTATAGAAATCCCTACTGGTCCCTCTCCTTCCCGCATCCGGGACAAGGCCTCTGAGGTGGGAGTGGCTCGCTTTTCCTCAGCTTTCGAACTTTCTCCTCCACATGCGACTGGGACTAGCAAGCCCATTACTCTTGAAGGCCCTGTTCATCGATCCCCTCTTGCCCCTTTGTTTGCCGACGCCCTCCCCTTTACTTATGTTCCTAAATGGAAGGTAACTGATTCTTCCGTTATAGGGACTCCTGAAGCTGCTAGGGACTTTCTGAACCATGCTGTTCCTCCCTCACATAAATTTGTAAACTCTGCCCTGAGGGATGATCTCTTTGAAGATCAATACAGTATGTCTCTATGTGAAAGCTTTTTCAGGGGTGCTGGGATGCTTCAAAGGGTTGATGATCTGAGGAAGGCGAACGAAGGACTTAAGGCTGAGCTTAAGGCTTCCCAGTCGGCTGTTGCTGGGCTTAGGAGCCGGGTGGTTGATGCTGAGAGGAGGTTACAGGAGGAGAAGGTGCATAGTCTTCCCCCCCCCCTTTTTTTATACATACTCACTGATCCTTTGTTTAGGGAGCTGGGGCTATGCTTGAGAGGAAGGAACGAGCTTGGGAGCGGGAGATGGCATCGTTGGTTGAGGAGAAGGAGGAGCTTGCTGCTGAGCTGAGGTATTTGAAGGAGGTTGGCTCCGTTTCCCAGGAGCAGCTCAATACCATTTACGCGGACTATGGAGTAACTTCCGATGATAATCAACGATTGGCGGGGGAGAAGCATTGGCTAATTACTGAAGGTTTTGGGGCCTTCCTTGCTGCTGTTGCTCAGTCGGAGGATCTTAAGAGCGGTTTGGAGCAGGTGTACAGGGCCTATAGGGATGTTGGGTACCAGTCGGGATTGAAGGATGGCTACAAATACTCCGCTCAAGGCTTGGATAGGAAGGAGACTCCTCTGTATGACTCCAAGGTTAAGAAGAAGCTGTCCAAGCTGAATGAGGAGTTTGGGCTTAAGACCCCAACTATCCTTGCCAAAATCCTGGAGCATCCCCTGATCTCTATTGATGAATTGAAGACCCTGTTCTCTTCTGCTGGTCCTTCGTCTCCGCCATCTCTTTCCGGGGGTGATCCCCAATGAATTCTAAACATTTGATACATTTCGATATGGTTGTAATAACTTTAACTTACTCTAGGATACTTGTCTGTTTTGTTTGACTATCGCGGGTGGTCTTTTGTGTTGGGGACCACTTCGCCTTTTAACCATATGGCTCATAGTGATGTATGGCCTTTTTGTTTTGTAGCCTGTTTCTTGCTTGTTTTGCTTTTGCAGGAGTTCTTTCCGGAGGCCAGTTTGGTGATTTCCTGGGGGTTTTTAGGCTATTTTAGCGAGGAGCTATGTTTTTGTTTTGCCTTGCTGTGTTTGCAATGTTGTACATTGCTAATTCTTGCCCAAGTTGTTAGGGCTTTTCTTTGTATATGTATTTTGTAGTAAATAAAGCAGATTCCCTTTCGTAGTTTTGTATATGCGGGTGTGTTTGCATTATCTGTTTTTTGTTTTTGTTGTTTGCTTCGTTAAACTGTGATTGTCTGTTCGAGGCCAATCGGTGGACAAGTTTATAACGTGGTGCTATGTTTTTAACTTGTTTTGTCCGTTTTAGGTTAGCTAGACCTTTACTAGCCCCACGGCCGGGCTTTTGGGCACGCTTTGAATGCCTTATACACGTGTGTTTGTTTGTTCTAGTTTTAGATTTAATGGTGTCCTTGGGCACGTCTGCCCAGGTGTAACTGTCCATTGTTTTCTCAAAATGGGACGTTTTTGTCCGTCTTTCATTTAATCTTTGGGGGCTTATACTTCCCATCATAGATTGTTTACAAAAGGTTCATCCTCTTGAGGGAACAGTCCCCCGTACATGTAGTTATCTATTACAAAAGTGACTCTTGGCCGTTTTTCTTGGGGGTACACCCCTTACATGTAATATTTCCTGACCTGCATGAGGTTCCAGGTCCTGGGAACCTCCTTGCCTTCTAGTGTTTCCAACTTGCAAGTCCCTTTTCCATTCGCCCACGTGACTCTGTAGGGTCCTTCCCAGTTGGGTCCTAACTTCCCGGTATTTTCTTGCAGACTAGCCTCGTTGGCCCTGAGAACTAGGTCCCCGGGGACGATGTTGAGCTTCTTCATCCTGGCGTTGTAATAGCTTCCCAGGAGCTTTTTGTATTGGGCCTCCTTAACTGCTGCTATTTCCCTTCTTTCCTCCAACAAATTTAGGTTCATCCTGAGGTCCTGCTCATTCTCTTCATCCCGGAGCTTCATCCGGGCAGTTGGGGATCCGATCTCAGCAGGGATGACAGCCTCCGTCCCATAGGTAAGGCTGAACGGGGTTTCCCCGTTGCAACTTTTGGGGGTGGTTCTGTATGCCCACAACACAAATGGAAGTTCTTCCAGCCAGCCCTTTTGTTTTCTCCCCAGCCTTCCCTTCATTCCTTTGATGACGCTTTGGTTGGCTCTCTCCACCAACCCGTTACTCTGGGCGTAGGTGACGAAAGTAAACACTTGCTGGATCCGCATCTGTTCGCACCATGGTTTGAAGGGTCTTCCAGCAAACTGGACCCCGTTGTCACTTACTAACTCCCTCGGAACCCCATATCTGCATATGATGTTATCCAGCACGAACCTTCTCATCTGGTCTCCAGTAATCTTTGCCAAGGGCTTTGCTTCAATCCACTTAGTGAAATAATCAATGGCTACCACCACGTATTTGACCCCTCCCGGACCCTCTGGGAAAGGTCCAATTATGTCGATGGCCCATTTCTGGAATGGCCACGACGTCGAGACTGGCACCATGGGGTGTTTGTGCTGGTGGGTCATTGGTGCATGCACTTGGCAGTTGTCACACTTCTTGATTTCCTCAGATGCCATTTCGTACATCCGCGGCCAGTAAAACCCTGCATTCATTGCCCTTCTCACTATTGTTCTTGGTCCCGAGTGCATTCCGCAAATCCCTTCATGCATCTCCCTAATCACATATTCGGCTTCTTCCATGTCAACACACTTCAGGGACGGACCCAGATATGACCTCCGGTATAGCTCTCCTTCGACCAGTTCATACTGTAGGGCCTTGACCCTTATCTTCCGGGCAGCCCATTCCCCCTCGGGTAGAGTTCCATCTCGGAGAAATCTGACTATCGGGGTCATCCATGTTTCCTGGGGCCTTTCAACCGTGGCCACCTCCGCGGTGTTGAGGGAGGAGGATGTCAGGACCTCTACTTTAACTTCTTTCGCTAGATGATCGAATGCTACCGAGGCTAACTTTCTAAGCGCATCAGACTTCCTGTTCCTTCCCCGGGGGATGTATTCCAGCTTGAAAGTTTTGAACGCCTTAGCTGTCTCCTTAACTTTCTCCACGTATCGAGCCATGATGTTATCCTTAGCCTCATATTCTCCTTGGTATTGTTTTACTACTAGCTGTGAATCAGTGCTGGCTTCTACGTGTTTCGCCTTCATTTTTTGTGCCAGTCTCATCCCTGCTAGGAGGGCCTCATATTCTGCGGTATTGTTTGTGTTCTCAAAATCCAGCCTTACGGCATATGTCAGCTCAACCCCCTCGGGACTTATCAATGTGATTCCAGCTCCATTTCCTTCTTCACTGGATGCTCCATCGGTGAGCAACTTCCACACCGCCTTATCCTCCTTCTCTCTTTCTTCTTTCTCTAAGGCCTCCCATTTTAACAGTTCCTTTTCTTCATCCTCCGGGACTTCTGCTAAGAAGTCGGCTAGTATTTGTCCCTTCATGGCTGTCCTGGGCTTAAACTCCAGGGAGTGTTCCCCTAGCTCCACAGCCCATTTGGCTAACCGTCCGGACAGCTCCGGCCTCCTGAGTACCTTCTGGAGGGGTTGATCGGTCATTAGGGTAATCTTGTGTTCATGGAAATACCTCCTGAGTCTTCGGGATGCGAAGACAAGAGCTAATGTGAGCTTCTCCAGGGGCATGTATCGTTCTTCAGGCCCTTTAAGCGTCCTACTGATGAAATATATGGGGATCTGTTTCCCTTCCCGCTCTACCATCATGACCGCACTTATGGTCGTTTTTTAGGCGGACAGATATAGGAGCAGTGGGTCCCCGGGTACTGGGGTGGCAAGCATCGGGAGCTTACAGATGTATGCTTTCATTTCTTGGAAGGCTGTCTCAGCCTCCGTTGTCCATTTAAACTTGTTTGTTTGAAGGCAGTCTTTCAATACTTTCATAAAGGGAAGAGTCTTGTCAGCCACCTTTGACAAAAAACGGTTTAATGCTATTAGCCTTTCGTTTAGTTGCTGAATGTCCTTTAGGGACCTGGGGGATCGCATCTCAGCCACCGCCTGGGTTTTCTCCGGATTTGCCTTGATCCCGCCCTTGGTGACCACTACCCCCAGGAAATTCCCCTTCTCCACTCCAAAACAGCACTTCCCAGGGTTTAACTTCATGTTTACGTCCTGCATAGTGTGGAAAGTCTCGGCTATATCGTTTATCAAGGCCGTCTCCATCAAGCTTTTGATGGCAATATCGTCGACGTATACCTCTAAGTTCCTTCCT
Source organism: Helianthus tuberosus (assembly GCA_030545235.1). Lineage (NCBI taxonomy): Eukaryota > Viridiplantae > Streptophyta > Magnoliopsida > Asterales > Asteraceae > Helianthus > Helianthus tuberosus. The sequence goes on along the minus strand of CM060450.1, from coordinate 10,284,811 downwards.
CGTTGCTCCCTAAACAGGCTGTTCATAAACCTCTGGTATGTGGCCCCAGCGTTCTTGAGGCCGAAGGGCATCTTGGTGTAGCAGAACGTCCCTTGGTCTGTGATGAAGGCGGTTTTCTCCTCGTCTTCTATTGACATTTGAATTTGGTGGTACCCTTTGTAGGCGTCCAGGAAGCACTTCAAGGGGTATTGAGACAAGGAGTCCACTTGGGTGTCTATCTCCGGAAGAGGATAACAGTCCTTGGGACATGCTTTGTTGAGGTCTTGGAAATCAATGCACATCCTCCATCCTCCGTCTTTTTTCTGAACCATGACCGGGTTGGCAACCCAGGACGGGTATTTGACTTCCCTGACTATCCCCGCTCTAAGCAGCTTCCGAGTTTCTTCACAAGCAGCCCTTCTTTTATTAGGTCCCATACTCCGCTTCTTTTGTTTTACTGGTTTTGCCCATGTAAAGGTGTTAAGTCGGTGCTCCGTTAGGCTCCTTGGGACCCCCGTCATGTCTCCATGTTGGAATGCAAACACCTCTATGTTATGGAGGAGCAACTCCTTCAGGGCACTCTTGCATTTGTCACTCAAGTGACTCCCCACCTTGACTGTCTGTTCTGGGAACCTATCACAGAGGACCCACTTTTCCACCTTCTTTCCCTGGGACTTCCCTGGCTCTTCTTCTTTGGATACGGAGGAAACTACCTCGTAGGCGGACTTAACCCATGCGAGACCTTTTGGCGTTTGGAATACCAAAGCTCCGTGGGGGGTAGAGGCATGTTCCTGCAGATCACCGATCCCGGGTCTTCCCAAGATTGCATTGTACTTAGAGGGTGCCCTGACTACCGTAAAGGTCAGATCTATCGTCCGGACCCGATCCCCCACGCCGACTGTGAATGGGAGCCTGATTTTTCCCAGGGGATGTGACACACTGTTGTTGAATCCTACCAATGGGATTGAATCTTCTTCCAACCTATCCCTTATGTCCCTGTCGAACCTAAGAAAGCAGTGTTCGTATATTACCTCAATGCCTGACCCTCCGTCCACATGTATCCTAGACACCTTGTGTCCAGCTATCACAGCTGAGATGTTCAGCGGGAGTCGTTGCACCTCGCTTTCTTCTAAATATGGCATGAGGATGGGAGCTCTCATGCAGTTCGGGGAGCCTAGGATTCTGGCCTTTACACTTCGGGTGGTATCAAACTCATTTCTTCTTCTAATCATATCAACGTCTGCCCTCCCCGGCTCCCGTGCATCTCTTCCCTTGCGATCCCCTCCCCCTTCCTTGATTTCCTTGACCAAATGGGCCAGTCTCCCCGTTTTCACCGCAGCCTCTATTTCTCTTTTGAGGTACATACAGTCATCGGTTTTGTGCCCAAAACCTTTGTGGAATTCACAGTATTCGTTTGGTTGTGCTTTTGGTCCCGGTTTTATGGGGGGTGGCCTTGGGAAGGAATTCTTTACCCTCTCCTTGGCTAGTATCTCACTTGGGGTCTTAATGAGAGGGGTGAAGCTATCGGGGTAAGGGGGAGGACCTCTCCCTCGGGGTCTATAGGGAGAGTATGAGGGTCTTGCCCTGTCATGTAACATTCTATCAAAAGAAGGTTTCCGGGAATAAGGTGTACCTTTGTCAGGAGGTCTTGCAGCCGGGGCAATCCTCCGAGGTGTGACATCCGTTTCCTTTGCTTTGCTGACCGTGTCCTTTCCCCGGACAAAAGCCCGGACTCTGTCCATAAGATTGTCAAAGGAGGGTGGAAACTCCTCCCCCAGCTTTTCACATAGCTGTGCGTGTTTCAGCCCATTTATGAAACCACTAATCTTCATGACTTCTGGGACGTCCTTGATGTTCATACTCTCTTTAACAAACCTCTCCATGTATTGGTCTATTCGCTCGTTATCTCTTTGTCTGATGTGAAGGATTTCGTTCGGATTTTTGACCACCTTCCTCTGTTGGCCAAAGTTCCTGAGGAATTTCTCACTCAGTTCTTCATAGCTGTCTATACTCCCTGGGGGCAGACTGTCGAACCAAAGCCGGGCTCCTTCCGTTAGGGTTTGTACAAACATGTGGCACCATACCGGCATTGGCCATCTTCCTAGCTGCCCTGCTCCTCTGAAAGCGTGCAGGTGATCTTCTGGATCTCTCGTTCCATCATATCGATCAAAACCTGGTGGTAGTTTTGTCTTGGGAGGCATAGGTGCTTCTGAGATTCTTCTTGTGAACTTTGAGACCTCGGCCAAGTCCCGTGGCAAGTATGGTTGGTCCAAACCGCTGTCATCAGAGTTGTCTCTCCCTTTCTCCTTCCCCTTGGACTTCTGGCCTGTGATTAGGTCCTCCCTTTCTTCAGAGAACATCTGCCTCAGGGCAGACATAAATGTTTCTAGCTGGTCACCACTGTTGTTCTTGTTCTGAAGGTTTGTTCCTTCCTGGCTGGAGGGTGTGTCAAAAGAAAGTCTGGCTCTGAGGCTGTCGAGTCTTTCCTGTCTCTTTAGGTCTTCAAGACACTTGGTTAACCTTTCCCTGTGCATGGCCACAAAATCGGGAGTGATATGTTCCGTTTCCCTCAGATTTCCTCCCTGATTCTCATCATCTTCTTCATGGGTAATATCCTCTACAGTGACTTTATCCAAGTCGTTTTGTGCCGTCTGAGTGACACGTGAGTTATGTGGGGTTGTCATGTTGTTTTTAACAGGATAAGCTGCTCTCTGGACGTCGAGTGTTTGTGTGGGAACACCGGGCAGGCTGATGTCCCACGGATGGCGCCAATGTCGAATACCCAACCTCCGGCTGACGTTGGATGGATCTTCGGTGACGTCAAGAGCTTTTATCCTTGCTTGCTACAAAAGAATAAACCGTTAGCCTCGTCACGGGGGACCCCGGGAGGGGGATCCGTGACCAAGCTCCGGCGTGAGAGTAAGTAAACTTGCCGGAAAAGAAAGGAGCTTCTTCCGATGAATGCAGTCACCGGAAGGTTTCCCGTTTTGGTGTGAATCTTATTGATGTGTATTAAATGCGATAGAATAATGGTCGGGAGTTAATGTGTGTGGAGTAAATGAAGATGTAGTAAATGAGAGTAAAACCGGAGATCATACCTGCTCTTGTTCTCTTTTTGTCTTTGTTCTTATATAACAGCCTAACCTTATCACATTAGATATTTTTCCCATGTGATCCAACGGTTTCTAGAGGTTATCGGGAGGTGCAGACACGTGTCTGACCCCCAGCGGCGAGATGTCTTCCCCATTTAATGCTTCGGCCGGAGAAGTACAGTATTCTCAGGCGAGATCCCATTCTTATCGCTCATTAAATGAGACCTGTACTTCTACTGAGTTGTTTTCCCGCTCATAACAAAAGGGAGGAAACTTAATGGGCAAGGTGACTTCTCCTGTTGGGCCTTTTTGCGTAATTGGGCTTCCTAGAGATAGTCCAGAGCGGGTAAAGTGGGCCTACCCACTGGCCCGTCGTCACCTTCCAAAGGGGAGGTTATAGATTCAAGTCTTGCCTAGAGCCAAAGTGCTCTAGGTTGAGCCAGGGGTTTCAATAGTGGGTCTTTTGTCCCGCTCCTCCCGTCCTTTTGTTGCCTCTCCATTTCAAGATGGCCATGGTGTTGTTTAGTTGTTGCTTCTTCTCTATCCCGCACCTGCACCACATCACATTAGCCCAATTTCCTTCATGCTTTCCATCAAGAGCATTTTGTCAACCCTCAAAATGACTTCTGGTTGGGCTAAGTGGCGGACCTACGCTATAGAGTGAGCTCCAAAAAGAAGTTCAGTGTAGTTTTTAGACAAATCTCCATCGAATCTTTTAAAAATTCGATTAAGTCCTCCTGATTACCTCCTAAAAAATAAATAATGGGTCCGTCACTAGTTGGGCACGTTGCACAAGAGCATGTTCATCAAACCCCTTGTTAGAATATCTGTAATGTATAAATGTTGGTTTCATAATGATACTTTTTCATTTTCTATATTTTGTGCTAGTTATTATATTTGGATATTGGATTTGTATCAAGCTAGTCAATATTATTTTTTTAAATCTTTTTTTTTAATTATTTCTGATGTCAATTTATGACACTTAAATTTTAACGTGCCATATCAGTCATTTTATAATTAATAAAAAAACATGTTAAAATATATTGTATAAGTGTAATGAATATTTTTATTCATCAAAATACAATTAAGCAATGCCGAACAAATAATGAATATTTTTATTCATCAAAATATAATTAAACAATGCTGAACAAAAAAGTATTTTTGTTATTTTATTGCTACAGATTACGGGTACAAAAATGGTTATAAATGTCAACGTAATTGGAATGTAACTAGTGGGATTTTCTGAGTGATGTTGCGGGTATTCGGTTAATATCAGTTCGGATTGTTACGATATCAACTTTTGATATTGCAACCAAAATAGAAAACATAAAAGATAAAGTCGTAATATGTCTAAAAGAATATCCACTCATGTTTTATATTTACCGAAAATCATAAAAATGACTATCAATATCTGTTCCAAAATACTGATACTAATACCGATGTCGGTATAGGTTCGTCACGACGTCGTTACGGTACCGGCAATCAATATAACTTACAGTACCATAAAAATTATAATTTCAACAAAATTTATGTCGCAATGTTGAAAATAAATTAAACATGACGTATTATTATTTTTTATTTAATGAACATAAGTTTTTTAAGAAAAAAGTTAGTAAGCAATTAAACAAGTTAAAAGCATAGTGGAATTGAAACTTCAATGAATTATTAAAAAAATTCTTAAAAACTAATTTGTGAAAAAAGCTCGCTTACTTTCAACTTCAAAGTTTCAATTTCATATTTGGGGCCACTGTATCCACGTAGGTCACATTTTTTAGGCCTTTTGGGCCATTATTTTTAGGTGGGCTAGGTTTATTTTCAACGGCTTCCCTTTTCAAATTCAAATTTCAAACGACAAAACGGTATTGAAGTTTTAAAATGATAATTATTAGTAAATTAATGAAACTAGTATTTTTTTGTGCGCGCGTTGCGGCGCTATAAATCATAAAATACAGTTACGTGATCGGAACTTAAAAGTAACGTAAACTCGCCCTTTTCAAGTGGTTAAACAATATTGCAATTGTATTACCATACATATAATATAGAAATTCGACACAAAATTAAACGTTGAATTGGAATGCTTTAATAATCACTTGTTAGGTATTTATTTATGTTATTAGCGAAAACTACATTTTCTTTCTTATCCACTCACAACCACTTTCAAAATATATTAAAAATTTATAGAATATGAATAATGTTCTCTCAAATATACAGATGAAAAGTAACATTTTTTCCCCTTCACTAACAATTATTTTTCCCCTTCACTAACAATTACTTGTTATAATATTTTGATGCAAGGTTATAATATTTTGATGGAAGGAATGTGAATGCTCTTAAGGCTCCAACGGCTTTTCTACCTTTATGTAATTTTTTTTAGATAGTAATTTTTTTTATTTACTAAATAAAACATATCGACTATCAAAGCGGACCTAGCTTGTTAATAGTGGTAGCCTCCGTTACCCCTTGACGCTTTGACAGTAGTGTAAATTTTGGAATAAATATGATGTTTTTTCGATTTCGTTACCTCTTTATATGTATAAAAATTGCACCTATAAAGATTTACATATTCGCCACTGCCGACTATATTTATATGTATAAAAATTGCACCTATAAAGATTTACATATTCGCCACTGCCGACTATATTGGTAATGCTCTTATAATAATTAGACGCTAGTAATATATTTAGTTAAACATTACATCTGTTAATGCTATAAAAAATATACGTCATTTCATGTGATAATGGAATCTTTTATAAATAACAGTTTAGTGGCAATTAGAAAAATAATCATAATAATTTAGTATGAGTCGAATAAAATAAATGAACATATTGTTGAATAACTTAAATGTTATTCTTTGGATTGTTGAATCTTAATTTCTATTTTACAAGGCACATACATCTATACTATATAATAAAAGAAACCTGTTTTGGGACACGTGTCGCATTCCTACGTATCCTCAGATTTGTTTTCCCACTGATTTATTTATCTCTAATTAATAAATATGTAATTTTTCCCCACAAAATGAGCCATAATTATAGGTAAGTTTTATTTTATGTTTTACAGATTTTTTATTTTAAATATTATTTATATGTTTTGTAATTGATAAGTGATAAATTATAATTATAGATAAGTTTTTATTTTATTTTATGCATTCTTTACATATAATTATAGATTTTTTTATGCATTCTTTACATGTAAATTTGGCTTTAAGAAAGATGATGATATAAAATCATGACATTGAATTTGTAATCTTCTGAAACTGAGAGGATACGTTGCATAGGTGAGATATCTTATGCGATGAATTTAACATAATTTAAAAATGTGTTTACAGATATATTACACAAAAATTAAAGGATGGCTACGATTTTGTATAATACATATTCCCGTGTAACACAAAAATATTTTGTTTTGTTTATATATATTTCACACAAATTCCATACATTATTTCGGTGACACACCCTCAAATATTAAAAAGAAATAAATAAACGAAATGATGTGTTGACATGTGGCATTAACTTATTAGAAGTTATATTAGATATTTCCTAACTGAATTTATTTGATTAATTTATAAATTTCATAATAATTTTATGAAAATTCTTAAGGTGACGGTTTTCTTTTATATTCCAGAGGTAATTTATTTTATTTACAATGTTTTTGTTGTTGTTATTATCATTGTTATTATTATTTTGCGTTATATGTTATAATTTAGTTAGCCGAAGATTTATTTTCCCTCTTATTTCACTCTCTTTCAGATTTTATTATTCAATTTTATAACTTTTATTAAAAAAATCAACAATATGTTGTCACAAAATTTATTTTATAATATTTTAATCTTTATTATTAACTATATTTATTTTATTTAACCCGTGTAATACACGGGGTTTTAACCTAGTTAATTTGTAAAACAAAGTAAATAACATTTTTTAAAGCTCACAACTATTTTTAATTAGGTTGCACCGGATATCAAACGGCATTTAATCGCATAGTCCCCCATACGGACTTTACAAAATATCCAATTAAGTTTTGAGTGGGTTTGAATGCAAAACAGATGGGTTAGAAAATTTTCTTATTTCTTTTTCTTCACTGTCAATACTGAAACCTGAATATCAATAACAACAATTGAACACACACTCCCCCCTTTACACATATACTCTCTAGCTCTAGCATCTCGTCCGTCGATCCCATACGCTCACAACGACTATCACCATCGTTTCCGGCCACTCATCCTCCGTTATCCATCCATCGTCGTTGTGGATCTGATCAAATCCTTGGCTCTAATCGAAGCCGTTGAAATGGCTCGCTCAAAGGACACGGAAGAGAGAATGGCCGGAGTGACGGAGTAGAGAGCCACCACCACTATCCAATATCACCAGCATCAAACATCATTACCATCACCACTACCGCTTATCCGCCACCGCTCTCGTCACCACCACCACCACCACGACATAACCACTTATCTGCCACCACTCTCGTCACCGCCACCACCACCACGGCACAACCACCCAGGCACCACCGCCTACACCACCACACCCGTCCTAGGCACCACCGCCAGTACGACGGACGAACGGAAGTTCGCCGGGGTGATATGCCTAATCCGAGCAGTTGTTAAATGAAGAAAAGCTTTTAGGATTTTATAGTGGAATCCAAGTATTGTTGGATTATGACACGTTTCCTTTGTGACCAGCACATAGGACAGGTGGTTTGTATCATAATGCATGGTTGGCAAAAGCCTGCCAGACAGTTAGGGCTGTAAACGAGTCGAGCCGAGTCGAGCCAGGGTGGGGTCGAGCTCAAGCTCGAAACTAATTCAGGCGGTTAAACTTGTCTTGAGCTTTACGTCGGAGTTAAACGAGCCTAAGAACGAGCCAACGAGCCGAGCCATGGGCCGAGCCGAACTTAGCTCGAGCTGGGCTTGGTTACAAAATGAGCCAGCTTGGTTCACGTCATCTCAAATTGAGTTTTTTTAGCTAGTTTTTCTCGAGCTTCTTTCGAGCGAGCTACGAGCCGAGCTACGAGTCGCGAGCTTTATGAACAGCCCTACAGACAGTTGTGTGGAAGCGTGCTTCCACTGTTCATTTCCATTTACTTATTAACATATGTTAATTAGTATTTTTATTTAATACTATAATATCAATAAGTTATTTTTATTTACTAAAGGCCAACTATATCAATCATAACCAGTAGAGTAGTAGAGTATGATCCAAACATTACTCTTTTAAACTCTTTATTTAAACTAGCTAATCAGGTTAATTTATTAAGCATTAAGCAAATTATGAACTTGTTAGCAGGTCATAAACAAGTTGGTGTGATTGATACTCTTAGTTAAACGGGTTAAATATGTTAACTCGGACATGACCCATTTAATTGACCGAATTAAACATGTCAGCTTAAACATGATCTCTTTATTTACAAACAAGATAAGATAACCCAAAACGTAACTAGACTCCAATCACGTTCGTAATACCATCTCTAAGGGTTCTCTGGGCACCATGTGGGTACCCCACTACTCCTTGCGGGTACGCGGGTTGCCACGGCAACACTGCCGCAGACCCTTAGCAAACACGGATGTTAATCAGTAGTCTTCGTTGAAAGGAGATGAGAGAGAGAGAGAGAGAGTTGCAAAGGAGAGGGGGGGTGTATCATTCGTGGGTACACCCTCGCTGACAGCGCGTGTTCCGACAAGTAGTGAACAAAATTGAAGACGTTGCAATCAGTTAGTGGTGTTTACACGCGTTACACCACGTCACCCTAATATCTTTCCTTTAATATTTCATTTTAATCAACAAGATTAGACTGATTTTTGTATCAAAAAGTTAAAAAGACAAAAATAACACACCGATCACCTTTTATTTAGGGTGAGGGTATTGACACACCCCTACTTTTTGAGTGCACACCCCCCAGAGGTGGCATATAGGGCAATAAAGGGAGTATATAGTGTGAAAGCAATTAATGTGCCAGAAAAAGGGTTTTGATAAGCCTCTCATTGCCCTATGAGAGGCATATAAGGTTATGGTAGTTGGAGCATTAAACCCTATACGCCTCTCATTGAGCAATGAGAGGCTTATTGGCACGACTTTTGATGAATTTAAGGTATAATTACTGACATGAAAGGAGTTCAGTCTGAAAAAGCGTGAAAGTGACCCATATGACCCTTATCGACCTATACGACCCTTATCGAGCAAAAATGTTTATTTACCCAAGCATACGGGATTTATGGCTTCCAAATTTTTTCAAACTCGCAAAATTCCGACTGAACTCTTGAAGATTCTTAACTAAAAAATTTGGTTGAGACCGTGAAGCATAAAGATGTCGTTTTGGGGCATTGGTAATATTTTTGGCGAAGATTCGAACCAGTCGTACGTCTCCGAAAGCGTTTGGTTATCCGGCGTCGATCGAGGTGAGGAGGAGGTTGTGTCCGTGCCTCGTTGTGATGACGGGGGTGTGCGACCCACGTTACCTGACTTGAACCAGGTGTTTGTAGATGAGGGGGAACCATCTTACATTGCCCAAAGTTATCTGCGACACGAATATGGGACTTACCATTCGTATACGGAAAACAAACACAAGTTAGAGTATGAGGAAGGTGCTAAGGAGTATGAGAAAAATGATAACGAAGTCGAAGAAGGTGCTAACGACTTTGAGGAAAATGATAACGAAGTCGAGGAATGTGCTAAGGACTTTGAGGAAAATGATAACGAAATCGAGGAAGGTGTAATGCACTTTGAGGAGGTTGTTGACGACGACGAACCTGCTAACGAGGAAGGTGTTCACGACGACGAGCGTGCTAACGAGGAACCTGCTAACGAGGAAGGTGCTAATGATGAGAAAAAAACAAAAAAATGTATGACATAACCGTCAATTACGTGTTATTCGTGTTACATAATGTTGATATAATTTTAGAGTGGATAAAATGATTTTGTATACATGTTATTCGTATGTATATAATTTTTATTAGGTAGGAGAAATCTAGAAAATGTTTGACCCGTCCCGACCTTAACCCGAACCCGACCCGAAATTGTGTCATACATATTAACCCGATTTCGTTATCATTTTGGTGAAATATTATATATGTTCTGGTGAAATATTTTGTTAAAAATAGATTACTTAGGCTTGTAAATGAACCGAACGAACACGAACGAGGCATGTATACTGATTAAAAATAGAAAATGTATGACACGAAATTTCATACAAACCCTAAAATGTGTCATACATATTAACCCGAACCCGATGTTGAACCCGAGTTTTTTTATTGTTTTTTCGAGAAATTTATATATTAATTTCATTTATGTGGATTTCTAATGAACCTTTTTTTAAGGTATTTGGGTCACTTGAAGAATTGAAGAATTGGGTATACAAAAGAGAAGTTGCGAAAGGTTACGTCATTGTCACCCAACGAACGAGGAAAAAAGGCGAAGGTGCGTCAGCAAGGACAGTGAAGATATGGTTGCAATGCGATCGTGGCGGCGAACCCAAAAGTAAAGCATCCGTTCGGCGTTCCGGTAGCAAAAAGGTCGGCTGTCCTTTTAGTCTGATAGGGAAACTAGACTCAAGTAGTGGTAGTTGGAGCCTTGTGGAGAAGAAAAACATTCAAAACCATGAGCCTGCTGAATTTCTCGAGGGCCACGCGTTTGCTAGAAGGCTGACCTCGGACGAAGAATCACTGGTGGAGAGACTTTATCTGCAAGACATGGAGCCTACAAATATACATTTAACCATAAGAAATCAGTACCCACATAGCGTGTGCATTCTACAAGATGTACAAAACGTGATTAAAAAGATTAAACGAAAAATGTACGGAGATCGAACTCCAATGCAGATATTGGAGAGCATGTTGCAAGAAGAAAGGTACGTTTATTTCACCAGAGTGAATCCCTCCACAAACGAGGTCGAGGAGGTTTTTTTCGTTCATCCGGACTCGTACAACATGTGGCGTGCATTCCCACATGTGTTGATGATTGATGCTACCTACAAGACGAATGAGTATAAGCTTTCGTTTATTCAAGTTGTGGGTGTGACATCAACACACAAGTCTTTTTGTGTGGCTCATGCGTTTGTCTCTAAAGAAAAAAAAAGATAACTTCTTATGGGTCCTGGAGAAGCTCAAAGAATTGTTGGTAGATTGCATGGAGCCACGTGTAATTGTAACAGATAGGGATCAAGCTTTGATGAATGCTTGCGATAAAGTATTCTCAAAAGCTTCCAAATTACTCTGTAGGTGGCACATCTCACAGAATATTCTAAAACACTGTCGGGCAAAATTTACGGATGAAGACTGGAAAATATTCAAGCTTTCTTGGTCTCGACTGTGTAATTCTCCCATTCCGACGATATATAATTATAACTTTCAGCGGCTTTTCACGCGACTGGTTAACGACGGACGTGAAGGTACATATTATATTAGTTTACATACATTCATCCATACATATATACATACAAACATTACAAATCATTGTATTCAATTTTTTTTTTCAGATGTTCTGGATTATTTGTATGATGTGTGGCTGAAAGATTATAAAGAAAAGTTCGTTTCAGCTTGGACTAACACAGTCCCCAATTTTGGTCAACATACAACCAACAGAGTTGAAAGCCAGCATTCTAAGTTTAAGAGATACATTAAAGGGCCAAACAACTCGCTTCATAGACTTGTGTGTCTTGTTGGCAATGTTGTAGAGTCACAAAAGATACAAATAAAACTTAGTTTTCAGGAGAGCAGGTCCGTGCAAATGGGGGACCACAGATTTCCATTTTTTGACAACCTACGTGATAATGTTTCCCAAAAAGCCTTAGAGTTATTGGTTGTCGAGAGGAAGAAGCTAAATGCGTTGAGGGCAGGAGGGGGGACTTGTGGCCACCAGCTTTCTACGGGTTGTGGGTTACCATGTGCTTGTCAGATGGAGTGGTGGGAAAATACAGGTAACATAACAACTATAACATATGTTTCGATCCATAGAATATAATCATCATTATACTTCATGTTTTAACAATGATTCTTGAAAAAACAGGTTGCAAAATTCCACTTGCCGCGATAGATAAATTCTGGACAAAACTTGATTTTTCGACAGAAGAACCTAATCAAGACGAGTGTAATATTCAGGCGGAAATGGATAAACTCACACAACAACTACATACGCAACCACCTCTAGTGTTAAAAAGTATGTTGTCAAAGATGAAAGCGGTGTTGAATCCAAGTATGACTGAGCATCAACCGCCTGAGGTACAACAAGATACTAGGGGCCGCCCAACTACGAAAGTAAAACAACAAAAGAATAAAGATAAATAACCCGAATCACAGAGGAACGACTACACTCAAAAGCCAAATGTGCGACGTAGTCGTTCAAAGAAAACCAAAGAAGAAAAAAATACACTTCCAATTATAGATAAAGACTTTCCACGGTTGGTCGGGCACAGGTACATACGTATATACATACATTTATTTAGAATTCTTTTTCAATTTTTTATTTTTTAATATTTTTTAGTTTTTTATTTTTTTTGCCAATTATAGGTAAAAAAACGTGATCGAGCGTTTTAAGGATTGGCTTCCATCTAGCTATCGGAGATACATAACGCATATCGAAGATGCCCAGCCAGACGGTAACTGTGGGTTTCGATCCATAGCTATGGGTTTGGGGTATGACCAGAAACAGTGGAAGTGGGTCCGCCAAGAGCTACTCGACGAGATGTTCATTAACAAAATGCGTTGGGGGCATATACTCGAATCATTGGACAAGGGATGTTACGAAAATGTGTATCGATCGATAAATTGGTTAAATGTTGAACCTGCACCTATGGCATGCTGGATGTGGTTGCCCTACACAGGGTTGTTGGTGGCTCAAAAATTTGGGGTGATTGTTCAACATTTAAGCAATGGTGTTTGTCAAACTTACTTCCCGATGTTCGATGGACCGCAGGTTTACCCGAACCATTCCATTTTAACGATTGCTTATGTCGAAGATAGCCATTTCATCATGGTTAAGTTAGCAGATGATAGCCCGATGCCAGTACCAAATGGACTTTGGAATATATACCGAAGTATGGAAGCTATGGAATGGGAGACAATGTACATGTCTCGTATTGCACAGGGTAGGGCGTTACTACGTAGTAATAGAACTCGACCAAAAGAAGTTATTGACTTGTGTTAGGTGTAGCATCCGTGAAACATAGTGTACGCATCGAACTTATTAATGTTTCTCTTTATTATAATTTAAATATATTGTAACATCCGTCAAATATAGTGTACGCAACAATTTTTTTATAAATTTTTTTTAATTAAAGTGCTTCATATAAAAGAAAAGAGTACAAAATAAAAGAAAACTTATGTTTTAAAGGGATTTAAATTTGTTGACTCAAACTAAAAATGAAATCTATTTTTTTAATAAAAGGAATTAATTTTAATATAAATAAATGAATAATAAAAATATTAGAATTACACAAATAAAAAAGGGAGGGGTCCTTCTGTATCGGACCGGCCTCCCCCGGGATTCGAACTCGCACAACTCGCATAGAACACACAAGCCTTAACCAGTTTATCCTCATGTACAGGAGCTGATAAATTGGTTATAGTATAACCTTTATACACTTGATACGCCCCTCATTGATTCAAAAATCTATCCGCCCCTTATTGCCCTATACGCCCCTCATTGATTCAAAAAGGGAGGGGTCCTTCTGTATCGGACCGGCCTCCCTCGGGATTCGAACTCGCACATTTCGCATAGAAAACAGCCTTAACTAGTTTATCCTCCTGTACAGGAGCTGATAAATTGGTTATAGTATATCCTTTATACACTTCATACGCTTTAAACCCAACAACTCCTATAAGTTGCTCATTGAACCATACGACTCTCATTGAACACAAACACTTTCCCAACTTCAATAAAGGGATAAACTAGATCTAAAATTTGAAAATTCACACACTAAAACACCAAGAACACACACACAAACGCTCTGGACCACACGATTTTCACAAGACAAACTCTGGACCACACGATGAAGGTTAGTTTGTATTCCAAATTTTATTGCTTAATCTTCAACCTTTTTTTATTTTTTTGTTTTATTTCCGCCGTTTGTGGTGGTGTTGGGTTTGACAGTGGTGTTGGGTTTGATGGTGGTGGGGGATTGACTGTGGTGGGGAATGACGGAGGTGGGGGATTGACTGTGGTGGGGAATGACGGCGGTGGTGATTGACGACAGTGGTGGTGGTAGTGGTGGTGGTGGTGGTGGTGGCTGTGGTGGTGGATGTGGTGGTGGTGGTGGTTGTGGTGGTAGTTGTGGTGGTGGTGGTGGTTGTTGTGGTGGTTGTTGTGGTGGTGGTGGGGGTGGTTGTTGTGGTGGTGGTGGTTAGGCGGGTGTGGTGGTGGCTGTGGTGGTAGTGGTGGTGGTGGTGGTGGTGGTTAGGCGGGTGTGGTGGTGTTGGTGGTAGCGTAACCCTACCCGACCCCCGGCCCGACACGTTTGCCGGGTCTAGACTTATATCATCGTTTTTTTTAAATGTGCATATGTTATTTTTATTATTATATTTATTATTTTTAACAATATATTTTCGGATGTCGGGTCTAATGCTATAATTGTATGTTTTATTAACAGTATATCGAAAGTCGGTGTTTCGACGGTGGTGGTAGCGTAATCCTTATGGAGAAGTACACTGCGTTCATATTTCAGATTCAAACGCTTAACTGCGTTCGTATTCCAGATTCATGCACCGGAACGTCCATCAACGACAATGCTTCTGCACCCACAGTCTGTGACGGTGGAAGTAGATATTTACCGGTGACTGTGAGGGTGAACTGGAATGTTCTTCCACCTTCACCAACGACAATGCTTCTGCGTCAGCAACCTCGAGGGAGAACTCCTTCTGTACGGATTGGTTCTTCATGCTGTGGAACCGGTTACTGAGATATCTTCTGCAACAACGAGGGAGCACCAGATCAGGTCGGAGGTTCTTCATGTGGTAATGGGGAAGCGGAAAGCACGTTTACCGTGGAATGCATCCTTAAACTTGATAGCAACAATATGGTGACCGAATAGAGATCTGAATAACCGATACAGTTTGCAAGAATTTAAGAATATGTAACAGTTAGCGATTTAGGGTTTAGTCCTTACATTTTGTATTAAAATGACATATTTTGTGTATTAATATAAAACGATGTTTCGTGTATTTATTGCGTTATGGTTAATAAATGACAAGTGAAAAATAATTAAAGACATAATAATAATTGATAAATAAAAAATTTGACATTTTATAATACACAAAATTCATTTCATAAAATATCGTCATGGGTCAAAGACCGTACCCGGCCCCCGGCCCGACCCGTTTGCCGGGACTAGATATAACATCGTTTTTTTTAATGTGCATATGTTTTATAATTACTATTATTATTATTATTATTATTATTATTTGTTATTATTATTATTATTATTATTAGTATTATTATTATTATTTATTACTGCTGTTATTATTACTATTATTATTATTATTATTAATATTAATATTATTATTATTATTATTATTATTATTATTATTATTGCTAAGTTAACTGGATGATTGTCCGATGTCGGTACGAAATGGACTTTGAAATACCTCACCGACGTATAGAAGATATGAATGGGTGACAATGTACATGTATCGTATAACACAGGGTAGGGCGTTAGTAGATAGTAATAGAACTTCACGAAAAAGAATTTGTTAACTTGGCAAAGGTGTAACATCCGTGAAATATAGTGTATGCAACAATTTAAAAAAAAATATTAATTAGGGTGTTTTATAACATAAAAAACCCTTAATTACCACATAAAATTGTTAAAACAATTAATTTCATATGAGTCGTATAGGGCAATGAGACCCATATGTTATAAAACACCCTAACAAATTCTTTTTCGTGAAATTCTTTATTGTTGTTATTAGAGTTAATTATTATTGTTATTATTTATTATTATTATTATTATCATTGTTATTATTTATTATTGTTATTATTGTTGTTATTGTTTATTATTTATTATTGTTATTATTATTATTGTTATTATTTATTATTATTATTAATATTATTGTTATTATTATTATTTATTATTATTATTATTATTGTTATTGTTATTATTATTTATTATTGTTATTATTATTATTATTATTGTTATTATTTATTATTGTTATTATTGTTATTATTATTATTTATTATTTATTATTATTATTATTGTTATTATTTATTATTATTATTATTATTGTTATTATTATTATTTATTATTGTTATTATTATTATTTATTATTATTATTATTATTGTTGTTGTTATTGTTTATTATTATTATTATTATTATTGTTATTATTTATGTTTGTTATTATTATTATTATTATTGTTATTTATTTTTATTATTATTATTATTATTATTATTATTATTATTATTATTGTTTTAAAGGGATTTAAAATTGTTGACTCAAACTAAAAATGAAATCTGTTTTTTTTAATAAAAGGAATTAATTTTAATATAAATAAATGAATAATAAAAAATGTCAAATAAAAAAGGGAGGGGTCCTTCTGTATCGGACCGGCCTCCCCCAGGATTCGAACTCGCATAACTGGCATAGAACACACAATCCTTAACCAGTTTATCCTCCTGTTCAGGAGTTGATAAATTGGTTATAGTATATCCTTTATACATGCTTTAACAACAACTTCTATACGGCCCTTTTTGCCCTGTACGCCCCTCATTGATTCAAAAACTACTTTTCAGCCCATATGACTCGTATAGCCCGATGAGACCCATATCCACCTACCTTTTCTGAAAAGTTGATAGGACATTTATGACACCCACTTGCATATGCCTCTCATCGACCCATATGGGTCTCATTGAAATTCAGTTTCACCTTCCTTTTTATACTTTAACCGAGAACAAGTACATATCCAAATAAAAAGTTATTTTTTGAACGAGTTCCGGACCACATGATGACAATCCGGAAGGGGACCACACGCGTCTCTCGTATAGTTTTTGCTCTCGTATCGGTGTATATGGTCGGAATATTCAAGGTTTGTTTACCCTTGTTTTTTTATGGTTTTATTTTGGCGGTTTGTGGTGGTGTTGGGGTTGGGGTTGTGGTGGTGGTGGTGGTGGTGGTGTTGGTGTTGGGGTTGTGGTTGTGGTGGTGGTGGTGGGGGTGGGTCGGCTGGGGTGGTGGTGGTGGTGGTGGATCGGCTGGGGCGGTGGTGGTGGTGGTTGGTAGGCTGTGGTGGTGGTGGTGGGTCGGCTGGGGTGGTGGTGGTGGTGATGGTGGGTAGGCTGTGGTGGTGGTGGGTCGGCTGGGGTGGTGGTGGTGGTGGTGGGTAGGCTGTGATGGTGGTGGTGGTGGTGGGTCGGTTGGGGTGGTGGTGGTGGGTAGGCTGGGGTGGTGGTGGGGGTGGGTCGGCTGGGGTGGTGGGTCGAATGTGGTGGTGTTTTTT
The DNA here is from genome assembly GCA_030545235.1 of Helianthus tuberosus. NCBI lineage: Eukaryota > Viridiplantae > Streptophyta > Magnoliopsida > Asterales > Asteraceae > Helianthus > Helianthus tuberosus. The sequence goes on along the minus strand of CM060450.1, from coordinate 10,267,322 downwards.
TTTTTTTTTTTAATTTTTACAATATATTTTCGAATGCCGAGTCTAATGCTAAATTGTATTTTTTATTAACAGGATATCGAAAGTCGGTGTTTTGACGGTGGTGGTAGCGTAATCCTTATGGAGAAGTGCACTGCGTTCATATTTCAGATTCAAACGAGTACCTGAGCTCATATTTCAGATTCATGCGCCGGGACGTCGGTCTAGGGTGAGGTGCTTAGCGGCGGGGGATGCATACACAAATAGTTCTAGTGGACGAAGCAAAGAGACCGTTGTGTATCTGAATCAGGTTCTCAAACAAACCGTGAAATCGAACAGTTTCTTCATAGATTCCGTCCGGTTTAAAAGCCGGTTCAGACGCGTGATGGTATATGGTGGTCACGGAACTACCGGGCGTCGGTAGATGCCGGTGACATTGCCTTGTATTTAAAATCTCAATTGATGAAGGGTTTGTCATAAGAACAGGTTCATCAAATTCATCATATTTTTCATGCATTTCCATTAGCCACAGTTGTACGAAGAAACTGTTCGATTTCACGATTTGTTTGAGAACCTGATTCTGATACACAACGGGTTCGTGTGAATCTAAGTAATAATATGTAATAGTTAGCGATTTAGTGTGTAGGGTTTAGGGTTTCGGCTATGTATTGTATTACATTTTGTATGAAAGTGTTGTGTTTTGTGTTATTTTATTAAAGAATGTTCACTTACATTTGCGTTATGGATTATAGAGAATTTGACGTTTTATAATAACACTTGATAATTTATTGTTGTTATTGTTATTATTTATTGTTGTTATTGTTATTATTTGTTGTTGTTATTTATTATTGTTATTATTATTGTTTATTATTATTATTATTATTATTATTATTATTATTATTGTTATTTATATCTATTAATAAGGCAACCCAAATGAATAGTGATGCCAGCTGGTGTCACTCTTTAATTGGACCGCCTTTTTAACAGCCAGATGTATGGCTTCTGTAAACAGAATATTGCCACGCATCAAAAACCCACCGCATAGGAGAGAGAGAGTCAGGGAAAACCCAAGAGTAAAATCCACCGCGTAGGAGAGAGGGACCCAGGAGAAAGGTACAAGCCAGATGCTGCTGATGACGACGATAGTGGATCCAAGGTAACGGTGGAAGTATATAACTGAGACAAACCCACGAGAGGTATGGGAAGCCGGAAACGAGGGAGATGACCGGCGGTCTAGAGTTTTGCCGCCGGTTGCCACATGTGAGATAGCCACGCAATTTCAGGTAAGTTCTTGGTTTTCTCCATTTTCGACCAAAATTTCGCAATCAAATAATTATAATTGATGTTCTTCGCAGGTTACCACAACCCAACATTTGCTACTTCAATCACAGGCCTGATTAAAGCTCCAATCGAAGGTAGGCGTTTGATTAGGCTCCAATTTCAGTTTAGAACGACCTGGTAACAGTTATAATTTCTTGATTTTGATATGTGAAACGGGCTGGTTCTTTTTTATGGGGTTGGGTTGTGTAAGCAAGGTGTTCGATGAAAGTCCTGATTGAGGTGTTTAAGAAATCGTTAAAAAAGGATTATCTTCTTTGATATTCATCTTCATGGTTTTACTATGTGTTCGCAGGGGAGATTTCTTGCTTTTTATTTTTATAAATTGAATCTTGGGGTTTGATAGCTTAGTTTTCTATGAAGTGTTTGATATTTAATACACCAACCACATTGATCCGTTTTATATTTAAGCTCCTAAATAACAAAGCATAGGCACATTTGTATATGTGAAGTCCAATCTACAACCTTAATCATAAAACTCTCCACTATATATGAAAGTGACTTTAGAACTTATTCCATCTAATATTAGAAGCAAAGTTGGATGTTCAATTATTTAGAGACTTTTGCCATAAAAGCTTAGGCACTTTGTTTTCTTAAGATTGTATTTATAGTATGTTTTCCACTAGAGAAGGATCTTGAAGGGTTTTTATTCAGTTATTGTCGATTTAATTTATGTTCATGAGATTGCAAAGCTTTTTCTATCTAACTTTTTTGATGCATTAATCTGAAATTTATATTAGAATTTGAGATAAGAAATGGGTCTATTTGAATGGATGATGTTTATGTTTTGGCTTTTGAAATCAAGTGGTTGGTTTTGATTTTTTTTGGTTATAATATAAAATCGATACATGTTCTTAGATATTTGAAGAAAAAGAAACTGCCAAGCCTGCTTTCAATAAGCGAGAGGCGCTCCGAGGCGCGTATAGGTCCCGAAAGCCAAGGTTCCAGACGTGAGAATCATAAAAAGTCTGATGGTTGAAGAATTTATATATCATGTTTTTAGCACAGATGTAGCTCACAATATAAAAAGTCACCAGGTATGTTGAGCAGTTTTTTTCTTTTTCCTTTCAATTTCAAGTACACTTAGTTATTGTTATATCTAAACCCATTTATAGACGTTGATGATCATCTGGCTTTTTCTTGGTCTAATTGTGTAGCTGCCTTGAATTAACTAATGTTTGTGTGCTGTAACTTTCTTAATTAGCAACCAGATGTGCAGAGTTTGAGAGAATTTCTTTAATAATCTTTTTTTTCTATTTTAAGGATTTCCCGCAGACGGAAAGCGAATGGGAGCAGGTTTCTGCGCTCATGAATCTGCTGCACCAGTTCCATCTGAAGACAGGAAAGGATAAATGGGTATGGGCTAATGAAAGTGGAGACGATTTTTCTGTTAAAAGCATTCGAATGCAAATTATGAAACAAGGGGTGCAGGTCGATAACCCGGGACAGTTCCATTGGAACGCTTGGGAGATTTTTAAAAGCGAGTTTCTTACATGGAGGGCATCTATGGGTAAACTCCCTTCTAAAGTTGAGCTGAGTAACAGAGGTGTATCTCTTCCGAATGTGACCTGCGACCGTTGCGGTTATGGCCTAGAAGACAACAACCACACTTTTATAAACTGCATTCTGGCGAGAGCGATCTGGTGGAACATCTTCGTTTGGGTTAGAGTCTCTATGCCGCCTAATATCGAGTCCCACGCCTGATTGAAGTGATAGAGACTGCCCCAGGTTCAAAAAAATGGAGGAAAATGATCAATCTCATTATGAAGGCATCTTTTTGGCGAATTTGGCACGCGAGAAACCAGAAGGTCTTCGAAGGAAAGTTCGTCTGAGTTCAAGAAACTGTGGAGCAGATTAAGGAAGATTCCTTTTTGTGGTTAAAGCACCGCTCTAAACTCCTAGCTACGTCTTGGGACAAGTGGTTAGAATTTGACGTGTCGAACCTGTTATAATTGTTTTTTTGCTTTCTTCATTTTGTATGCTTTCCAACGGCTTGCTGGCTCTTTATATTTAGCTATAAAGTGTTTTTGCCGATCAAAAATAAAAAAAAGGTTAACTAAAAAAAATTGTTGACTGAATCAAGTGGTATTAGACTATTTAGTGACATTTTTAATTTTTATAGGTTTAGTAGGTCTTTGGCGATTCCAATAGGAAAGGGGGATTTGAGAAGTGCATGCAGGTATGTGTTTCGTTTGTGGTTTTCCAATTTCTATGATTTGGGAGTTTATAGCCATATTGTAACAAAATCGATGTCGCAAAAGGAAAGGGCAATACATATCAGTTTTTTTATTTATTTATTTTTAAGCATTAGTAGGTGAACTTAAGCATCCAGTAAAAGCAAAAACCGGGCCACCGACAGCTAGAACATTTTGCAACAAGAAAAAAAAATACTTTCGGAGTACCAGACCAACATGTACCAGGAAGAAAAACCTTTTGAACTACCAAAGAAATGGGTTTATCAAAGCTTGCATTGTAAATATAAAAGAACAAGCAACCCATATAGCGTTTTGTGTTGGTAAATATGTATTGCACTTAATGCCCACCTTTGGATGTCATTAGGGTATCTCACGTTAGTAAACTTATTAGGGTATTAAATGTGAACTGTAGCTAATGGGCAAGTTTTGATTTCATTATTACATCACCAACAACTGCATTCCACAATAAAATACTCGCGCAACGCGCGACAATGAATACTACTAGTTGTTATTATTATTATTATAATTATTATTATTATTATTATTGTTATTATTATTGTTTATTATTATTATTATTATTATTGTTATTATTATTGTTATTATTATTATTATTATTGTTATTATTATTATTATTTATTATTGTTATTATTGTTTATTATTATTATTTTTGTTATTATTATTATTTATTGTTGTTATTATTATTATTATTGTTGTTATTATTATTATTATTACTTTTATTATTATTATTATTATTATTATTATTATTATTATTATTATTACTTTTATTATTATTATTATTGTTTTAAAGGGATTTAAAATTGTTGACTCAAACTAAAAATGAAATATGTTTTTTTTAATAAAAGGAATTAATTTTAATATAAATAAATCAATAATAAAAAATGTCAAATAAAAAAGGGAGGGGTTCTTCTATATCGGACCGGCCTCCCCATGGATTCAAACTCGCACAACTCACATAGAACACACAAGCCTTCACCGGTTTATCCTCCTGTACAGGAGCTGATAAATTGGTTACAGAATATCCTTTATACACGCTTTAACAACAACTCCTACAGGCCGCTTTTTGCCCTATACGCCCCTCATAAAAATGAATAATAAAAGGAATAATAAAAATGTCAAATAAAAAAGGGAGGGGTCCTTCTATATCGGACCGGCCTCCCCCTAGATTCGAACTCGCACACTTCGCATAGAACACACAAGCCTTAACCAGTTTATCCTCCTGTACAGGAGCTGGTAAATTGGTTATAGTATATCCTTTATACAGGCTTTAACAACAACTCCTATACGCCCCTTTTTGCCCTATACGTCCCTTATTGATTCAAAAACTACTTTTCTGGTTTGACCAAATAGTGAATAGATCTAAAACTTTTAAACCACACACACTAAAACATCAAGAAACACACACTGTCTCTCTCGTATAGCTCGAATTAGAACGTATCAACCTATACGGTCCATATTTTCATAAAAGGTTAGTGTATTATTTCATCTTTCCTTTGTTTATTTTGTTTTTTTAATTATGGCCGGTGGTGTTGGGTTTGACGGTAGTGTTGGTGTTGGGTTTGACGGCGGTGTTGGTGTTGGGTTTGACGGCGGTGTTGGGTTTGACGGTGGTGGGGGATTGACGGCGGTGGTGGTGGTGGTTGTGGTGGTGGTGGTTGTGGTGGTGGTTATTGACAGCTGTGGTGGTGGTTAGGCGGGTGTGGTGGTGGCTGTGGTGGTGGTTAGGCGGCTGTGGTGGTGGTGGTTGTTGTGGTGGTTGCGGTGGCGGTGGTTATTGACGGCTGTGGTGGTGGTTAGGCAGGTGTGGTGGTGGCTGTGGTGGTGGTTAGGCGGCTGTGGTGGTGGTGGTTGTTGTGGTGGTGGTTGTTGTTGTGGTGGTTGTGGTGGTGGTGATTTGTCGATTATTTAGATGTTAATTTGTTAGAAATTTGTTACAAGTTTATAAAAATTGTAAAAAGTTTATAATATGATACGTATTATATATTAATTTTTGCAGATATGTCGTCAGACGAGGAGGAGTTTGGTGCGGTACAGGTTGCTGGATTCGATGAGATGGCCGGGGGTGATTGTTTGGGTATTCCCTATATGGACTACCCGAACAATTCTAGGGAGTATAAACGTTTTAACAGGTTGCGAAAAATGAAGGTGGGTCGGCAGAGGGCGTTGTCATGGGAGGCTTTACGGGAGGTCGGGGAGGAGGAGAGAGCCCGGGGTTTGATCAGGGAGAATTCCCCGTGGGATCGCTTATTTTCGATGGCGGCTGGGCCGTCTTATAGGACCATGATGGTGGAGTTTCTGTCCACATTCGTGTTTCGTCCACGGCCGGCTGACCGGCCCAATTCGGATATGGACGATCCGAATGTGGAAGCACCGCCTCCCGAGGTATCTTTCTGTTTGTTCGGGCAGCGACAAAATTGGTCGCTGCGTCAGTTTACTGTTGCCACCGGGTTCTATACCGATGGTGAGTTGGTTCAGGACATCTATACCACCGCGATTTGGGCTATGTTTGATGATCAGTTGTTTGCTTGGTGGCCTACTCTATGTCCTGTACCCTTCGGTAAGAAGGCCCGAGTTTCTGAGATTCGTGACCCACTCGTTCGCTACATACACCGCTGCATTGCCACGTTGATCTCTGCGCGTGGCAAAAGCAACGAGTGGGTCACGAAGGTGGACCTGTTCTTTCTGTACTGCTTATATACGGGCACGCCGTGCGCCCTCCATCGCTGCCTGGCGGAGTATTTCGCCTCGTACGGCAAACGGCAGAGGCGTAGCCGTTTGATTGGAGGGGCGTTTATCACGCGTATTGCCCAGCATTGCGGTCTGTATTACCCATTCCTTGACGATATGCCGACCCCAACACCACACGAGCTCTTAGATCTTAGAACGATGAGAGGGATGAAGATTGCGATGAACTTTCCGGATATCGGGCATCGGTTTGTTGACGAACACCAACAGATTTATGAACCCCAACCGATAGTCCACCAGGCACTGCTCAAGGCTGGGGAGGTGGAGATGCCGCATATTGCTGACGTGTCTGCTATGGATGGAGACATGGAGCCTCAGGTTGACCAGGGGCATCCGCAGGAGCCGCCACAGATTCCACAACGCGTTTATCATGCAGTGCGGTTGCCTCAGTCCATCCAACGTCTCCTTGAGAGGCTGGTGGCGGGTCAGGATGGTATGATGGCCAGGCAGATGGACCGGATGGAGGATTTGATGGAGTGGGTGATGGCTAGTGAGGCCGAGAGACGTACCCAGGCGGGGTTGCCGGTTCGACCCCCGCCACATCCACGAGTGTATCCGGTTTTCGACATGGAGGCAGGTCCGTCCGGGACGCAGGCAGGTGGTGGGGATGATTCTGACGACAGCGATGAGGAGATGGAGGATTAGTATTTGTATTTGTTGGGTGAATTTTATTTTGTTAAACATTTGTGGGCATATATGAACAAATATTTATTTCTTTTTGTTTATTTTGGTATGTTTAAACATTTGTAACTTGATGAATATTTCTTCGTTTTGTTATTTATGCTTAGTCGACTTATTTTAAAAAACAACATTTTTAAAAAAAAAAACTTAGTATATATAATAACAATGAAAAATAACAAGACAAACAACACAATATTCGATTACATTTTTTTTTAAAACTTAATATATGTAAAAAAAACGGCATTTATAACTAATATTCGATTACATGTCTTGCATAAACTTACATACTAACAATGAAAAATAACAAGACAAACAACACAAAAAAAATCCAACTGATTATCAACCAACGTTCCCTCTTACGAACAACACTTGAATGAAATTCTTCAAATTCCGCTTCTTGCAATTTATAAATTCGAACCTCCTCTCTAAAAAAATTACTTCGTTTTTCACCAAGCCTTCGTATCCATCAGTTCTTTGATGACCACACATGCCCGATGACACATGGGAGGATCGACCCACACAAAGAAGTTGCACTTAGAACGCTGACACGAAAAAAAAATCACTAATATACAAGGGTTAATGAAAAAAAATACATTAAAAACATACCAGACTGTGACAAGTGTAAAATTGACGTCCGGGATTAGCTTCAGTCCAAGATGTTCTTAGTGCAGCCGTCCTACCACATTTGCAAAAAACCATTGTGAATTTGTGATTGTGAAGATGGTGTATATTTCTGTGGCAAGTAAGGATGACAAAAATACCCGACATGTGCAACCAACATATACAAGCTTTTTAAAATAAAAAAACCAAACCAATATGCCGCTCATAGGCCCATACGCGCGTATGATGGGTACGGATCCTGACAACTTTTCAGCCCATATGCCTCGTATAGCCCGATGAGACTCATATCCACCTACCTTTTCTGAAAAGTTGACAGGACATTTATGACACCCCACTTGCATATGCCTCTCATCGACCCATACGGGTCTCATTGAAGTTCAGTTTCACCTGCCTTCTTATACTTTAACCGAGAACAAGTACATATCCAAATCCAAAAGTTATTTTTTGGAGGAGTTCTAGACCACACGATGACAATCCGGAAGGGGACCACACGCGTCTCTCGTATAGTTTTTGGTCTCGTATCAGTCTATATGGTCGGAATATTCAAGGTTTGTTTACCCTTGTTTTTTTGTGGTTTTATTTTGGCGGTTTGTGGTGGTGTTGGGGTTGTGGTGGTGGTGTTGGGGTTATGGTTGTGGTTGTGGTTGTGGTGGTGGGGGTGGGTCGGCTAGGGTGGTGGTGGTGGGTCAGCTGTGTTGGTGGTGGTGGTGGTGGTGGGTCGGCTGTGTTGGTGGTGGTGGGTCGGCTGGGGTGGTGGTGGTGGGTCGGCTGGGGTGGTGGTGGTGGTGGTGGGTCGGCTGGGGTGGTGGTGGGGGTGGGTCGGCTGGGGTATTGGCGGTGGTGGGTCGGCTGTGGTTATGTTTTGTTTTCTTTTTTTGTTTTTTTAATTTTTACAATATATTTTCGAATGCCGAGTCTAATGCTAAATTGTATTTTTTATTAACAGGATATCGAAAGTCGGTGTTTTGACGGTGGTGGTAGCGTAATCCTTAAGGAGAAACTACGTTCGTATTTCAGATTCATGCACTAGAACGCCGATCTAGGATTACGTGTTATCGGAGTAGCCTGTTGACTCGTCAGCTCCAAGTGAAGCTAGCCAACGCGGTCCGCCCCGTAACATGTCCTTCCAAGAGAGGAGTTCATTAGTGTTCTCACGAGCCTTCCACCAACGGGAATGCTACTTCGCTCACCATCCCAAAAAGACGCGGAAGGCTGGACGGTGGTTGATAAACGAAATGGCGACTCCACTACTCCAACCTCCTGATCCCTTATGCCATTTCAGTGTGGTAGATGTGAAGCAGAATCCCGTTGGAAGGTAGGGTTCGGTACACAATTTCAAGACAACTGGGGCTGTCTTTATATTGTGTATGCTGCACCCATCGTTTTCCTGTACAGGAATTCAAAAATATGTAACAATTAGCGATCTAGGGTTTAGGGTTTAGTCGCATTCTGTATCAAAGTTACATGTTTTGTGTATTAATATAAAACGATGTTTAATTACATTTTGAATTACGTTTCTTGTTGCGTTATGGTTAATAAACGACAATTGGAAAACAACTAAAGACTTTCAGAAGTTAACATTTTTTAACATACACATTGCGTTATAGAAACAATTAAACACATAATAATAATTGATAAATAAAAAAGTTGACATTTAATAAAACGTTATAATATACCCATTTAATAAAATTAAACACATAATAATAATTGATAAATAAAAAAGTTGACATTTAATAAAACGTTTAATAATACTTATAAAAAATTGGCATTTTATAATATATACAATTCGTTTTATAAAAAAAAGTAACATTTAATAATACTTATAAAAAATTGGCATTTAATAATATACACAATTGATTTCATAAAAATATGAAGTTTTTATAATACTAACACAATTTTTTATAACAACATTTTATAATTTTTTTTTTAATTTTCTTAATATTTCACAACTTCCCCATACAAATACCCTATCAAAATAAAGTTCCACACACCCCAATCATTGGTAATCATTGGCTGACACCCAATGATTGACATTAATTAGATGGTAGGGGGTGTGTAAATACTTTTCAAACGTATTGGGCAATGAGGGGCGTATGGGTGGGGCCAGTTTCAGGCGTATTGGGCAATGAGGGTCATTTAGGGTTAGGGGGTGGGATAAGGCTTATGACCATTAGGTCATGAGTTCGATTCTCACAAGGGGGGTTTTTCCCAGATTTATTGGGTTTCCTCCTGAATTGGTGTAGGGCATTATTGCCTAGTGGAGATGGATATGATCGGGTGGGTCCGCTGGTGGCACGATGATACTCCAGTGGTCCGTCAGTGATCCAAATTTGCCGTTCAAAAAAAAAATTTAGGGTTAGGGGGTGTAGATACTTTTTTGGGGGGAGGGGGTGGATACCTCCACCGTTTATTTATTTAGAGTTAATTACTGTTTTCGTCCCTGTGGTTTGTCAAAAATCACTATTTCAGTCCATTAGTTTAAAAATTGCGATTTCAATCCTTGTGGTTTCACTTTCGTAACCATTTCAGTCCACCTCCGTTAACCCCATCCATTTATTCTGTTAAGTACACGTGAATTGACCATAATGCCTTTATTAATAAAAAACAAAAATATATCCAAAGGAGTTAATTACTGTTTTCGTCCCTGGTTTGTCAAAAATCACTATTTCAGTCCATTAGTTTAAAAATTACGATTTCAGTCTCTGTAGTTTCACCTTCGTAACCATTTCAGTCCAGTCTTCTTACACCGTCTATTTTACCGTTAAGTTTTTAATAAAATACCTAAATTACCCTTGTGCTAATTAAATATGGACTTATATGATTTTATTATTGGATTTATATGATTTTATTGTTGTATGACATATGGACTTAAATTGGATTCTAGGGTTAGACCCACCATAACTTAAGTAGAAGTAGAAGTCTGACACTATTTTTACATATATGGTTCCAAAATTTTAATTTTGGATTTTAGAATGAGAAATGTCCATGTAAGCATTATTTTTCAAAGTTATTATGTTAATTGATGGTGCTAGGAAGATATTAATTTGGGTGGGGTAATGGGTCGCCGGACATTAAGAGGGTGGGGTTGTGATGCCGGAGAAGATGACCGGAAATTTTGCCGGAAATGAGAACATGGATGGATTGGGGTGGGGTAGCGTGGGGTTGTGTTTTAACAAGTGGGTCCTAGAATACAATCTTTTAAATTTCCATGGTTTTTTTCTTTAATTAACACAAGGGTAACTTAGGTATTTCATTAAAAACTTAACGGTACAATAGACGGTGTTAGGAGACTGGACTGAAATAGTTACAAAAGTGAAACTACAGGGACTGAAATAGTGATTTTTGACAAACCACAGGGACGAAAACAATAATTAACTCATTTAGATATCTTTTTGTTTATTATTAATAAGGGCATTATGGTCAATTCACGTGTACTTAACAGAATATATGGATGGGGTTAACGGAGGTGGACTGAAATGGTTACGAAAGTGAAACCACAGGGACTGAAATCGCAATTTTTAAACTAATGGACTGAAATAGTGATTTTTGACAAACCACAGGGACGCAAATAGTAATTAACTCATTTATTTATAAAACAATCATCTTAAATAAGGCAAAACGAGGGCCTTAGTGACATTAAAAGATGAAAGACTTGTTAATTATGTTATGTTTCTTAGCTTTTAAGACAATATAACCTCTTGTAATTTAATAAAAACAAAATTTCAAATACCATGTGTTATGAAACAATAATTCTGTTACGACACTCCCCGATGATTCCGCCGTGGTTTGTTGTTTTACGCGGTCGGGGTGTGACAACTATAAAAGAAGAAAGTTGAAAGTAAAAAAGTTGTGAGGATAGATTGCAAAAGATAAAAAGTTTCGGGTTAAAAGTAAAAAAATAAATAGTTTTGGGTTAAAAGTAATTTATGAAATACTTTTGGGTGAAAAGTAAAAAAAATCATTTTTTTTTGGAAAACCCTCAAAGTCAAGGTTACAACAACCATATGCATAACCATTTTTTCTTTGAAAAGCCCTCAAAGCACACCCCGCATTGCGGCAGGGCGTAAAACAGTGTCAAATAGAACTAATGTCACACAACCGTGATCGATCACCAACACTGACTCGACCTAGGATCTGCGTGTTGCGACGAACCTGTCAAACATGAAAAAATAGAGGTAAAAGCGTTAACCACACATGCACGTTGCGCGGTGTTAACTTGCAAAATTTGAAACAAAACATAAAAAAGTTGAACGCACTCGTACGTTGCGTCGTATTAACTCGAAAAATGTAGAACTATACGTAAAACGAAAATTTGACAAAGATAAAAGTATAAGTGACAAAAGTTGTGAAGTTAAAATGCAAATAATGAAAAGTTTTTAGTTAAAGTTAAAAAAAAACAAATTATGTAGGGTTAAAATTGCAAAAGGTCAAAATCTTTGGGTTAAAAGTAAAAAAATCAAGTATTTTTTTTAAAAAAGCCCCGAAGCACAAAGTACAAGTTGTTATGCACAAAAAACTTGTTTATTTATATATGGAATAATAACAGTGTGTACGTTAGCACACGACCTACTTATTACAATTACATACTTGCTGATGATACGAGTTTCCATAGTCAAACCAGTTCCATATCTCTCCCTCTCTCGGGTGCTTGGGGCACCATGTGGGTAACCTTTGCGGATAGCCACGGCAACACCTCCGCAGACCCTTAGTCAGTTAGTCGCATTAAATCACGTAGCAAACACGAATGGTAGTCAATAGTCATTGTTGAAAGGAGTGGGGGTAGAGACAGAGAGAGTTGCGTTTGTGTGTTGCAAAGGAGAGAGATAGATGGAGAGAGAGAGAGAGCTGGGTTTGGTATCATTAGCGGGTACACTGTCGCTGGCAGCACGGGTTCCGATATGTACTAACAAAATTGTAGACGTGGCAATCGATTAGTTACGCCCCGTCCACCCTAATATCCTTCTCCTAGTATTTCATTTTGAGTTTTGTAGGTTTCTTGCGATTGAGGTGTCTAATTGCACGCTAATTGCAAAGAACATTCATAATATATGAATTTGAAATCTGTGTGTATGAGTTGGACGGTAAACGAACGGATTCGTTTATTTAACTAAACGAACCAACACGAACAACATTTTTTGTTCGTTTAGTTAAATGAACGAACCTGAACACATGTGTGGTTCAGCTCATTTGTGTACTTGAATGTTCGTTTATATTCGTTACTGAATGTTTGTTTAAGTTCGTTGGTTTGTATATTCATTTAAATGTTTAGGTCCATTACAGTTTAATCTGAATTTATGAAATCAAAAATATCATTTGTTAGTTTTATTAATATTTTGGGCGAAGTAGATTGATGTTCACATTTACTTTTAACCGGTTTTCGCTCAGTTATGTTTGTTCATCTATGTTCAATTGTGTAATCTTTGTTTGTTTCGTTTACCTTCGTGAACAGCTTGTGTATACTCCAAATGAATGTAAACGAACATGAACAAGAAACTCCGTTAATTTAATTGTTCGTGTTCGATCATTTGTTCGTTAAAGTTAAACGAACGAGCATGAACATGGCCGGTTCGTATTCAATCAGTTCGTTTCTTATTCTGTTCCTAATGCTTATGCCTCATGCTTTCATTTTGGCTTGTGAAAGATGGAGCTCATGCTTTATCCTATACAATCGATGCTCAAATTGATAATTTTTCTTTATAGTGTTTATTTCTGGAAGGTTTAACTATATCTAATCATGTGCTTCTTATTTTGCAATTTCTCCTGCCAACCAAGATATAGCAAAATCGGATGCAATGAAACTCGCCAGGGAGGTGGACCCATCGGATATGCTTACCTATTTTTTACTAAATGTTTATTTACTTTATTTTTCTGGTAATTTTCTTTCTGTTTCTAATCATTTTTTTAATATAACTTGGTCAACTTGGCTAGGTGAGAGGACGTTCGGGGTGTTGACCACGCTTGATTTGATGGACAAAGTAATGCATTGGACGTGAGATCAATAGATCATATGTTTTCTTCTTTAATAAATATTAAAAGAGTATTTTAGGACCTTTTTTTAAGACAAAGTTCATGTGCTGATATGAAAAATCTACTTTGTACAAAGTAGATTTCTCCTGCCAACCAACAAGGAAAAACACATGTGGAAACCAATTTTTTTTAACTTTTAGGGACGACTTATCATCTCTATAGGTCTTTTTAACCTATAGGAACGACATATGGTATCCACATCTTTTGTTCCTATAGGCCCCTCCCTACAGGTTATTAAGATGGTCCCTATCGGTGTTGTCCCTATAGATCAACTTTTAGAGACCAAAAGTCGTCCCTATAGAGTTAAAATAAAAATAAAAAACTGGTTTGAACTTTTAGATACCAAAAGTCGTCCCTATAGAGTTAAAATAAAAAAAAAATGGTTTAATTTTTTAGAGGCCAAAAGTCGTCCCTATAAAGTTAAAATAAAAAAAATATAAAAAAAATATTCAAAGTTATAGAGACGACTTGTGGTCTCTACAAGTTAAAACATTTATTTGTTTCTTATTTATAATATTAGAATTAAAAAAAAAAACAAAAACAATTTAACTTCGAGCTATAGGGACGACTTTTGGTCCCTATAGAAAAAACTTATTTCAAATACTGCAAAACTATATATGAACCAAAAGTCCTCCCCATAGCTTGTTCTATAGGGACGACTTTTGTCCTCCCTAAAAATTTTGTCTCTAAAAGTGTTTTTTCTTGTAGAGGTACTTGAAGGAAGGGCTTATCGGCTTCAACATCCTTGGGTGGGAGTGGGAATCGCAAATAGATCCCACGCTGATATCAACAAGAATATTGATATGATTTATGCAAGGCGGAGGGAGCGGGAGTATTTTGCCACAAGTCCTGATTATGGACACCTGGCAAGTAAAATGGGTTCTGAGTATCTCGCTAAACTTCTCTCACAAGTAAGTTATGCTCATTGTGAGACTAGGCTCTTGATTGTTGAGTAGATAAACAGACTAGCTGCAACATAATTGAATGATTGATCATAGAAGTGTGAATTTGTATAGCTTTAATTTGATAAAATATATTTCCATGTCACAAACCTATCTATACTTTTTTCATAAAAATATAATTTACTGTCACTTTATTTATTATTTTCTTAACTGATTAACACACCCAAATATTCAATCTTATTACAACTTGATTCGGATTATTCATGATCACATAATCACATATAAACACCTATCAAAAGGTTTAACTATAAATCTGAAATTATAAGAACTTCAGCCTTGTCTCTTTCTGGTAGAAAAGCAATGTTTATATTTTTTAACCAAAAAAGGTTTTCACGCAATAAAATGCTTCTTTGTGCAGCATCTGGAATCTGTAATTAAAGCTAAAATACTAGGCATAATTTCACTGATAAACAAAGGCATTGATGAGATGGAAGCAGAGTTGGACCATCTTGGGAGACCAATTGCAATTGATGCTGGAGTAAGCAACTTCTATATATAACATTATATAAAATAAATGTTCCGTTCCTGTCTCCAGTTAACCTAAATTCACATCTTTCAGGCTCAACTTTACACCATCTTGGAACTTTGTCGTTCTTTTGACAAAATATTTAAGGAACATCTAGATGGAGGGTAAGCAATATCTCAATAATTTCTTATTAGGTAGTGTGTGTTATGTATATATACACATGTTTAATTTTTGTTGCATTTCATTAAATTTGGATTTATAATGTCAGTCAACCTGGAGGTGACCGGATTTATGAGTGTTTGACCACCAGCTTCCTGGTGCTTTAAGGAAGCTTCCATTTGATAAGCATATCTTTCTCTACAAAATGTGAGGAAACTTGTCTCAGAGGCAGATGGTTGTCAGCCACATCTGATTGCTCCCGAACAAGGTTATAGACGACTTATTGAGGGATCATTGAATTATTTTAGGGGACCAGCTGAAGCTTTCTGTAGATGCAGTAAGTAGCTTTTTTACTATTGGTTTTCATTCCAATGGGTTATATATATGGATAAGTGTTTGTATCTTATGTGTACCTTACTTGGGAATCACTCTTCACAGGTGCATTTTGTCCTAAATGAACTTGTGAGGAAGTCAATTGGAGAAACTGAGGAACTAAGGTGTTTTCCAACCCGGCAATCCGCTCTCGCTGCTGCTGCTGGTGAAGCATTGGAAAAGTTCCGTGACAAGAGTAAAAAGACAGTTGTTAGATTGGTAGAAATGGAATCTTCATATCTGACTGTCGATTTCTTCCGGAAGCTTCCCCAAGAACCTCATCTGCTGACCGCAGAAATCCACCTGGTGCAGACCGTGTGAACCCATCTGACCCATTACTGGATCGATATGCAGAGGCACATTTTAGAAGAATCGGGTCAAATGTTTCATCCTATATTGGTATGGTATCAGATACACTCGGGAGCACAATTCCAAAAGCAGTTGTTTATTGTCAAGTTAAAGAGGCTAAGCAAAATCTATTAAGCTACTTCTACACACAAATAGGAAGGAGGGAGGTAACTCTTGTTCTACAATTTTGTTTTGTTTGACGTAAACTAATAGTGAAAGTCAATCAAACTTGAAACATTTGACTACTGAAAGTCAAACTAATCCTAATGTGTATAACCGGTATGTTTTAGGGTAAACAGCTGGCAGAGTTGCTAGATGAAGATCCATCCTTGATGTCAAAGAGACAAGAAATAGCCAAAAGACTTGAGCTGTACAAGGCAGCACGGGACGAGATCGATGCCGTAGCATGGGTGCGATAGTGATGAATTTTTGGATGAAAATACATATGTAACGCCACTTACCAGGTTCTTTCTTTCTGATTGTTGAACTCGTTTACCATGTTTCTTTGTTATGGTTTCATATCTAGTTCGTGTTTATGTTTTGGTTTCTAAACGTTCTATTTGTAATATATATTCTATGTAAGTTGTATTTTTTTCTGATGCGTATATGTTTATGTCCCTGAAGATTCCATGTTAATAACATATTTCAGTCACAAAACACAAATGCTTCTGTCATCTCCTTTTGGGCAATGCATTATGTGAAGAAACACTTGCATGGACTATTGGACATAATAGTCTATTTAAAAAAATGGCATCAAAATCTTTAAAACGCTTTTTAATTTTAAATTTGCAACATTATGAATTCAACGGTGAGAACTACACAATTAACAATCTGTTTAAACTCAAAACAGCTTTTCCAATAAACATAATTGTTAGCATAACCCTTGATTCAGTTTCAAACAAACAATTTCTTAATTGTCTCGAACAAACAATATATGAAATACGTGTCAAAGTTTCCATTTTTCTTCTAAACTTCCTACATTCTATCTCATCGTGAAATAGTTTCTTTTTTCTTAAACAACATTTCAACCCGTACTAAACCCAAGGACCGTACTATTAAAGGGTGGGTCAGTCTCATTTTTGTCGGGTTGGTTAGGTTAGGCCTGAATTGGACACCTGTATGTTCGATTAGCCCAGAATTCCATGTGTGTCCTGACAATCTAAAATAGGAAGAACAATTGACTACACAATATATTTAGGACCGATGCCCGAACCGTATAAGTGTTTGTAGGGTCGGTTCTCGGCCCAAACCGGATGTTGCTCGCCCTTAACAAGAACCATAAAAGTTCCAAATTTAATGTTTGATCTCATAACTAAAATTTGACATAAATTTAAATACATTGATGAGAAAACCAATTGTTACATAAATTTAAATACATTGAAGAGAAATCCCATTGTTACATTAGTCATACACTTGATCCATATGGATTCTAGATTTAGAGAGTAATAGTGTTGTAAACGAACCGAACGAACACGAACAAGGCCATGTTCGTCTTCATTCGTTAAGGAAATTAACATGTTCGTGAATTGTTCACGAACGCATACCGAACATAAGTTTATGTTCGTGTTCGTTCGTTATGGAAATTCAGTTGTTCACAAACAGTTCGTGAACACTGGTCTCGAACACAAATGAACGCAAACGAACATTTAACTTGAAAAAAAAAAAAAACATTATTATCCTTAAACATTTGATATAAGTAGTTAAATTCAACCATCAAATGATAAATCAACAAGAAGTCTACTACACCACCAAACGATGAATCAAGTTTAACTAACTTAGACATAATTATCCCCAAAAATGTCTTAGAATGTCCAAAATTTAGCTAACTTAGAAAAAAATAGGATTTCAAGTTTTCAATATGTTTAGATAAAATTTTTATTATTTATTATTTTTAATATAATCAAACGAACATGAACGAATGTAACCGAACATATTACCGAACATTCACGAACGCAGTCGAACGAACAAGACATGTGTTCGTGTTTGTTCGCTAAGCTAACCGAACGAATTTTTTTGTTCGTGTTCGTTCGCTAAGCTAATCGAACAAACATAAACGCACTTCCCGCCGAACGGTTCGCTGAACGTTCAGTTCGTTTACAGCCCTCGAGAGTAATGTTTGACCTCAAAAGTCAAAGAGGTGATAAACTAGCGTTTACATCATGATGCACATTACCTTCTAAACAAAGCTTCCTGGTCAACTATGAAATTTATGGCCTTTTCAAGCTCCCAATCAGAAAGAAGAGCACTCCAAAGCTCTTCATTATGCTTGTCGTTAAACCCTATCTATAAATTAGGAGTGAAATTAGATTGTCATTAAAACAATCTATTCAATTTTAGATATCTAAAAAATAATTTACAAATTGATTAAATATTATCATGTTAGGGAATATTTAATAGAATGATAACCAATAATTTACAAATTGATTAAATATTTTTTGAAGAGAATAATATCACTTTTTTAATCGAAGAGAATAATGTTACTTTTTTTAATGTCAACGTTTACATACTTGTAAATTACACTAAATAAATTTTAATCCACTCCTTACTTGGGATTAAACCCAAAAGCTACTATTAAAAGGCAAGAGTCTCTATCAAGTGAGCTAGCTCCACATTGATGAATAATGTTACTATTAAAGTTTGTTTCTCTTGTTAGTCAGGACAGGACAGGATAGGTTAACATTGCTTTCATTTTTCTATCAGTCATATCCTATTCATATTAGCATAATAAATCCGAATACCCTTGCATCTATTGTACTCATAGCTTGCCTATCAACCTCCCCTTTAACGAGTTTGGGAGCATTTTTAGTCACAACTCGCAACCTTGGTTTTAAAAAGCGAGAGGGGCACAAAAGCGACAGGGTCTAAAACCGAGGAGCGAAGCGCAAAGCGCGAAAGCGAAGGGCTTTTCGTACCCAAGGCGCAAAGTGATTATATAACTTTTTATATATGTCCCATAGGTTTTTAGCATCTCTTATTCATAATATAGCTATAAATAAGGTTTATATATGATTTTACCTATAAGCACAAGCCAAAAACCTATTGTACAACAGTTTGATGCTTAAAAACAATATAAAAACACCCTATGTACATGAGGCGCGCGCCTCAGGCCTGAAAAACCTTCAAAATTTGCGTTTTTTTGGGCTTTTTTGTAAAAAGCGCGCCTCAGGCTACCTAAGGCGCCAAGGCTTGCGCCTTGACGCGCCTCGCGCCTAGGCGCGACTGACCTCTCAATAACGTCCAGACATCCAGTCTGACTTGCTTATGCATTGTTCACTCATAATCAATAGCGAAAACTATAAAGTTAACAAGTTGTTTAAACTCAAACCCGCTTTTACAATAAACAGAATTCTTGTGAATTCAGTTTCAAAAAACAATTTATTATTGTCTCAAACAAATTACGTGTCAAATAAACTACAGAATCAATATTTTCCCCCATTTTTTTCTTTGTAACTTCCTTTGTATTAAAAGTTACATACCGTCTTATTATAAAAGCGTTTCTTTTTTCTTAAAGCAATATCACATGGATCGACAATGTTGAGTTGTATCCACACAATTCTTGTCATTATGGAAAATTATCAATCAACTTTTTTAAAGGCATTATCAAATCCAAACGTCAATCATATGTATATATTTTCCAATAAAAGATATCACATTTATAAAATAGTTGAAGAAATAATGCACTTTAGTTTAGTGAAAGAATTACTTATTCAATGACCAACCAACTATTGTACAAACCTTGTAGTAAGATTTACTTGGATCAAAGAGACAGCTTTTGTTGTCCTATCTCTTACATATTTTCCCATAATTTAGGATCGTTATAATCCTTGATAACAAGCGATGCCCCTGCATCTAGTAGTAGCATTTGTTCAGGGTTTCAAGTAGCCACTCCAAAAGCCACCATCCCGGCTCCATTAGCTAGCTGCTTTAATTCCAGAAACATAATCCTAGGCAACAAACACAACACACACACATAAAAGATTACATAAAATTAAGAAGAAAAGAAACGAAAAAAGATTACGGGGTCCGAGTCATGAAATGCACAAAAAAATATTACATGACAACGGAAGAACCTATGAAGGATCGAGGCTGTTTATTTTTTTCATTTCTGCACATACAGAGGTGATTCTGTTCCATGAACTTTGACTATTGGGGTCAAATTTCTTACATTCTCATATTAAACAAAAAGTGAAATCTTTGACAAAGTCGAATTGTCTTATTCCGTTTTGTATTAGTAACAATATAGTTGGCACAGAGGTTTCTCATTCACTTAACAGATTATGTTTGCGGACCTTACATGTCATCATGTACATTATTTGGCAACACAAGTATTAGACTATTAGTAGAGGTGCCAATGTTTACTCATTTACTTATTAACATATCAATTGGTGATGTGTTAATATCATACATGTTTAGCTGGGTCAAAAAATCAATACCTAAAAGGGAAACATGTCAAATAGGCCGAACGGGTCTAAATGGTTATGAATCACCTAACGTGTATTTAAACCATATAATTTAAAGATTCAGATGATTAGTTCCTTCTGTAAATAAATGTGTTTTTGAGATCTTATACAAATATTAATTATTTTAAATAAGTGGAGAAAAACATGTTTGCAGGTTCAACACAAGCTTGCCACATTTCAGCCCATACTAAAGATGACCCATTTAAGCCTCCACACATATGTATTAAAAAATTTGGCTATTTTGAGAGAAGGTTGAGTTGAGTTCATACCTCAAACACAAATGTGCGATTTGGGGATACTGTTAAGTGCATAAAGAGCCTTCAGGCATAAATCATGAACAGGTTCTGGTCTTGCAGATTCTTCAGCTTAAACAAAGACTTCGAAGAAATTTTGTAGTTTGAACACTGAAATCAGCAACTCAGCATTTGATCTCCGAGCATTTGTAACAGCAGCCCGCTTCAAGCCAAAATCTTATAGCCATTTGCATATATCGTGCAAGGCGCTTATAGGCTAATTGTTCGGCTACCAATTTGTTTATTTATAGACAGGAATTAAAAGTTGAAATTTAAGGTCAAAATGACTTGAATAAGCTTCAAGGCACCCTAATGTGAACATTTTGATGATATTGATGTAGCAAGAACTAGGGGTGTGTGTAGGGTGACATAGGTCGAAACCGGACCGGACAAACCCAAACCCAAAACCGAATTTCAAGACAACTTAACTTGAGGACCAGACTATTAAAGGGTGGGTCGGTCTCAGTTTTGTTGCGATGGGCGGGTCGGTTGGACAAGGACAGATTTGGACATTTGTATGTTGGATTAGCTGCAACTTGACCCCTATGCTGGTCATTAGGTTACCCATAAATCCACAAGTAACCTGTTTATGACTTTATTACATGTCAGCATTTATAAGCAAAAATAAAATGAACCCATCTTTGATCGCCGTTGACTTTGACACCACATAACTTATGCATAACATTTCCAGCAGCCCAATTCCAAATCTGGAAATCTTGTATAGGAAGAACATAGAACAGATCAGCCTTTATTGCAGCCTCAACAATCAAAATATCATTTGCATTTTCTTCTAAGCCTATTGTTGCGGTTATGATTACCCAGTAGTACAAACATAACATTAAATTATCAGGTTAAAATATTTTCAATTAAGTCAAGTCTCGGGTTTCTCGCTCGGTCTAGGGTTTTTTTTAGGTTCGAATTGCGTAAGTGTTTGTTGGGTCGGTTTATTGGGCCGAACTGGATGTTACTCGCCCCGAACAAGAACCATAAAAGTTTTAAATTTAATGTTTGACTTTGACCTCAGAACTCAAATTTGACATAAATATTATATACATTGAAGTCTTGAAGAGAATTCCCATTGTTAAATTAGTCATACACTTAATCCACATGGATTCCACATTAGAGAGTAATGTTTGACCTCAAAAGTCCAAGGAGTTATGAACTAGCGTTTATGTCAAATTTCTGTTTTATATCATAATAGAAATTACCTTCTAAACAAAGCTTCCTTGTCAACCATGAATTGCATGGCCTTCTTAAACTCCCAATCACAAAGAACACTGCAAAGCTCTTCATTATGCTTGGCATTAAACCCTATCTATAAAAACGAAAATCAAATGCTCTCTAAGTATGATTTGAGTCAGAAAGAGTTCCATCAATATCGAAAAGGATTGCTGCATGAATAAATCACATTTTCTAGTAAACAACAAAAGGTTGACATAAAGGTCAGATGCATTCATTTCGAAACATTGAATTATGTGATTTATGTATGTTTTAACAAATAATATAAAAAACAACACAGCTACAGTCAAATTTCACATATGTGAACTACTGATGACATTCTGAAAACTCAAGAGTTTCACGAATCAATGTAAAAAGAAACAAACAGAATCAAGAATTGAGATTTTGGAGTAATTTGTGAATTAACAAACCTGTTAATTGGTTGTGGAAAACGTAAAATTGGACTATTGGTTGTGAATTAACTACTGATTACGAAGACAATGAATTAATGAGGGATCATTGAATTATTTTAGGGGACCAGCTGAAGCTTCTGTAGATGCAGTAAGTAGCTTTTTTACTATTGGTTTCCATTCCAATGAGTTATATATGGATAAGTGTTTGTATCTTATGTGTACCTTACTTGGGAATCACTCTTCACAGGTGCATTTTGTCCTTAAAGAACTCGTGAGGAAGTCAATTGGAGAAACTGAGGAACTAAGGCAGTTTCCAACCCTGCAATCCGCTCTTGCTGCTGCTGCTGCTGCTGCTGCTGGTGAAGCATTGGAAAAGTTCCTTGACGAGAGTAAAAAGACAGTCGTTAGATTGGTAGAAATGGAGTCTTCATATCTGACTGTCGATTTCTTCTGGAAGCTTCCCCAAGAAGGGGACAAAATGGGGCCAACTCTTTCACCTGGAGACTGTAGAACCTCATCTGCTGACCGCAGAAATCCACCTGGTTCAGACCGTGGAATCCCTGGTGCAGACAGTGTGAACCCATCTGACCCATTACTGGATCGATATGCAGAGGCACAATTTAGAAGAATCGGGTCAAATGTTTCATCCTATATTGGTATGGTATCAGATACACTCAGGAGCACAATTCCAAAAGCAGTTGTTTATTGTCAAGTTAAAGAGGCTAAGCAAAATCTATTAAGCTACTTCTACACACAAATCGGAAGGAGGGAGATAACTCTTGTTCTACAATTTTTTTTTGTTTGACGTAAACTAATAGTGAAAGTCAATCCAACTTGAAACATTTGACTACTGAAAGTCAAACTAATCCTGATGTGTAGAAGTGGTATGTTTTCTGGGTAAACAGCTGCCGGCGTGGTTGCTAGACGAAGATCCATCATTAATGTCAAAGAAACAAGAAATTGCGAAGAGACTTGAACTGTACAAGGCAGCACGAGATGAGATTGATGCAGTTGCATGGGTGTGATAGCGATGTTTTTTTGGTAATAAATTATATATAACGCCACATACCAGGTTCTTTCTGGTCGTTGAATTCGTTTACCATGTTTTTTTCGTTATGCTTTCATGTCTAGTTCGTGTTCATGTTTGGCCCCCAAATATTCTATTTTTATCAATATTTATCGTAATATGTATTCTATGTAAATTGTGTATTTATGATATATGTATATGTTTTTATCCCCGAGGATTCCATATAACGTATTTCAGTTACAAATCACGCATCCTTCTATGTTCAGTCATCTCCTTTGGGGCAATGCATCATGTTAAGAAACACTTTGCATGGACATAATGTTTTGTAAAGTTGGAATGAGTACCACATAAAAAGAGATAAAAGCTTAGACCTCCTTGATGAAAAGAATGGCGTCAAAATCGTCTAAATACTTTTACTTTTTAATGTTAAAATTTGCAACATTATGTTTTATAAGGTTGGAACTAGAAAACATAAAAATGATAATATTTAGACCTCTTGAAGGATCTAATGATCTATATTCAGTATTAAAAATATAAGGAGATGATTTGATTTCATTAGTCCCTAGAGATTTTAGGGAGTATACTGTATATGTATACTCTCTGTAAACAGGTAAATATGGTTTAATTTAAGGTTTACATGTTCATGTATCTACAGCTGACCTTTGGTCAACTATTGAATTCTTGATCGGTTTGTGCATGCATACATATGGCGTATGCCGTTGGACCCTCTTAGCATATGAGCAAGTACATGCTTCATTCCCAAGAACGTGTTTGATATATCATTTTTAACCTCTTTTATGCCAAAACTCATGGACCAGACCCTTGTGTGCGTCACTGAGTATAGCCAGCCACATTAGGTTCCACTGTTTCTTTGCACTGATAAAGATCCTAAAAGGGGGAAACAAACAGAAACATGGTTAAAATCATTGAGCTTTTTGCAAATAAATCCGAAGCTATATGCCTAACTCAGAATGTTCAAGTACTAGATCATTGTCAAGTCTTTTAAGTTATTCATCCAGTTAATTTCTTTAGTTTAGTCTGAAAAAAGACAAGGGTAAACAGGTGTAAGTTGGAAATTAGTATAATATAACGTTGGAAGTATATTCAATTCATAGAAAATCACAGCAGTTGACTTTCCATA
The DNA here is from genome assembly GCA_030545235.1 of Helianthus tuberosus. Lineage (NCBI taxonomy): Eukaryota > Viridiplantae > Streptophyta > Magnoliopsida > Asterales > Asteraceae > Helianthus > Helianthus tuberosus. The sequence goes on along the minus strand of CM060450.1, from coordinate 10,242,862 downwards.
ATAGTCAAACTGTGTTCACAAGTTTAAATGGAACAGAATTTATATGTATAAAAAGGAGGTGATTCTGATCTTATTAGTCCCAGATATTTTAGAGTATATGGATGATGAAGAAGCTTTGAGAACACATAAGTATGGTTTGATTTCAAGGGTTATATGTTCAAGTATCGACAGCTAACCTTTGGTCAAACTTTTGAATTCTTGATCGAGCTGCCGCGTCACTCAGAGATCAGTGAGCTAATAATTAAATGCTGAGAGAGGAAGTACCTTTCTAATGGTTCTTTTGCGTATTGGAACTGCCTGCTGCCATTAAACCCTATCTATAAAAATGAAAATCAAATGCTCTCTATGTTTTAATACGATTCAAAAATGACAAAACAGAAATCACATGGTTGAAGAAATTACCTCTTGGAGCATAAGGCATTGTGATGGACAAAGAGTTCCATCAGTCGAAAAGGATTGCTACATGAATAAATCACATTTTTTAGTAAAGAACAAAAAGTTGACTTAAAGGTCAGATGCAATAATTTCAAAACATTGAATTATGTGATTTATGTATGTTTTGAGAAATAACAGACCACCACATAAACGCCTATAACAACGAGTATATGCATACACCCGCAAGGTGTCAAATTTGCAAGAAAATAGAAATAAATCGCAGACTTAAATTCAATACCTTTTGACCAGTAGCAATATTAGGGTGAATTCGGTTAATGTTAAATTATAAACTAAACTTAGGATTATTTAATTTATGTATATAAAACTGGTCACAGGGCAGAAACGAAAAGTCAGATCTAATAAAAGTCAAACAGCTGTTATTAGTGGATATTGACAGTTTATGTTACACCAAATGAACTGGTGTAATCTCCTGGTATGCGTCGGTTTATAGCCTATAGTATACATAGGCGCAAAATTGTAAAGATTTGTTGATCAGTTTCATAATTAAAAAGGTCTATTTTGACTTTCGCCGGTAGACCAGATTCATCATAATTGATCCCATTGTTCTTGATTATTATAATCTAGTATATATGGATGGATGATTAATTTATGATTGCCAACAGTTATTAAGCATAGAAATTCAGTGCTAAAATTCATTACAGAATCAATGAAAGAACATAAATCTTGACTTATAAAGTCAAACATCTCAATTAAAAATTGATACATGATGAAACCCTAAAACAAAACAGATTCAAGAAAACATAATGATCTAAAAAACAACACAGCTACAATCAAATTTCACTATTGACATTCTAAAAAAGAAAACAGAATCAAGAATTGAGATATTGGAGTAATGAGCGAAGAAACATACCTGTTAATTGGGAAAGAAGTTGTTGTGGAAAACGTTGACCGAAATTAGATTTTTGGGGTAAAATTGGATTGCGGCCTCAAACATTTCCCCATCTAAAAAACCCTACCTCCTTCCTTCCTTACCTCATCACAACAATTCATCGGGTTTGTAGATTGTCAAACCTTTCACTGAATAAATGCTCTGTGGAAGCTGAGTTATGCCAGTGTTCCTAACATCTAAATATTGTAGACATTTTAAGTTTCCTAGTTCCTCTGGCAGTTTTTCAACCCTCTTACACCCATCAAGTTCCAACTGTTTGAGACATTTCAACTCACAAATGCTGTTGGGAATTTCTCTTAAAAAAGAGCAATCGTGTAGATGTAATATCTCCAAAGATTCTAATTGGCCAACATCCTCAGGTAACTTCTCAAGAAGCTGACAATGGGAAAGAAATAGGGTTTTGAGATGTTTCAACATACAAATGCTACCAGGGAGATTTTTAACTTTTGTAGCACTTAAATTAAGGTGTTCTAAACATTCCAGTTGGCCAAGGTCCTCTTGCAATTCCTCTATGCCAGTGCAAGAAAGATTAAGAGACCTCAATTGTTGTAAACTACAAATGATTCCTGGAACACTCTTGAGTTTGCAACCACAGAGATTTAGAGAGACAAGCTTATGAAGATTTCCAATTGATGAGGGTACTTCTATATAGGAGGAATTATGTACAAGATTCAGCTCTAGCAAAGTATTGCGGGAGTGCCATGTGAATATATCAACCGGGAATTTCTTCAGATTTAATCCACCTATATGAAGAACCTCAAGAGATTCCATCTGCTCTATGAAAGACACAGATTTTAAACCCCTGCAGTAATCTAGGTTTAAATAGACCAGGCTTTTTAGACATCCACCGTGCACGTCAAGTGCTGCCATTTCCGTGCACCATTCAAGATTTAACCACTCAAGATTGGGTGTCAGCCCCAGGTCAAGGCTCCTTAAACCCCTGCAGTAATTTAGGTTTAAATAGACCAGGCTTTTTAGACATCCACCGTGCACGTCAAGTGCTGCCATTTTCGTGCACCATTCAAGATTTAACCACTCAAGATTGGGTGTCAGCCCCAGGTCAAGGCTCCTTAAACCCCTGCAAAATTTTAGGTTTAAATAGACCAGGCTTTTTAGACATCCATCGTGCACGTAAAGTGCTGCCATTTCCGTGCACCATTCAAGATTTAACCACTCAAGATTGGGTGTCAGCCCCAGGTCAAGGCTCCTTAACTTTGAATTACTCAAATCAAGGAATTTGAGCTTCTTCATAACCTATTACAAAATGTAAAGAGAACAAAAAAAAGTAAAAAATATGTTGGTACGATGACTAGCCAATAGAAATACATATATCATTATAACAAATAATACAAAACAATTGATCAACAATATTACCTTTTCACCTTCCCAAAGTTGTTTAATTTTGCTCCTAGGCATTTCAAGTGCAACAAGATTATTTGCTTCAAATGTTTTGGGTAAACACCGATGAGGGTATTCTTTCCAATGTAGATATTGTAACGAGTTTGGAAAATACTGGCCAGCTTTGTTATGTTTCCAAAACCTTCGAAAAAAATACCACAATTTGTCCACAAGGTCGTGATAAATATGTTCATGACTCACAATAAGACATCTAAGTTTCTTCATATTTCCAATACCTTCCAAAAAATTACCATGAGTGATACATCTTGTTACTTCACTACCCTGCAATTCAAGAACAACGATCATAAAAGTTGTGTTATAACCGATGAAAAATTAGAGAGTTTCATCTCCACCTTACTAATAAAATGGATTCTTACCGAGTTACGAGACAAGACATGTTTGATTTCCTTTTGAATCCATAATCGGGTATGTTTGTTGGGCTCATTCGGATGATCACGGCGTACGATATTCTTGCCCATTTCTACTAGATGGTCATGCATGTCTATGATTACATAACCCCATCTTTTTGAAGTTATAATTAGAGACATTTGCTCAAGAACTCTTAAACCATATTTAGCATGAAATCCGCAACTTTCAAGCATCCTTATTGCATCTTCTTTCTTCCAACCTCTAAGAAAACATGCCACATCTAGGAATATATCCTTGTGATGATCATCTAGGCTTTCATAACCTAGTTCCAGTTTTTTGAGAGTTTCCTTCAAATGAATTGTTTTGAGTCTTTCTAATGTATATGCCCAATCGCTAGAATCTTTACCATAGAGTTTTGAACCCAAAACTTTGATTGTTAAGGGAAGACCACCAGCGTAACTTACAACTTCGTGTGAATACTTTTCATACCCTTGAGTCGGAATGTCTGTGCCAAATGCATGTCTACTGAAAAGGCGAATTGCTTCCTCTTCGAGCAAAAGATTGGCATCTCGTATCCATTTCACTTTATGTTCTTGGAGCACCTGCCCATCTCTAGTTGTAATAATAATTCTACTTCCTGCCTTGAACCAAGTAGTATCACCAGCTAACATCTCAAGCTGGTTTATAGCATCCACATCATCGAGAACAACAAGAACTTTTTTACCACTCAAGTTCTTACTCATTAAGTTTCTACCTTCATGAACTCCACGTACATTGATGGGCCCTTTTAATACATCTGTCAATACTTGTTCTTGCAGCTTCTCCAAGCCGCCAATCTGAGAGGCTTTTTCCCTTACATTCTCAACAAAGCTTTTACCTTCGAAATTAAAAGATATTTTATTAAAAATAGCCCAAGCCAATGTTGTCTTCCCAGCACCTCCCTCGCCCTTGATGCCTATCATGCGGACATCATTTGTACCAAGCTCTAAATACGAATCGAGATCCTGCATCCTTTGTTCCATGCCTATTAAGTCTTTATCAACGTCTATATCAATGGGACGTAACTCAAATGAAACCTTCTCAACAATTAATTTTATGACTTTAGCTTCATGCCTGTAGATCAGAGAAGACGATTCAATTAGTTTGCACAAAAACCCGCATGAATAATCAATTTTCAAGTCTTAAACACAAACTGTAAAACAAGTGTAATTCATTCAAAGTGATAACTTTTTTTATATCAGCATGTTCTGACATCAACTCATTTTCACTCAAACTTATTCTGACCCGACATCCAACCAGATCCGATCAGTCCGTTAGGCATAACATACATGGTAAAACAAGTGTTACATTAGAACATGAGATCCCATAGTAGAGATATAAAGAAGGTAATTACCCGTTAGCAGTCTTCCTCACATCCCAACCAGACAAATTGGCTGCTGCTTTAAGAGCCTCTCTCCATTTTCCAACCTCTGATTCACTCTTGTTCTTATGTACGGCAAGTGCCTCTCCAACTGACCCAGTTTGTTTCCGGACATCAGAGGGATCCACATCGTAGAACACGGGGAAAGCCGTCTGCTCGTTCTTCTTGTGACACTCCATGATGTTCAAAAGCTCGTTTAAGCACCATGATGAAGACGCATAGCGTTTGGAGAACACAATAATGTAGCATCTGGAGTCTTGAATAGATTGTAAGAGCTCATCATGTATCTCTTTTCCTTTCTGGAGTTTCTCATCGTCCTTGAAGGTGCAAATACCATGTCGATCAAGAGCATCATAAAGATGATCAACGAAGGTCTTGCGAGTGTCTTCACCACTGAAGCTAAGAAACACATCATACACGTAGTTCTTGTTGTGAGCGTGTGAACTTGAAGAAGCCATTGAAGCTATGCTTGTGCTTGTTGACAGATGCTAAAAAATTATATGTTTTTTTGAAGAAGCTTTCACCAGATGGTTGCAAAGAAATGAAAGATAAGGTTGGCAAAGTCAATACCTCTGTAATTTCGTCGAAAGCCACCGGCAACAACTTGGATCTTAATTAATGGGCCCCGTCTATTATTTATTTTGGGTTTACTTTTCAAAGTCGTAAGGTCGTCTCCTTTTTTTTTTTTTATCATGTCAGTGGTGGGTATCGTTAGGGTATATTTTGATTAGAAGGCATGAAATGATAAGGTTGTGGGGTTCGGAATTTGCAATGGTTAGATCCATTGTATTTCATATATCATCATGTTTGCTTAAAACGAGGAATAAAAAACATACTACTGAATTACTATGAAACGAGCAGTAAGAGATGCTTTAGATCAGCTAATTAAAAGCTCAAGTACGAGTTTAAGCTTAAAAATTAGTTTGTTTAATAAGCTAATTCAATCCCAGTTCACTTATTGAGTTCGAGCCGGCCTGCAAACTTAACCAACATTCGTCATTCAAGGGTGGAGTTATAATATAGTGAGGTGTAGCATGGGGCAGACCCAAGCCCACCCCAAGGTGGGCGGGCGCACCCCCGGGGAAAAAAAATTAGGGCTAAATTCCGTCGAAAATCTCGTCCGCACCCCTTGGAATTTTTCGTCCGCACCCTTTGGAATTTTCGACCGCACCCTTTGAAATTTTTCGTCCGCACCCCTTAGGTAAAAAGTGTTATCAATTTATATTTTAAATTTTTTTTTAGTAAACTCTTATTTTTTTTAAAAAAATATACTACCTAAATTATATAATTTTTAATACCTAACCAACTAAACCCAAATACCCATACATTTACCCACTTATAATTCCTAACTAGTTAGCCCACTAAGTCTTAGCCCATTAACCAAACCCAACAATATTTCAAACTATAATAAAATAATTAAAGCTCAGAACCTTTAGAAATTCTATCCCGCTCTCTCTCTCTCTCTTGCGTCCCTGCACTGCCAACGAACAACATCACCCAGCGACAACAGTCCAGCAGCCGGCGACCACCGTAATCAACCACTATACCACCGTCGTTCGACACCAAATCTAACCGGAATCCGAACACGGGTAAGTTTCTTTGTTATTTTGATGATTTTGGTTGATATTATAGGAGAAAAAAGGGTAATAAAGTTGTTAAATAGGTTTGAAATTTTGTGTGTTTTGACGTTGTTTATGGTTGTTTAGATGATTTTTAGGGTGATTATGTTGTTTATATATTTTTAGGGTGATTACAACTTACGTTATGATTTCTAGGGCTTGAATAGTTGAAAATTAAAATTGAAACATTATGTTATGGAGCGATGAACTTATGTTATATAGAGAAAGAATTGCTTAAGAAATTAGCTTTAGATGATGTTTTGGATAAATTTCAAAAAATGAAAACCCGTAGGGCATCGACGTTTTAATTATGTTTGTAACAAGGTTTGACATGTTTTTGATGATTATATAAATTTAGTTTGACGTTCGTTTGTTTTACATGACCCGACCCGATACGAACCAATTTTTTTACTTATATACCTAGGGGCCTAAAATTTTTAAAAATGTTCTGCACCCCCATGGAAAAATTCCTGGGTCCGCCACTGGGTGTAGCATGGGCTACGGCTCAATCATGTCTTCGTAGTGTAATTTTTTTTTCGGTTTTATATAAATGATACCCCTGAAAAAATACAGGATTCCTCTAAAAATATGATAATTTAATTTATTAAAATTCTAAATTTTTATTAAGCATAAACCTTGTACAACACCAAACTTGTATGATAATAAAACCCAAATGATAGAGTTAACCCAAATTAAGAATAATTTATTTGAAAGAGGTGCAATTGATAAACTTAGACCAAGCCCTAAAACGATAAAATATCCTTTTTTGTGTATGGGTGGCAAAGTTGGAAATTGAATAGTTGGTGAGTGTTTCTTGTCCTTTGATTGTGTGTCCCAAGCCCAAAAACAATAAAATTTAACCCAAACCCCAAAACAATAAAATATCCGTTGACCGGCGGTTGACCTGCGTGTTTGGTGAGTGTTTCTTGTCCTTTATTTTTTTTGTTTGTTGTTATTGTTTATGTAGTATTGTTATTTGTAGATCTGTTAGGGTTTAGTGTTTAGATAAGTTATAGTTTTCTAGTTAAACTTGGTATTTGAATTCTTTGAAGTTGAAAGTTGATTCCTTGAAGTGAAGATAAAATCACAATAAAAAAAAACAATCTTGAATGAGCCCGGAATATTTGAACAATGCTATGGTAGAATAAGAAACTTTTGATAAAATAAAGACGACGATGTGATCGAACGATTTCAAGCTATGAAAACAAGAAGATGACAAATCTATTAGGCATTCGTTTTACTTTATTTATTATCATTTTTTATTACATGTACACAAATCAAAACGAATTTGATCGATATTTAATACTTTTTTAGAATACACCAAGGATCTTCGTACATTTTAATCTCTAACTTAATACAATTAACGAACTAAAAATTGGGAAAGATGTGAACCACATACAAGGAGCCATTAAAGTCGATATTCTTTGTTGATTTAAACTATCCGCTTTTTCTTAAGTACAAATGAATTTAAATCATAAACATGATTAGTTTACGAAGTTTGATACTACGAACCAGATTAGACTAAGCGGTATGGGGGCCGGCTTAGGCCCGGCGAGGCCCGGCGCCGGTCCCCCACACTGCCCCCCTCGCCCCATCCCGGTTTGACCGGCAGCCCACGCTCGGAGAGGACGGGCCAAATTTCAAAATTATATCCGTTGGTAAACGGATAGTTTAATAAAAAAAATTACCTTTTTCAATTTAAATATATACCATTCTCATCCATTTTATACCATTCTTCTCCCATTTCTTCCATTCTTCTCCAATTCTCTCATCCTTTTTTATAAAAAAAACAATCCCCTTTTTTATAGAATCATGAATCCCTTCAACCCAAACAACCCAAACCCGGACCAACCCAACCCGAACAATCCTAACTTTTTTTCGAGTCCCGGGTGGAGGTGGCGGCTCGGGTGGAGGTGGCGGGAAGGCGTCTTCGAAAATGAACGAGTTGATTTCCGAATTCCGTTCGTTTAAAGACTTTGCGGTCGAAAAATATAGTCACAAGAAAAACGTGTCGGCCGACTATGCTCGAGCGGAGGATTTTAGGATAATGAGGTTGGATCTCGACTCGGTTCCGGAGGAGGAACGAGAGGTGTATCGGAGGATGAAGGAAGATGTGAAGAAAAAATGGACGTCGTAGGTTTTTTTTTTTTTTAGGAAATGTAATTTTTTTTATTTTTCGGAAATGTTTTTTTTTAGGAAATGTAATTTTTTTTATGTTATGAAATCACTTTATTTATGTTGTATTTTTTAACTTTTATAAAGTTTTTATTAAGTTAATAAAAAAACACTTAGAAAATTATAAAATATTGAAGTGAGGTAGCCCAATCCTCCACCCCCCTCAAAAGTAAAGGAGACCCATCCTCCACGAGCCGGTGATGTGACGCCTACGTGGCGGTCCATCCTCATCTGGATGGGCCTCACCATACCCTTTATTCTTAGAAACAAACAATAGACTGTTGATTTGATTTACGGTTGGTATATTTTTCAGTTCCATCTGAAATTTGAAACCTAGATAAGGTCTTGCTGAAAATAACAAATTTGAATTTTAAATATTTTTTAGTATTTTAAATGCAAGTAATGAATTTAAATAAGAGTATAATTTCCATGAAAGCTACTGATGGCAAATGGCAACAACTTGAATCCAAAAATGGGCCCTTGGGTTTACTTTTCAAAGTCGACAAAATGGAATGATAATGAAATTTGAAACCTAGATGACTAGATCCCTTGTAAACCGTGTTTTCATACACCTTGTATGCATAAAATTAAAATGTGCATAAAATAATAAACGTGGCAGTTACTCCTCCGTATGCATGCTGGGCTGACTTCAGCTGTTATGGTGGGTCAAACTGGACCAGGCTGACCCAGTTGATTGGCCCATTCAAATCCAAATGGGTCTTAACGGCTAGCTGGTTTGAATCTTGGGGCGTGTAGCTATCAGCACTGTTGCAGAAATCGGCCTAGGCGGCCGATTAATCGGCGCCTGGGCGCTAGGCGGTCAACTACTGATTAATTTTAAGCTAGTCGGTGAATTAATCGGTAATCGGTCAAAGTCGGTCGTAGGCGGTCCTAGGCGGTGAAAATCGGTCCTAGGCGGTCAAAAATCGGATTAATCGGGCTATATTAATCGGTCAAAATCGGACAAAATCGGTCCTAGGCGGTCCTAGGCGGTCAGAATTGGTCAAAATCGGTCAAAATCGAACCATACTATCTGAAACTTGAAGTATTTATGTGAATTTTGAAGTATTATTTTTATATTATTGGGTATATATATATAATTTTGAAAAAATACATATAAAAATCCCATTCCGATTAATCCCGATTAATCCCGGTTAATCCCGATTAATCCCTAGGCTGTACCTCACCGCCCGACTAGCGCCTAGCGCCTTCTACAACATTGGCTATCAGATGACTTCAAAGGAATCAGCAACTCGGCATTTGATCTCGGAGTGTTTGTAACAGCAGCCCGTTTGAAGCCAAGATCTTCTACCCTGAAGAAACACGGAACTAATTTTAAGTTTAATTAGTGGGTTTATGTTTCAAACATGAGGGTTAATCTTCTTTAGCTTTCCTGAGCTCCGATCTTAACCAATGATCCTGCAAAACCGCACCACCGTTAGCTCGTTAAGAGGGGAATATGGGGGTTTCCCTCTTAACCAGGCTCCGGCGTGAGAATAAGTAACTGCTTTGAGGATAAAACAATGTGTGTTAGTAGTGAGAGTAAAGAGAATCGAATCCATTAACCTGTGCATGAAGGTCTCTATTTATAGCCGAAGAAGTGTAAGAGGAGATGGGCTGATGGGCCTTGGGCCTGAAGGCGACGACAATGAATATCCTCCTTGACTCACTGGTGTCGACCGTTAGTGGTTTCTAGAAGTTCTTCGGTGCTGGCGCACCCTGATTGGAGCCACGTGTCACAGTTGCCGGCCTTCTTGCCCCTCTGCCATCAGCCGTTAAGTGGAGATCGTGAGGCAGTTGTTGCCGCCTCCTGATTGGAGCCACGTGGGCGTCCTTGTGTACTCGCTGCCGTCTGCACGTCAGAAGATCGTGGAGCACGATGGAGCACAGCCTGTTGGACGCTGATTGGCTTGCTTTTTCTGCCACTTGTACCTTTGGTACTTTCTATAGTGGCCCTGCATTGTAGTCCCTGCGCGACCTTTGTTGTGCACGTAGTTGTCTCGCGCAGGGTTTTGGGAGCTGAAGGCCTCTATCCAGAGTACCAAGTATGAAAACTGATGTAGTTCTTTGTTTGGATCTCGCACGGGTTCAGGCTTTGTCTAAGCAACCCGCGCGGGGTGTGCTGATGATCAGTTTTCTTAGTAAGGAGTATGGTCTGGCGAGCGATGTAAAAATGACCTGCGCATCTTTTTGGGACCATACCCCTTCATACCCTTTTGCATACGTTGTTCAAGCCGCTTATAGGTTCCAAACTGTTCAGCTGCCAATCTGTTTATTTATAGACAGGGATTAAAACTTGAGTTTTTTAACCAAAATTACTTGAATGACTGTAACAACTCTCATTAAAAAGTCCTAATTATTATTTTAATTTGGCCAATAGGAAACCCTAATTGAGAAACCCAAGTGATTCTGAACAAACCCTGAAATTTTCAGAACAATTGGAATCAGGATTAGGGCCCCTAAAACTAAGGGGGGGTAAAACCTAGTTAATATTTATCTTCAATTTCGTGCTGCCAAAGTTTTAGAAATTGAAAGTACAAACTCAGCAGAGCTACTCCCAATCGTGGCTACTCTATAACCCTATTTCCCATCTCATACGCATCGTAGCAGTTTTATGCATACGATGCGTATGCCTGAAAAGAACCCATATGCATCGTAGGGGTAAAGTGGCTACGATGCGTATGGCTGACAAAATTTCACCTATAAATAGCAGACATTGGGACTTGAAATTTGGCATAAAATCGACGAAGGAATTCGTTCCAGAAATCGTATTTTCTTTCTGTATACACAAATTAAACACACACTAATCACGAAGTGCTGCCGCAATCAGGGTAATAACTCGATCGCTATTACGATTCAACGTCCGATCGATTATAACTATCCAACGATTGATTAAGTGCCGCTCTAATTGAGTTATACTTGATTTGATTCAAAGAGATTTCAACTTGAATGTTTGAGTACTGCTCGAATTCGGACTATACTCTGTCATTCGTTGTGAATCCACTGAATTGTTAAGTATTGCACTAATCAATCATTGTGAGGGTTTAATCTCGTAAATTGACGTAACTGCTGTATTAGTTACTAACCTATTGTGTGTGCATTATTATTTAAATTAGGTTAATCAAGGCAAATCAGTAGGCTTATAATCTGCTCGTTAAATCTGCAATGTGAGTCATTCTCTTTTTATCAAAATACTTTTCAAAAGAATGTTTTTATCAAAATTATAATTACAGGGATTAAGTCTTTGTTATCTGAAATTACTGCCAGTATGTGGGGGGATGTGCACATAGCTACTAATTATTTATCACTTGGGGTGAAAGGACCCTACAAGTGATATGTCCACAGTCACAGTCCGGTAAAGTGACAACTGGATCAGTTAATTTAAAAGATGAGGCAATTGTAATCGCTCTTAATACTGTACATTATAATAATCAGAATGTTTTACTAAAACCGAATGATTCACTCAGTATTTCCCGCTGACAAAACCTTTTTCAAACATGTCTCAGGTGATCTGTTGTGAGCAAAGGAAAAGTGCCGAGTAGCACTACAAGCTTAGAAAGTGGCTCAATGTAAATAAATAAAGAAACATGTTTTAAGGAAATAAAGGATTTCCCAGTGAAATCAAGTGTTTGTAAATTATGGGAATTATCCCTATATTATATATAAACGAGCAGTTTTACTAATAATCGATCCTGTTTAAAAAGTCTTCCGCTGTCGCTAAATTAAATACCACGGGATTTCCTGCCTCACGGCTCGGGACCGGGTCAAACCGGGGCCACGGGTCGTGACAGGAAAAGGTGGTATCAGAGCCACTGATTTAAGCTTACTATTGATTTTAGCCTATTAAAATAATTAGAAAAGCTAAATTAATATTCTGTGAAAATGTGTTTTATTAACTGATTAATTGTCAAATTACAGTATGGGTAAACAAAAGATTTCTGCTATCTATCACAAATTAGATACTGCAGCCACAGAAAAAGGAACCTCTTCCTCCAAACACCCAGCAAATCTGGGAGAAGGGATTTTTGTCCGTAAAGCAAATTATGAAAATCCTATCACTCAAGATAAAAGAAATTCGATTCTTAGCAAGGGACAGGAGAAAATAAAGAAAACCCAAGTCAAGAAAACGAGGTTTTATTTAGAAATGCAGGAATTAGGAAATAATCCACCTTGGGAAGATACCTTAGATGAAAAATGGGAAAACCTTTATATGCTAGCTACCGTAGCAGAGAATGCAAACCTCTAAAAATATCAATAAATTTGGTCTAGTAGAAAATTTATCCCTAGTAAATAAATAAGTTACAGTGGGTGCTCTTTCCTGTAATATTTTGTACAAATTCGCATGCAATAAAACTTTAATGTTTATTTGTTAAACTTTGTTCCAAAGTTTTAACTTAACATTTTGGTGCATTTTGCATATATGCTATTCAGCATGAATGAGATATCGGAAGCATTTCAGAATCTCAACCTCTACCCAGTACCAATTGAAGTCTCCCACGACTTTACTGGTTATACTGCTGATATAGAGGAACCCCTGGATTCCAAGCTACACCGCTGGAAAAAGCAAAACTTAAAAAGAAAAGAAGATATGTAGGATGGAGGAAAGTGCGCAGGAGAAGTTCAGTCAATAGGAAACTCCCCAAAATAGAAAACCCCATAACCAAAGGAAAAGGAATCGAAATCGGAGAAAGTTCTAAACCAGCAGAAATAGAAACCCAGAAAAATCTCAAACAAAAGGGAATAGAATTTGGAGAAAGTTTCAGACAAACTGAAGAAATCACATTCCAAGATGAAATCGATCGTCTACTGGCAAATTGTGATGTCTTTAGTCCTATCCATAATAATCTATATCCTACCATAGAAACCCAACTTCCTGTTAATCTGGAACCAGCTATTCCAGATCCACTGATCCACACTCTACCTTTAGGTCAAATGGAAGAATGGTGGACAAATGACTGGCCATTCCAGAATATTGTCAACAGTCCTTATTCTTTCCTTCCACAGTGGGAACCAGATCCTATCCCCAATCCTCCAATGAGCTACGAAAACTTAGCCGAACTCCGTCAGTACGGTGAAGAACTGATAAATACAGGAAATAGGATTAGGGATATGGGAGAAAGGATTACCTGGAAGTACGACGAAAGGGAACGTCGTTACTAAAACTACCGGTGACCAAAGAAGAGTGGGGTTAGGAAGAACATCTGTATATTAATAATAATAATTAAATATATAACTCTGTAAAATGGGAAATAAAACAATGTAAGATAAACGGTGTGTATGGATGCCTATCTAAAATATATAAAGTAAAATAGAAGTCGAAATATCGACAATTTTGAGATATATCTGTGTTATAAAATTTTATGTGCTTCTGTGAAATTGTTTTATTCATCATTTGATACTAATCGTTATATTTATAATAATTACCAGATGGAAAACTCTAATAATGAACCAGTAAATGAAGTTAATCAATCTGAGCAACAACCGGAAGATCAATATATGACTAGACAAGATATTGAAAATATAGTTGCTCAAGGGATAGCCAATGCTATTCCAGCCATTGCTGCTGCTGTAAAGAATCCAATGGCAACACAACAAATAGTTCCTAGTAAACGTACTCAGGAAGACAATTTTAGTAATAGTGTAAATGGAGGCAGTAATCATAACGATAATAATCCACGACATGATCCACTTCATAAGAAAATGAAAGCCGCAACACCTGGTTGCACTTTCAAAGAATTTCTTGCTTGCAAACCTGCTGAATTTGCAGGTAATGAAGGAGCAACTGCAGTACTGCGTTGGTTAGAGAAAACCGAAGCAGTAATTGCAATAAGTAAGTGTTCAGAAGAAGATCAGGTGATGTATGCATCAAATTTGTTCAAAGAAGGAGCATTAGAATGGTGGAATATGGTGCTACAATCCAAAGGAAGAAGAATGGCTTATGCCATGAACTGGGAAGAATTCAAGAATCTTGTAGAAAGGAAATACTGTCCTGAATATGAAAAGGAACAAATGACAAATAAGTTCCTTACCCATCAAATGGTGGGTGTAGATTGTCGCGGTTATACTTCGACATTCTTTGAATATGCACGAGTGGTACCTACACTGGCTTCGCCAGAACCGGTACTCATTTCTCGATACATCTGGGGATTAATTAGTGAAATCCACAATATTGTTAAAGCTGCGAGACCTCGCACTATTGACGATGCTGTGGAATTAGCTAATACCTTAACTGATGAACTGGTGCGAACAAGAGAAGAAGACAGAAAGAAGGATTTGGCGCAAAAGATTACCCAAGGATTTCGTGTGGGTAATAATATTAATCGATTCAAGAAAAGAGGAACCGGGCAATCCTCAGTTCCTCCATATTGTAAAAATTGCAAAAAGAAGCATTTTGGAAAATGCAAGGGATATTGCAATTTTTGCAAAATTCCAGGACATCAAGAGGAAAATTGCAGGAAGAAATCCTTAATCTGCTACAACTGTGGCGAAATAGGTCATTTTCGAACCGAATGTCCTAAATTGACAAAAACCACTGACAATAAAGGCAAACAAGCTGACGGAACAACAAAGAAGAATGCTCGCGCATTTCAACTAACTACTCAAGAAGCGGAACTCATTCCTGATGTCATAGCCGGTACGTTCTTGGTCCACGACGTTTATGCAAAAGTATTATTTGACTCTGGTGCCAACCAAAGTTTTATCAATACTTCATTTTGCCAAGCTCTTAAATTACCTTTAACCACCCTTAGGAAAATTTTTACAGTCGAAACGGCAGATGGAAATTCTGTTAACATAAATAAGGTTTTGCAAGAAGGTAAGATAGAACTGTTAGGACATAAGTTTTCTGCAAACCTGTTACCTATGAATTTAACCGGATTCGATGTCATATTAGGAATGGATTGGTTAATAGCCAACCATGCTCGAATCCTTTGTGACAAGAATTCCGTAGAAATCCGTACTCCTACAGGAGAGGTAATTTTAATTACCGGAGATAAACCACGAAAGCCACTAAAGTTCATATCAGTAATGAAAGTTGCTAGTTATGAACGAAAGCAAGGAATGGTGTATATGATTTCAGTAATCATTAACACTAAAAGTAAGGAACTTTCAGACATCCCTATAGTTTCAGAATACCCAGACATATTTCCAGAAGAATTACCTGGGTTACCACCAGATAGGGAAGTAGAGTTTAGAATTCATCTAATTCCAGGTACTACCCCAATAGCTAAGGCACCATATAGATTAGCACCCACAGAAATGTTAGAATTGAAGAAACAATTAGATGAATTGTTAAGTAAAGGATTCATACAACCTAGCTCATCCCCTTGGGGAGCGCCGGTGTTGTTCGTAAAGAAGAAGGATGGTTCAATGAGAATGTGTATCGATTATAGAGAATTGAATAAGGTCACAATTAAGAATCGATATCCATTACCTAGGATTGATGATCTTTTTGATCAACTTCAAGGTGCTAGGTATTTTTCTAAGATAGATTTAAGATCAGGATATCACCAGTTAAAGGTTCAAGAAGAAGACATACCTAAAACTGCTTTCAGAACTAGGTATGGCCATTATGAGTTTACAGTCATGCCCTTTGGGTTAACAAATGCACCTGCTGCATTCATGGACATGATGAATCGAATCTGTAAACCATACTTGGATAAATTTGTAATCGTATTCATCGACGATATACTTATTTATTCCAAAAGTCAGGAGGAACATTGCGAACATTTACATACACTCTTAACTTTGTTAAGAAAAGAAAAGTTGTATGCCAAATTCTCGAAGTGTGAATTTTGGTTACAAGAAGTGCAATTCTTAGGTCACATGGTGAATCATGAAGGTATTCACGTAGATCCTGTCAAGATAGAGGCGATTACCAATTGGAAGGTTCCACAAACTGCAATGGAAATTAGAAGTTTTATAGGATTAGCTGGATATTATAGACGATTTATTAAGGATTTTTCCAAAATAGCTGTACCATTAACTAAGCTAACCTGTAAAGCCGTTAAGTTTGAATGGGGATCTAAACAAGAAGAGGCTTTTAGAATTTTGAAACAGAAACTAACTCATGCACCAATCTTAGCCTTACCAGAAGGAACAGAAGATTTTGAAGTATATTGTGATGCTTCAAAATTAGGATTCGGATGTGTGTTGATGCAACGCAAGAAGGTAATTGCGTATGCCTCTCGGCAATTGAAAAAGCACGAAGAAAACTATACGACTCATGACTTAGAATTAGGAGCCGTAATTTTTGCCCTTAAGATTTGGAGACATTATCTTTACGGAAGTAAATTTACTGTCTACACAGACCACAAAAGTTTAAGATATATATTTGGGCAAAAAGAGTTGAACATGAGGCAAAGGAGATGGATGGAAATCCTAAATGATTACGACTGTGATATTCAGTATCACGAAGGAAAGGCGAATATAGTTGCAGATGCCTTAAGTCGTAAGTATCATGAAAAACAAAAGCGAGTCCGTGCTCTCAGATTAAATCTACAAGTAGATTTAATGGAACAATTGAAAAATGTTCAAGTTACAGCTATACAAGACGATGCTGAAGGAATGAAAGGACGAATTAAAGAATTAGAACTAGGAGCAGATGGAATTTGGAGATTCCACAAAAGTAGAATTTGGGTACCTAAGTATGGAGACTTAAGACCTAAAATTTTAGAAGAAGCCCATAAATCTAGGTATACTATACATCCAGGAAACACCAAGATGTACCAAGATTTAAGAAAGAATTTCTGGTGGATAGGAATGAAGAAGGATATAGCAAGATACGTTTCTAAATGTCTTACTTGTTCACAAGTTAAGGCAGAACATCAGAAACCCTCAGGTTTACTACAACAATTGGAAATGCCAATATGGAAATGGGAACTTATAACAATGGATTTTGTTACTAAGTTACCCAAGACCAGAAAAGGTAATGATACGATTTGGGTAATTGTGAATCGATTAACCAAATCAGCTCACTTTTTACCTATGAAAGAAACATTTAGCATGGAAAGATTAGCCAAGTTGTACGTAGACGAAGTGGTATCATTACATGGAGTCCCACTCTCCATTGTATCAGATAGAGATAGTCGTTTTACTTCTCGTTTCTGGAAAAGTTTCCAGCAAGCTATGGGAACTCGACTAAATCTAAGCACTGCATATCATCCACAAACAGATGGGCAAAGTGAAAGAACAATCCAAACTCTAGAAGACATGCTCCGAGCATGTGTGATAGATTTTGGTGGAAACTGGGACGATCAATTACCATTAATTGAATTCTCCTATAATAATAGTTACCATTCAAGCATTGAAACTGCCCCATTTGAAGCACTTTATGGAAGAAAGTGTAGAACTCCAGTTTGTTGGGCAGAAATAGGAGAAAGCCAATTATCAGGTCCTGAAATAGTACAAGAAACGACCGACAAGATTGCTCAAATCAAGGAAAGATTGAAGACTGCTCGTGATCGCCAGAAGAGTTATGCAGACAATAGATGCAAGCCGTTAGAATTCCAAGTTGGAGACAGAGTACTATTAAAAGTTTCTCCTTGGAAAGGAGTAGTTAGATTCGGAAAGAAAGGAAAGTTAAGTCCAAGATACGTAGGACCATTTCCAGTGATCCAACGTATAGGACCAGTTGCTTATCGTTTAAAACTACCAGAAGAGTTAGCTGGAGTACATGATGTATTTCATGTATCCAATCTCAAGAAATGTTTAACAGACGAATCACTGGTAGTACCTCTTCAAGATATAGAAGTAAATGAAAAGCTGAAATTTGTTGAAAAACCTCTTCA
Organism: Helianthus tuberosus; assembly: GCA_030545235.1. NCBI lineage: Eukaryota > Viridiplantae > Streptophyta > Magnoliopsida > Asterales > Asteraceae > Helianthus > Helianthus tuberosus. Next base: position 10,224,748 of record CM060450.1, on the reverse strand, counting down.
AATTGAGGATCGAAAGATCAAGTTTCTCAAACATAAACGACTAGTATTAGTCAAAGTCAGATGGGATTCAAGGAGAGGACCAGAATACACTTGGGAATTGGAATCAGAAATAAAGCGAAAGTATCCTCATTTATTCCAGTAAATCTCGAGGACGAGATTTTATTAAGGTAGGGAGAATGTAACAACTCTCATTAAAAAGTCCTAATTATTATTTTAATTTGGCCAATAGGAAACCCTAATTGAGAAACCCAAGTGATTCTGAACAAACCCTAAAATTTTTAGAACAATTGGAATCAGGATTAGGGCCCCTAAAACTAAGGGGGGTAAAACCTAGTTAATATTTATCTTCAATTTCGTGCTGCCAAAGTTTTAGAAATTGAAAGTACAAACTCAGCAGAGCTACTCCCAATCGTGGCTACTCTATAACCCTATTTCCCATCTCATACGCATCGTAACAGTTTTATGCATACGATGCGTATGCCTGAAAAGAACCCATACGCATCGTAGGGGTAAAGTGGCTACGATGCGTATGGCTGACAAAATTTCACCTATAAATAGCAGACATTGGGACTTGAAATTTGGCATAAAATCGACGAAGGAATTCGTTCCAGAAATCGTATTTTCTTTCTGTATACACAAATTAAACACACACTAATCACGAAGTGCTGCCGCAATCAGGGTAATAACTCGATCGCTATTACGATTCAACGTCCGATCGATTATAACTATCCAACGATTGATTAAGTGCCGCTCTAATTGAGTTATACTTGATTTGATTCAAAGAGATTTCAACTTGAATGTTTGAGTACTGCTCGAATTCGGACTATACTCTGTCATTCGTTGTGAATCCACTGAATTGTTAAGTATTGCACTAATCAATCATTGTGAGGGTTTAATCTCGTAAATTGACGTAACTGCTGTATTAGTTACTAACCTATTGTGTGTGCATTATTATTTAAATTAGGTTAATCAAGGCAAATCAGTAGGCTTATAATCTGCTCGTTAAATCTGCAATGTGAGTCATTCTCTTTTTATCAAAATACTTTTCAAAAGAATGTTTTTATCAAAATTATAATTACAGGGATTAAGTCTTTGTTATCTGAAATTACTGCCAGTATGTGGGGGGATGTGCACATAGCTACTAATTATTTATCACTTGGGGTGAAAGGACCCTACAAGTGATATGTCCACAGTCACAGTCCGGTAAAGTGACAACTGGATCAGTTAATTTAAAAGATGAGGCAATTGTAATCGCTCTTAATACTGTACATTATAATAATCAGAATGTTTTACTAAAACCGAATGATTCACTCAGTATTTCCCGCTGACAAAACCTTTTTCAAACATGTCTCAGGTGATCTGTTGTGAGCAAAGGAAAAGTGCCGAGTAGCACTACAAGCTTAGAAAGTGGCTCAATGTAAATAAATAAAGAAACATGTTTTAAGGAAATAAAGGATTTCCCAGTGAAATCAAGTGTTTGTAAATTATGGGAATTATCCCTATATTATATATAAACGAGCAGTTTTACTAATAATCGATCCTGTTTAAAAAGTCTTCCGCTGTCGCTAAATTAAATACCACGGGATTTCCTGCCTCACGGCTCGGGACCGGGTCAAACCGGGGCCACGGGTCGTGACAGGAAAAGGTGGTATCAGAGCCACTGATTTAAGCTTACTATTGATTTTAGCCTATTAAAATAATTAGAAAAGCTAAATTAATATTCTGTGAAAATGTGTTTTATTAACTGATTAATTGTCAAATTACAGTATGGGTAAACAAAAGATTTCTGCTATCTATCACAAATTAGATACTGCAGCCACAGAAAAAGGAACCTCTTCCTCCAAACACCCAGCAAATCTGGGAGAAGGGATTTTTGTCCGTAAAGCAAATTATGAAAATCCTATCACTCAAGATAAAAGAAATTCGATTCTTAGCAAGGGACAGGAGAAAATAAAGAAAACCCAAGTCAAGAAAACGAGGTTTTATTTAGAAATGCAGGAATTAGGAAATAATCCACCTTGGGAAGATACCTTAGATGAAAAATGGGAAAACCTTTATATGCTAGCTACCGTAGCAGAGAATGCAAACCTCTAAAAATATCAATAAATTTGGTCTAGTAGAAAATTTATCCCTAGTAAATAAATAAGTTACAGTGGGTGCTCTTTCCTGTAATATTTTGTACAAATTCGCATGCAATAAAACTTTAATGTTTATTTGTTAAACTTTGTTCCAAAGTTTTAACTTAACATTTTGGTGCATTTTGCATATATGCTATTCAGCATGAATGAGATATCGGAAGCATTTCAGAATCTCAACCTCTACCCAGTACCAATTGAAGTCTCCCACGACTTTACTGGTTATACTGCTGATATAGAGGAACCCCTGGATTCCAAGCTACACCGCTGGAAAAAGCAAAACTTAAAAAGAAAAGAAGATATGTAGGATGGAGGAAAGTGCGCAGGAGAAGTTCAGTCAATAGGAAACTCCCCAAAATAGAAAACCCCATAACCAAAGGAAAAGGAATCGAAATCGGAGAAAGTTCTAAACCAGCAGAAATAGAAACCCAGAAAAATCTCAAACAAAAGGGAATAGAATTTGGAGAAAGTTTCAGACAAACTGAAGAAATCACATTCCAAGATGAAATCGATCGTCTACTGGCAAATTGTGATGTCTTTAGTCCTATCCATAATAATCTATATCCTACCATAGAAACCCAACTTCCTGTTAATCTGGAACCAGCTATTCCAGATCCACTGATCCACACTCTACCTTTAGGTCAAATGGAAGAATGGTGGACAAATGACTGGCCATTCCAGAATATTGTCAACAGTCCTTATTCTTTCCTTCCACAGTGGGAACCAGATCCTATCCCCAATCCTCCAATGAGCTACGAAAACTTAGCCGAACTCCGTCAGTACGGTGAAGAACTGATAAATACAGGAAATAGGATTAGGGATATGGGAGAAAGGATTACCTGGAAGTACGACGAAAGGGAACGTCGTTACTAAAACTACCGGTGACCAAAGAAGAGTGGGGTTAGGAAGAACATCTGTATATTAATAATAATAATTAAATATATAACTCTGTAAAATGGGAAATAAAACAATGTAAGATAAACGGTGTGTATGGATGCCTATCTAAAATATATAAAGTAAAATAGAAGTCGAAATATCGACAATTTTGAGATATATCTGTGTTATAAAATTTTATGTGCTTCTGTGAAATTGTTTTATTCATCATTTGATACTAATCGTTATATTTATAATAATTACCAGATGGAAAACTCTAATAATGAACCAGTAAATGAAGTTAATCAATCTGAGCAACAACCGGAAGATCAATATATGACTAGACAAGATATTGAAAATATAGTTGCTCAAGGGATAGCCAATGCTATTCCAGCCATTGCTGCTGCTGTAAAGAATCCAATGGCAACACAACAAATAGTTCCTAGTAAACGTACTCAGGAAGACAATTTTAGTAATAGTGTAAATGGAGGCAGTAATCATAACGATAATAATCCACGACATGATCCACTTCATAAGAAAATGAAAGCCGCAACACCTGGTTGCACTTTCAAAGAATTTCTTGCTTGCAAACCTGCTGAATTTGCAGGTAATGAAGGAGCAACTGCAGTACTGCGTTGGTTAGAGAAAACCGAAGCAGTAATTGCAATAAGTAAGTGTTCAGAAGAAGATCAGGTGATGTATGCATCAAATTTGTTCAAAGAAGGAGCATTAGAATGGTGGAATATGGTGCTACAATCCAAAGGAAGAAGAATGGCTTATGCCATGAACTGGGAAGAATTCAAGAATCTTGTAGAAAGGAAATACTGTCCTGAATATGAAAAGGAACAAATGACAAATAAGTTCCTTACCCATCAAATGGTGGGTGTAGATTGTCGCGGTTATACTTCGACATTCTTTGAATATGCACGAGTGGTACCTACACTGGCTTCGCCAGAACCGGTACTCATTTCTCGATACATCTGGGGATTAATTAGTGAAATCCACAATATTGTTAAAGCTGCGAGACCTCGCACTATTGACGATGCTGTGGAATTAGCTAATACCTTAACTGATGAACTGGTGCGAACAAGAGAAGAAGACAGAAAGAAGGATTTGGCGCAAAAGATTACCCAAGGATTTCGTGTGGGTAATAATAATAATCGATTCAAGAAAAGAGGAACCGGGCAATCCTCAGTTCCTCCATATTGTAAAAATTGCAAAAAGAAGCATTTTGGAAAATGCAAGGGATATTGCAATTTTTGCAAAATTCCAGGACATCAAGAGGAAAATTGCAGGAAGAAATCCTTAATCTGCTACAACTGTGGCGAAATAGGTCATTTTCGAACCGAATGTCCTAAATTGACAAAAACCACTGACAATAAAGGCAAACAAGCTGACGGAACAACAAAGAAGAATGCTCGCGCATTTCAACTAACTACTCAAGAAGCGGAACTCATTCCTGATGTCATAGCCGGTACGTTCTTGGTCCACGACGTTTATGCAAAAGTATTATTTGACTCTGGTGCCAACCAAAGTTTTATCAATACTTCATTTTGCCAAGCTCTTAAATTACCTTTAACCACCCTTAGGAAAATTTTTACAGTCGAAACGGCAGATGGAAATTCTGTTAACATAAATAAGGTTTTGCAAGAAGGTAAGATAGAACTGTTAGGACATAAGTTTTCTGCAAACCTGTTACCTATGAATTTAACCGGATTCGATGTCATATTAGGAATGGATTGGTTAATAGCCAACCATGCTCGAATCCTTTGTGACAAGAATTCCGTAGAAATCCGTACTCCTACAGGAGAGGTAATTTTAATTACCGGAGATAAACCACGAAAGCCACTAAAGTTCATATCAGTAATGAAAGTTGCTAGTTATGAACGAAAGCAAGGAATGGTGTATATGATTTCAGTAATCATTAACACTAAAAGTAAGGAACTTTCAGACATCCCTATAGTTTCAGAATACCCAGACATATTTCCAGAAGAATTACCTGGGTTACCACCAGATAGGGAAGTAGAGTTTAGAATTCATCTAATTCCAGGTACTACCCCAATAGCTAAGGCACCATATAGATTAGCACCCACAGAAATGTTAGAATTGAAGAAACAATTAGATGAATTGTTAAGTAAAGGATTCATACAACCTAGCTCATCCCCTTGGGGAGCGCCGGTGTTGTTCGTAAAGAAGAAGGATGGTTCAATGAGAATGTGTATCGATTATAGAGAATTGAATAAGGTCACAATTAAGAATCGATATCCATTACCTAGGATTGATGATCTTTTTGATCAACTTCAAGGTGCTAGGTATTTTTCTAAGATAGATTTAAGATCAGGATATCACCAGTTAAAGGTTCAAGAAGAAGACATACCTAAAACTGCTTTCAGAACTAGGTATGGCCATTATGAGTTTACAGTCATGCCCTTTGGGTTAACAAATGCACCTGCTGCATTCATGGACATGATGAATCGAATCTGTAAACCATACTTGGATAAATTTGTAATCGTATTCATCGACGATATACTTATTTATTCCAAAAGTCAGGAGGAACATTGCGAACATTTACATACACTCTTAACTTTGTTAAGAAAAGAAAAGTTGTATGCCAAATTCTCGAAGTGTGAATTTTGGTTACAAGAAGTGCAATTCTTAGGTCACATGGTGAATCATGAAGGTATTCACGTAGATCCTGTCAAGATAGAGGCGATTACCAATTGGAAGGTTCCACAAACTGCAATGGAAATTAGAAGTTTTATAGGATTAGCTGGATATTATAGACGATTTATTAAGGATTTTTCCAAAATAGCTGTACCATTAACTAAGCTAACCTGTAAAGCCGTTAAGTTTGAATGGGGATCTAAACAAGAAGAGGCTTTTAGAATTTTGAAACAGAAACTAACTCATGCACCAATCTTAGCCTTACCAGAAGGAACAGAAGATTTTGAAGTATATTGTGATGCTTCAAAATTAGGATTCGGATGTGTGTTGATGCAACGCAAGAAGGTAATTGCGTATGCCTCTCGGCAATTGAAAAAGCACGAAGAAAACTATACGACTCATGACTTAGAATTAGGAGCCGTAATTTTTGCCCTTAAGATTTGGAGACATTATCTTTACGGAAGTAAATTTACTGTCTACACAGACCACAAAAGTTTAAGATATATATTTGGGCAAAAAGAGTTGAACATGAGGCAAAGGAGATGGATGGAAATCCTAAATGATTACGACTGTGATATTCAGTATCACGAAGGAAAGGCAAATATAGTTGCAGATGCCTTAAGTCGTAAGTATCATGAAAAACAAAAGCGAGTCCGTGCTCTCAGATTAAATCTACAAGTAGATTTAATGGAACAATTGAAAAATGTTCAAGTTACAGCTATACAAGACGATGCTGAAGGAATGAAAGGACGAATTAAAGAATTAGAACTAGGAGCAGATGGAATTTGGAGATTCCACAAAAGTAGAATTTGGGTACCTAAGTATGGAGACTTAAGACCTAAAATTTTAGAAGAAGCCCATAAATCTAGGTATACTATACATCCAGGAAACACCAAGATGTACCAAGATTTAAGAAAGAATTTCTGGTGGATAGGAATGAAGAAGGATATAGCAAGATACGTTTCTAAATGTCTTACTTGTTCACAAGTTAAGGCAGAACATCAGAAACCCTCAGGTTTACTACAACAATTGGAAATGCCAATATGGAAATGGGAACTTATAACAATGGATTTTGTTACTAAGTTACCCAAGACCAGAAAAGGTAATGATACGATTTGGGTAATTGTGAATCGATTAACCAAATCAGCTCACTTTTTACCTATGAAAGAAACATTTAGCATGGAAAGATTAGCCAAGTTGTACGTAGACGAAGTGGTATCATTACATGGAGTCCCACTCTCCATTGTATCAGATAGAGATAGTCGTTTTACTTCTCGTTTCTGGAAAAGTTTCCAGCAAGCTATGGGAACTCGACTAAATCTAAGCACTGCATATCATCCACAAACAGATGGGCAAAGTGAAAGAACAATCCAAACTCTAGAAGACATGCTCCGAGCATGTGTGATAGATTTTGGTGGAAACTGGGATGATCAATTACCATTAATTGAATTCTCCTATAATAATAGTTACCATTCAAGCATTGAAACTGCCCCATTTGAAGCACTTTATGGAAGAAAGTGTAGAACTCCAGTTTGTTGGGCAGAAATAGGAGAAAGCCAATTATCAGGTCCTGAAATAGTACAAGAAACGACCGACAAGATTGCTCAAATCAAGGAAAGATTGAAGACTGCTCGTGATCGCCAGAAGAGTTATGCAGACAATAGATGCAAGCCGTTAGAATTCCAAGTTGGAGACAGAGTACTATTAAAAGTTTCTCCTTGGAAAGGAGTAGTTAGATTCGGAAAGAAAGGAAAGTTAAGTCCAAGATACGTAGGACCATTTCCAGTGATCCAACGTATAGGACCAGTTGCTTATCGTTTAAAACTACCAGAAGAGTTAGCTGGAGTACATGATGTATTTCATGTATCCAATCTCAAGAAATGTTTAACAGACGAATCACTGGTAGTACCTCTTCAAGATATAGAAGTAAATGAAAAGCTGAAATTTGTTGAAAAACCTCTTCAAATTGAGGATCGAAAGATCAAGTTTCTCAAACATAAACGACTAGTATTAGTCAAAGTCAGATGGGATTCAAGGAGAGGACCAGAATACACTTGGGAATTGGAATCAGAAATAAAGCGAAAGTATCCTCATTTATTCCAGTAAATCTCGAGGACGAGATTTTATTAAGGTAGGGAGAATGTAACAACTCTCATTAAAAAGTCCTAATTATTATTTTAATTTGGCCAATAGGAAACCCTAATTGAGAAACCCAAGTGATTCTGAACAAACCCTGAAATTTTTAGAACAATTGGAATCAGGATTAGGGCCCCTAAAACTAAGGGGGGTAAAACCTAGTTAATATTTATCTTCAATTTCGTGCTGCCAAAGTTTTAGAAATTGAAAGTACAAACTCAGCAGAGCTACTCCCAATTGTGGCTACTCTATAACCCTATTTCCCATCTCATACGCATCGTAGCAGTTTTATGCATACGATGCGTATGCCTGAAAAGAACCCATACGCATCGTAGGGGTAAAGTGGCTACGATGCGTATGGCTGACAAAATTTCACCTATAAATAGCAGACATTGGGACTTGAAATTTGGCATAAAATCGACGAAGGAATTCGTTCCAGAAATCGTATTTTCTTTCTGTATACACAAATTAAACACACACTAATCACGAAGTGCTGCCGCAATCAGGGTAATAACTCGATCGCTATTACGATTCAACGTCCGATCGATTATAACTATCCAACGATTGATTAAGTGCCGCTCTAATTGAGTTATACTTGATTTGATTCAAAGAGATTTCAACTTGAATGTTTGAGTACTGCTCGAATTCGGACTATACTCTGTCATTCGTTGTGAATCCACTGAATTGTTAAGTATTGCACTAATCAATCATTGTGAGGGTTTAATCTCGTAAATTGACGTAACTGCTGTATTAGTTACTAACCTATTGTGTGTGCATTATTATTTAAATTAGGTTAATCAAGGCAAATCAGTAGGCTTATAATCTGCTCGTTAAATCTGCAATGTGAGTCATTCTCTTTTTATCAAAATACTTTTCAAAAGAATGTTTTTATCAAAATTATAATTACAGGGATTAAGTCTTTGTTATCTGAAATTACTGCCAGTATGTGGGGGGATGTGCACATAGCTACTAATTATTTATCACTTGGGGTGAAAGGACCCTACAAGTGATATGTCCACAGTCACAGTCCGGTAAAGTGACAACTGGATCAGTTAATTTAAAAGATGAGGCAATTGTAATCGCTCTTAATACTGTACATTATAATAATCAGAATGTTTTACTAAAACCGAATGATTCACTCAGTATTTCCCGCTGACAAAACCTTTTTCAAACATGTCTCAGGTGATCTGTTGTGAGCAAAGGAAAAGTGCCGAGTAGCACTACAAGCTTAGAAAGTGGCTCAATGTAAATAAATAAAGAAACATGTTTTAAGGAAATAAAGGATTTCCCAGTGAAATCAAGTGTTTGTAAATTATGGGAATTATCCCTATATTATATATAAACGAGCAGTTTTACTAATAATCGATCCTGTTTAAAAAGTCTTCCGCTGTCGCTAAATTAAATACCACGGGATTTCCTGCCTCACGGCTCGGGACCGGGTCAAACCGGGGCCACGGGTCGTGACAGGAAAAGTGACAATGACTTTAACGTGGCCCCTATTTTAAACATGTTCATGATATTAGACGTAACGAGAGCCATAGAACCATAAAGATTCTAAATTTTTAAGGGGTCATGTTCTTTTAAGAGTTAAATCAATGTCAAAAAGGATCGCTTGCAATGGAAGATAAGAGGGAAGTGTTGAAACTAGCAACTCAAAGTAAAATCGATTGTCATCTTCGCCAAAATTTATGTCGTGTCGTGGTTGATGTCTGAGCATTCAGTTAAATCTCCAACTGCGCCAAACGTTGGGATTGATGTGAGGCATGTGCGTCGCTCGCATTCTTGAAAAAGAAGGTGTGTGTAGTTGTTTTTATAATTAGGAATATATTCTTTTGTTATTGCTGTTTTGCCGAATGTTGAACATATTGGAGTTAGGGATGTTTATCAGGTTGATCGTTTTGTGTTATTCGCGTTTTTTAGATGTTTGAAAGTCTAACCAAAAGCTGGCCCTATTAACTATTAACTATCGTTTTAATCAGTTTTCCGGTAACGAGTTTGTTCAGGTAAGGTTCTTCGGGTAAACAAGGTTAGACTTGGTTCAAATGGGAAAATTGTTAAAAGTAGTTTGTGTTCATGTATTAATTTTTAGGTTTGTCTTGCATATCTTTAGGTGGTTTCAGTGGCAACTCTATGTTATATGTTGTTAGTTTTTTTTTTTTTTTTTTTAATCTTTGTTTGTTTGTTAAGTGTCCAAGACCCTGAATCAATTACATAGATTAAGACACCTGTTTTGTAAGCTAAAGAGTCTTTTTTGTTTGTGATTTTATTTTTTATATAATTTAATTTGTTGTTGATTTTGTAGGGCTCAAGACTGAAGTTGGTGGTCTTATTTTAGTTGCGCCCTATATTTGCATGTCCAATGCCTACTCAAGTAAGTGTAGATATTCTTATCCAATATTTTAAATTTTATAACAATAATTTAGTACAAAACCGGATGTTAGTGCACATTAAGCCGGAAATAGATTAAGAAAAAAATGGGCCTGACTGGGTCACTGATCCTAATGGTGTACCCACCAACCCATAAGCTTAATATTTATACACTAATATGTCCATGTTTCACAATCAACTGAAAGGTGTGTCCGCATTTAATTGAAAGTGTTTTATTGAATTTTCGAATATGTCCATGTTTCATGGGAAAGGTGTGCCCTCATTTAAATGAAAGTTCGTTATCGAATTTTCTACGAAAAAAGTGGAGAACAAAGATTTTTGCTTAACGAACTTCTCCAAAACATACACACTCAAGCAATGCGCTAAAAAGGACACCAAGAATGATGATAGGGAAATATAACTTTTAGAAAGTTGCATGTTTTGGAAAATTGCTACTAGAAGCCGTTAGCAAAGAAGCTATGGTGGTTATGGAGGACGGTTTATATTTAGGTAATGTGGTTGCCTTACACTCTTTATGCATACAATGATTAATGTTACACAGACACTTGGGTCCATTCTATTAAGTTATCAGTATAGTAAATTCTCTGCCTCAAATTGTAGTTTTTATGAATTATTTGTTGTTAGAAAAAGCAGCGTTTTTCTACTTTCAGTGTCAATAATAGAGTTTTAATGGGAAGAGGGTGAAGATACACTTAAAGTAAATAAGTTGCAAAGTATAGAAAGCCGTAAATCTATCATAAAGTAAAATAAAGATGACTTTTTTTTGTTTGGCCTATTTAAATCTAATACTCTAAAGTTGGCTTGAACTATGCCTATGACTACTAACTGTATAGTATATCCTAAATTCAACAGTTCCTCTTCATAGTAGACAACATTATTTAATAGTTCATTACTCAATTCCCATTATGATATTTTGCCTTTTTATGACAATACAATGGTTTTACTTCAACTTGCTTCTATACTTATCTTCTGTATTTTGTTCATAGATCAATAGCAAGACCAACCAAAGAAACCAAAATTCCAAACTCCATAAAAATCGGTCAACAGGTGTCGCATTTTGTAAACATAGCTAATGATATATATTTTACTTTGTGACACATCGTTCATTTTGATTTTATTTTGTCCTTTTCCGATCCATGGTTGATTTGATGTCGCCTTAAAAAGCTCATTAGATATCTAAAGTAATTTAGTATAAATTTTTTAGTTAAATGTGGCAATTTTAACCGCTTACCACTGAATATGTTTCTTTCGTTTGTGTTATGGTAAAACATGTTATGGATGTCAAGTAGTTTTCGAAGCCAACTTCGATGCATCATGCACATAGGAATGCCAAGTTGAATAGAATGCCAAGTTGAATGGGATTCACAATGCCACATTTTTTCAACCAGATCTCATATAGTATTAGTGAATCTCATCATTAGTTTCATGTTCAATGATTAATTAGTAAATTTTGTTCGATAACATGCTTTAACATTCTACAAGTACAGAAAGTGGTCACATTACATTTAAAGGATGAATGACTTTTTGTTGATGTAATGAGTGAAGCTTTTTTGTTTGGCTTAGATTTTTAAATTTTTATTTCTAAACATGTGTTGTGCTATCTGTTTGAGCTATGGTTGACAATTTTTACTTCAATTAATTCATGTATGTGGTTTGTGCAAAATTTGAAGTAATTTTTAAGTTGTCAACTGTAGTTGGAGCTGATATAGATAAAGGTAGAATTGAATTGTTACCGAAGGAAGTCAAGGGTAAAGATATCACAGAACTAATTCCTGCCGGCAGGGAGAGGCTGGCTTCAGTTCCATCTGGTGGTGTTGGTGTTGCAGTTGCTGCTGGTGGTGTTGGTGTTGCAGTTGATGCTGGAACTGGTGGTGGTACCGCACCTAATATAAACGGCTAAATGGGTACAATTAAAAACGATTGGCCAGCATCTTATAATGCATAAATGATTTTAATTAGAAGACTATTATTATCATTTATAATGTATATTTGATCAAAATATAGTTATTCCTTATTATGTTAGTAATTATTTGATGGACGTAATTACCATTATTATCTAATCAAGGGTTTGTACTTGGATGTATATAAGGAGAGATAACTAGAGAGATAAAGGACACACAATCATAATAACATCAAGAACTCAAGAATTCGTTCGTTCTCTCTCTCAAACATGTTCATCAAGAACGTTTGAAAACATGGGTTTTTATTTTATTTAACGACATAAATGAATTAATGCAAATTAAATTTTTCGACCCGTGAGTATTCGCGGGTGATAACCTAGTTGCTACATAAACAAATCACACTTTGGAAAAAAGATTGGAAAATGGGCTCCCCGCCTTTCATTTGTTCTTTTTTTTTAATAAAAAGCTCTAGAAAACTTATACCACACATCATCTTCCGTAAAAAATTAATAAAAAACAAAAATCAGAAAGTCAGATTACTAACCTTTGGAAGTCAAAGTGAAATGATGAAAAGGCATCCTGTCAAATAAATAGCTGATTCAATTCCGATGGTCTCCAAAGCATGGAAATCTCTAATCACCATGTACGTAGGAACTGGAATTTCCACAAATCGATATCTAGAATTGATTCAATACAGAGGGTGTTTGGGTTAGCTTATTTAAGTTAAAAAGGGCTTTTTTGTGAGAAGGACTTACTAATTTATGACTTTTTGAAAATGACTTTTTAAAAAAGTGTTTGAGTTAGCTTATAAGCCAATAAGTCAATAAGTAGTTTTTTTTAAAAGGTGTTTGGTTTAACTTATTCATGTAAAATGACCAAAAAGGACATCTTTTAAAAAGTGTTTGGTTTAGCTTATTTAATTTTTTTTTTTCTCTCTTGCATGTTGAAAAACAACTTCATGAAACATCTAACATAAAATTTGTTTACATATAGTTTAAAATTTCCTAATTCGAATATAATAATATTACATTCAGATTGCTAAAAAACACGAACAAAATGCACAAGAATAACAAACTAATGTCATACTATGTTCTTCTTCGTGATTCCATTATATCTTGCGTAATCACATCTCTTATCGCTGCCATATACATACCATCATCATCCGTACGATTTGTAGACGGAACTTCTTCATGAAGTTCATCACTAGTACCGCGGGGATTGTAAGATTCTTGTTGGGCTGTGTTAAATGCTTCATCAAACATACCACACTTTTTGACAAAGTTATGGATCGCCATCGATGCTATCACAATACTCACTTGGTGCTCGTATGTGTAATTAACAAGCATATCTCTCAATAATGCCCACCTAGCTTTCCATACTCCAAAGGTTCGTTCAATGATATTCCGCAATGACGAGTGGTGATAGTTAAATGTCTCTTTTGGTCCGCGAGGAGCACGCATAGCACTACTCTGTCCACGTTGAAATTCTGGTATATGATAACGAATGGTTTGACCATTGTATGGAGCAAGATACCCTTTAGTATTTGGGTATCCGGCATCAACAACGTAATATTTGTCTACAAATATAACAAACATTTGTTAGTCGTTTCAAACAAGTATTAACAACATAAAAAAATGCTTTATACTAACCACCCGTTGGATGTGGAAATAGAAGCTCCGGCCTCCGTAAGGCTTCATTGAAGATTCTGGTGTCATGTGCACTACCCTCCCATCCAGCCCATACGAATGTAAAGCACATTTTAAAATCACAAACGACCATTATATTTTGTGTCGCATATCCCTTTCGACCAATGTACTTCGTTTGGTCCTTCAATCGAACTGATGCCCTCACGTGTGTTCCATCAATAGCACCAATGCAATCCTTGAATGGATAATACCGAGGATTATTTAATATACGAGCAGGCACCTCATCATTATAGTTTGTGTTGGACCGATGTATGACCTCTAAACGTCAGTTAAGGCAGTTCATCTCAGTTTAAGAAGGCGAAATCAACTTAAACAAAGTCATAACAGCTCTAATCCTTTTAATCTTTCTTTTCTGATTAATTTGAGTGCTTGTACAAGGTTTTCTGATACAAATCCGTCAGCACTTCGTCACACGTACAATGACAACTGTTACAACTCAAATGACCAACACACCTATTTATAATGTATGTGATTTCGCTTGAGGAAGTCTGAAGCGAAATCTATTGTGTTGATTTCGCTTCAAGCATCCACAAACACTCTCAAGCGAAATCTTGTATTTCAACCATAAAAACCCTAACTTAAATCCTATGGTGTGATCATTTAAACAATTCTAGACACAAGACTTGATAATGATGTAATCAACAGACATTCAGTGCACCAACAGACTCCCCCTTGGATGTTGATGAAGTCTTTGGCTTCAAGTCTTAGTCTTTAACAATCTCCAACCATTGTAAAAACTCTCATCAATCTTTATCTTCAATCTTTAAACTTTAAACTTCAATCTTCCCTTTGACTGTTGATCCAGACTCCCCCTTTCACAGACTCCCCCTCTCGATATGCTAGAATCTGAGAAATCTGGTTCAAGCTTTATCAATAAGCTTCAGTTGGGAATAATGAAGATCAAACCTGTTACTCAACAAACAAACATAACCATTCTATCTTTTCAACAATAAAACACAAACTCAATCAGCTTTAACAATCCACTCAAGTATTCAGGTTCAAGTTAATGACCCTGATTACTCAATTAATCTACCAAGTCCAAATTAATGACCTTGGTTGATCTTTTGACGAATCAAACTGATTTTGAAAACAACATTTTCAAACAATTTCTGAAAATAACAAGTATCAAGTTAATGAACTTGTTTTTATCATTTCAAATAATTCAAACTTCTTCAAAGTAAGCTCTCCTCATTCTTCAGTCCAGAATTTCCTGCATCTGCTTCAAACATCTGAGAATCCAACAATCAACTCTCCACTTTGGTTTGTCTAAACTAAAACAGAAATAAAATCTTTTTGAATTTTATCAAAGTGTTCTAAACTAAGAAATGAAATACAGAAAACTTAAATTGCAGAAATTAAACAAAGTAAACTATATACAAACATATTTTTGATGAGCGTGTCAGGAAATCATATCAGCTTTTTAGACAAATCACAAGTACCGTTAAGCTACATTTCATACTAAGATTTAAACAATTTACCTCGATTGTCGATATACTGATCCATCTTAAATTCTCATACAAATTTCAACTTATTCAGGATACGATTTAGATGAATTAAGAACTTAGATCATTCATGTGTCCCACCTCTTGAATATACTCCCGTATCCAGAATCTCAATAATCAGTCTTACAGGTGAGAATACTACAATGATATCTGTATATAATTTAGGTATGCGAGGGCCGAGGGATCTCAGATCGATACTTCCGTATACGCAGAGAGATATCAGCTTCGACTTTTTGGTATGTCCCCTTTAGAGGATCTTTTTGCTTACAACAGCAGCATATATCAATTTTATTGTTTCAGCATGCTGAGGGTGAAATGCTGTGTTTCAAGCATTTAAGCAAGTATTAGCCAGGGACTAGGTCAGAACCACCGTTCAGCAGAAGTCCCGGAATAATACCCCAGACATCATAGAGTATAAAGACCTAGTATATCAGATTAAGAGACCTTTCAAACGAGATTTCAGGGGTTACCTATATATCCAAGTAGTGTTCCCCACAAATTCACAAGTTTGAATTTAGGTTTATATCCTGAATAAATCTACTAAATGTGTGAAAACCTATCGACACATCATCAGTAAGATTGTTTAATTCTTTTATACTTTTCAAATCTTTAGCATACTGTAATCGTCTAGCTGATGTACTATCATTTTCCCAATATACACAAGCTCTTTTTCAGATTTTATCATGTTTTTGTATTTTTTCATTTTTTACTGTTTTTGTATTTTCTGAAAATAAACTATGTACAAACATCTACTCCCCCTAAATACCAAAACAAGTAAAAAATCGACAAACCATTGCAGATTGTTTCTCGTCTTCATCCGCAACAGTACCCTCATCAACGCCAATTATGCCATCCGACACCGACAGAAGCTTCATACCATTCAGTGTTAACAAATATTTAAACCGATTTTTATCAAAAGCTTTGGTATGTAAATCAGCTTTCTGTTCGTCTGTGTGGATTTTCTCAATTCGTATCAACTTTTTCTCAAAACAATCACGAATAAAGTGATGACGAATTTCTATGTGTTTAGTTTTAGCGTGATGTACTGGATTTTTAGTTATATTTATTGCAGCCTCATTATCAACAAAAAGAGGTGTGTTAAGAAACTGCAAACCGTAGTCGCGCATCTGTTGCTGTATCCACAAGATCTGAGAGCAGCAACTGCTAGCAGAAACATACTCCGTTTCACATGTAGATAACGCCACAGACGTTTGTTTCTTACACTGCCAGGTAACCAATCTAGGACCAAAGAACTGGCATCCTGCAGTTGTTGATTTTGAATTGACTTTGCAGCATCCGAAATCCGAATCGGAATACCCTTCGAGCGTAAAATCACCTTTCCTAGGATACCACAACCCCAATGAAGGAGTTCCTTTCAGGTAGCGCAATATCCTCTTCACAATAATCATGTGCGATGCTCTTGGGTTAGACTGAAATCTTGCTGCGAGGCACGTTGGGTACATAATATCAGGACGTGAAGCAGTTAGGTACATTAAAGAACCTATCATAGATCGATAAAAAGTTTCATCAGCCCTGTCTCCGGTGAGATCTGGGTGAATCCCATGATTTGTTGCAAGTGGGGTAGCAGCTGGAGTAGAACTTGACATCCCAAATTTCTCTAGAATATCATGAACGTACTTTGACTGATGAATGAAAATTCCTTCAGGAAGTTGTTCAACTTGTAATCCCAGAAAGAACTTCATTTTCCCCATTGATGACATTTCAAACTTCTGCTTCATCACTGATTCAAAATCTTTGCATAGATTTTCATTTGTCGACCCAAAGATTATATCGTCCACATAAATCTGAACTATCAGAAGATGACCATCAACGACTTTAGTGAAGAGAGTGGCATCCACTTTTCCACGAATGAACTTGTTAGTGAGTAGGTGTTGAGATAAAGTCTCGTACCAAGCTCTCGGGGCCTGGTGTAAACCATACAGCGCTTTGTCCAATAAGTAGACCTTGTTTTTGTGGATTGGATCAGTAAAGCCCGGCGGCTGACCGACATAAACCTCCTCTTTAACCTTCCCGTAAAGAAACGCCGATTTAACATCCAACTGATATACTTTGAAATTCTTCCAAGATGCAAATGCTAGGAAAATTCTGATAGCCTCTAGTCGTGCTACAGGAGCATAAACTTCGGTAAAATCAATTCCCTCCTGTTGACTAAATCCCTGAACAACAAGTCGAGCTTTGTTCCTTATAACAACTCCTCTATCGTCCCTCTTACACTTAAACACCCACTTAGTGTAAATTTTCCTTTGACCATCCGGCAAATCAACTAACTTCCACACTCCCAATTTCTCGAATTGACTAAGTTCCTCCTGCATAGCATTGACCCAAGAGTCTTCAGTAAGCGCCTCTTTGTAAGTTCTTGGTTCAACCTGCGAGATAAAACAACTTAATGAGAATTCAGTTTGCAAAGGAGCAACTTTTGTATAAAAACATGTAAGCCCTTTATCAATCTGATTTCGAGTGCGAACTCCAGTTTGTAATTCTCCTATGATCAACTCCTCTGGATGATATGAAAAAGTTCTCGGCATCACTTCACTTTGAACATCTACATTTCCCTCCAGATTAGTAACATTCTGTTCTGCATCTTGTTCACCAACTTGATTTGTTTGACCTGAAATCTGAATTTGCTCCCCCTCAGAATCTGAATCTGAATCACCATGATCAAATATTGGCATGTTTTCAGCTTCTAGATCATCATACTGAACCGACTGATTATCCTGAGCAACTTCATTCTGTTGGACATCATCATGTTCACCAGCATTACTTGGACCTGCTTCATCATCATTTGAAGTTTCCCGTGGTCTCCATGAATACTCGGCTGGGAATCTTAGCTGCGACTCATATTCACGCAAAATATCCAACTCATCAAAGAAATCTTCTTCATCCTCTGATTCTTCTCTCATGTCAAACGAATCCCAAAGTTTGTCATAATGATAACGCCATGAATCACCAGGATTCTGCGGCGGCATAGTATAACCTTGACATTCAACATTTGCAGCTTCAATAATCCGCTTCTCACTTGGAACGAAGACACGTCGCAATGGATTTGAATAACCAACAAAAATACCCTCAATGCACTTCGGACCAAACTTTCCAAAAGGCTCTATAACCGTACAGGGTGACCCAAACGGTTCTAGATACTTCAAATTCGGTTTGCGGTTATTGATTAGCTCAAAGCATGTTTTGTTGAACTTCTTGACAGTAAGAACCCTGTTGAGAGTATAGCATGCGGCAGACACAGCTTCAGCCCAAAAATTAATCGGTAACTTTGAATCTGCGAGCATAGTTCTAGCCGTCTTAGCGTCCGGTTTTTGCGTTCTGCTACTCCATTTTGCTGCGGAGTGTACGGAGCACTAAACTCATGCAAAATACCTCTTTCATCACAAAATTCTTCCATCTTACTGTTCTTGAATTCAGTACCATTATCACTTCGAATTTTCTTGATACGCCTTTGGTACAAATTCTCAATCTTCTTAAACAGCCCCATCAAACTGTCAAATGTTTCATCTTTTGTCTTCAAGAAAGAAACCCACGAAAATCTGGAATAATCATCAGTAACGACCAAACAATAGTAATCTCCTGTAATACTCTTAACATTCACCGGACCAAATAAATCCATGTGAAGTCTCTCTAGAGGTCTCGAAACTGAATTTACTTGCTTTGTAGGATGTGACTTTTTCTTCTGCTTGCCTTTGACACAGCTAATGCACTCCCCTTCCAGATGAAAACCTTTGATATTAACTCCCAATACCAAATCATTGTGCACCAAGTGATTCATCTTCCTTAAATGAATATGCCCCATCTTTCGGTGCCACAATCTGGATTCTTTCTCAGTTGCTCTAGACACAAAACAATGTGCTTGACCAGTAGTTGTAGTTGCTACTGACATATCTAACACATATAAATCGTTTACTCTAGGTGCCCTCATAATAATCCATTCTTCAGGA
Source organism: Helianthus tuberosus (assembly GCA_030545235.1). Taxonomy (NCBI): domain Eukaryota; kingdom Viridiplantae; phylum Streptophyta; class Magnoliopsida; order Asterales; family Asteraceae; genus Helianthus; species Helianthus tuberosus. The sequence continues at coordinate 10,205,478 of CM060450.1, read as the reverse complement.
ACAACAAAACCAGGTTTCAGAATCAAACATTCTTTATCAGTGAAGTGAGTAGTATACTGATTGTCACAAATCTGCGAGATACTAAGCAGATTGTTCTCCAGCTCAGTGATGTAGTTAACTCTCTCAAACGTTACAATTCCATTGGATAACGTTCCTTCACCAACAATTCGACCACCTTCATGACCAGCAAATCCCACATAACCACCATTAATGTTTCTCACATCATACAGCAATGCAGTTTTTCCTGTCATATGTCGAGATGCCCCACTATCCATGATCCATCGTGAAATGGCTCTTGGAAGATCCTGCACAAAACAAACTACAATTTAAACAACTTCAAGAAAAATGCCGATTCATGCTTCGCGATCCAGGAAGCTCCGGCAATTCAAACTGCTTATTCAAACATGGTGTCCACCCAGGCCTCATCAGCCTTAGGTGTAACCTTGACTCTTGCAATTTGAATTTTGAAATTTTTAGCCTTCAAAGGTGGAAAACTTGCATCATAATCAACCGAAATTGATTCTTCAGCCTTTTTCACTTCAGAAGTTGAACTTTTCATTTCACCTTTTGGTTTCCAAATTTGTTCAGTTAATGCAATCCGTTTATAAAACTTGTCATTTTGATTTACCAATTTCTTTACAGGTTCATTTTTTGCTTTTACATTGTTAATTTTAACGTTTTGCTTCTCAACCACTTTCTTCTCAACATACATCGGTGATTTACCCTTCACATCAACCTTCTTTTGTTGAACCTTCACAACTTCAGTCCTAGGCTTCACATATGTACACTTTCGTGCAATATGACCAACTTGTTCACATCTAAAACAAGTACGAGTATCAGCTACATGACTCGTGCCTTCAGACTGAGCCTGTGAAGCTTTGTTCTCAAAAAACTCTTCATTCGATTTTGAAAAGATTTCATTTTTCTCATCAGAAAGTAACCGTGAACCATTCACAAACACCTTCTTTTCAGTAAACCTCTTGTTTTGAAAACTGTTCTTCCGATAACCATTACCACCCCGATAATCACCCGACCAATTGTTTCTATTGTTATTGTAAAAACGTGGTGAATAAACAGTTTTCTTGTTATAAACCCTGTCTTTCTTTCGACTCAGATTATTCACTGCTGACAACTCTACTTCAACAAGTTTGAAAACATTTGTCAATTTGTCCATGTTAACATTCTCAATTGGAAACTCTGAATCCGAATACAACTTATCAGATCCAGCCATCTTGTACATCACAAGACCTGGTTCATCACTTAAGTTGTTTTTGGACTTTTGTTTCGGAATGTATTTATCAAAGAAACACCCATCCTCCTCAGAAGTGTCACAATCCGGTTTAAGCACTTTGTCTACCACACTTTTTACCACATCACTTTGGACACCCTCGTCATTGGAAGACGTGAACATGACATCAATGTTTTCAGGAAGTTTAACTTCACTTTCTTCCTCAATTTCCACCAAACTAGACTGCTTTTTCGTGTAATTGTCTAAAATTGGCGGTGGAACTTTGTGAAAACCTACACCTGTTCCATCAGAAAACACATCCTCGCCATCTTTGTTTTTCCCTATAGGTTTAGGAACAATATGCTGCAAAACAAAGCTTGCCGATTTATAGCTGTTAAGCTTCAACTGGATTCGTTCATTCTCAATTTCAGCTTCTTGAACTTTAAGTTTCAATTTAGCAATTTGATCCAGTTGTTCATTAATCGATTTTTCTTTTACTCCCAAAACAGCTCTTAGATGTTCATTTTCTTTAAATGTTTTGCCATTACGATCATCACTATCTTTAACAATGCTTTTCAATTTCTCAAATTTTTCAGAAATTTGACGGTTTTCAAGAATTAACTTTTCATTTTCAGATTTTAGTTTCTCATGTTCCTTTTTATCATTTTCAATTTGAGCCGTTAATTCTTTGTTCCGTTCAGTTGAAGCTCTAACACTTTTGTCACGATCGAGAATCTGATTTTCAACATTTCTAACCTTTGTTGTCAGATTCTTGATTTTCTCATTGTTAAGATACGTGACAGTGCTACAAAAATTGCATTGTTTGGTGCAATTTTTGCAGTCAGCATTTCCGTCAATCTTGTTATCTGACTCAATTGTGTTACCTGACACATTTTTGTTACCTGACTCACTTTGACTGACCGACTCCTTTGACTCAGTAGCAGAATTAGAATCTACCTCAAGTGCTTTTGCAGCTAGCACTTTGTCAGCCATCATTCCCAGGTTCTCAGCTGTCAACTCTTGCGTAGTATCAATTATGCCTGTATCAACTTGCTTTTCTTTCTTCTCTTTCTCCTCTTTCTCTTTTCTATCTTTTTCTTTCGCTTCTTCAATCATTTTCGAAGTTGGAGTACCCCACCACTTGTGTTGCCAATATTCATCTTCTTCTTTGTACTCCTTAATGATGGCTTCGATATCAAGTTTACTATCATCAATTGCAATATTTCCATATTCGTCAAAATAGCACTCTCTATCTGGATCCCATCTATTTGCTCTTCTTGCATTTAGATAGATACGAGAAATTCTGATAATCTTGTTTTCAGCAATCATCTTCCGGTATTGATACTTCTGTTCCTCAGTACGATCATCTTTCCATGGCTTAGGTTCATCATTGCTTGCCATGAATGCATAACCTACCGCATCTTCTTCCGGTAGAACTTCTTTACTCCAATCATACCCCTCATCATCATAAATCACAGCAAGAGCCCTTGATTTGTCTCTGTTATCTTCAGACTGCTTCAATCTAGGCGGCTCAGATTTATTCTGATGGTAGATTGCCTTTTTATAATAATCATCTCGAAATGGATTCTCTGACTCATCAGCATAAGCATTTCGGCATTCTCTCTTAAAATGACCCTTCTGCTTACACTTGAAGCAAGTCACCTTTGATTTATCAAACCCCAACTTAGTAGACGGACCACCGATTGTTTTTCTCCCTGTAATCTCCATGAAGCGTTGTGCACGTCGAACTGCACTTGCCATTGCCCAACGAATGTCTATCAGCTCCATTTCTTCAGGATCTATCTGATCGTAGTCTTCTTTCGTCAGATTTGTATTCTCGATTTTTCCAGCTACCAATCCTTCGTAGGATTCTAGAACAGATGCTAGAAAGACCATTTGTTGCTTGGCAGACTCCGCATCAAAATTCTGTGCGTTTTTCAGATCTATCGCGATATTGCAAGAAAACTTTGCATCAGAATGATTTGCAGAAAATGTAGATCCACTATGATAACCACTATGGCTTCCACTGCTTTGACCACTTTGACTTTCTTTGCCGGTTGTTGATACATTTTCAGCAGAAAATGCAGTCTTTGGAGAAGTAGCTTTCGGCATCATGCTCTTTGGATAGTATAAATCCAGATTTTGCTGATAAGATGAATGATTAATCTTGTACGTCTTCTTCAACTCTAGCTCATGACTCTCGAGTTTTTCAATCAGCAAATCTAATGTTAGCTTTTCTGGTTCTTTGATGGTATTCTTCAGCATCATCGCATAATATCTCCAATCCATCTCGTCCGGCAATGAATCGAACAATTTGTCGATAAGATCTTCTTCAGAAATGTCAATCTCATGCCTTACTAATTCCAGCTTTAGATGACCGAACCGTTCTATCATTTTACATACTGACTCGTTCTTTATACAACCAAATAGATCAAATTCTTTTCTAAGAAGTTTCTTTTTGTTTTTCTTAATCTCTTGACTACCAACACATTTCTTTTCCAACTTTGCCCATAAGTCTTTAGAATTTGAGTAATCAATCAGTGAAATGATATCTTCACGCACCGACTGAAACAGTAATGCCACACATTTTTGCTCGGCTACGAATGAATCAATCTCTTCAGCTGATCTTAATCCTTCACCATTCTTCTTTCCTTGAGCATAACCATTCTTCATACTCTTCCAGCAAGGGAAAGCAAATGCCATTAACCAATCTTCGAACTTTGTTGCCCATCTGCTATAATCTTCAATAGCCATCAGCTTAGGAGGTTTGTTAAATGTTCCAAATGCGCTTTCGGACTCCCAAGCTTCCTTCTTTCTTTCTTTCGGTGTATTCTCGTTCTCATTCGTATTGTTGTTGTTTGTAGAAGTATCATCTCCCGAGTTTCCTGCGAATGCGTACATATCGCTAAACGGGTTCAAGAAAATATCATCCATTTTGAACGTACCTGAAAAATCAGTCAAACACTTAGAAAAATTTTTATGTTTTGAAAATTTATCAAGTTCAAGCGAAATTCTTGAAGTAATCAGCTTCAAGCGAAATCAGTTAACTAATATTGTTCAAGCGAAATCAGTCAATAAGTGTTTTCAAGCGAAAACAACTATTTCGCTTCAACTGATCAGACTCTCAAGCGAAATCTGATAGACCAGTGTCGCTTCAACTGTTCAAGCGAACCAACTATTTCGCTTCAGGAATTTCAATTTCGCTTCAGGATGTCTTCAAGCGAAAATCACTATTTCGCTTCAGTAAGTCAATTTCGCTTCAGAAAGTCTAGTTTCGCTTCAGAGTTTCAAGCGAAATCAACTATTTATCTACGAACAACTTCAAGCGAAACCCTGTTTTAGGTCATTTTTAGTGAGTTTTAAACTGAATTTAAGTCTGAAACTTTGTAGGCTTTGTTAAAACTCAGTTTTACACGTTATATTCGAAAATCAGACCATTTGGACCGATGGAAATAGTTCAGATCTGAAAAATGTAAAAAGAAGTGAGTAGAAAGAAGATAATCCGCTGCTATGGTATGAACTCCTCGTCCTGAGCTCTGATACCACTTGTTGGACCGATGTATGACCTCTAAACGTCAGTTAAGGCAGTTCATCTCAGTTTAAGAAGGCGGAATCAACTTAAACAAAGTCATAACAGCTCTAATCCTTTTAATCTTTCTTTTCTGATTAATTTGAGTGCTTGTACAAGGTTTTCTGATACAAATCCGTCAGCACTTCGTCACACGTACAATGACAACTGTTACAACTCAAATGACCAACACACCTATTTATAATGTATGTGATTTCGCTTGAGGAAGTCTGAAGCGAAATCTATTGTGTTGATTTCGCTTCAAGCATCCACAAACACTCTCAAGCGAAATCTTGTATTTCAACCATAAAAACCCTAACTTAAATCCTATGGTGTGATCATTTAAACAATTCTAGACACAAGACTTGATAATGATGTAATCAATAGACATTCAGTGCACCAACAGTTTGCGGATGGCTTGATGATGTTAGCACTCATCTTAAGCACGACTGCCATAACTTTATGGAAATGTCTATGAATAGTTTCCTCAGAATGATTAAAAGATTCTTGGACAAACCTATTCGTACACCCATGAGCCAACGACTTTTTGGCCGATTTATCCATTTACTGAATGCCGATAAACATCTGTTAATATAATTTAAACATAAGAAACGGCAACAGTTTGCAGAACTGATTAAACAATAACCCAAATAGCAACAGCAGTTAATATAATTTAAACATAAGAAACATTTCAGTTATGTAGAATTGTAGACACCCAATGACCCAAATAGCAACAGCAGTCATCATTAATCTTCAATTTCTCCAACTACTCATATCTGTTCGCAATATTACTCTAGACTCTGTTCAAAGATTTTTTATGTGGAATAAAATGCCAATTACCTATCGTCTTGTGTATCGCTTCAATGACTTCTTTCCAAAAATTATCTTTCTCATCTTTAAACCTCCAACCCTACTTGGTAATGAGAGCCACATTAGAGTTCCTTAACTTGCATAAACCAAGTCCGCCTTCTCTTTTACCTATTGAAACCCTCTCCCATGCCAACCAATGGATTTTGTGGTAATCAGTAGACCCACCCCAAAGGAACCTTTTGATCATCGCTTCAATATCTTTAATAACCTGACTTGGCGCTTTATACAAAGAAAAATAATAATTTGGTAAATTTTCCATCACCAACTTGATGAGAGTAATCATGCCCTTATAGAAAGAGACTTAGCCTTCCAAGCCGATAATCGAGCTTCAAATACCTCATATACACCGGTCTCCAATTCCAAATATGATTCATATTAGCTCCCACCGTCAACCCCAAGTAGATAAACGGAAGAGCCCTCGCCTTGCACCCAACCAGACTCGCCTTTTCTTCGACTTCCTCACGACCAACTCCAATGCCAAATAGGTTCGATTTAGCAATGTTTATTTTTAGCCCGGGGCAAATATAAAATAGCCGAAGAATCCTTACCACCTTCATAATATTTTCACTAAACCACAATCCAAGCATAATTGCATCGTCCGCGTAGAAAAGATGCGTGAGAATCGGACCGTCATTAGGAGTTCGGATCCCATGCACCATCCCTGTAGCACTTGCTTTGTTGAAACAACAAGATAATGCTTCCATGACCATAATAAAAAATAACGGCGAGATCGTGTCGCCTTGCCTTAAACATTTCCCCGCATTGGAATTCAAAAGTGGGAGATCCGTTGACAAGCATGGAGACCTATCCGACTTAAGAATTCCCATGATCCAAGCACACCACCTATTCCGAAAGCCCATTTGTGTCACCATTATACTGTTAGGGTAGATGGTATGTTGCTGTGAGTGTGATCGGGGAGGGGAGTTGCCGAGTGGGGAATGATTGCCTGTGGTGGATCGGTGAGTGGGGAGTAGGAGAGAAGGGGTGTGATCGGTGAGTATTCACCGAAGGTGAAGAAGAAGCTATGGAGGAGAGAGAGAACCAATCAATCAATTTTTTTTAATTGAGTGGGTGTTTAAACCATTGTTAGTGTTTGAGTATAAAATGGGGAGTGAAAGGGGGGAGTTGACATGGCATGAAATTATTGTGTTGAGAAAACTCAAACACCCTGACTCACCGCAACCATACCCTCCACCCTTAATCTATCTACTATAATAAAAGAAACCAACGTTTGGACACGTGTCATTCATTGAAAGTATCCTCAAATCTATACTTATCTTATATTAACTAAATACATAATAAATTAATATTAAATCTTATCATACTTTAATAAAATATTATCCTCAAATCTAAACTGTTAATTTAATATATTTTTAAAAGAGTAAACTGCCAAAATGGTCCTTGAGGTTTGGTCACTTTTGCCACTTTACTCCAAAACTCAAACCTTTTGAATTTGGGTCCATGTGGTTTCAATTTTGTTGCCATTTTCATCCAAAATCAAAATCTTGTCAGATTTTTTAGTTAAAATCCAGTTTTTTTTGTCTTTTTTTCTCCCTTTTAATGAAGGGCAAAATGGTCTTTTAACATTTTATTATAACAAATTAAAAAACTCTGACCATTTTGCCCTTCGTTAAAAGGGAGGAAAAAGACAAAAAAAAGTGAATGTTAACTGAAAAATCTGACCAGATTTTGCTTTTGGATGAAAATGACAACAAAATTGAAACAGAGACCCAGATTCAAAAGGTTTAAGTTTTGTACTAAAGTGACAAAAGTGAGCAAACCTCAAGGACAATTTTAGCAGTTTACTCTATTTAAAACAAATACATCTCTTTCCTACTTATCTTATATTAAATATATAAATAATAAATTAATATTAAATGTTACCCTAATTTATTAAAAATATAACTTTTTTTTATTATTTGGTATTTATTCAACTTGTGTAAAACGCGAGTTTTTAAAAATATTTTTTTTGTTATTCAATATTTAAAATTACAATTATTCAACTCATGTAATACACGTGTCTAAGTGTCTAACCTAGTGTTAGAATAAAAGTAAATAAACTATACATTAGTGTGGATGGGGCCAACATAAGTTAGGTAAACCAAAGTCAACACCATCAACTCACCGTCCGTCTCCTACCCTTGACAAAACCCACCACCACCACCACCACCACCACCACCGTCATAACAGTCCTTCTTCCCCAATTCTGCACCCACTTTCTCTAAATTCAGTCATTAATGGCGTCGATCGTAAGGCTATGGTGGTGTTTGGCATTCCTTATTTTCCTTCAACTTTTAACTTGTTGACTTTTATAAGTTAATAAGTTGTTAAAATAGTGTTTGGTAAATAGAAAATGACTTTTAAAATGACTTTTAATTTACCCTTGAGAAGGAGCTTTTTGAGAAGTCACGTTTCCTCACTTCTCAAGCCCTAAAAGTCCTTTTATGAAGAAATTCCCCGTTATGGCCCTCCACAACTACCTTCTGGTGCTAACATACATCTGTTTCTACCTTCTGGCGCTAACATCAAACTCATTTACACCAGCAATTACTCCATACACCAGCAATTACTCCATCTTACACCAGACTCTGTTCATACATCTGTTGTTCATCCGCAAAATATAGTAATATTGATTGTCGATGGAATGTTCTGTTCATCTGCGCCAACATCCTCATTCATCATTAATCTTCAATTTCTCCAACTACTCATATCTGTTCTCATTGATCTTCAATTACTCCCCCTATATAGGTTATATTTATTAAACCGGATTCCGACAAAGGCTTTGGTAAACAAGACCCCGTATGAAGCATTGAAAGGAAGAAAGCTGAATCTAGAACACTTAAAGGTTTTTTGCTGCACAGCATACGCTAAGGTATTACCACTTCAACAAAAGATGTTAGATGATAGAAGTGAACCTATGGTTTACCTTGGAATAGAAGAAGGATCAAAGGCATACAGATTATATGATCCGGCGAAGAACAAGATATGTGTCAGTAAAGATGTAAAGTTCATGGAAGGTCAACCATGGAACTGGAATAGTTATATGGAAACGGTAGATTCAGGGAATCCCGAATGGACAAACTTTGTCATTCAAGAAGATGACAACCCACCAGAGTTAGAAGAAAATGAACCAAGTAGTCCTGGTAGTAGCGGGCCACATCATGAAGATTCAAGAGTAGATCAGACAGAAGAACAAGACTCCTATGAAACCCCGCCAGCACATTCATACAATCAGAACTCAGCAGGAAGTTCAAGCAAATTATCAAGTAGAGGTCCATCTACATCTGAAAGTACAACAGAGAGTATTAGTGACACTCCAGTAAAACTAAGAAGTCTAGAAGAACTATACGAAGAGACAGAAGAAATTAAAGTAGATCCACAAGAATTATTACTTGCTGAAGAAGAACCAAGGAATTACAAGGAAACGTCTAGTGACAAAAAGTGGATTGAAGCAATGAAGGCCGAATTAGACTCGATAAACAAGAATAACACTTGGAGATTGACAGAGTCGCCAAGAGATCACAAGGCAATAGGTTTAAAGTGGGTATTCAAGACTAAGAAAGATGCAAACGGAAACGTGGTCAGACATAAAGCAAGGCTGGTTGCAAAAGGATACGTTCAGCAACACGGAATAGACTTTGACGAAGTCTTTGCACCAATAGTGCGCATAGAGACAGTTCGACTAATGTTGGCTTTAGCAGCATATCAAGGTTGGGAGGTACATCATTTAGACGTGAAGTCTGCATTCTTACACAGAGATCTCAAGGAAGAAGTCTATGTCTCACAACCAGAAGGATTTGTAAAGCTAGGAAATGAAGGAAAGGTTTATAGACTATCAAAAGCACTGTACGGATTGAGACAAGCACCAAGAGCTTGGAATACGAAGTTAGATCAAACCCTAAAGTCACTTAACTTCAAGAAGTGCACTTTAGAAAATGCAATCTATACAAGGACGAATAAGACTTCTACACTGATAGTTGGAGTCTATGTTGATGATTTGATAGTCACTGGAACATCAAGGAAGGAAATAGATGTTTTCAAATCTCAGATGAAGAACAAGTTTGAAATGAGCGATCTAGGATTGCTAGCATATTATCTGGGAATATAAGTTATTCAAGCAGGGGGTGAGATAGCCATCAAGCAGACAGGCTATATCAACAAGATACTCAAAGACGCTGATATGTTATCCTGCAACGACACAAAGATTCCTATGAATCCAGGAACACAATTAACGAAGACTGAAGAAGGAGATCTAGTAGATGCAACTCATTACAGAAGCCTGATAGGTTCTCTCAGGTACTTATTGTATACAAGGCCAGATCTATGTTACCCAGTCAGTCTGCTTAGTAGATTCATGCAAGAACCAAAGGAGAAACACTTGAAAGCAGTAAAGCAAATACTACGTTATATCAAAGGAACTAAAGAGCATGGAATCATATACAAGAAGCAAGGAAGATGTAAGATCACAGGTTATAGTGATAGCAGTTTTGGAGTTATTACAGACAAAGGAAAAGGAACGACTGGTCTGGTATTCTACTTTGGAGGATCACCTATAACCTGGTGTACACAGAAGCAACAGACAGTGGCATTATCATCATGTGAATCAGAATTCATGGCAGCCACTGCAGCAGCATGCCAAGCACTATGGCTTAAAAGACTATTAAGTGAAATTACAGGCTGGAAGGAAGAAAAGATAACACTCAGAGTGGATAATGTTTCTGCAATAGCACTCATGAGAAATCCAGTCTTTCATGGAAGAAGCAAGCACATTGATACACGCTATCATTTCATAAGAGAATGCATGGAGAATGAAGATATCACTATGGAACACATCAGTGGAGAACTACAACGGGCAGACATACTAACAAAGGCACTAGCAAGGGTCAAGTTTGCTACAATGCGAGAACTGCTCGGAGTTCAAGATCTACAACAACTCAAGGATGTTCAAGATTAGGGGGTGAATGAAATCCTTAATCTCTACACATCCTAGTACAAGGGTTAGTGGTAATTAGTATAAAGTATGGCGGTTACATGGCGGTTACAAACTATAGGGGCTGATCCTGTCAAACTGAAAGATGTCAACCAACACCCCTAAGGGTTGGGACACCCTTGGGACACACCCCTATGATCGACGGCTTCAAGGGACACCACCAAGAAACACACCTATTCGATTAGTGGCTGTGATTAAGAAGGAAAAGACGCAACCTTTCACATCAATTCTCAACCACACATTCAAGAGACGCGACTATTCACGAAGGGACATGTCTCTACACTCGTACCTGTTAGATTAGTATAAATAGGCCTTTAGATTTTCATTTGTAGATCTGGTTCAAGTTTATGTAAATTCAACATTCAGTATTCAATAAAGTTACGTTTATCATTTGCGATCTAGAGATCAAAGATCATTCTGGGCAACAAGTATTACCCATTAGCAGTGTTCCTCACATCCTAACCAGATAAATTGGCTGCCTTTTTAAGAGCCTCTCTCCATTGTCCAACCTCTGATTCACTCTCATTCTTGTGTACTGCAAGGGCTTCTCCTACGGATCCAGTTTGTTTTCGCACTTCAGAGGGATCCACATCATAGAACACGGGGAAAGCGGTCTGCTCGTTCTTCGTATGACACTCCATGATCTTCAGAAGCTCGCTTAAGCACCATGATGAGGATGCATAGTGTTTGGAGAAAACAATAATGTAGCATCTCGAGTCTTCAATAGATTGTAAGAGCTCATCACTTATCCTTTTTCCTTTCTGGAGTATCTCGTCATCCTTGAACGTGCGAATACCATGTTGATCAAGAGCAACATAAAGCTGATCAACGAAGGTCTTGTGGGTGTCTACACCACCGAAGCTAAGAAACACATCATACAGGTAGCTCTTGCTCTTGTTGGGAACATTTGAACTTGAAGAAGCCATTGAAGGTAAGCTTATGCTTCACAGATCCTAAAGAATCAGAAAGTCTTTGAAGAATTATTCAGCAGATGGTTGCAAAGAAGGTAGGATGGAATGTATGTTTAAAGTTTAAACCACAGAATATATATTATGAGTAAAGTTCACGTAAAAATAAAAATAACGTACGAAACGTACGAAGTGAAAGAAAGTCAAAAAAAGTGGCGGTGGCATTTTGGTAATTATCAGCAACTTCAATATTACTCTAGTAGAGTAATTTTGAACTTCTGTAGGGTAATTTTGGAAATGTTCATGTAGAGTAATTTTGGTCGTGTAGGGTAATTATCAAATTTGTAGGGTAATTATCAGTAGAGTAATTTTGAGCTTCTGTATGGTAATTTTGGAAATGTTCATGTAGAGTAATTTTGGTCGTGTAGGGTAATTATCAAAATTGTAGAGTAATTATCAAAATTACACTAACCCCCCCCCCACACCCAAAAACCTAACCCCCCCCCACCCCCCAAAAACCTAAAAAAAACCTAACCCTCCCCCCCCCCCCCCCCCCCACCCAAAAAAAAAAAAAAAAAAAACCTAAACCCCCCCCCCCCACCCCCAAAAACCTAAAAAAACCTAAACCACCCCCCCCCCCCCAAACTAAAAGCTAAAAACTAAACCATAAAGCTAAACCCCATAACTAAATGCTAACAAAATTACTCTACAAGACATTTTCCAAAATTACCCTACAGAAGTCAAAATTACTCTACTAGAGTAATTTGATAATTACCCTACATTTCCCAAAATTACTCTACAGATGCTCGAAATTACCCTACAGATGCTCAAAATTACTCTACAAGACATTTTCCAAAATTACCCTACAGAAGTCAAAATTACTCTACTAGAGTAATTTGATAATTACCCTACATTTCTCAAAATTACTCTACAGATGCTCAAAATTACCCTACAGAAGCTCAAAATTACTCTACTAGGGTAATTTTGAAGTTGCTGATAATTACCAAAATGACACCGCCACTTTTTTGCTTTTCCCTCAATGCGTACGTTTCGTACGATAACTTTATTTTTATTTGATCCTTTACCTATATATTATATTAAGATAAGATTTGGCAAGATGTGAACCACACACAAGGAGCTATTAATGTCCACACAACTTACTTTCACAATCTTTCAGTTTTTGGAATTAAACAATCTGATTTTCTAAACTACAAATGAGTTTAGATCATAAACAAGATTGTTTTATGAAGTTTTGATACTACCGACCTGATTAAAAGACAAATACTTGTGGCTGTTGGTATGATTTACGGTTGGTATATTTTTCAGTTGCCACATGAAACCTAAATTAGGCCTTACGGAAATTATTAATATATTTTTTTAATATTTAATACAGAATAAACCAAATAATGAAAGTGAACAACAGTGTAATTTCTTCGAAACACACAGGCAACAATTGCAATATATGATTCTTTAAACAGGGAATCGGACAAATTAGGCCCACCAATACAAACTGATGATATTGATTGTGCAATTAATTCGTCAATTTAAATTTTTTTTTTTTTTTGAAAATAATTCGTCAATTTAAATACTTAACAGGTTCAGGTCCGAACATGTAATTTATATATATATATATTTTTTTGAAAGGTGTGAATTATTCGCGAATGTCGGGAGGTCTAGCATACGTTGTCTTAACCGGGTCCGCGCTAGAGAGCCCCCTCGCACAATAGATCCCTCAATTTAAACCCCTCAATGAGAAACCTCTATCACCAAGACTCGAACTTGAGACCTTGAGGGGAAAACTCACCCGGGCCCACCATAAGTGGAACTTAAATATCCGTGGCCACCACTAGAACACTAGTGATGGTAATGTAATTTATGTTCCCCTTAAAGTCAACTACAATTTTGATTAATCTCGGCCATTGGATAATTGTGAAACAAAATCCTGACCACTCAAAATCAAAAAATGCTTCTAGAAGCAGAGTTTACCACTCTGTTCTCGAGTTCACTTAAAGAGGGAAAAGAAAGGAATTGAAAGAAAATAAAAATATGTTTATGTTCCTAAGTTTCATTTAAGGAAGAAAAAGAAAAGAAAATAAAAAATGTTGTGTTCCTGAGTTTCACTGAAGAAACCACACATCACCGCTGCTCTCTGCTCGATTTCAAACGACGGTTATAAGGAGTTCTGGTTTTTACGAAGAACGACTCAACGAAGCCAAAAACCAGTCTCAGGTTTGCATAATTTACATATCTAGGGTTTGCGTTGATAAATTTTGTGAAAATTAGGTTTTTATAGAAGTATCTTAGTCACATCCTCACTTTCATTCACGCCAGAATAATACAAAATTAACTTGTATTGTTCATAATGATTTATTTGATTCATTTTTTTTATTATTTTTACTGCAGAAATCATAATCATTATCAGACTTACATAAACCTTAGGCTAGAGTGTATGGTGATGGTCCTCCAAGGGAGGATGATCCGCCACGTAAGCGCCACGTCATAGTCCTCCCAAGGATGGTCCATCCCACAAAAGTAGAGGGTATGGGAGGATGGTCCATCTCTATCCACTATGTACAAGTAGTAATGCCTAATGTACAAATCAAACACAAACACAAACAAAGAGGGGCCCACCATATTGGATCGTCGCCAACGTCGTGATCTTGCCGATGAGGACGGGGACGTGGGGGGGCGGCATGGTGTTCCACCCGGCGCCGGAGCCTGACGGTATGGGGACGAAGCCCATACCGCATAGCCTTATAATCATGTTATTACATGTAAGAAGCCATCTGAACCTAATGATATGGTCCTAGGTGCTCCTTAGACTCGCCAGATTTTAAATGACTTGTTTGAATTGCCACTTGACAAAATGGACCCACCCTGCCAGTTTTAAAACACAACAAAGCCTTCACAGAGATAGGATACCTGTAACACCCCAACCCCGCTAGGGCTGACGTGTCACTCTTACAGATATCAAAACTAAAAACCAATCTATAGCATTAAATAAAAGATCCTAATTACATTTATTACACTACTGAAATAAAGAATCTTGGCTAGCAACTTCCTAACGCTCTTCACTGAAATCCCCGATCATCCCATATTACCTGTAAAACAAATAGGAAAAAACACAAAAAGAAAAATACAGCTGAGCCAAAAATTGCTCAGTAACGGAGAAATCAACAGTACAAGTAAGGTTATATCGGCAGAAAGAAAAAAAACATAATAGAACTAAGATTGAACTGAAACGATTACTGACACGAGTACTGAAAACAGATGTAGACAAAAGACTGATACAAAAACTGATTCACTAACCGATCTGAAGCTTCAACGAAAACTGATACGGAAACAAAAGTCAGCCATACACATAACTGATATCGAACCCAACACAAAACCGTTATAGAGACTGATACATAGCTGACCACGATGACTAAAATATGTTATCTTATATAAACGAACTTATTGAAAACATCGTTTAAATAATCTAGTATCCATATAACCAAAAAAGTTTCTAACCTATTATTCGTAGTTTGTAAAATGAAACGTTTAAACAAATCCAAGAAATAATAACTATCGAATATTTTAAACAACGTTTAATAATGCTATTATTTTTGAAACAAGATACTTGGCAAAAGTATTTTCTTATATTGAGCGTTTGAATTTTATCAAAATAAAATAGTTTATCACATTTCATAGCAAATCAACATTAGACAAAAATAACTAATTTTCTAACTTTGAAAAAGTTATAATTTAGAAATATAATAAATGTCACAAAATGGATTTCAAATGAAATGCTTATAAAAGTTTCATAAACTGACATGGAAAGCCGATACAGAATCAAAACCAAATACGTAAGCCTAAACATTTTAAATACCAATAAAAATCTTATAATCTTTAAAAGTAAAAAATTGTCAAACTATTATCTTTAAATAAAAGTTTAGATTCAAATTCATCTATATTAATTAATCAAATTTCACAAGTTATTATTTCATCAAGAATAACTATTTGTATAGCTTTGGAGATTTATATTTAATAACCAAAATAATCTAGATAACTTGAGTTTAAAAGTAGAATAATTTAATCCTTACGAAATTTCTTAAACCAATAAGAAAAATGGACACGGAACAAAATAGAGTCAACGACAAGTATCCACAGACACTGAATCAAATACTGAATACAGATATTGTCGGACACAAACTAAACGTATAACACGAAATCTGAATCCAAATTGAGACTGATATAGTGATCGAGACAAATCTGATACAAACCGGTACAAATACTGAGTCGAAACATACATAGCTAATACATAACAGAATCGGATACTGAATACAACCAGAAGCATAATTAACCCAATACACGATTGGAAACAAAACCGGATGCGTACAAACATATCAGACATATCAGAACAGATACTTAACATATTCACATACAGAAACATATACTAACTTACACGACAACTATATATCAACAAAATAAATCGTGTAACACAGAAGCACCCAAAGCCAGAAACAGAAATAGACTGGTACACAGCTAGCTAGTCCATGCACCTATGAGATGGTGAGTGTGGCGTTTACCCCTTATTCCATCTCCAGACAAACAAACTCAAACTCAGAGCTAAGATCGATCTATACGCCTCTAGTGGCCAAGGTGCTACACAAGCATGAGCTAGAGACGCCGTGAACTTTGATTACGCACTGTCAAGATAAGTGCCATGCTGTTGACGCCCAAACGACAAGCCAGACATGCTTGGGTGACAGAGTTCAAATACTAAGGCCTTATAAATAATTTATAGGCAACTGGAAATAATACTAACAGGAACATGCGACCATGATGCAAGTCTGAGGTATGGCATGCTACACAACACACTAACAAACAAGTCTACAAATATAATACTGACTCAGATAATGTATCACATATCAAATGGATATATGTATCAAACCATGGCAACCGGACTTTAAAACAAAGACAAAGATCCGTACAGAGAGTAATGAAAATAAAATTACACTACGATATCAAGACCTAAGAATTCGTACGTGTAGAAGAAATTGAAAATTATATTACGATAAAAAGAAACAGAATTCGCACCAACGAGTAACAAAAATGAAATTATACTATGATGTAAAGAAACGGAATCCATACCTTAGTTTAGCAAGCAAGCAAAACCAAATCAAACCGCCCAACACTGACAGTCTGACACCCTATATTTTTTTTTAGTGGATTACATTTATGAAACGCTATGTTGGTTATTTAACTCGTTGACATAACGGTTTCCGACGACATATAGACATCACGAATTGCTATCTAATTACGAGTTCCTTTTCTTTTTTTTTTTCTCTAAAAATTCATAGTGCCAACAAAATTTGCATTTAGAATTTATGTAAACAAAATTATCAACTGATTTTCTAAATTATAATTCACTCCAAGCCTTAATGATTGTAATAAAGGAGTAGGTTATAGAAAAAAATAACACAAAGCCACATTTGAATTTGAACTCATATATAAAAGGAATCGGATCTCTCTTTAAAACTTATACATTATTTTAATGGAGTATAAGTGTTGTAAATAATTATTTTGAGTGGATATATCATCCTTATCATATTTAGGTGGGGTAATACACGAAAACTTCAAGATATTGAACACTTATTAGTCAAATATGGTGTAACTTTCGGTACCACCATCTGCGTAACATAACATGTCGTCGGAAGCATTGAACAACCGTTCAAATCGAAAGTGAAGCTTAAAGAGCATAATAAAGTTTGTTACCTGGTAACAACAACAAGAACACGACAGCGGAGATTGTGGTTTGAAGTTTGAACCAACGACGGCAAACTTTGCTTCATGGCGGAACGTGGTGGCGTTACGGCGGTGTGCGGCAGTGGTGACCTGAACCGCGGCGGCGGTAGGCAACGGCTTGTGACAAGCAATCTGATCCGAGGCTAATGATGGCGGTCATAACAACTGGCGGCACGTGGTGTAGGCTAGAGAATGATTAAGTAGTGGTGGTTATTGCGGAATGCGATGGCGGTTGCTGGTTCACACAAAAACAAGATGAAGACACGGCGATGATGTGCGATCGATCAACCCGGTTGAGGTTCAGAACAGATCAGAGGTGTGGGTGTGTGAGTTCGATTCAAGTACGGTCAATACAATTGATGATTGTGAAGCAAAAGTCCAATTGTCGCCTGTTGGCGGTTACGAACAAGGATGCGGCAAGGGTTTCATTGTCGTTCCTAGGTTAAGAACAATTTTCTTTAAATAGTGAAGATGAACAGACTTGATTTGAATTTACAATTCTAACATTACAATATTAGGCAATTTGTCAATGAGGTGGTGGTGGAGTGGTAAGGGAGAGACTTGGTGTTCTAAGGGACCCAAGTTCGATTCCTGCCCTCTCCATTATTTTCTGTGGCACCTGGTGATGATGGGAGACTAGGCGAATATGTGGAGATCGCTAGTTCAATCCTTGAACTGAGCGGGTTTTACCTCACCGCACTGTCGTGCCTTCGGGCGAGTGTTCACGGGCTTCGGCCTTAGGTGAGGGTTTTCCCCAGTTCGGAGGCGAGTGTATCCCGATGTGGTGAATTTCGCTAGTAGCCCATTTAGAGGATTCGTTGGCCATTCAAAAAAAAAAACAATATTAGGCAATTTACAAAACAAACCTTTTAGTTTAGTCTAAAAAATCCCTAAACTATTAGCAAAAGAGATGTTATAATTATTAATATAAACTAGTATTAAACACCCACCGCGTTGCGGCGGGGCCGAGCACTAATGCCACACTACTGCCAGCGACCACCGACACTATTAGCAAAAGAGATGTTATAATTATTAATATAAACTAGTATTAAACACCCCCCGCGTTGCGGCGGGGCCGAGCACTAATGCCACACTACTGCCAGCGACCACCGACACTGAAGTTGTGGCGTTTTAGTGCGCATAAATTAAACAGAAACGTAAAACATAGAATAAAATAACTAAGTTGATCTAGGACTCGCGCGTTACGATGAACCAGCGTCTATTTTTTCCCGTTTGACAGGTTCATCCTAATCTATATATAATGTATATCATTACCACTATACAAATCATAATAGATATATTACAACAACCATTGCATCAATATGTTACAAATTATATTTATACAAGATTTTGGCTAAATTAATTAAATTATTATAAATAATAATAATTTACATATAAAACAACACAACTTTGAAAGGATCAAACCGATTGAATTTGATAAGATAATAAAACCATTATTTGATTAGGGTACAACCACTTAAGCACAATTTACAGCTATACATGCATACAAAACATATTGAATTTGGCAAGGTAATGAAACCATTATTTGATTAAGGTACAACCACTTACGCATAATTTATAACCAAACATGTATACAGATGTTACAAATTAATATTATATAATATAATATATAATATAAATGAGCAAGAAGAGAATGGACAAATAAGTTTAAAATAAGCTTTTGATTCTTGAATTTGGTAAGGTAATAAAACCATTATTTGACTAAGGTACAACCACTTAAACACAATTTATAACCAAACATGCATACATATGTTACAAATTAATATTATATAAATAGAAATGAGCAAGAAGAGAATGGACAAATAAGTTTAAAATAAGCTTTTGATTCTTATATTCAAGTACCATGTGATATTGCTTCTTATTATGCAATTTTATTATAATCTACAATCACCTATACTAATCTATATCTATACTACCTTATTAAGCAAACTAGGTTTTCTATCCTTATGGTAATTTTATATTGTATACACATTTTGAAGCAACATGTACAAGAAAGCCAAGCTATTTTAGAGGGGGTAAACTTGTGCATTGTTCAAAAATTTAAGACACTTTAGGGGTATTTTAGAGATTTATGCATCTTTGTAACCCATAATTAAGATGACATATGAAGAGTTTAAATTAATTGTTATTCTAAATAAATTTATGCATTGTAAAATTGATTAACTTACCAATTACAAAAACATTAAAATGAATGCATCAAATAAAAAAGAAATGAAGGATATAAAACTCATTTTTAATATCTTAGCCAAACTCCTAAACCCAATAATGTTATGATGGTCTTTTGTTTGGTAAAGAAGGTCCATGTTTTGATACTAGGATTATAAAATAAAATATTTGATGTTTCATTTTTTGATACAATAATAATATAATAATCTATGAATTTTTTTGTAAAATATAGGATTTTTTGTTTGTTTTATAACTAGGTTAGAACCCCGTGTATTACATGGGTTGAATAAATGTAATTTTATATACTAAATTAAAACAATTATTCTTTAAAATCTCGTGTATTACACGGGTTGAACAAATGTAATTTTATATATTAAATAATAAAAAAACTATATCTCTAAGAACCCCATGTATTGTACTGAATAAATGTAATTTTATATACCAAATAATAAAAACTCGTGTATTATACGGGTTGAATAAATCTAGTTATATATACTACATAATAAAAAAAGTTATATTTTTAAAAACACTGTGTATTACACGTGTTAAATAAATGTAATTTTGTAACCTTGTATATTACACGGGTTGGATAAATGTAATTTTATAAACTAAATAATAAAAAAGTTATATCTTTATAAACCCCGTGTATTATACAGGTTCAATAAATCCAATTATATATACTAAATCATTATCATCATCATCATACTCAGTAAATCCCACCAATAGCAAAGCTAAGGTAGGGTCTGAGGATGGTAAGATGTAGACAGCCTTACCTCTACCCCGTAGGAATAGAGATTAGAGAAGCTGCTTTCAGTGAGAGCCCCGGCTCGATAGTAGTTTTGCATCAAGCATTGGATATAAGACACATAACACTCAACAATTGGGACAAAGACCGATTAGTGCATGGTCCCTTTTGTCTTTCTACTATCAACGCCACCACATGATGATGCATGATTAACCGTCCTCCGCTTATAACGTTATTTTCACGAACTTAGTAAAATAATGTTAAAATTAGTGCAATTTCACTTTTGCCCTCCGATCGTCCACAAATATATACATTATATGCGCATACCGCAAGCGGGGCGAATATATACTAAATAATAAAAAAAATATATCTTTAAAAACACCATGTATTACACGGGTTAAATAAATGTAATTTTGTATAGTAAATAATATGCTATTGGATTCGTTTAGAAAAACATAAAAATGGTTCGGTTTAATTTGAATCAAGTCATAAACTTGGTTAAGTTTAGTTCGAATTGATTAGAACCTCAATTTGGGAAATCTAAAAGAGAATTATATTATAAGCTTCTCTTCATAATTAGTGTTTTTTAAAGTTTGATCTAATGTCTAATAAGTTATTTTGTATATTTTGTTTGTACTTTAAATTTTTTATATGAGCGTATTATTGTTTTTTTAAGTTTAAGATTATTGTTTTGTGCTATTATTTAAAAAATATTTAATTTATAATTTAAATTTGAAGATAATATATTATTAGATTAAATAGAATGATTCTATCCGACATTCAAAGTAAGATAAGATTTAATATTAATTGATTATTTATTATTTAATTAATTGATATAAGATAAGTATGAAAATTCAGGAAATTAAAATGTAGACGCCTTCAATGAGTGACACGTGTCCCAAAGTTGATTTCTTTTATTATATAGTATAGATTTCTACCTCTTTCTATATGGAATTCATCTTATTAGGTATATTGGATTAGCCTTAATTTTAACTTCCTATGAATTTTAAGATCTCATACCAAAGGTCTTAAAAGAAATCTTTGTATTTTTACACTTTTTGTCCCTTTCTACCCCTCATCTCCCTCTCAACTGATGCCTACGCTCTTTTTCATCAGGTCAAATCCCTAATTTCTTCCATTGCTACCACATTTATTCAATACGTCATCAATTCTTTAATTAAAACAGTTACAGTGAATGCAATTGGATTATGCCAAATTGAATAAAATCTTAATGACTTAAACAAACACCCGTCTCTTTGTTTCCCCTGAATTGATAGGGTGGGAGGTTAGAAGCTTAAAGAAACAAACGGGAGCGAGGGAGAGAAAGTGAATACATATGTATATGTATACATAGAGAGAGAGAGAGAGAGAGAGAGTAGGGATTCGGCCGGTGGTTTCTAAAGCAATGGATGGAAACAGAAGTTTCCTCCAGCAAACTGAACTGACTGGCGTTCAATCTCACTGTTATACGTTCGACTGTTTCGGATTTATATCAGAATCAAAAGCTAAAACAACTAAAGCACCACTGCTGGCGGCTGACGACGAAGATGGTTCCAAAACTATTGTGATTGAGCACTGGTATGATTATCGCTCTTTTGTTTGGTTATTATCTTTTTTGTTTCTCGTTGTAAAAGTTGTTCCATCATTGTAAAAGTGGTTGTGATCATTAAATGTTTTTGTTTTGATTTAATGATTTGCTGTCCTTTTCTTATTATGATTTTATTTTGGTAAGAGTTCCAAGTTTTCAGTAATTTGATTATATCCGATTTTATCTGATGTGTAGTTTTTTTTTAATTTTGCTGAAATATGAATTGTTAGGAGCCTCTCAGGCACGCCTGAGCAACATCAAATAATGCACCATTTGTCCGGGCACCAACGTATTGCCACCATTAAAGGTGCATATGAAGTTCTTTTATTTGTCGTATTGTCATGAAGATTTGCAATGGGGAAGAGTTGTTTGACATGATTATTAAGAAGGGAAATTCGAGTGAGAGTGATGCGGCTGAATTGATCAAGATCATCATTGATGTTGTTCAGGCGTGCCATTCGCTCGAAGTTATGCATCGAGATTTAAAACCTGAGAATTTATTGTTTGTTAACAAATCCATTGATTTTGGACTCTCCATATCCTTCAAGCCTCGTATAGATATTAGAACTGTTGGTGTCAACTATCAAGTGTTCATCTTTGTATTATATATATTGTTTCTAACTTGTAATTGGATTTTATTAATGTTTAGTTGAAATATTCACAGACGTGGTGGGTAGTCCGTATGATGTTGCTCCTGAGGTGTTGTTGAAGCTTTATGGGCAAGAAGCGGATGTATGGACAACCCGGGTGTTACTTTACATACTTTGAAACAGTGTACCTCCATTTTGGGCTGGTATATATGTGTTATAATATAGAAACTATATGTTGTAGATTGCATTAAAACAAGCTTTGGGATGCCTATTAAACTATCTTGTGTATAATCACAACAGAGAATCGGACCTGTGGCCAGTTATATTTGACAGTGCAAAAGATCTTGTTAAAAACATGTTGTGTTCTTACCCTTCGGATCGGTTAACTGCCCATCAAGTTCTTCGCATGCCCTCTTTTAACCATTGTGAATCATTTTGAATATTTGTGGTCCATATATATTATTGTCGGTTTGACAATGAATATTTGTTTTTTTTTAATTAATGTGCAGGCCATCCTTGGAAATATGAAAATGAAGTTGCTCCTGACTGAGAACTAGAACCAGAAGTTCTTTCTCATCTCAAGCAATTCTCAGCTATGAATAAGTTAAAGAAGATGGCCTTGCAGGTATGAACGCCAAGTGTTCCAGTCAAAATTAGTTCATCTTGCACACAGTGAAATGGCCGACCCGGTCCCTTCAGACGTGTCATCACTAATAACATATCCTGGTAATTCGGGTCCACCCATGGAGCTTTGTGATGGGGATCATTTTGACTATAACTTTGTGGAGTAGGTTTCCTGATGATATTACTCTTGAATCACTTATTCTTACCTTGACAGCTACGAATAATGCTGATGAGTGTGTTAAGGTATAGTTAATTATAATTACTTTGAAGTTGCAAATTTGTTAAACAAATTTCTGAAAGAAACAGTGCTTTTTTAATTTATATTTAGGTAATCAAGAGCAGTGGTGTTACTACACTGAAAATGGTTTGGAATACAATTGATTTTTCGTTGTTCCTGCACCCCCACTTGAGCCTATCTTCACTTAGGTATATTTTTATAGCCTTGAAATTAGAGTATGTGAATATGCTGCGACTCAACTTAAGAAAGTGGTAATGGTTGGTACTTGGTGAAATAGACATTTTTTGATGCTGGTAGATTTTACCTTACTGATTCTTTCATACAACACATGTTACACATTATCTCGAGGGTGAGAATTACGTCTTTTGGGGCGGCCGTGAGGACTACTCTGCGTAATACAACATATTTCCTACACTGGTTAGTTTACTTTTTTTGATAATATCCAGGCTGTAGACGGTCTAATTCGGCTATGTTTAATGTTACATAGCTTGAACAATCCCCCATGAAACTGAACTTAAATAGGTGGTGGTTTGAGTCTTAATTAGAGTTTAGTAATCTTATGTGTGTGGCCCAGTGACAAAAGCTATATAGTTGGTTAATGATTCTTTA
Source organism: Helianthus tuberosus (assembly GCA_030545235.1). Lineage (NCBI taxonomy): Eukaryota > Viridiplantae > Streptophyta > Magnoliopsida > Asterales > Asteraceae > Helianthus > Helianthus tuberosus. The sequence goes on along the minus strand of CM060450.1, from coordinate 10,181,546 downwards.
ACTGAGAATTCCGACAAACCATTTGTACTAGATTTTGACTAAAAGTCTTGAAAGCCTATAAAAAGGTTAGCATAAATTAACAATCTTTTGACATTTAAACTTGAATCTTACTTGGCATGGTTAAAAAAAATCCTTTTACAACAAGTTTCAAGATATTTTTAAACTCTGATTATGCTTTATGTTATTTTTTTCCTGTTGAATCAATGCTTTTACAAACTCTTACTTCCCTAAATTAGCTGAACTTTATATGAAGTATACAACTAAAGGAATGCTTTTACCTGTTAAAACTTTAAACCATCAAAATTACATGTCTAGATGATTATTTCATTATCATTTGACCTTAGCTAAATGTTACTTGCAGGCAATTTTTTTAAAGGGTAAATTACACTTTTCGTCCTTTATGTTTATATCAGATTGCAATGGATAGCCTTTAACTTCATTAATTACAGTCACAGTCCTTTATTTGAAAAACTCATTACATCCTACGTCCTTTACCACTAACTTGGTTAATATTTTCAGTTAAATCCTATCACATAAGGGTAGTTTAGTCTTTTTACCAATTTAATTAAATTAAAATTTAAAACAAAGCTTTAATATTTACCCTCACCCCCTCCATCTCTTTCTAAACTCACACTCTCCCCCTTTACCCTCTCTAAATCCCCTGAAAATAAAACCATCACCATTAACATCAAACCTTCTTATCATCATCTTGCACTCATTCACCATAGTCTCCTGCCCCAACCGCCCCATCATCTCTTCAAACTCTTGGGTGCATTCACTTCTTCCTATTTTTGAATAAGAACAATCTTCCTATTTTTGAATAAGAACTACCTGCAACTTCTATTATAAACAAACAACTATTTCTTCATTTCAGATCTAAAATGATTCCATATGCCATCCTCTTTGTGTATACTTCTACGTTTAAACAAAACTTCAGATTTGAAATTATTTTCTGAAAACGATTTTACTTTGCAGCTATTTTTAACCAGACTAATTAGTTCGAAGTAATCAAAACTTTAACCGAAATGTTCCGAAATCATCAAAATTTCAACCAAAAACTCATCGAAACAAACCGAAATTCAACTGAATTAGTTCGAAACTTGTTAAAATCACACCGAAACTTATCAAAATCAAACGAAATCGATCTGATTTCACCTAAACTCACTGAAAATCTCAAACGATACACCGAAAATCAATCTAAATACGTCGAAATCACACCGAAACAGTCCGAAATCTATCTGATTCGCACACGATTACAAACCCCCAAAATCAGATGCAAATCTATCAACAATAACTTCGCAGCAATCCCTACCTTCATCTTCACATAAAGCCCCCAAATCAGATGCAAATCTCAGCTTCTTGTACCTCCAACTGAGCAGTTAGCACTTCATAATCAAATTACTGATCCTGAAAACAATAAAATGTTGTTCGATTTCGTGGCAGATCTGATGGCCTACGGCGTCTTCGTGGTTGCCGTAGATGACTTTTAAGGCGAATAACCGGCCTGTGGAGGACTTTGTAGACGGTGTCGCCGCTGCCTCTGCCGATTCGGTTGATCCGATCGAGTTCCGATAGGTTGAATTGTTGTTGTTTAGGGTCTGAGATGAGTTTGGAGTTAGTTGAGATGGAAAGAGGGGCGGAGGACGGTTGTAGAGGTAGGGTTAGTTCAGGATGACGACGTTGGCGGTTGTTGGTGGTGGCACGGTTAGTGGTAGTGGTGGTGGTGTGGGGGCAGATTTGGATGGACTGTTCTTTTCTATTGCAGATAATATATATGTAATGTAATATATATATATATATATATAGAGAGAGAGAGAGAGAGAGAGAGAGATTTGTGAGAGAGAGGATGAAGGAAAAGATTAAAGATCAAAACATGTTTATTTCACAAATAGTCCTTAATAGTAAAAAGACGAATTTACTCTCATGTGTAATGCACATGACTGAATTTAACTGAAAATTTTAACCTTGTTAGTGCTAAAGGACGTAGGGTGTAATGGGTTTTCCAAATAAAGGATTGTAACTGTAATTATTGAAGTTAAAGGCTATCTATTGCAATACGATACAAACATAAAGGACGAAAAGTGTAATTTATCCTTTTTTAAATCCTATGTCTCTGATTAAAATAAAAGGTCGTTACCAGCAAGATTTATCAGAACGTATAAAACTAGAGTGTTATTTGACATATGACAGTGCTACTCTTTATTTTGGAAATTGACCATATTAGGTGACTCTCAGTCTGCTCCCTCAAGTCTACGAATTGTGCTCCTCGCCGTCACAACCCCTGAGGCTTGAGGAGTTGAGATACTGTAGCGCAAAGAAAAAAAAGATGAATATATTATAACTAGAGGTGAAAGAGTTATTAGGTCAACCCAACGTAGTGCAGCTCTGTCTTGACTTCCACCGAGATTCAAAGTAATGGAAAAAGATATGGACCGCTTGCGATTTCTCGATCCCGCTGCAACGCGCGGGTAAACCCACTATCATACAAACAACTAAAGCATAAAGCATCATTTAAGCAAGATGTACAACTCCTAGGTGCATACTTATGTTACAAAATTATAGTATATAATATATAAAAATTACAATATCATTAACTAATGTTTACTAGAAAATATCGTTAGATATGTAACCGTAATCAGTTAATCGATTGTACTCATTTAAGATCCGACATCTTAATTCAAAAATTTATTATTTTTGAGTTCTAGAATTTTCGTATATTACAATACCAACTTTTCATTCTGGTGTTTAACGCTATTGGTTAAAGTAAGTTCGTTAGAAGATATAAGTTTTGGTTGCCAGTCGAGGCGGAGGAGAATTATGGTAATAAGCATTCTCTAGTGTATTGCTTTTTCAGATAAGAGGCTTGCTGGTTGTTACATCATCATTTTATGCCAACTTGTCCAATTTTGCGTGCTACTAGGAGTAGTTATTCTCTAGTATGCATCAACTTCTATTCAACTAGTCAATAAAAGTTAAACGGGTTGAAGGGTGTTTTAGACAGTTGAGTTGTATAGTTAAACATTTTCTTTTTCTTTACGGATTGTGTCTCTCCATCTGATTTAATTGGAAAATTCCTACACATGGTTGTGATGGGAACTGGACTGGCATTTGGATTCCTCATGGTAAAATTATATATTTTCTATATTTCAATTTATTCATTATGCGTACAAATACTAAAGGTTCTCATTTTTTTATAAGTTAGAACATCGCCAAATTTTTAGAACTTTACACTCTATAGTATAAATTAAACTCTGTATCATGCATAAAATATTTTTTTTTATTTACTTCAAAAGCATAAAGTTAAACTGACCCATACACTTCCCTTTGCTATATTCATTTATGTCAAAACTTAGAAGACCAACTGTCCTAGAGGTTGCCTTTCATACCATTTACTTATGGACATGTTTGTTGATTCTATGGGTTATTTTTATCTTAACTAGTGAATTTTCCCCCGCGCTTCGCGGCGGGAATTCTGTCGTTATCTGTTCAGTTTAATACGGTACCGGTACTCGTTATACTAATCTAAAGAGAAAACCTTGCGTCGATAAAAAAAATAAAAAGGAATATATCGTTGTTTAGTTTAGTTGATTACATCAATAAAAAACAATAAAAATGAATATGATGTTTTTTAGTTGATAGCGGTCTAGTTGGTTTGCGTTCTATGTTTAGTATTTTTCAACATCGCGATGTAAATTTTATTGCAAACGAATATAGTTCCATTATCGTACCAAACCTAATTGAAATTGATTGGACAACATCTGTATTGGTACCAGTTATTGTTTTTGTTTTCGATAAACTGACACCGTATCGCTACCATACTATGTCAAACCGAACAACATCGGTATCGTATTGCTACCATAGTGAACCGAAACGAAACCAAAGGAACAACATTGGTTCGGTACCAAGATTTATTTTTACTGTTTTTTCTTTCGATAAACTGATAACTTATCGCTATCCCTACAATACCGTACTGTACAACATCAATACCATTACTGTATTCTTTTTATGGTTTTGAAAATTATTCATTTATACAACTTCGTATGTGACGATAAATGAATATCGGTACATGTACCGTGACAATCTAAACCAATCTATATCATTCGAACAACATCAATGCCACTCTACCGGTGTTCGTTTTTATCGTTTTCAGCTGATTTAAAACACGTGTTGATTTCTATACCTTGTGCATGTATTGTACCGCTGTTGTAACAAATCGCATTGATATCAATTAAATGCCCGCAGAATGTTAAAAAAATAAACAATCATAGACGGGGATTGGGATTTTTTTTTTAAAATTGACGGACTAAGGTTATTATTGTACCGTAATTGTAATGAACCGTATCGATACCGATCCAATTCCCACGAAATATTAAAAAAATAAACATAGACACAAATTTTAAAGTTAATGAACGCAAGTTATTACTAAAATATCAAATTAATAATAAATAAAATACTATTAATAAAAAACAAACACTTAAAATATGAATTATTGTTTATTACTAAAAATTAAAATACTTAAAAATTAGAAACACTATTCATTACTAAAACTCAAATTAAATAACATATAAAATATTACTAATTACTAAAAATTAATTTAAAATACTTAAAAAAATAGAAACACTATTCATCGGAAGTTTGAATTAATATGCATAAAATATGCTAAATGAGTTAAATGGATTGAAGCATACAATCTATAATTCGTTTTATATAAAAATAATAATGTTATTAATTATATAACTTTCAGTTTTTATTCGCCAAACTCTGTATTCGGCAATTGAGCTAATCCATTTTGACCCGTATTGAAAATTATGCTGGAGGTAATAAGCCATAAATTTTTATTAACGTTGTTTGATTAATTTTGTAGGTGAAAACGGTTCAGAAGTAGGTGAAATTCTTGTTGTGTTAAACTCAATTGTAGGGACCAATAAGAATGGGAATGAGAGACAAGTCTAGGAGCCACCGACTTCACGGACCCAAGCACAACATGACCATCACTAGCCGCCATCATTCTCCAAATCCGGAAAAGTTGGTTGGGAGTTTTTCAAAAGAAGAGGAGAGGAATTGACACGGTGAAGTGTGCAATTCATGTTGATTATTAGGGGTGGCAACAAAAACCCAACCATGATATTTTGGGTTATTTTGGGTCTTTTTAAAAAAAGTGAAATAAGTCAGAATGGGCTGGGGATTTAGCCAAGATGAGTTAGGATGGGTTTAAAAAATACTCATCTAAATTTTAACATGGGTCAGGTGTCACACCCTGACTTTTGCGGAAGCATGATTACTTGTGACTTGCTTAATATCATTGCATTCAACCATGACAAACATCTATATGATAGAAACCATGATGTTCATCCATAATTAAGTTTCAAAATGATACAAACCAACACTGTTTTAAATCCAAACACAGACTTCAAGTTTAGAATACAACACAAACAAAGTTTCAAGTTCTGTAAAGGACTTCACAAAAGACACTAATAAAACTAGGTTTTGAACCATGTATCCTATCAAGGATAAAACACACGATTCAAACCCTTCAGTACTGGATGACATCATTTATTTGAAGACACAACTTGAAAATCCTTGTTCGCCCGCCATATCCATAATCAATTCCCTGAAATACATGTAGTTTGAAAACATCAACAAAAGTTGAGCGAGTTCATGTGTTTTGTATGTGTGCACGAATTACCTTGTAAACAGTTGTAAGTATGTATTTGTAAACCCGGTATGAAAGCGTCTATGAACAGATCAATTAATGATTTGCAAGGTCATTAATATGTGTGCAACGGCGTTGGAAGGCTCAAACCTAGAAGATTTTGTACCGGGCTTCCGGCTGGAAGACATAGTCACCACCTTCGGCCACTTCCGGCCCAGGGGTGGGGCTCGCAACACCCAAATAGATCTATCACTCATGTCCCTCGGTCTTTATACGAGGATTAATGGTCTTAAGTGTGCGCCTACCCATTCACATGATCTAACAGTTCATTCCTTAGCTAACCATACCATTTATAATCGTCTGTACACATTTTGTAACATGCATTCACCCCCGAAGTTATAAAACTGAAAACAGTTAAAAGAAAAGGGGGACATGAACTCACTGTCTTGCATCTCGTAACTTGGTAACTCAAAGCTTTCCTTCGGTCGCACGACTACCTACACACGTGCTGTGGTTAATTAGACGGATGGGTCGTGCCTTGACTTTAGTCTTATTTGTTATGACTCAGTATCTTTGAGTTACATTTCCTTGTGTCATAGTATTGTCCCAAAGTATATAATTATTTGTTAAAATAATAAATATTTTAACTTAAATTATATTTATTAATTTTTGGAATTTTTGTTAAAATAATATATTTTAACTTGACACATTATGTATTTATACATGTATATTTTACCCCAAGGATGGGTATACTTATACTCGTATTCTTGGACTTGTGTATTTTTGCCAAGTATTGGTGGCGTATTCCGGTGTTTATTTATACGTACGAGAATACGTATTTTCTTGTATTTGTTAAGTATTCTTATACTTAATTTTTGTATTTATACATTCCGGAATATTATTTTTAACCGATAAAAATCACCAACATATATTCTTAAAATATATATTTTAAGAAATCTTTTATAGAAAAATTATCTATAATTTCTTCTTTGGCAAAAATAATTATATTTTCATATAAATCTCAAAAATAATATATTTTCAAGGTTAACTTAGACAATATATATAAATTCATTTTCACCCCAAAAATAATATATTCTAAATTTATTTTGGAAAATATATATGTTTTCTCCAAAAATATTATATTTTCTAATTGTTCAAGAAAACATATATATTTTCTCTTTACCCAAAAATAATATATTTTCTTCTTGACAAAAATATGATATATTTTGTTATAATTATAAAAATCATATTTTCGTTTTCTTGGTTTCCAAAATACCATTTACTAAAATATACTTATGAATTTAATTTGAAATATTTTGTAGTTTATATTCCTTGTTCGGTTTGTGCAATTTTTTGGTATAAATTATATATTTATTTCTTGGAATTTTGGTAATATTTTGTATTATAATTCTTGGTATTTTGTAAGTTATATTATTTCAAGTCCTAAAATAATATAACTAATACACATAATATACAAATAATCACACAAATTGTGACATCTAAATATATATTTTTCTAAATACATATTTAGTCACTTTTATTATCAAAAACCAACCTCCAATATTTTTAAGTTTTGTAATAAAAATTATGGCAATTTTTATATGAGAACCCATGTTTAAAATACACTTTTAAACACTTGTTGAAAAATATTTTTCTAAGTATTTAATTTCTAGAAAATTTTTGCCATAGTTTCCCCTTAAAAATGCAGGTTTCCATGCTTTCAAAGCGTATCATTTTCTTTTAAAATCATCACAATTCATCAACAAATCAAACAATACTTACCAAGTGCCAAAATCATACCATTTACACTACTTCGAGAACTTGAAAATTTATAAAAATTTGTAGTAACTTAGTGTGGTGTTAAGTAAGCTTAGTTACCCTTTTAGAGTGTGGTTATTTAGTTATAAATCACATTCTTGAAGATTTTAGACTTTTACAACTTGTAACTTGATTTTCTAAAAATATTTCTTCTTGAATTTTTCTTGTTAATAACATGTTTCTACATTTGATTAATCACTAAAAATGTGATTAATTTCTTTAAAAAACATGGTTATGTTAATCTTGTAATTTAACTTGGTTTCTTGAGAAAACAATCTTTAAACTCATCCATGTTCAAGACTTATATTATGTTTAGACCATAATCATTCACAAAACCATCTTTGTTTTCAAGTTCATGATGAACATAAAGGATGTTCATCTTGGTTTTTCACAAGACCATCCTCTCATCTTGCTAGATCATGTGTTTAATCACAATCTAGCAAGTTTCATGTGATGTTTAACATCATAAACACAAACAATCAACAATCAAGAAGCATATAAACACTTAAACAACATAGTTCATGATGTTTAGAGCTTTATGTTAGTGATTATGTTCTTGATTCTTTATGTTCTTCATGATTAGCAACTTACATACACTTTTAACCAACATAACAAGATGTAATATGAGGTTAGGAGGATCTTACTACTAGCACAAGGCTTGGGAAGAGGTTCAAGATGAAGATGATGATATTCTTGGTGGTTAAAAGCTCTAGAGTGAGGTCCTTCAAGCTTCAAGGTCACCAAGCTTCTTATCTTAGCTTCTTACACCTTATGATCACTTGTAAATGGATGAAGATGAGGTGAAGATGGTGGTGGTGGTGGCTCTTGTTCTCGGCCGAGAATGGAGGAAGGTGAGGAAGAGAGTTTGAGTGTTGTGAAGTTTGTGAGAAATGAGAATTATGACCTAGAGGTTACATATATAAACTTCCAACATTATGTTATATATTGTGTAATATGCTTTCAAAAGATTAAACAAGATCTATTAACCAAATTAAAGAAAATCCAAGGTGAGCCACCCTTTTGGTGATCGTGAATTGAGGGGGGGGGGGGTATAGGTTAGTTTGTAATGGATAGTTAGGAAACTAGTTGAAATCTAAGTGTTTAGTTTGTGTATTTAGTTGTTATGTCATTATATGAAGTGTTATGATGTTTGGGGACCATAACTAGCTCGGAAATGATAAAACAATGCTTCTAGTGAAAATCTGATGTTTCAGGTAGTGTCCGGTTGTTCGGTTGGTTACTGGTTCATTAAGGTGCTAAACTATGTAGTTTAGTGTGCTTTATGTTACCTTTTGTGACAGTTTTGATTCCTGACACTTAGGAAAGTATTCTGGACCATTAAACCACAATTCTGCATAATATTAAGTTGTTTAAATGCTGATTTTTGCTGAATTCTGCAGTTTATGAGAGTTTTAGGCATTTTCCGGTACTTAAACTATCACTAAGAAGGTAGTTTTATGATCCTTACTTTCCTACACACTATACTAGTGTAACTCTTGGTTTCTGGCTCATTCTATGCTCTAACCCTGTGTCTGACTGAGTACAGTACTCCCGTCAGTACTTTCGATTTGTCTTATAACTGTGCTAACTTTGTTTCGTGCATCATTTGAATTATAAAGTGTTGCATGCAATAATGATATGACATCATGCAATATGTGATGCACATGTATGTATTATGACAATAATCAGAAAGCATTCATGTCATTAATTTAAATCAGCACAGTCATTAAAGCACTAATTACTGTTTAATTATTGTACGGATACATGAAATTTTGACAGTTGTCAAATCAGGATGGGTTTTTAATTCCCTAACCCAAAAACCTTCAGACTTCATGGATTGAACCCTAAATCACCGTACTCTCTCTATGTCCTCTGTCGCTTTTTGAATCCCCTTCGCCTATTTCAAACCTCATCATCACGTCCATTTCACAAAGAATCTTAGAAAAAAAACCCACCAGTGATTACAACCACCAAACCTCTTAATTTCGATCTCTGCAATTCAAGATCTGATTGAGGCTTCCGGTGAGTTAATGGTTCATTTGTTATAGTTTAATTCGAAGAATTTTTGTTCGGTTATCGACTTAAGGGCTTTCATGATCTGAAATTGTCATACTACAACCCAATGTTCTTCTATACCCGTTTGCCGGTTGATCCATTCTAGAGTCATCAAATGTTTAAACTACAACGACTGGTTCATTGGTGACAGATTGGTGTCTCTTGAGTTGGACTTTTCTTCAGATTGGTGTCATAATACATACATGTGCATCACATATTTCATGTATCCAATCTGTAACCTCAATGGGTTCTTCACTGAAGTGGAGTGTGTCGTCTATATGCACTTCATCTGCAGGGATGATAACTGTCTCTTGAGTTGGACTTTTCTTCAGATTAGATACCTGAAATGTATCATGAACACCATGTAGTTCCTCTGGTAGCTCTAACTTGCATGCTACGGTACCAACCCTTTCCAATATCCTGAATGGTCTAATATAACGTGGGTTTAACTTGCCACGTTTTTCAAAACACGCTACACCTTTCCAAGGTGAGACTTTCAGCAAAACCATATCTCCTACTTCAAATTCCAAAGGTTTTCTCATTTGATCCGCATAACTCTTCTATTGATCACGAGCCGCCTTGATGCGTTCTCGGATCTGCATGATCTTATCAGTTGATTCTTGGACCAGTTCGGGACCAACCATCTGTCTATCACCAGCATCAGCCCAACATAACAGTGAGCGTCATTTAAGTCCATAGAGAGCTTCGAACGGTGCGGCTTGAATACTCATATGGTAGCTGTTGTTATAGGAAAACTCAACCAGAGGTAGATGAGTATCCCAACTGCCACCTAAATCCATTACACAAGCGCGGAACATATCTTCCAACCTCGGAATAGTTCTTTCGCTCTATCCGTCAGTCTGTGGTGAAAGGTTGTACTCAGATTTAACTGAGAACCAAAAGTTTCTTGAAAGGATTGCCAAATCCTTGACACAAACCGTCCATCTCTATCAGAAATTATCGAGATAGGCACTCCATGACGTGCTACTATCTCTTTGAGGTATAGATCATCTAGCTTCCCTGTGCTATCCTTTTCTCAAATCGGTAAGAAGTGTGCAGACTTGGTCAACCGATCTACTATTACCCATATCGTATCATGTCCTCTAGGGGTCCTGGGTAATTTTGTTATGAAGTCCATAGAAATCTGTTCCCACTTCCACATGGCTGTTGCAGAAGACCTGAGGGTTTCTGATACTCAGCCTTTACCTTGGCACAAGTTAAGAACTTTCCAACGTAGATGGCAACATCACTCTTGAGTCTTGGCCACCAATAATAATCCTTCAGATCATGGTACATCTTGTCTGATCCTGGATGGATCGAGTACCTCGATTTATGAGCTTCATCGAAAATAACCTCTCTAATACCACCATAAAGCGGAACCCATATACGTCCCATGAAATACAAGGTTCCTTCCTCGTTAGGCTCCAACTTCTTCTCCATTCCTCGGAGATATTCTGCCTTAAGGTTTTCTTTCTTAAGAGCTTCTTTTTGTGCAGCACGTATACGAGAAGTGAGATCCATCTGAATAATCATCTCTAAAGCCCGAACCCTTATGGGCTTAATCCTTTCTTTTCGACTTAAGGCGTCTGCTGCCACATTCACCTTTCCAAGATGATACTTGATTTCGCAGTCATAATCATTCAGCAACTCAACCCATCGTCGCTGTCTCATATTAAACTCTTTGTGGTCAAATATGTGCTGAAGGCTCTTATGGTTCATGAAAATAGTACATCGAGTACCATACAGATAATGTCGCCAGATCTTCAACGCGAATTCCACTGCGCCTAATTCCAAATCATGCGTGGTATAGTTCTTCTCATGGACCTTCAGTTGGCGAGAAGCGTAAGCGATAACCTTTTGTCGTTGCATTAGCACGCAACCCAATCCTTGACGCGAGGCGTAACAATATACCACGAAGTCGTCGGTGCCTTCGGGTAGGGATAGTATAGGTGCATCGCATAGCTTATTCTTGAGCAGCTGAAAGGCTTCTTCTTGCTTATCTCCCTATTCATACTTCTTGTCCTTTTGAGTAAGGGAGGTCAACGGTTGAGCTATCTTGGAGAAATTCTCGATGAACCTGCGATAATAGCCTGCTAAACCCAAAACTTGTCGGATCTCAGTCGGTGTCTTCGGAGTTTCCCAGTTCCTGATTGCCTTGATCTTTGTGGGATCCACATGAATACCATTCTCGTTTACCACATGACCGAGGAACTGTACTTCGCGTATCCAAAACTCGCACTTTGAAAACTTAGCGTAGAGATTTTCCTTCTTTAGCAGCTCTAAGATGGCTCTAAGGTGTTGTGCATGATCTTCCTTCATTCGTGAATAAATTAAACTATCATCGATGAATACGATCACAAATTTATCGAGGTATGGCTTCCACACTCGATTCATCAAGTCCATAAATACTGCCGGTGCATTAGTCAACCCAAACGGCATCACTCGAAACTCGTAATGTCCATAACGAGTTCTGAAGGCAGTCTTCGGTATACTATCCTTTTGAATCCGCAGCTGGTGATAACCCAATCGAAGACCAATCTTGGAATAGTAGCTTGATCCTTGAAGTTGGTCGAATAAATGACCAATCCTTGGCAAGGGATACCGATTCTTGATGGTTAGCTTTTTCAGCTCCTGGTAGTCGATGCATATTCGAAAGCTACCATCCTTCTTCTTGACGAACAGTACTGGAGCTCCCCAAGGCGAGAAGCTCGGCCTTATGAATCCCTTGTCCAATAACTACTGAAGCTGCATGGATAACTCTTGCATCTCTGAAGGCGCGAGTCGATAAGGTGCCTTGGCTATAGGCGCGGTGCCTGGAACCAAGTCAATGTGAAATTCGACTTGTCGTTGGGGAGGTAATCCTGGTAAGTCTTCTAGGAAGACTTCAGGATACTCCCTTACCACAGGGATATCTTCTAGCTTCGGTTCTTCAACTTCCTTATCCACAACATGAGCCAAGAAGGCAACAAATCCTTTACGTAGACACTTTTGCGCTTTCAAACAGCTAAAAATCCACAAAGGCGTATCATGCTTCTCTCCGTGAATCACGATCGTCTCTTCATTTGCCATCGGGATACGAATAATCTTCTCATGGCACACAATCTCTGCACGATTGTTAGACAACCAATCCATCCCAACTACGACATCAAAACTCCCTAAATCAACTGGAAGCAGGTCTATCGGAAACTCACGCTCTCCAAGCTCTATAACATAGTCTCTAATCCCCTCATTAGCTTCTACTAGCTTTCCATTAGCCAGTTCTATTGAGTACGGGACGTCTAACTTACTTGCAACTAAACCAAGTATATTTTTAAATTCTAGAGATACGAAGCTATAATCGGCACCAGTATCAAACAGCACAGATGCGTAACATCGATTAATAGGGAACGTTCCAGTAACCACGTTTGGATCCTGACGTGCTTCCCTGGATCCGATTGTGAACACCCTTCCACGCGCCTGGTTGTTTTTGGGGTAATCCCGCTTAAAGTGCCCTACATCACCGCAACCATAACATCCTTGGCTGCGTCCATTCCCATTACCACCTTGGTTGTTGTTATTATTTCCTCCACGGTTTCCATTCCCGCTTGATTTCCATTTCCATTCCTGTTTCCATTACCTCCCTGATTGTTGTTTCCTCCCTAATTCTGTTCCCATAACCGTTTCCACCACGGTTGCCATTACCGTTACCGCCTTGCCCTCCATTTCCACGCCCAACACCATACCAGCATGCCTCCTTAGTATGCCTAACTTTTCTACAAGTATCACATTTTCCATATGTGCATCGACCGACATGATGAAATTGACAAATGTCGCACTTCGGTAAGGTACCCATGTACCCTCTTCCCCTATTTTCAGCACTTTCAGCGCCAGCTTGTGCCTCAAGTGGCGGATTAGCGTCTCTACGCTTGTTGGCATTGTTGTTATTCGCCCGAGTACCCTTCTTGAAATTGGTGAACTTTCTTTTGTTTTCCCCAGACGACTCCACATGAGTCTCTTTCTTCTTTGTTTTAGAAATTGAAAACTTGCCCAACCTAACTGCTTCTTCAGTAAGTGCTACGCTCAATTCAATAGCCTCAGTAATGGTTGGAGGCTTGGATGCTGTCACCATGCTCAGAATCTGAGGTGCCAATCCCCAGATAAAACGTTCTATCCTCTTAAACTCTGGCTCTACCAAATAAGGAACAACTCTCGACAAATCATGAAATCTCTGCACATATTCAGCCACTTTTGGACCTTCCATTTTCAAGTTCCAGAATTCCGTTTCCAACTTCTGGAATTCTGCCCGAGAACAATACTTCTTACGCATCAACTCTTTCAGTTCATTCCACATCAAAGCATACGCAGCAGCCTCACCCAACGTCTGAACCTGAAGGTTCCACCACGACAATGCTCCATCTAGAAACAGTCCAGAAATATATGTGACTTGTTGCTCTGGAGCACATTTGCTCATTCTCAAAACAGAATCCGTCTTCTCAACCCAGCGCACAAAGGCTACGGCACCCCTAGTGCCATCGAAATTCAGAGGCTTGCAGTCCAAAAACTGCTTATAGGTACCACCTGTAACACAAGTAACATCATTAACAGAAAGCATTAGCAAAGCACACTTGGAAATGTCCAAACATATTGTAATGTGTCTTAGGTGACTTAAACATTACCATTTGGTGGGTTATTCCCTGAGGTACCTCCGCTGCGTTCGGAGCGAAGGGCCTCATGCTGTGCGATGGCCTGTGAGATTCGCTCTTATAATTCCGCCTCTGTCGTTGGCAGAGGATTGTTGGTATCGGTATTCCTTCGAGGTGACATCTTTCTTCTAAGAAGAAGATCGGATAGGTCAGTTCTTATTCGTTAAATAAATAAATAATTTTATAGAGATCATATGTACATATATACAAGCAATCATCATATCAAACAATCATGCAACAACACTATCATAACATGAACATGTAATCCAACAACGTGTTTGGTGAGAACATGACGATTGAGCTTTCATTAATTACCAACCACAAATCACATTGTTTACAAGTGTATCACATCAAAAGGGACATAGGGTCACACTACCCTTGTCAAATGAGTCTGTCAGTATACAACAATCACATAGTCAAAAAGTGGTCTTCAAAAGTCTTCACAATCTCGGCTCAATAGTAGTGCTCTCACCAAAAGTAATGCATCTGCATAAAACCAAAAACCTACGAGGAGGAGGGAAGAAAAGCAAACTGCGAACGTGTGCAAGCTCCTCCTCGAGCTTGTACACACGGCGAAGCAAATAGCTGATCTGCTGCTCGACGGTAAGGAAACGAGCATCAAAACCCTGAATGGGTGCAGGAGCAGCAGATGGATGCGTAAAAGGAGATGACGATGAATGTGGAGGGACAAAAGTAGACTGACAGGGACAAGGTGGAGGACGTGGAGGATTCAGCTCGAGCTCCAAAACTCTGTGACTCAAGATCTTAAACTGTAACTGTAAAGATAAAAGCAACTCATCCTGTGTGTATCCAACGAAATGTGAGGGTTGGTAGGGTTCTGAGATCGGCATGGTATAGGGTGGGAACCATCGGATTGGCTCGTCAAGCGGTGTAGATGTGAAAGGAGTAAATGGTGCAGTCTGTGGAATCGGAGGGAAAGCCGCTGAAGCAAATGGGTCATAACTCGGGGACTGGCCCGAGGTACCTTCCCCTGGACGGGGTGCAGGGATGTCCTGGAGGAAAACAATCGGTAAATCAGTGCGGTGAACATCAGAATCAACAGGATGGAGGGGAGCAACATCAGCAGGTGGGGGTTGAGGAATGAATGGCTCAGCAAGAGGAAAATCAACAGGTGCAGGTATCAGATCTGGAACAAGGGGTGCAATATCTGGTAATCCAAACGGGACATGGTCAGGATCAGGAATCGGCTCAGGGTCAATAGGTGCAATATCAGGCTGACCAAAAGGAACAGGAGCTAGCTCAGGGGCAGGCTCTGGATCGTGTGGAGGTGTGGGGACACGAGCAGGGGATGGTGCAGCAGGCATAGCGGTGCCATCCTAGCATAGAGCTGCAATCAGGCCGCCCATAAAGCTGAAGAAGTCATGGACTCAAAGGAGTCTGAAACCGAATGCAAACTGGAGTCAGAAGATATCTCAATGACAGGAACAACAGGAGGAGGGACAGCAACAACATCCTCATCAATCTTCCCGTCGCCCTGGGCGTCAGCTGGGGGACCATCCACAAACAAATCGACATCGTCATCAAACAAGTCATCGAACGGCCAATCCTCAGGAGGAATGACCACAAGGGGAACGACATCGAGGATCGGGGCCACAATGTGTTCACCATCGGGGTGACCAATGATGAGGTGATCATGGACAGGGGCAGGAATATCAAAAGGATCCTCAATGGGAACACCATCAGCTATAGGTAAATCATCACCAAAATCTGGTAGCGCGAATGGCTGGAAGTCGTCTTCTTCCTCGGACAACATTTCGGGATCACTCTCAGTCTTCGACATAAATATCTCTGGCTCGGGCATAACCTCGTCGTCTGAAACGACGGCCATCGGGTCGTGGGCGTCAGATAACCCACTCTCTGAGGATGACATGTGTGCGTGTAACATAACAATCATAACATGTGCACATATATTAACCACTAACACTCAATATATGTAAACAAGTCAGTCATCACTTAAACATGTATTCACATTATCCTTCATAAAACTTTTCTATCTTTCCTAGTCTACCCCATGCAGACTAAACCACCATTGTGGCCTTGCAATCGTGTTTTCTTGTTTTTCCTTTTGTAAAACGTTTGTTCCATGGATCTTGGCGAAAATACTCTGTAAAAATGTTTTTGTGAGAGAGCCCTAGTGATTGTAGTCTAGACTCGAGAAGGAATCCTAGTTCGCTACAATCGAAGCTCTGATACCAAACTGTCACACCCTGACTTTTGCGGAAGCGTGATTACGTGTGACTTGCTTAATATGATTGCATTTAACCATGACAAACATCTATATGATAGAAACCATGATATTCATCCATAATTAAGTTTCAAAATGATACAAACCAACATTTTTTTAAATACAACACAAACAAAGTTTCAAGTTCCGTAAGGACTTCACAAAAGAAACTAATAAAACTAGGCTTTGAACCATGTATCCTATCAAGGATAAAACACACGATTCAAACCCTTCAGTACTGGATGACATCATTTATTTGAAGACACAACTTGAAAATCCTTGTTCGCCCGCCAGATCCATATTCAATTCCCTGAAATACATGTAGTTTGAAAACATCAACAAAAGTTGAGCGAGTTCATGTGTTTTGTATGTGTGCATGAATAACCTTGTAAATAGTTGTAAGTATGTATTTGTAAACCCGGTATGAAAGCGTCTATGAACAGATCAATTAATGATTTGCAAGGTCATTAATATGTGTGCAACGGCGTAGGAAGGCTTAAACCTAGCAGATTCTGTACCGGGCTTCCGGCTGGAAGACATAGTCACCACCTTCGACCACTTCCGGCCCAGGGGTGGGGCTCGAACACCCAAATAGATCTATCACTCATGTCCCTCGGTCCTTATACGAGGATTAATGGTCTTAAGTGTGCGCCTACCCATTCACATGATCTAACAGTTCATTCCTTAGCTAACCATACCATTTATAATCGTTTGTAAACATTTTGTAACATGTATTTCACCCCGAAGTTATAAAACTAAAAACAGTTAAAAGAAAAGGGGGACATGAACTTACTGTCTTGCGTCTCGTAACTTGGTTACTCAAAGCTTTCCTTCGGTCGCACGACTACCCACACACGTGTTGTGGTTAATTAGACGGATGGGTCGTGCCTTGACTTTAGTCTTATTTGTTATGACTCAGTATCTTTCGGTTATGTTTCCTTGTGTCATAGTATTGTCCCAAAGTATATAATAATTTGTTAAAATAATAAATATTTTAACTTAAATTATATTTATTAATTTTTGGAACTTTTATTAAAATAATATATTTTAACTTGACACATTATGTATTTATACATGTATATTTTCCCCCAAGGATGGGTATACTTATACTCATATTCTTGGACTTGTGTATTTTTGCCAAGTATTGGTGGCGTATTCCGGTGTTTATTTATACGTGCGAGAATACGTATTTTCTTGTACTTATTAAGTATTCTTATACTTAATTTTTGTATTTATACTTTCCGGAATATTATTTTTAACCGATAAAAATCACCAACATATATTCTTAAAATATATATTTTAAGAAATCTTTTATAGAAAAATTATCTATAATTTCTTCTTTGGCAAAAATAATTATATTTTCATATAAATCTTAAAAATAATATATTTTCAAGGTTAACTTACACAATATATATAAATTCATTTTTCACCCCAAAAATAATATATTCTAAATTTATTTGGGAAAATATATATATTTTCTCGAAAAATATTATATTTTCTAATTGTTCAAGAAAACATATATATTTTCTCTTTACCCAAAAATAATACATTTTCATCTTGACGAAAATATGATATATTTTGTAATAATTATAAAAATCATATTTTCATTTTCTTGGTTTCCAAAATACCGTTTACCAAAATATACTTATGAATTTAATTTCGCAATATTTTGTAGTTTATATTCCTTGTTCGGTTTGTCCAATTTTTGGGTATAAATTATATATTTATTTCTTGGAATTCTGGTAATATTTTGTATTATAATTCTTGGTATTTTGGTGAGTTATATTATTTCAATAATATAACTAATACACATAATATACAAATAATCACACAAATTGTGACATCTAAATATATATTTTCCTAAATACATATTTCGTCACTTTTATTATCAAAAACCAACCTCCAATATTTGTAATTTTTGTAATAAAATTATGCCAATTTTTATATTAGAACCCATGTTTAAAATACACTTGTAAACACTGGTTGAAAAATATTTTTCTAAGTGTTGAATTTCTAGAAAAATTTTGCCATAGTTTCCCCTTAAAAACAGAGGTTTCCATGCTTTCAAAACATATCATTTTCTTTTAAAATCATCACAATTCAACAACAAATCAAACAATACTTACCAAGTGCCAAAATCATACCATTTACACTACTTCATGAACTTGAAAATTTATAAAAATTTGTAGTAACTTAGTGTGGTGTTAAGTAAGCTTAGTTACCCTTTAAAGTGTGGTTATTTAGTTATAAATCACATTCTTGAAGATTTTAGACTTTTACAACTTGTAATTTGATTTTCTAAAAATATTTCTTCTTGAATTTTTCTTGTTAATAACATGTTTCTACACTTGATTAATCACTAAAAATGTGATTAATTTCTTTAAAAAGCATGGTTAAGTAAATCTTGTAATTTAACTTGGTTTCTTGAGAAAACTATCTTTAAACTCATCCATGATCAAGACTTATATTATGTTTAGACCATAATCATTCACAAAACCATCTTTGTTTTCAAGTTCATGATGAACATAAAGGATGTTCATCTTGGTTTTTCACAAGACCATCCTCTCATCTTGCTAGATCATGTGTTTAATCACAATCTAGCAAGTTTCATATGTTGTTTAACATCATAAACACAAACAATCAACAATCAAGAAGCATATAAACACTTAAACAACATAGTTCATGATGATTTAGAGCTTTATGTTAGTGATTATGTTCTTGATTCTTTATGTTCTTCATGATTAGCAACTTACATACACTTTTAACCAACATAACAAGATGTAAAATGAGGTTAGGAGGATCTTACTACTAGCACAAGGCTAGGGAAGAGGTTCAAAATGAAGATGATGATATTCTTGGTGGTTAAAAGCTCTAGAGTGAGGTCCTTCAAGCTTCAAGGTCACAAAGCTTCTTATCCTAGCTTCTTACACCTTATGATCACTTGTAAATGGATGAAGATGAGGTGAAGATGGTGGTGGTGGTGGCTCTTGTTCTCGGCCACAATGGAGGAAGGAGAGGAAGAGAGTTTGAGTGTTGTGAAGTTTGTGAGATATGAGAATTATGACCTAGAGGTTACATATATAAACCTCCAAAATTATGTTATCTATTGTGTAATATGCTTTCAAAAGATTAAACAAGATCTATTAAACAAATTAAAGAAAATCCAAGGTGGGCCACCCTTGTGGTGACCATGAATTGAGGGGGGGGGGGGGAGGGGTATAGGTTAGTTTGTAATGGATAGTTAGGAAACTAGTTGAAATCTAAGTGTTTAGTCTATGTATTTAGTTGTTATGTCATTATATGAGGTGTTATGATATTCAGGGACCATAACTAGCTCGGAAATGATAAAACAATGCTTCTAGTGAAAATCTGGTGTTTTGGGTAGTGTCCGGTTGTTCGGTTGGTTACTGGTTCATTAAGGTGGTAAACTATGCAGTTTAGTGTGCTTTATGTTACCTTTTGTGACAGTTTTGATTCCCGACACTTAGGAAAGTATTATGGACCATTAAACCACAATTCTGCATAATATTAAGTTGTTTAGATGCTGATTTTTGCTGAATTCTGTAGTTTATGAGAGTTTTAGGCACTTTCCGGTAGTTAAACTATCACTAGGAATGCAGTTTTATGATCCTTACTTTCCTACACACTATACTAGTGTAACTCTTGGTTTCTGGCTCATTCTGTGCTCTAACCATGTGTCTGACTGAGTAATGTACTCCCATCAGTACTTTCAATTTGTCTGATAACTGTGCTAACTTTGTTTCGTGCATCATTTGAATCATAAAGTGTTGCATGCAATAATGATATGACATCATGCAATATGTGATGCACATGTATATATTATGACAATAATCAGAAAGCATTCATGTCATTAATTTAAATCAGCACAGTCATTAAAGCACTAATTACTGTTTATTATTGTACGGATACATGAAATTTTGACAGTTGTCACATCAGGATGGGTTTTGAATTCCCTAACCCAAAAACCTTCAGACTTCATGGATTGAACACTAAA
Source organism: Helianthus tuberosus (assembly GCA_030545235.1). Taxonomy (NCBI): domain Eukaryota; kingdom Viridiplantae; phylum Streptophyta; class Magnoliopsida; order Asterales; family Asteraceae; genus Helianthus; species Helianthus tuberosus. The sequence continues at coordinate 10,161,078 of CM060450.1, read as the reverse complement.
TCACCGTACTCTCTCTATGTCCTCTGTCACTTTTTGAATCCCCTTCGTCTATTTCAAACCTCATCATCACGTCCATTTCACAAAGAATCTTAGAAAAAACCCACCAGTGATTATTACTCTAGAATGATAAAAATAAATAAAAACGTATAAATCCCTATTTTTGCGATTTTAAGCGCGTACCGCGCAGCACAGCGCGCATACTGCTAAATACCGGCAACGTAGCCAGTCCAGACAAACAGAATATTGTTCAATAATATTTTGAGTGATTATTTTTATAGAACAATAAAAATAATTTAAAACGTACTAAAACATGATTGAAACGCTAGATAAAATACCCGGTATCCAGTAGAATACCAGTTTTTGGCCTAGATTGTATATATATGTATGTATGTACGATATGTGTGTGAATGTGAGACATGGAATGTTAGTTGGCAGCCATGCAAATGGTCTCTCTCTCCTCTCTCCTTCATTTAGTGGACATAAAAGAGGTGGAGATGATTATGTCTCCTAACCCTCCATATAATTACCTTTTCAAGACCAAAAATCAACAACTCTTCCACTCTTTCTCTCACTCCCAACCGTAAACACCCCACTACACTTCCATTTTTGAATTTCAAACATGATCTTGAAGATTCAAGACCATTTCAAGGTGTTTCCAAGTGTGTTTAGTGATTTGAAGGCCAATCCATGGAGTTTTTAGGAAGGTGCAAGCTTTTTATCACAAAAACCATCATCATAAAACCCATTTATATTCTTGAAAGGTATAAATTACTCTTAAAATTTTAGGACTTGTTTCTTGATAATGATAATGATGGAAAGTTTCTCAAAAGCTTGGAATTATTCACAAACTTGGAAATCTAAACAATGAAATCATTTTCATCAAACAAAAATGGAACTAAAAATATGTGTGTGTTGCCGTGAGTATGTATGAGTGTGTGTGTTAGAGTTTTGTTTTGTTAATATGTCAAGTTTGAAAGAAATGATACTTAAAAGGTTCATGCATGTGTGATTGAAAGTGATTTACATGAAAATGAGTTGTGATTAAAGTAGATTGATGAAAAGTCATATTTGGATATATGTATATAGTCGTGTATATACATGCATGTATGGGTATATATGGATTTTTGTTCGTTAGATTCTTGAATGTGTAAGAACATGATACATGTGTTTATGAAAAGATGAATTGATGATAATCATATGAAGGTTGAAATGTTTGGATTAATAAAACATGAGTTAAATAAATATGTAGATGCATTTAGTTCATATAAAATGATTTTGATATGATATGGATGCATTAGATGCTTGTACTTAAGCATGGATGTTGATATGTGATCATAAAAAGGTGATTTGAGTATGATTTAGTAAAAATCAGTTGTAATCAGATTATAAACACTAAAAGAAAATTATTTTATAGTGTTTAGTGACATATAACTTTGTCATAATGTTTTCTAGCTTTGCATGTTGTACTTGGTGCATTAAAAGTTGTAAAATACGTGAAATCGCATGACTTATGTGACTTACACAAAAACTGCACTAATCTGATTATAACCAATATTTTAATCGGTAAATAACATGTATTATGTTAAAATATCAAGTCGTTTCGAGTTGGGATGGTTATAGTAACGTTTAACGCAAAACTATGCGTTAAAACGGTCAAAAATCGGCTTTTCGAGTGATTTTTATAAAACTGATTTAGATCAGTAAGTAAACTGATATTTTTAGTTTAAAAATGAGTATTTTAACTAATTTTAAGTTTACTTGGTGTTTGGTTGGTCATACGTGACTTCCGACGCCCGAAACCGTTATCGAATTGCTAAAATACGCATTTTTCAATGTACACTAATATAGGTAAAATTTTGGGTGAACCTTATGTGTTAAAATATGTTATGTGATTTAAACATGAGAATGTGAAAATATGTTAAGTTTTTAACATGATATTAGAAATCTAGCTTACGCATGTATGCTTGTACGTTTTGTGAGGTAGAAACGGTAAATATTGCGTTAAACGTGAAACTTGTTTGTCGAGCATGAAATTTGATACATATAAGATATTTTATGTATATTTTCTTTAAAAATGACAAAATAGATAAGTTAACAAGATTTCGCGTGTTTCGGTGTTAAATTATGTGAACGTTTATGCATATATATTACGACGCGCAAATCGTAGATATATTGCGTATAAACGGAAGAGTTAACGGATTTACACAATAATGGTCACCAATAAAATCGTTCAAGTCTCAAGATCATATATATATATATATATATATATATATATATATATATATATATATATATATGGACTCATATATATATTAACGTGCCAACATAATAAAAAATGATAACTTTTCGAGAAAATCTCAAAGTTATGTGATAATTCTAAGAAAACAGAGAAACTTAGGATTTTTGTGTTATGTATATTGATTTAAAATCGTTCCTATATATATATATATATATATATATATATATATATATATATATATATATATATATATATAGGACGTTTAGAAATCAATCTCTGGGATTGCGCTATTTAAAATACGCACCCAAAGGTGAGTGTCACTAAACCCCTATTTTTACTGCTTTATATATATTTTGGGGGTAGAACACGCCAATAAAAGGGTTTAATAATGTTTTCGAAATAAAACAAACCTTTTTGATATAAATTATATATTTTCGTTGAAAATATATGGATTTGTGAAAATATATGTTTCGGGGATGAAACGGTTTTGTTGAATATATTTATTTCGGGATGAAACAGAATTGGTACGGTGTTTTCGAAGCGAAACAGACTGTAAAGTTGGGACGAATGCCAGCCTGGTCCCAGGGAAGGGGTCCAGGGGGTTCGTACAACTTCGTGCATTAAATTGTCATATTAGTAGGATATATACATTATACCTGAGGCAGACATCATATTGTTCTCGAAGTGGACCATGCGCCCATGATGTCGTTTAATCATTTAAGTATTGCACGCGAGGAATTGTTGGTAGATCTATCGGGTTGACAACCCCGTCGTGACCGGTCGCCACGTGTCAAGTCAAGCGACGAATTTTGATTCTGATTATTGTCTAGCATTGATTATCCCTGCATGGTTAATATATAGTTCGTATTGTCTAGCTAACATTACGAGTTCGAAAATTGACGCAATAATTTAATATACAAAACCTGGGTAAGAGTGTTATTGTCGGGTTGTTAAACCGCGACGGAAGACCCATGGATTTTATTAAGGAAGTAAAAATGGACTTTCTAAAAAAAATTATATGGATGTTTTCAAATAAACACATAATCAGAAAGTTTTCCTTTGGAATGAATTGTTTGTATGTGAATATGTGAACTCACCTTCCTTTGTGTTGACACTTGATTTTAACGTGTTCTACAGGTACTTGAGTTCGGCTTCGGGAATTATGGCGTATCTTGTGTTTGTTGATGCATGTTTTGTCACTTAAAATGTTGGACTGACTTTTAAACTTTCTAGGATAAATGTAATAAGATCCGTGAGGATCAAAGACAACTTTAGTCATGGTTATGTCGTGTTTGGGACGTTAAGTTTAAAATCTATGTTTTAAATAAGTAATATTATCCAACACTATAATGCATCAAACATCAAGATAGAAATGGGCACCAGCTTCCGTCACCACTACGTTTTATATTCCGGTGCGACGTTTTTGGGGTGTGACAGAAGTTGGTATCAGAGCCAATGGTTGTTAGCGAACTAGATGTTTTCGGAGGAAAACACTAGACTTTAACCGAAGAATTTTGAGATTTAAAGTCCAAAATTCTCGAAGCCAAGATTTTTAAATAAACATGGAAAATTTTATCATGTATGAAAACCCTTATGTGTTTATGTGCGTAAGTGATTTTCTGTTTATTTGGGCCTTATGTGTTACTATTCATGTTGATCACACACACTTACTTTGTATGGTTACAATATGTCACGTCTCGGCCTATAGAGCCATTAGTAGTCCTGCTCACTGATACTGTCGAGCCTACACTTGAGATTCTTTCGCCCGTCATTACAGAATCGTCTTTTCCGCTACTCGAGTCACGTGTTTTACTACACCTCTTTTAGTCTACACTCGTCGTAGGAAGAAGACTCGACCCATTGGAGAGATCGTATCAACCTCGAGAGCTGAGATAGCGTTCTCTTTGAAGAAGAAGAAGGAGATTTGGGTCAATCGCTTTTACTGTGATCGTCAGTTCGCCACGTTATGCGGAGACTTGGAGACGACGAATGGCAAGATGAAAGACTTAGAGGGACAGATGGACTAGTATGATGAGCTAGAAGAACTTGTTAGGAAGATGTTGGACTTCCATGGATTGAAGCGTCAGTTGTTGGTTGTTTTTGTTGTTTGTTTTGTATATCTTATTTGATGAACCCTATTTATGGCTTGCATGCCAAATTTTCATATATTTAGGAGGAAATTTCATACAGACTTGTTGCGGGTGTTGATGTAGACACGCCGAATATTGATTAGTCTTAGTATTAAAAACAAGCTTTGTAAATTTCTGGTATAAATATCGAATGAGTTCCTTTTGGCATAAAATTTTTTCTCATTAAAATGTGGATATTATACATGCGCAATGTTTGGTTCACTAGCATTTAATGATTGAATTATTTTGGATATCGTCTTATATTGATATTATGTTGTAATAATAGAAACGACGAAATTCCGCCAAAAGCGAGACAGGGTTCTGGACTACCTATTACCCCGAAAGAGTTGGCACAACTCATAGCCCAACACGTTAATACTGTCATGGAACAGTGCGATGTTAACCAAAATAATGACCAGGAACGTGGACGTGATGCTCATGGGTGTGGTTTTGGTGGGACACAGATCGGAAACCCTTTAGGTGATATAATGATCAGAAAGTTTTAGTAGTTCCTGTGTTATGATATAATCGGAGCATAATTCTGATTTTTCATTAACTTTGTGAATAGTACATAGATGTACACGCAAAACAATCCAGGGTTGTAACCCAAGATCATTTACCGGTACCCTATGCAATGACGTGGCAACGGTATGCGTGATGTCGGGCCGTCACAGTGGATCGACCATTCAAATAATTCCGCATTCTGAGCCTAGATCTGGGGATTTGTGAAAGCGAAAGTCTGAGAGTTTGAGCAAGGAAACCAATGAGAAGCGTGACAGGAAACGCAGTTCGGAGAAAGCATGTGTGGTTAACTCTAGTGGTTTGGGAGAAAGATAATGTAAGGGATGGCAGGAGTGGTCCTGAGAGGAAGACTCACGAGGATGAGCGGAGAAAGCGCGCCAGATGTGGTCGGACTAGACATATGACTCACGAGTGCTATGCTAAGAGTACATTGGATGGAGTTACGCTCGAGGGATGCTTCGTGTGTGGTGAACAAGGACACAACAAAAGAAATTGCTCGAAACCGAAAGGACAGGATGTTGTGGGTAAAGCCATCAAGGCGAATGCTGGGAAGGCACGTGAGAATCCTGCTACTGTTACTGGTATGTGTCAAATCAAAAGCCAATCTATGTTCATACTTTAATACCAAAGCTGACTTGAGTTTTGTTTGAAAAACTTTGAACCATTTTTGTGTTCACCTACAAGTAAGCTAAGTATAAAGTGCCCGATAGAACTAGCAATTGGTAAGTTGATAGAAACTAGCGAGGTCGTTCGCGGTTGTAGTATTTAGTTAGGAGATCATAGTTCTAGTGTTGGTTTATTTCCAGTGGAGCTGGGGAGCCTTGACGCAGATGCAAGAATGGATTGATTTTCTGAGGATGAAGTGGGGACTATCGCTTAAAGAAGCTAGCTAGGATATCTCGTCCTGATGATGGTAGAAAGGTGGTAGTCATTTGTGGAGATCGATCGAGTCGAGTGTTGATAGTTGAGAGTCGTCAGTGTTATGAGGATGCTCAAGTTGTTGCGGAAAGGCTATTCTGCGTTCTTTGTTAACGTAGTGGATATGAGGGCCAAAGATAGGAATATCGAAGAGATTCCTATTGTTCGCAATTATCCAGAAGTTTTCCTAAAAAGACTTACCTGGATTGCCCCCTGCGAGACAGATCGAATTTTGAATCGATCTGGTACCCGATGCTGCACCCATTTGCAAAATCTCCTTATAGATTAAGCACCGACTGAAATGATAGAAATGTCGAATCAGCTTCAAGAGCTACTACACAAGGGTTTCATTTGATCAAGCTTTTCGCTTTGTGGTGCATCGGTTTTGTTGTGAGGAAGAAGGATGGATCCTCCAGGGTGTGTATTGATTTCAGAGAGCTAAACAAGTTGACTATCAAGAATCGGTACCCTTTTCCGAGGATTGACGATTTGTTCGATCAAGCTACAGGGATCCAGTTACTACACGAAGATCGATCTACGATCAGGATATCGTCAGTTAAAGGTTGTTGACGAAGATATTCTGAGGACTGCTTTTCAAACACGATATGGCCATTACGAGTTGTTAGTCATGCCTTTTGACTAAATTTATGCGCCATTTATATTCATGGATCTCATGAATAGGGTATGCAAATCCTATTTGGATAAATTCGTGATAGTATTCATTGACGAAATACTTATCTATTCGCGAACCAAAGAAGATCATGAGTATCATTTGAAATTGATTTTAGAGTTGTTGAAGGAAGAGAAGTTGTATGCTAAGTTCTCTAAATGTGAATTCTGGATTCAGGAAGTTCATTTACTCGGACATGTCATAAGTGAGGAAGATATACAAGTGGATCCGTCTAAGATCAAAGCGATCAAGTGTTGAGAAGAGCCAAAGACCCTGTCGAAGGTGCGATGATTCTTAGGACTGCTGGGTACTACCGGAGATTTATTAAGAATTTCTCTAAATTAGTGTAGTCTTCGACACTAATAACCCCGAAAGGAAAGGGGAATTGATTAGACAGAAAAGCAGGAGGAAGCTTTTCAAACCGTTGGAGGGAAATATTGAAAGCATGTACAAAGGATTTCCAAGAAAGTTAGGATACTCACATGCCCTTGGCAGAGTTATCGTACAATAATAGTTATCACACTAGTATGTAAGTTGCTTAGTTTGAAGCCTTGTATGGAAGGGAGTGTTGATCGCCACTTTGATAAGCTAAAGATGCAAAGGACGATTAACCAGACCCTAGTTTATCTGGGAAACCAGCGACAGGATTTGCCTAGATCGAGGGAAGGTTAAAAGTCACCAATTGATCAACAGAAGGATTACATGGACAATTGAAGGAAACTATTGCCATTCCAGATTAAAGATTTGGTTCTGTTAAAGAAGTCATCTTACAGAAATGCTACTAGGTTTAGCAGAGAAAAGAAAAGCTGAGCCACAATGATTAGGTCCTTTCAAGAGCCCATCTTGAGTTGGATCAGTCGTTTATAGGCTCGGGCTACCATGAGGATTGAGTGGTGTACATGAAGTATTGTTTGACCCAGTTTGAGAAAGTGTATAATGGATAATACACTGATTTTGTTTATTTTAGAGATTTATTTAGACGATAGACGGAAGTTTATAGAAGTATCGTAGAAGCAGTACGTATAGCTAGAAGAGTTATGTTAATAACTGGATAGGCGATTACAGTATTCTAATCGTATATGTGATTTAGTGCGTGTGCAATTTGTAGATACCTGAAATGAATGCAAGAAGGAAAAAAAGTGAGTTCATGAGATTAGATACTTTCGAGAGCCCATCTTGAGTTGGATCAATCATATGTAAACTCAGACTACCTCAGGTACGGGGTAATGTATATGTAAATATACATATGTAGAACCCGAATTGGTGGAACTTTGACTTAATCTTCTTGATTAAGTGCTTGTGAATGTTGAACCTTGGAAAGGGTGGAGAGCGTTGAGACGTGACATTAGGAATTGAGGACGTGTGTAATATAAGTCTACGAAGATTCTTTGTGAGAATCAAAGTTTCTTGCAAAAACTACAAGGCTATATTCATTAAACCTGCTTTTACTGTTTCCACCCAGTGCGAAAACAAAACCTGTAGAGTAAAATTTCGGGGACGAAATTTCCTAAATAGGGGGAGACTGTAACACCCGGCTTTTCAGGCCGTACCGTACAACTATAACACGTGTTGTGAATAGATAAAAGGCTGTATTTGACTGATTATGATGTTTATATGTGAAATTTAACGAGTTGGTAAATTTAAACCTTGGTAAAAATTATGTTGGCAACGATAGGATAAACGCTTATTGCGTAACGGTTAAAATGCGAAACGAACGTCGGTGACCACCCGATCAGTGTTAAAATCCTAAAAATAGTCTGTTATGATTAGGATAATAATTTTAAACATTTTCTTGATGAAAAATAAATTAAAACGCTAAGAAACTCTATTTTTCGAGTTTGAGCGCGTACCGCGCGATGAAGCGCCTATACCGACAAAATACTGTCAACACAGCCTGTCAAGGCAACTGATAATCATTTTAGTAATAATTTGATGAGTTTATAACTCCAGAATGATAAAAATAAATAAAAACGCATAAATCCCTATTTTTGCGATTTTAAACGCGTACCGCGCAGCACAGCGCGCATACTGCCAAATACTGGCAACGTAGCCGGTCCAGACAAACAGAATTTCACACCCCAACCGATGGCGGAAACATCGGGATGAGACGAACAAATCGCTCAAAGACATCATAACACTATTTGTGAGAATATAATTAAAATTAAATTTCATTAAATACTAAAATCCAAATACATCGTTCAAATAAAACAAGAGAAAATTCAAACATAGTTTATTAAATGGGTTTCTAAATCCATCCTAACTTGATTCTTCAACATCTTGACTATCAATCTGCAATATGCATTAAAATACAATCAACAAAAAGTTGGCTAGTATACAAGTTTGATACATAGCGTAATATGTTTAAAATGATTAACATGCTCATATCCAACATGAATAAAATGATTACTAGTTAACAGTATATGGTCGAAACGATGTTACTCTACATGCCCAAACCAAAGTTTACGCAATTAAAGTGCCTTTCCCAAGGATAGCGGGAGGTTAACATGTTTTACCTAACAATACCCAAGGATAGCGGGCGGGGCGTTACAACCTATAGCGCTATAATTGTTAGGGTAGGCTTGTACTAAGTAAATGAGCATATAGTCATGAATGTTTACATTAGCATAACATGTCTAACAAGAATCAAATGTTCCACGTGCAATTTGGATAGAGGGTGCATAAAATAACGTTCAACGTAATAGTGTGTTTTGCATAGGAATACATATTGCACCCAAAGTGATTTAAAATGGAAAAAGGGTCATGTATACTCACAGTGATTGCGTTGCGATTTCTTGTAATAACGCACGAGTAAAGATGGGTAAGATCCAAAGGAACGAACAAGAGCGATTAAACTAGATATTTAGAACGAACCGTTGTTATTTATTGGTAAACAAAAGAAATGAATCATAATCCTAATATTTATGAATTGTGTAGTAGGTGTTTGTGTTAATTATAATTTTAATCTCGTTATTAATGTTATTATTACAAAATAAAGAATGAAAATTAAAAGATTGAAATAAATTGCTAGATATCTAAATAAATTGAAGGATTAAATAAAACTTTTAATTATATGGCTTTAAGGGTCTTTAGATAAAAGCAAGAAAAGTAATGGGCAAAATATGATAACAAATAAAAAAAAGAAAAAAAAAACAATACGTAACTGTATGTTATGAAACTCAAAGATTCAATTGTTTGAATGACGAAAAACGTTAGAATTGAATACATATCACCAGAAGATTACACCAGTAACAATGGAATGAGAGATTATATACCGAAATAGTGGCTTCGAGGTCGTGTCGAGAGCTTCTGGCGGTTGACTGTCTTCTCCGGCGACGAAACAGAAGCGGGACGTGTGATAATAGTGGATGATCGGGCGTGTTTCGAGTCGAAAGAGGGGTGAGGTTGAAGTGGTGAGGGTTGTATTTATAGGGGATTCGAATGGGTCGAGGTTTTTGGAAATCGGCTGTGATTGTGGGCCGAAAATGGAAACCGGAGGTGATTTGATCGAGGAAATGGTAAATGGTCGAGTAATATGGAAACGCGGATTCGCTGCTGCAAATCCCTGCAATTTTAGTCGCAGAAGGAGAAGGAAAGTGCTTGGTCAACACGTTTTCGGTTTTGGCGCTTAAATGGGTTTCATTCAACATCCGAGTTTGTGTATAAGACCAATTTAGTTCGGCAATATTACAGCTCCGAGACGGAGGATAAACTGGTTAAGGTGCTCGGGTTATAAAGAAGCGGCGCGGGTTCGAGTCTGATAGAGGGCCGGTTCCTTAAAGAGGAACCCCCCCTTTTTGTTCTTTTATGTTTGGTTAATTACAGCTTTGGTTCCTGCGGTTTCATGAGTCTACTAACTGAGCTAACAGCTTTTACTAACTTAGTTTACTTGGATTATAAATAAATAACTAACTTAGTTAACCATATTACTATTAAATAACTAACCAAGTTAGTTAACCTATCAACCTTTTTAACTAACTAAAAATTAATTTTATTATTTATATCTTTTTATAATTTATTTATTAATTAATTAATTTTATTTTTTTTGTTTAATTATTTAAAATATTAATAATAAATTTTATAATTATTTGTTTTAAACTAGTTTTGGGTAATTCTCCGAATTAACGTACGAATTCCCGATTTTTGTTTTGTACGGGATTAGGGTAATCTCTTGATAAGAACTGTTTCGAGAATTGATATCTTTCCACTGTTTTCACGTGTTTGAACTTGTTTATCGAGTTTTCAAATGTGATAAATTCGTGCACACATAGCATACAAGTATAACAAGAATATGATCAAAATAGCTTGGTTTTACATTATGATTTCAAGTCTCGGATTACAATTTGAAATGAAATAGGATATAACAAGAGTACCAGTGACTGAAATAGAAAGTACAACATGACTTGCTATAAATAGAAAGTATAAAAATGCGAAACGTTACAGTCTCCCCTACTTTAGGAGATTTCGTCCTCGAAATCTTTAGGAGGATGGCTGAACGAATAGATGTGGATACTTAGTCTTCATGTCGCTCTTAAGCTCCCAAGTGAACTCGGCACCACGCTTTCCTTCCCATCGCACTTTGACCATGCGAATTTTGCTGCGCCTGAGTTGCTTGGTTCCTTGATCCACGATTTCGACTGGTCTTTCTACAAAATGAAGAGAATCATTGATTTGCAAGTCGTCCACTGGAACATGAAGTCCTTCTTCAGCTAAACACTTCTTGAGATTTGACACATGAAAGGTTGGATGTACGTTGCTGAGTTCTTGAGGTAGGTCAAGTAGATATGCCACTTTGCCGATTCTCTCAAGAATCTTGAAAGGGACAACGTAGCGAGGGGCAAGTTTACCCTTTTTACCAAAACGAACCACTCTTTTCCACGGAGATACCTTGAGTAGCACGTGATCACCAACATTGAATTCCAAAGGTTTGCGTCTTTTGTCGGCATAGCTCTTTTGACGACTTCTAGCCTTGAGTAAATTGTCACGGATTTGTAGGACCTTATCCGTCGTATCTTGTATGAGCTCAGGGCCAGTGAATTGTTTATCACCAATCTCATGCCAGCTGATAGGAGATCGGCATTTGCGTCCATACAATGCTTCAAATGGAGCCATCCCAACTACCACCAAAGTCAATGACACAGGAGCGAAGCATATCCTCTAGGGTTTGTATAGTACGTTCCGTCTGTCCATCTGTTTGAGGATGGAAAGCCGTACTGAGATTTAAGTGAGTACCCATAGCGGATTGGAAGGTTTGCCAAAGACGAGACGTGAAACGACCATCGTGGTCAGAGATGATGTCATGGGGAATGCCATGACGACAGATGATTTCATCAGTATAAATTTGAGCAAGTTTTTCGACCTTGAAATCTTCACGAATGGGCAAGAAGTGAGCTGATTTGGTTAGGCGGTCAATGATTACCCAAATGCTATCATGACCAGAAGGTGTTCGCGGAAGTTTGGTTATGAAGTCCATAGCAATGCTATCCCACTTCCAAACAGGAATTTCTGGTTGTTCGAGCAAACCAGAAGGACGCTGATGCTCAACTTTGACTTTTGAGCAGGTGAGACATTTAGAAACGTAAGAAGCGATATCTTTCTTCATACCAGGCCACCAATAGGATGTACGAAGATCATGGTACATCTTATCAGCACCAGGATGAATCGAGTACTTAGATTTGTGAGCCTTGTTCATGATGGATTCTCGAAGATTGTCGTGATTTGGCACCCAAATGCGATCGAGATAGTATTGAAGTCCATCTGATTTCGTCATAAGTTGGTCTATGGAAGCACCTCGTACTTCGACGATCAGACTTCCTTCGTTGGCTGACGCAAATTGTGCCTCACGAATACAAGTGTGAAGGTCACTCGAGATTTGAAAACAACGAATGCCACAAGAATGAGTCTTACGACTAAGAGCATCGACCACGACATTCGCCTTTCCAGGATGGTAGCGAATTTCGCAGTCGTAGTCGTTAAGCAATTCCACCCAACGACGCTGACGCATGTTTAGTTCCTTTTGGTTAAAGATATGTTGTAGGCTCTTGTGGTCAGTGAAAACCACACACTTTGTACCATATAGGTAGTGTCGCCAAATCTTTAACGCAAAAACAACCGCACCAAGTTCGAGGTCGTGAGTGGTGTAATTTTTCTCATGAATTTTCAATTGTCGAGAAGCATAAGCAATGACCTTGTCTCGTTGCATGAGAACGCAACCAAGACCACGATTCGATGCATCGCAATATACCACGAAGTCATCGGTCCCATCGGGGAGAGCTAGAACAGGAGCATTGCAAAGCATGTCCTTGAGAGTTCGAAAGGATTCCTCTTGTTCGAGACCCCAAACAAAAGGTTTTTCCTTTTGAGTTAACATGGTGAGGGGAACAACAATTTTTGAAAAATTTGAGATGAATCGACGATAGTAACCCGCCAATCCCAAGAATGAACGAATCTCTGATGGGGTTTTAGGTGCTATCCAACTTTTCACAGCTTCGATTTTGGCAGGATCGACATGAATTCCCTTCTCGCTAACGACATGACCAAGGAATTGGACTTCTTTGATCCAAAATTCGCACTTGGAAAACTTTGCGTATAATAGTTCACCACGCAAAAGTTTGAGTATGAGGCGTAAATGACGTTCATGATCGACTCGAGTTTTAGAGTAAATAAGAATATCATCAATGAAAATGATTACAAAGCGATCCAAATATGGCTTACAAACACGATTCATTAGATCCATGAACACAACGGGTGCGTTAGTCAAGCCAAAAGGCATAACCACGAACTCGTAGTGCCCATAGTGAGTGCGAAAGGCGGTTTTTGGAATGTCCTCTTCGAGGACACGAAGTTGATGATAACCAGATCAAAGATCGATCTTGGAGAAACAAGTGGCGCCTTGAAGCTGATCAAAGAGGTCGTCGATGCGAGGAAGAGGATAAAGATTTTTGACAGTGAGCTTGTTGAGCTCACGATAGTCGATGCACATGCGAAAAGAGCAATCTTTCTTCTTGACGAATAAGACAAGTGCGCCCCAAGGTGAGGTACTTGGTCGTATGAAGCCTTTATCGAGGAGCTCTTGAAGTTGGCTAGAAAGCTCTTGCATCTTAGATGGTGCAAGACAGTATGGAGCCCGAGCAACAGGAGTTGCACCAGGTACGAGGTCAATGCGAAAGTCAACTGATCGAGGAGGAGGGGGACCGGGTAAATCCTCAGGGAAGACGTCAAGGAAATCACACACCACTGGAACGTCGCTTACGCTCTTTCCCTTGCCCTTTTCTTCCACTACGTGGGCTAAAAAGGCAAAGTACTGTTTGCGTAAGTATCTATTCGCTTGGGTGCATGACATCAACTTTAGTCCACTAGAGGGTCGGTCTCCATAGACGTGCAAAGTGTCACCAGATGAAAGAGGCAATCGAACATATTTCTCATGACAAGCGATTTCAGCATGGTTCTTACGAAGCCAATCCATGCCTACTATGATATCGAAGCTACCCAACTTCATGGGTATGAGGTCGATGGAAAAAGTGTGTTCGTTTAAAGTGAGAGTGCAATTACGAAGAATAGTATCAACGAGAATAGGTTTGCCATTGGCAACTTCGACTGAGAATGACTTAGGTAGTTTCGAGCGTGTGCAATTTAACAAGGGTTCAAATTCAACAGATACAAAACTTTTATCCGCACCAGTATCAAATAAAATTGAAGCATATAAGTTGTTGACGAGAAACGTACCGTTAACGACTTCATTATCGTTTTGAGCTTGCTTGACATTGATATTGAAAGCACTACCACGAGGATCTGGTTGACGTAGCTCTTGCTTCAGCTGAGGGCATTGAGGTCGTAAATGCGTAGTATCCCCATAATTGAAACAGGCCCTAACAGTGTTTGCTGGTTTATGGTTTTGGGCAGGTGCAGGGGTATGGCGACAGTAGGGGCAATGTGACCATAGCGGTTGTAAGAGGTACAATGGCGACATTGGCTAGTTGGGGGATGGTGGAAGTGATAAATGGTGCATTTTGGGTGGGTTCCAGTGTATTGTTTCTTCTTAGGGTTATCTTAGTTTTGGGTTACAGCAGGTACAACCGCATTGCAAACAGGGTGTTGAAACTGACGTTTCTTGCCCCGATTGCCATTGGGTTGGTGGGTAATTTGGTGAGCTGGTTTAGCAGTGTGGGTTGATTTGGCGGCTGCAGCAGCTTGTTTGTCGCGAACGCGATTGTTGTTCAAGCTAGCAGCGAGCCGATAGACAGCCTCGATGTTGTCAAGCTTGGCTGCCTCAATGGTATCTCTCATGGTAGGGGGTAAACCGTTGATATACTTCCTGATCATACGATTAGTGGTGAGAACGAGGTGGGGTACAATGAAACTCAACTGTTTGAAACGGGTGGTGTACGCGAGGTTGTCATCACCAATTTGCTTGAGAGCCCAAAACTCTTACTCAAGCTTTTGTTGTTCATGAGGAGGGCAGAACTCCTCCATCATGAGTTGTTTCAACTCTTCCCATGATAAAGCATACGCCAATTCGTTCGAACGAATGTTCCTTTCCTTCATCCACCATTCTAGGGCTCTTGCTTGGAAGACACCAGTAGCACTACGTGTCTTGAGTTCTTCAGAACATTCACTGTTGATGAATGTAACTTCTATGCTATCGAACCATTCAAGCATAGCCGTCACACCCTCTTTGCCAGTGAAAGGTTTGGGGTGGCAAGAAGCAAAATGCTTGTAGTTGAAAGTGACAGGCTTAGGCTGGACCACTTTTGAATCAACAGAGGAGTTAGGGGTGTTGGAAGCTTGAATCTCAGTCACGATCTTGGGGACAATACGAGCAATTTGATTGGCCATGAATGCCATCATTTTCTTTTGCGAGCTGGTCTTGGACTTTCTTGGATGAGTGGGAAAGTTGACGAGATGACGACATCTAAGGATTCAAAAACAAAGAATGGATGAGACTTTGATCATAATGTTTTGTTTAGGAAAATTGTTTTCATGAATGCGTCACATAGCACATAGTTTCATATAGCATATAGTTTTCAAATGATTCCACATAGCATAACATGAGTTTTCACATAGTGTAGCATGTAAAATGAAAGCATCATAAATTTAGTTTGTTCCCGAGAGAATATTATTAATTGTTTTAGATTGCGAAGATAGTGCAATTCGTGTCTCTAAGCTTGAAATGAAAATAACGTATAAAACACATAAAAAATTGAGATAACATAAAAGAGATTTAACGTAAAACATGGATTGTCACGGAACGTAACATAAGACTATTCCAAAGTAAATCGAAGTCCTTTTCGAATTAAGGAAACGTGCTTTGGCCTAATAGACAAATACTCTCATCGAGGAGCGACTAACGATATTTGTCCTTCCAGTTACTACACGTCCTTAATCGATTGGGAACATCGAAACTTTGGCGAGATTGAAAATCGAAGAGTGGGACTAGTTAACAAGATACAAGTTTCACCTCTAAGTTGATAACATCGTACCCTAGTGTGGTTGGTACTTATCAAAAGATAAGGGTCCACTAGAATATGAAACGGAAATTTCCCTTCAAGATTTAGATATCACTCCTAACTTGAGGGTAGATTTCGTGCAAAATTCAAAGCATAGCTGAATGAAAGTCATCACCAAATGTGGGAATCACCCCTATTTTGATGAATCGTCTCGATTGTGTTATAAGAGTGTATTCAAAGCCTCAAAAGTGTGTATTGTGTTAGCCTTAGGAAAGGCATGTATATTAAAAGACCAAAGAGAGTAGAGGGAAGCAAATAAGATAGATGGAAGATAGTTTTAAACAACACATAAGGATAAAGCACCTAAACTATAGACTAGGTAAAAGCATCTATACTTTTCCTAATTCCCTATAGTTATGGCTCTGATACCAATCTGTCACACCCCAACCGATGGCGGAAACATCGGGATGAGACGAACAAATCGCTCAAAGACATCATAACACTATTTGTGAAAATATAATTAAAATTAAATTTCATTAAATACTAAAATCCAAATACATCGTTCAAATAAAACAAGAGAAAATTCAAACATAGTTTATTAAATAGGTTTCTAAATCCATCCTAACTTGATTCTTCAACATCTTGACTATCAACCTGCAATATGCATTAAAATACAATCAACAAAAAGTTGGCGAGTATACAAGTTTGATACATAGCGTAATATGTTTAAAATGATTAACATGCTCATATCCAACATGAATAAAATGATTACTAGTTAACAGTATGTCACGGCCCACGACCCGGTTTGACCCGTTTCAAGAGCCGCGGGACAGAAATTCTGCGGTGTTTATTTAATTGAGTTTAACAGCGGAAGTTTATTTAAAAAGGATCGCTTAAAGCTAAAATTTTCCCCTGATTATTTTATTTCACAATTCAGTGTAAATCCCCGATAATTTACAATATTATGTTTTGCTAAGAAATATTTATATTACAAAACTTTTATTTATTTATATTGAGCCACTTTCTCAAGCTTTCACTGCTTCCCAGCATTTTTCCTGAATTATAACAGATCACCTGAAACATGTTTGAAAAAGGTTTTGTCAGCGGAAAATACTGAGTGAATCATTCTATTTACTAAAACGACACATTTGTTATAATATACAGTATTAAGAGCGATTACAATGTTTCTATTATCAATCCAATTACCCACGGTATTTGTCACTCGACCGAATCTGTGACTATGGTCATATCCCCCATTGGCTGCCCCAATGGTGACGATTATCAAGTAATGTATACAAAACCCCACATACCGGCTGTAACTTGGTGATTACAAAGACTTAATCCCCGTAATTATAACTTTGAAATAAATAGGGTTTTGTAAATAGATTTGATAAAAAGAGAGAATGACTCACCTTGCTGTTTTAATACGGACAGAATCTAATTTATCCTTGTTAACCTAATTTAAATAACAATGCATACAAAACTGGGTTAGTAATCAATCCAGCAATTTACGATAATTCCCGGGATCAAATTATCACAACAAATAACAAAGTGCATACTTTATCTATCGAATTAACGACAATCCGTCAAATCAATGACGAACGATAAAGTATAATACTTAATCTATCGAATTAACGACAATCCATCAAATTAATGACGAACGATTAAGTATAACCCTAATGTGGGCGGCACTTAGACATTCATTGGATATATTGATCGTCGGATTATTGAATCGTAGCAGCGATTGGGCTAATACCCTGTTTTGCAGCGTTGATTTGTGAATCTGTGATTGTTTTGGTAGTAATTCGAATGTATCTCAGTGTATATTGCGAATTTGAACGTCGTTTTTCTTTCAGAATTCAAGTCCCAAACCCCACTATTTATAGGTGAATTTTGACCCTCACGCGGCCCGCTTTAGATTTAGCTTATGTCTCACGCGGGCCGCGTGAGACCAATTTTCTAGCCCTAGGCTGCCACGGTTGGGACTAGCCTTGCTGAGTTGATGAATTTTGTAAATTCGATTTCTACAGCTCACAATTTGGATAATCGTCCATAGGGTTTAACCCCCCCTGAGTTTTAGGGGCCCCAATCCTGATTCTGAAAATTATGAAAATTTTAGGGTTTGTTCAGAATCACTTGGGTGTCTCAATTAGGGTTTCCTTTTGGACTAATTAATTTAATAATTATGACTTTTCATAAGAGTTGTTACATTCTCCCCACCTTAAGAAAATCTCGTCCTCGAGATTTACTGAAATAATTGAGGATACTTTTTCTTCATTTCTGATTCTAGCTCCCAAGTGTATTCAGCTCCTCTCTTTGAATCCCACTTTACTTTAACTAGCACTAGGCGTTTGTGCTTGAGAAACTTCACTTTTCTATCTTCTATCTGCAGAGGTTTCTCTACAAATTTTAACCTTTCATTTACCTCTATGTCTTGAAGAGGTACTACCAGAGATTCATCTGTTAGACATTTCTTGAGATTGGATACATGAAATACATCATGTACTCCAGCTAATTCTTCTGGTAGTTGTAAACGATAAGCAACTGGTCCTATACGTTGGATTATTGGAAATGGTCCTACGTATCTGGGACTTAACTTTCCTTTCTTACCGAATCTCACAACTCCTTTCAATGGAGATACTTTTAACAGTACTCTATCTCCAACTTGAAATTCTAATGGCTTGCACCGATTATCTGCATAACTCTTTTGTCGGTCTCGAGCCGTCTTCAATCTTTCCTTGATTCGAGTAATCTTGTCAGTCGTTTCTTGAACAATTTCCGGACCTGACAATTGACTATCTCCTATTTCTGCCCAACAAATTGGAGTTCTGCATTTTCTTCCATACAGAGCCTCAAATGGAGCAGTTTCAATGCTTGAATGATAACTGTTGTTATAGGAGAATTCGATTAATGGTAAATGATCATCCCAATTTCCACCAAAGTCTATTACACATGCTCGGAGCATGTCTTCTAGAGTTTGGATCGTTCTTTCACTTTGCCCATCTGTTTGGGGATGATATGCAGTACTTAGGTTGAGTCTAGTTCCCATTGCTTGCTGGAAACTTTTCCAGAAATGAGAAGTAAATCGGCTATCCCTATCTGATACAATGGAGAGTGGAACTCCATGTAGAGATACGATTTCATCTACGTATAATTTAGCCAGTCTTTCCATGCTAAAGGTTTCTTTCATAGGTAGAAAGTGAGCTGATTTGGTTAATCGATCCACGATTACCCAAATCGCATTATTACCTTTTCTGGTTTTGGGTAACTTAGTAACAAAATCCATTGTTATAAGTTCCCATTTCCATACTGGCATTTCTAACTGTTATAGTAGACCTGAAGGTTTCTGATGTTCTGCCTTAACTTGTGAACAAGTAAGACATTTAGAAACATATCGTGCTATATCCTTCTTCATTCCTATCCACCAGAAGTTCTTCCTTAAATCTTGGTACATCTTATTGTTTCCTGGATGTATAGTGTACCTAGATTTATGAGCTTCTTCTAAAATTTTAGGTCTTAAGTCTCCCTGCTTAGGTACCCAAATTCTACTTTTGTGGAATCTCCAAATTCCATCTGCTCCTTGTTCTAATTCTTTTATTCTTCCTTTCATTCCTTCAGCAACATCTTCTATTGCTGTCTTTTGAAAATTTTTCAATTGTTCCATTAAATCTACTTGTAGATTTAATCTAAACGCACGAACCCGTCGTTGTTTTTCATGATATTTACGACTTAAGGCATCTGCCACTATATTTGCCTTTCCTTCGTGATATTGGATATCACAGTCGTAATCGCTTAAAATTTCCATCCATTTCCGTTGCCTCATATTTAACTCTTTTTGCCCAAATATGTATTTTAAACTTTTATGATCTGTATAGACAGTAAACTTACTTCCATACAGGTAATGTCTCCAAATCTTAAGGGCAAAGATTACGGCTCCTAATTCTAAATCATGAGTCGTATAGTTTTCTTCATGTTTCTTCAGTTGTCTTGAGGCATATGCAATTACCTTTTTGCGTTGCATCAATACACATCCTAATCCTAGTTTTGAAGCATCACAATATACTTCAAAATCTTCTGTTCCTTCTGGTAAGGCTAAGATTGGTGCATGAGTTAATTTCTGTTTCAAAATTCTAAAAGCCTCTTCTTGTTTAGTTCCCCATTCAAACTTAATGGCTTTACAGGTTAACTTAGTTAATGGTACGGCTATCTTGGAAAAATCCTTAATAAACCGTCTATAATAACCGGCTAAACCTATAAAACTCCTAATTTCCATTGCAGTTTGTGGAACCTTCCAATTGGTAATTGCCTCTATCTTAGCAGGATCTACGTGAATACCTTCGTGATTCACCATGTGGCCTAAGAATTGTACTTCTTTCAACCAGAATTCACATTTTGAGAATTTGGCGTACAACTTTTCTTTTCTTAACAAAGTTAAGAGTGCATGCAGATGTTGACAATGCTCTGTCTGGCTTTTGGAATAAATAAGTATATCGTCTATGAAAACAATTACAAATTTATCCAGATACGGTTTACAGATCCTATTCATCATGTCCATGAATGCTGCAGGTGCATTCGTTAACCCAAAGGGCATGACTGTAAACTCATAATGACCATACCTAGTTCTAAAAGCAGTCTTAGGTATGTCTTCTTCTTGTACCTTTAATTGATGATATCCGGAGCGTAGATCAATCTTGGAAAAATATCTAGCCCCTTGCAGTTGATCAAATAGATCATCAATCCTAGGTAATGGGTATCGATTCTTAATTGTAACCTTATTTAATTCTCTATAATCGATACACATTCTCATTGATCCGTCCTTCTTTTTCACAAACAACACTGGCGCTCCCCAAGGGGATGAGCTAGGTTGTATAAATCCCTTACTTAGTAATTCATCTAATTGCTTCTTAAGTTCTAACATTTCTGTGGGTGCTAACCGATAAGGTGCCTTGGCTATCGGTATAGTCCCTGGAATTAGATGAATCCTAAATTCCACTTCCCTATCTGGTGGTAATCCAGGTAATTCTTCTGGGAATATATCTGGATATTCTGATACTACAGGAATTTCTTTCAATTCTTTCCCTTTAGTATTAATGATGACTGAAATCATATATACTATTCCTTGTTTTCGTTCATAACTAGCAACTTTCATTACTGATATGAACTTCATGGGTTTGCGGGGTTTATCTCCTGTAATCATAATTACATCTCCAGTAGGTGCTTGAATTTCTATGGAATTCCTATCATAAAGAATTCGAGCATGGTTGGCTATCAACCAATCCATTCCTAACACAACATCGAATTCAGCTAACTTCATAGGTAATAGGTTTGCAGCAAATTTATGACCTGAAAGTTCTATTTCTACTTTTTGCAAAACCTGCTTAATTTTAACTGAATTCCCGTCTGCGGTTTCAACGGTAAACAATTGCCTAATGTTGGTTAAAGGTAACTTAAGAGCTTGACAGAATAAAGTATTGATAAAAATTTGGTTTGCACCAGAGTCAAATAATACTTTTGCGTATACATTGTGAACTAAGAACGTACCAGCTATCACATCTGGGATGAGTTCTGCTTCTTGAGTAGTTAGCTGGAATGCTCTGACATTCTTTTTAGTAGCTCCTTCGGTTGCCTTGGGTTTGTTGTCTACTGGTTTGACCAGTTTAGGACGTTCTGTCTTATAATGCCCTGCTTCTCCACAGTTAAAACAAATTACGGTTTTCTTTTTGCAATTTTCTTCACGATGTCCTATCGTTTTGCAAAAATTGCAAGTGATATCGCATCTTCCGTAATGCTTCTTTTTGCATTTCCTGCAGAATGACGGAACTGAAGATTGCCCTGCACCTTTTCTTTTGAAGCTGTTGTTATTACTCGTGCGAAATCCTTGGGTAATTTTCTGAGCCAGTTCCTTTTTCCGGTCTTCATCTCTTGTGCATACCAGTTCATCGGTTAGAGTGTTAGCTAATTCTACCGCATCGTCAATAGTGCGAGGTCTCGCAGCTTTAACAATATTGCGGATTTCACTAATTAGCCCCCAAATATAACGAGAAATAAGTACCGGTTCTGGCGAAGCCAGTGTTGGTACCACTCGCGTATATTCGAAGAATGTCGAAGTATAACTACGACAATCTACACCCACCATCCTATGAGTAAGGAACTTATTTGCCATTTGTTCCTTTTCGTACTCAGGGCAGAATTTTCTTTCGACAATATTCTTAAATCCTTCCCAGTTCATAGCATATGCTATGGTTCTTCCTTTGGCTTGTAGCACCGTATTCCACCATTCGAGTGCTCCTTCTTTAAACAGATTGGACGCGTACATGACTTGATCGTCTTTGGCACATTTACTTATTGCAATAACTGCTTCGGTTTTCTCTAACCAACGCAGTGATGCAGTTGCTCCTTCATTGCCTGCAAATTCCATGGGTTTACAAGCAAGAAATTCTTTGAAAGTGCAACCAGGTGTTGCGGCTTTCATTTTTTTAGAGATCGGAGCTTGTCGTGTTTCATGATTAACATGATTGTTTACACTATTACTGAAGTTATCTTCAGTATTAAGTTTACTAGGAATTATTTGTTGCGGTTCTACTGGATTCTTTACAGCAGCAACGATTGCAGGAATAGCATTGGCTATCCCCTGAGCGACAATATTTTCAATATCTTGTCTTGTCATATATTGATCTTCTGAATGTTGCTCGGACTGATTAACTTCATTTACTGGTTCATTATCACTGTTTGCCATCTGATAATATATATATAAATTTTATTAGTATTTGATAATTAATAGTTATACAAACAATCAGAAATGCTACAATGCAAGTATAGTCAAAACAATCGATTTCTCGATTTCATTTTATATCTTAGTATAGTATGCATCATTACTCGCCAATATATTACAACGTTTTATTAGTCTATCTACAGCCCGATGTTACTACTACTATTGCATCACTATAGTTCTACTATCCCTCGTCTACCTGTTGTCTTAAAATTGCATCTCCCTTTCATCGTATTTCCATGTAATTTGCCCCCCCTATTTCCCTCATTCTATTCCCCATATCAATCAACTCTTCACCGAAGTGGCGAAGTTCAGCCATGTTTTCATTAGTCATGGGTGGATTAGGTATAGGTTCTGGATCGAATTGTGGATGAAATGAATAGGGATCGTTGACAATATTTTCAAATTGCCAATCGTTCGTCCACCATTCGTCCATTCCTACAGGTTGAGGGTGGACTATTGGGTCTGGGATTGCTGGTTCCCAATTCATAGGGAGTGGGCTTTCAAGAGGATAAGTAAAAACGTCAGTATTGACAGGCTGAATAGTTTCACAGTTTGCCAATAGGAAATCTATCTCATCTTGAAAGGTCCTTCTCTGGTTTGGATTGGAGCTCTCTCCAATTTCCATTTGAGTTGGTATAAAGCTTTGTCCAACTTCCATCTGTATATCTTTTGTGTATTCTTCCACCTGCATTCCCATCTCCTTAATCTCTTCCTTGTCTTTAGTTTTCATCTCCTGTAATCTCGGACTTTTACTGGTTAATATTTCCTGTTGTTTAGAACCCTCTCCGGTTATAATTTCTTTTCCCCTTTTCAAAAGATTATTTATTTTGGGGAGTTTTGCAGCTGGCTTTTTTCCTACGGATTTTCCTCCATCCTACATAACTTCTTTTCTTTTGTTTTGGCTTGTTCACAGGTGGAACCTTGAATTCTACCGGTTGTTCTATATCGGGAAAGTATCTAGCATATTCTTTGGAAGCTTTGATATTTACCGGATACAGATTAAGGTTCTGAAAAGCTTCAGATATTCCACTCATGCTGATATATGCAAAATGCATACAATACTAGGTTAAAATTTATAAATAACCTTTAAAATTTATTACATACCGTGTATTAACTTATTACAAAGATAATCAGAAAACATACCTATGGTTTATTGTAAATTTATTTATTTACTACCGAAGGTTTCTTGATTATAAAAGTAATATACTAAACTTTTTAAAGATTTATCTTTTCTGCAACGGTGGCTAACATATACAAATTTGCCCACTTAGCATCTAACTTATCTTCCCAGGGTGATTTATCGAGTATTTCCTGGGTTTCTTGTTTAATTTTCTTTTCTCGGATTTTCTCTTTACTTTTCTTAATAATCATTTCCCTTTTTCTAGGGGAAAGTGATTCCTCGTATTGTGCCTTGCGCACAAATATTCCTTCCTCAGGAATTTCAGACTGACTTGAGGATTTGGTTTGGGATGAACTTCCCTTCTCGTTGAATGATCTATCTAATTTAAGATAGATACTGGACAGCTTTTGTTTACCCATACTGTAACTAACAAATAGTCAGATAATAAACACATAATCACATAATAGTAATCAGGAAAAATTAAGTATTTTATCAATACTTAATTAGCTTAACTCAGTGGCTCTGATACCACCTTATTTCTGTCACGGCCCACGACCCGGTTTGACCCGTTTCAAGAGCCGCGGGACAGAAATTCTGCGGTATTTATTTAATTGAGTTTAACAGCGGAAGTTTATTTAAAAAGGATCGCTTAAAGCTAAAATTTTCCCCTGATTATTTTATTTCACAATTCAGTGTAAATCCCCGATAATTTACAATATTATGTTTTGCTAAGAAATATTTATATTACAAAACTTTTATTTATTTATATTGAGCCACTTTCTCAAGCTTTCACTGCTTCCCAGCATTTTTCCTGAATTATAACAGATCACCTGAAACATGTTTGAAAAAGGTTTTGTCAGCGGAAAATACTGAGTGAATCATTCTATTTACTAAAACGACACATTTGTTATAATATACAGTATTAAGAGCGATTACAATGTTTCTATTATCAATCCAATTACCCACGGTATTTGTCACTCGACCGAATCTGAGACTATGGTCATATCCCCCATTGGCTGCCCCAATGGTGACGATTATCAAGTAATGTATACAAAACCCCACATACCGGCTGTAACTTGGTGATTACAAAGACTTAATCCCCGTAATTATAACTTTGAAATAAATAGGGTTTTGTAAATAGATTTGATAAAAAGAGAGAATGACTCACCTTGCTGTTTTAATACGGACAGAATCTAATTTATCCTTGTTAACCTAATTTAAATAACAATGCATACAAAACTGGGTTAGTAATCAATCCAGCAATTTACGATAATTCCCGGGATCAAATTATCACAACAAATAACAAAGTGCATACTTTATCTATCGAATTAACGACAATCCGTCAAATCAATGACGAACGATAAAGTATAATACTTAATCTATCGAATTAACGACAATCCATCAAATTAATGACGAACGATTAAGTATAACCCTAATGTGGGCGGCACTTAGACATTCATTGGATATATTGATCGTCGGATTATTGAATCGTAGCAGCGATTGGGCTAATACCCTGTTTTGCAGCGTTGATTTGTGAATCTGTGATTGTTTTGGTAGTAATTCGAATGTATCTCAGTGTATATTGCGAATTTGAACGTCGTTTTTCTTTCAGAATTCAAGTCCCAAACCCCACTATTTATAGGTGAATTTTGACCCTCACGCGGCCCGCTTTAGATTTAGCTTATGTCTCACGCGGGCCGCGTGAGACCTATTTTCTAGCCCTAGGCTGCCACGGTTGGGACTAGCCTTGCTGAGTTGATGAATTTTGTAAATTCGATTTCTACAGCTCACAATTTGGATAATCGTCCATAGGGTTTAACCCCCCCTGAGTTTTAGGGGCCCTAATCCTGATTCTGAAAATTATGAAAATTTTAGGGTTTGTTCAGAATCACTTGGGTGTCTCAATTAGGGTTTCCTTTTGGACTAATTAATTTAATAATTATGACTTTTCATAAGAGTTGTTACACAGTATATGCTTGAAACGATGTTACTCTACATGCCCAAACCAATGTTTACGCAATTAAAGTGCCTTTCCCAAGGATAGCGGGAGGTTAACATGTTTTACCTAACAATACCCAAGGATAGCGGGCGGGGCGTTACAACCTATAGCGCTATAATTGTTAGGGTAGGCTTGTACTAAGTAAATGAGCATATAGTCATGAATGTTTACATTAGCATAACATGTCTAACAAGAATCAAATGTTCCACGTGCAATTTGGATAGAGGGTGCATAAAATAACGTTCAACGTGATAGTGTGTTTTGCATAGGAATACATATTACACCCAAAGTGATTTAAAATGGAAAAAGGGTTATGTATACTCACAGTGATTGCGTTGCGATTTCTTGTAATAACGCACGAGTAAAGATGGGTAAGATCCAAAGGAACGAACAAGAGCGATTAACCTAGATATTTAGAACGAACCGTTGTTATTTATTGGTAAACAAAAGAAATGAATCGTAATCCTAATATTTATGAATTGTGTAGTAGGTGTTTGTGTTAATTATAATTTTAATCTCATTATTAATATTATTATTACAAAATAAATAATGAAAATTAAAAGATTGAAATAAATTGCTAGATATCTAAATAAATTGAAGGATTAAATAAAACTTTTAATTATATGGCTTTAAGGGTCTTTAGATAAAAGCAAGAAAAGTAATGGGCAAAATATGATAACAAATAAAAAAAAGAAAAAAAAACAATACGTAACTGTATGTTATGAAACTCAAAGATTCAATTGTTTGAATGACGAAAAAACTTAGAATTGAATACATATCACCAGAAGAAGATTACACCAGTAACAATGGAATGAGAGATTATATACCGAAACAGTGGCTTCGAGGTCGTGTCGAGAGCTTCCGGCGGTTGACTGTCTTCTCCGGCGAACTTCCGGTGAGCTCCGGCGACAAAACAGAAGCGGGACGTGTGATAATAGTGGATGATCGTGTGTGTTCGAGTCGAAAGAGGGGTGAGGTTGAAGTGGTGAGGGTTGGTATTTATAGGGGATTCGAATGGGTCGAGGTTTTTGGAAATCGGCTGTGATTGTGGGCCGAAAATGGAAATCGGAGGTGATTTGATCGAGGAAATGGTAAATGGTCGAGTAATATGGAAACGCGGATTCGCTGCTGTAAATCCCTGCAATTTTAGTCGCAGAAGGAGAAGGAAAGTGCTTGGTCAACACGTTTTCGGTTTTGGCGCTTAAATGGGTTTCATTCAACATCCGAGTTTGTGTATAAGACCAATTTAGTTCGGCAATATTACAGCTCCGAGACGGAGGATAAACTGGTTAAGGTGCTCGGGTTATACAGAAGCAGCGCGGGTTCGAGTCTGATAGAGGGCCGGTTCTTTAAAGAGGAACCCCCCCTTTTTGTTCTTTTATGTTTGGTTAATTACAGCTTTGGTTCCTGTGGTTTCATGAGTCTACTAACTGAGCTAACAGCTTTTACTAACTTAGTTTACTTGGATTATAAATAAATAACTAACTTAGTTAACCATATTACTATTAAATAACTAACCAAGTTAGTTAACCTATCAACCTTTTTAACTAACCAAAAATTAATTTTATTATTTATATCTTTTTATAATTTATTTATTAATTAATTTTATTTGTTTAATTATTTAAAATATTAATAATAAATTTTATAATTATTTGTTTTAAACTAGTTTTGGGTAATTCTCCGAATTAACGTACGAATTCCCGATTTTTTTTGTACGGGATTAGGGTAATCTCTTGATAAGAACTGTTTCGAGAATTGATATCTTTCCACTGTTTTCACGTGTTTGAACTTGTTTAACGAGTTTTCAAATGTGATAAATTCGTGCACACATAGCATACAAGTATAATAAGAATATGATCAAAATAGCTTGGTTTTACATTACGATTTCAAGTCTCGGATTACAATTTGAAATGAAATAGGATATAACAAGAGTACCAGTAATAGAAAGTAGTGACTGAAATAGAAAGTACAACATGACTTGCTATAAATAGAAAGTACAAAATGCGAAACGTTACACAGAATATTGTTCAAGCTTTTTATCACAAAAACCATCATCAAAAAGCCCATTTATATTCTTGAAAGGTATAAATTACTCTTAAAAATATATGACTTGTTTCTTGATAATGATAATGATGGAAAGTTTCTCGAAAGCTTGGAATTATTCACAAACTTGGAAATCTAAACAATAAAATCGTTTTCATCAAACAAAAATGGAAGTAAAAATATGTGTGTGTTGCCATGAGTATGTATAAGTGTGTGTGTTAGAGTTGTGTTTTGTTAATATGTCAAGTTTGAAAGAAATGATACTTAAAAGGTTCATGCATGTGTGATTGAAAGTGATCTACATGAAAATGAGTTGTGATTAAAGTAGATTGATGAAAAGTCATATTTGGATATATGTATATAGCTGTGTATATACATGTATGTATGGGTATATATGGATTTTTGTTCGTTAGATTCTTTAATGTGTAAGAACATGATACATGCGTTTATGACAAGATGAATTGATGATAATCATATGAAGGTTGAAATGTTTGGATTAATAAAACATGAGTTAAATAAATATGTAGATGCATTTAGTTCATGTAAAATGATTTTGATATGATATGGATGCATTAGATGCTTGTACTTAAGCATGCATGTTGATATGTGATCATAAAAAGGTGATTTGAGTATGATTTGACGAATGCCGGCCTAGTCCCAGGGAAGGGGTCCAGGGGGTTCGTACAACTTCGTGTATTAAATTGTCATATTAGTAAGATATATATATATATATATATATATATATATTGTACGTGAGGCAGACATCATATTGTTCTCGAAGAGGACCCTGCACCCATGATGTCGTTTAATCATTTAAGTATTGCACGCGAGGAATTGTTGGTAGATCTATCGGGTTGACAACCCTGTCGTGACCGGTCGCCCTGTGTCAAGTCAAGCGACGAATTTTGATTCTGATTATTGTATAGCATTGATTATCCCTGCATGGTTAATATATAGTTCGTATTGTCTAGCTAACATTACAAGTTCGAAAATTAACGCAATAATTTAATATACAAACCTGGGTAAGAGTGTTATGGTCGGGTTGTTAAACCGCGACGGAAGACCCATGGATTTTATTAAAGAAGTAAAAATGGACTTTCTAAAAAAAATTATATGGATGTTTTCAAATAAACACATAATCAGAAAGTTTTCCTTTGGAATGAATTGTTTGTATGTGAACATGTGAACTCACCTTACTTTGTGTTGACACTTGATTTTAACGTGTTCTACAGGTACTTGAGTTCGGATTCGGGAATTATGGCATATCTTGTGTTTGTTGATGCATGTTTTGTCACTTAAAACGTTGGACTGACTTTTAAACTTTCTGGGACAAATGTAATAAGATCCGTGAGGATCAAAGACAACTTTAGTCATGGTTATGTCGTGTTTGGGATGTTAAGTTTAAAATCTATGTTTTAAATATGTAATATTGTCCAACACTATAATGCATCAAACATCAAGATAGAAATGGGCACCAACTTCCGTCACCACTACGTTTTATATTCCGCTGTGACGTTTTTGGGGTGTGACATTAAGGGCTTTCATGATCTGAAATTGTCATACTACAACCCAATGTTCTTCTATACCCGTTTGCCGGTTGATCCATTCTAGAGTCATCAAATGTTTAAAATACAACGACTGGTTCATTGGTGACAGATTGGTGTCTCTTTATACGAGACTGGGGTTTCTTTATAATGCACACCACCTGTTCGATGAAATTCCTAACAGAGATTTGGTATCCTGGAATTCGTTTATTTCGGTGTTTTCGCAAATGGGGGAGGTGGGTTTGAGCTTAAATGTGTTTTGTAGGATGAGACATGAGGATGGGATGATCCTAAATGAGACAACGCTTATATCGTTGATTTCAGGTTGTGGGATTGTTGAGGGAGGTTATGTTCATGGATTTGCTGTGAAAAGCGGGTTGTTATCCGAAAGAAAAGTTGTTAATTCACTTATTAATAACTATTAATAGACCAAAGGAAATAAATAGTGATTTAGTTCATGGTTACTTCTGATTGCCCTATTTGGGCGGTCATCACCCTGGTTTCTTCTTATCACCTACTATTTAAACTGGTTCTGAGGAGAGAGAAAGGGAAATGGGCGGTCAGCACAAATAAAGAGAGGAACGGGGGAGGCTTAGAGAGATCCATAGAGGTAGAGGCATTGGCCGCTGACCTCCTATTTCTGGCGAAGGCAGTCGCCTTCTGTGGCCATATCCAGCTCCTGTAACTCTATTATTTCCGGCAATTAGCACTTCTTTTTGTTGTATCCGGAGTTAGAGAGAGAAACCCTAACTCTCCGGAAACGATTGCCGCTTGGCATGCGGTTCTTGGCGAAGCTAGGGGTGTTCAAAAAACTCGTGGCTCGCAGCTCGCTCGAAACTCGCTCGAAAAAAACTCGAAGAAAGCTCGGCTCGAAATTGGCTCGGTTGTAAATGAGCCGGCTCGGCTCAACTCGGTTTGTAAACGAGCCGAGCTCGAGCTTGGCCTGGCTCGGCTCGTGAGATGGCTCAACAAGGTTTACATCCTTCATTTTTTTGTCCCACATCGCTTAAAAACTAAAACTAAGTGAGTATCTCCCTATAAAAGAAGGTAAAGACAATGTACAAAGTAAATTAACTATTTATACTTGCATATTTAGCCATATGGTTAAATTAAATGGCAATTATGGCCCTTAGTCTATGAAAAAATTCAGTTTTAAGAGCTTTTTAAGTAGTAAATTTTTAGTTCAAGCTAGATCGAGCCGAGCCGAGCTAGCTTGAATTCTAATCGAGCCGAGCTCAAGCCTCAAATCTCAGCTTGATTTGAAATTCGAGCTCGAGCCGAGCCAGCTCGAATTGAGTTCGAGCCGAGCTCGAGCTGGCTCTAGCTCCACTCGACTCGGCTCGTTTACAGCCCTAGTGCCTGCCGTTTCCGAACATCTTCGGCATATGTTTCTCTCTGTTGCTCTCTGATTGGCTGTATTTACTGTTTTTATATTCTTTTGCGGCTGGTTTGTGATTGTTGTTGGTTTCTTTCTCTATTCCCTTTTTTTTAAATTTTAAGTTTTTTCAATTAACATGTACGGAAAACATGGTTGTTTGAACACGGCTTCTTCGTTGTTTCGAACAATCAAGTTACCGAATTTAGTATCGTTGAACTTGGTGATTAAGATTCGTGTTCAAAATAGTGTTTTCGAAAAGGGTGTTTTGTATTTCAATATGATGCGTAGAGTCGAGGTGTATCCTGATCAAGCTACAATCGTCACGATTCTTCAGTGTTGTGTTGATACTGGAGTCGGGAAAGTGGTAGATGTGTTTCATGGTTATATTTTGTGCTCGGGTTTGGATTAAAGCATTCCTACGATGACTGCATTATTAAACGTTTATGCATAATCTGAAAGATTAACGGCTTCGTGTGAAATTTTTAAAGAAATGATTATGAAACATGTTGAATGGAGCCCTATAAATTTCCTGTGTCAATCTTAAGCAGTTGATTTTGTTTGTGATTCAGAGAAAATTTTTTTTTCATATTACTACGGTAAAGTACCCGTCCACTGGACGGGTACATAAGTAGTTTATAATATTATCATAAATAATTGATGTTCCAAATGCGATTACAATCATATTATAATATATTTTAATGATGTGATTTAATAGATCATAAGCATAAAATTTTAATACACTTTGAGCAACTTATAACCAATTTGACCCGCTCTAATTTTAGCCAAATTTATAGTACTAGTGGGAAGCCCGCGAACAAAACAATGAGGCAATATTTTCATAACCGGAGGGGAGATCTAACCGGTTTCGAAGATTTACTTAAATTGTAGTCTTACACATGTCAATTAAATAATATTTTGGATAAAAGTACGAGGTATGTATGGAAACCATTATTGCATCTCAATAAACACACACAGTAATACAAAAGTAAAAGAGATAAACATAACAATTTAAAAATAAAAACCCAGGTGTCAAGCAGTTGCATGGTATTTTAAATATATGGTATAGATACCTACGACATCTTTCATTTTGTTCCTTGTGCCATCCATAACAACTTCCTAATTTCTGTACAAGATACGAAGTTGAGGATGCATCAAACTGATCAATGATACATAATTGGCAATCTGAAACTTGTATTCTTTTCCAATTTAGTTCCAAATATTTTGAGAGCAGGTAGCCTGCCAACGTACAAGAGATATACTATTATTAGTTTTGATATGATATACGATAAATATATAATATTAGCTTTAAATAGTCAATCTCAGATAAACACAACATTCAGGTTTCTTTGACACCGGTTCTTTTTTACTACAATTAACTAATCTACTTTTAACTATTTTCCACGCCATTTGAGTAAAAAGTAAAAAAAAAGACACTTTCTTGACTCTCTTAAAAAATATTGTTTTTATTCATTTTGAACTGGGGATTTTTATTCGTCAAAGTGGTTAGAGACGTGCAACTTATAAGCCTTTATTTATATATAAGCATTGTTGGGACAGTTCACACTAAGATGAGCATTTATACTGATGCAATTGTGAGCATTGTGCAACAAGCAACCTTGCATCGATTGTGCAACATGTCATTGATTTTAAAATACAAAGTATATGAGTTCAAATGTAAAGAAAACTAATGGGCAAAAAATGGTTAAGAGAATTTTGATTCCAACATACAGAGTACCAACACGTCATGGTTAGACCGTTTCTCTAGAACCCTAGTTGCTAATGGTAGAGTTGCGGCTGATATTTTCAATCATCATCGTCATCTTGGTAGCAATCTGATCACTGGAGTGAAGCACAGCATGAAAAGTTGACAGTAACAAACCGCGGGTTGTTGGCGTACGTCCACAACGGTGTTGTTGAATCCCGGCGTACGTCCACAATGGTGTTGTTGAATCCCGGCGATGGTCTGCGAGAACAGAGAGTGCGAGAGGGATGTATCTGTCAATGATGGGCATTGGACACTATATTTATACGTTAAATTGGTTAATGCCCGCGTTAAACGCGACTTCAACCAAAAACATATTATTTACTTTGAAATTTAATATTCTGTGAAAACACATACATTAGAAGAAACAAACAGAAAATTATTCAAATCCTGGAAAAAAACTTCCTTATAGACGACATTTGTTGTTTTACTCGTTACATTCCTATCTTTGTCTAGTATAAGCAACTTCACACCGGCTCTGCTTTTGACTCTTGATAATGCAACATAAAGTTGACCATGTGAGAAAACTGGATATTTCAAATACAATCCAACCCTTGATAGAGATTGTCCTTGACTTTTGTTTATAGTCATTGCGAAACATACATTTAACAGGAATTGTCGTCGTTAAAACTTGATAGGAATTCTTTTATCCGACGGTGTCAAACTGATTCGTGGAATAAACGTTATTGTCCCTATGTTTCCTTTGGATATAATCTCAGCTTCTATAACACGTTTATAAAGTTTAGTAATACGTAATCTCGTACCGTTGCATAAACCATTTTGTTGATCGATATTACTAAGCAACATTACAGGTACACCGACTTTAAGGACTAATCGATGATTAGGCAGACCAGATATTTTAAGACCATTCAGAAAATCGGGAGAATATAGTTTAGAATGTGCTTGGTTCTTTGCTTGATCAGTTTGACAAATACTATCAGAACTCAAATACTCGACTTCATCACCAGGAAACGAAGCAAGCAATCTTTCATTTATTTCTTGAACAACCTCATTTTTTGGTGCCAGTATAGCTCTTTCAGCAAAATAATCTTTATCTTTGTATAGTTGAAGAAGTGAAGGGTATACAAAGTTGATCAAATCCGACATAGGAGCCGCAGAGCACTTGATTAACAGATCTTCAGGAATATCTATAATGACCTCACAATCATCATTGTCACCAATCTTTCCCTCGCCCAACTCAACCAACCAATTTGCAAAAGCTTTAATCTCTTCTATATTAGATGCGTTGGCTCCTACAGTTCACCTCATGTTTTTCGTTAACGTAAGGACCTTGCAAGTACTCCAAATATAGGACGGAGTGATTGAAGCATTAACGATTTCTCGTCTACTACCATTTGGTACAACCGGAAGTATTTGTCTAAAATCACCACCCAACACCATAACTTTACCACTAAAACTCATCTCGGAATTTACTGAATCATAACATTTGAATATATCTTTCATTGTTCGGTCAAGTGCTTCAAACGCGTGTTTATGATTCATCGGTGCTTCATCCCAAATTATCAACTTCCTTTTTCCCAATAAATCATTAACTTCATCATCCGGTTTAATAAAACACATCGAGTCTTCTGTTAAATTTAAAGGTATATGAAACCTTGAATGTGCAGTACGTCCACCAGGTAACAAAAGAGAAGCAATTCCACTTGATGCAACGTTTAATACAATATCTCCTTTACATCTGATGGATGTAGATAATGTCTTCCACAGAAACGTCTTACCAGTCCCTCCGTAACCATAAACGAAGAAAATACCACCCGCATTACTATTAACGGCTTGAATTATCTCATCAAACACTAAACGCTGCTCATCGGTTAGCCTGCTTAAATTATTATCAAATTCAATGGCAGTAGCGCTTATATCGTACACAAGCTCATCAGCAATTAAACGATTGTCTGCTGAATATATTGATTCACTGTCGGGTTGAGGCATAGACGGAAACCGAGTTATACTTGAGTTATTACGTAATAAGTAACGCTCAATTTCAAGCAACGTTAGGTTCCTTATTTGTTCCTCTGGAAGAGACAAATCTATTAAAAATATATTAATAAATTATTTAAAGTAGTATACATAAAAAAATAAATTAATAAACACTAATATATAAGACATAACTCTGAAAATATTAAATAACAATTTACGTACCTTCGATCCCCAAAAACTTTTGACGATTGTATAAAATGCCATCAGCAAGGTACTCCCATGTGTTTTCCCAAACATGTTCAGGCCTTGATAGTGTATTAGATGCCAACATTGTAGCAAATAGATTCTGAAGATAGTATCCTGAACCTATGTAGTACGCCTCTTTGATAGCTTCTATATACTCCTTGTCGTCATCTAAAAGGCCTCTAGCGTAGCACGCATCTCTAAATGTTGGGAAGACTTGTCCATTCACAGTACGGTTATCTTCAAAAGACTTAGGACCTACTACCTTATTAAGAAGGATTCTTATAAAATAAGCCTCGCCCATAGAAGGATTAACACAATGAATACGACCAATGGTTTTGCCTGTTATGCGTTTATCCTATATCCTTTCCTTCTTCTTCCAAACAAATTTAGTTGGGAATTCAACGTAAGTATTGGTGCGCGCCAACGGATCTTGTTCTTTTTTTTCCATCCACCCTAAAAACATCGTAGAAGAAACATATGGTTTTTGAAGAACACTATCAAGTTCGTCATCAGGGCCGTATACAACGTTCTGTTTATCTGGTAGATGAAACGGTAGCCTAATTACAGATGGAATTAATAGTGAGTTGTAAAGCTCGAACATGTTTAGGTTTAGTTTCCATTCGACTGAGGGCGTCAGTCACAACATTGGCCTTGCCTGGATGATACTTGATTGCACAGTCATAATCGTTTAAGAGCTCGACCCAGCGATGCTCCGCATGTTAAACTCTTTCTGGTCAAAGATGTGCTGAAGCCTATTGTGGTCGATATAAATAGTGCATTTAGTACTGTACATGTATTGCCTCCAGATTTTGAGTGCAAAGACCAAGGCTCCCAACTCCAAGTCGTGAGTCCTGTAGTTCTTCTCGTGAATCTTCAACTGTCAAGAGGCATAAGCTATCACTTTCTCGTGTTGCATCAGCACACAACCGAGACCCTGAATAGAAGCATCACAGTACACCACGAAATCATCTGTACCATCAGGTAAGGACAATATTGGTGCACTGCAGAGTTTTTGTTTTAAAATTTGAAAGACGCTCTCCTATTTCGCTCCCCACGAATACACGACACCCTTCTGTGTGAAAGTGGTAAGAGGCTAAGCGATCTTCGAGAATCCCTCAATGAATCTACGATAGTACCCTGCGAGATCAAGAAATTGTTGCACCTCCGTAGGGGTCTTCGGTGCCGCCCAATTCTTGATGGAATCGATCTTAGCCGGATCTACGTGTATTCCGAGTTCATTGACTACGTGGCCAAGGAAGTGTACTTCTCGAATCCAGAAGTCACACTTGGAGAATTTTGCGTAAAGTTGCTCCTTTCTCAAGAGTTCCAAGATAAGACGCAAGTGCCGCTCGTGGTCCTCCTTGGTTTTAGAGTAGATCAAGATGTCATCGATAAACACAATGACAAAGTCGTCAAGATACGGTTTACACACGCGGTTCATGAGATCCATGAATACCGTTGGTGCGTTGGTTAACCCGAATGACATGACCAAAAATTCGTAATGGCCTTACCGCATTCGGAAAGCTGTTTTAGGAACATCTTCCTCTAAGACTCTCATCTGATGATAGCCCGATCTCAAGTTGATTTTTGAATAAAAGCTTGACCCTTGCAGCTGGTCAAACAGATCGTCGATGCGAGGTAGAGGATAACGGTTCTTAACCGTCACCTTATTGAGTTCGTGATAATCGATACGCATACGAAATGACTCGTATTTCTTCTTCGTGAATAGGACTGGGGCTCCTCATGGGGATGAGCTAGGTGGGATAAAACCCCTATCCAATAGTTCCTGAAGTTGATTAAAGAGTTCTTGCAACTCTCCCGGTGCAAGACGATAAGGAGCACGACCTATCGGAGCTTCTCCTGGAGTGAGTTCAATTTGGAATTCCACCTGATGACGTGACGGTAGACCTGGAAGCTCTTCAGGAAACACGTCGAAAAGGTAACGAACAACTGGAAAGTCTTCAATCTTCTCTTCCTCAGATTGAGTATCGGTAACGAGTGCTAGAATAGCAGGATAACCCTTCCGTATTTACTTCTGGGCCTTCATAACTGAAATGATGTCGACCGTTGCACCACTCCAATGACCTTGAACGGACAGTGAATCTCCACTAGGGAGAGGAATACGTAC
The DNA here is from genome assembly GCA_030545235.1 of Helianthus tuberosus. Classification (NCBI taxonomy): domain Eukaryota; kingdom Viridiplantae; phylum Streptophyta; class Magnoliopsida; order Asterales; family Asteraceae; genus Helianthus; species Helianthus tuberosus. Next base: position 10,124,227 of record CM060450.1, on the reverse strand, counting down.
GATTTTCTCTTTACAGAGAATTTCTGCTCGGTGTTTGGACAACCAGTCCATACCAACGACTACGTCAAAGCTACCAAGAGTAACGGGAAGTAGGTCAATGTCGAACACTTGACCTGAGAGATCGAGTTTGCACCCTACGTAAATGTGTGAGGCTTCAATTGAGTTACCATCAGCCAGTTCTACAACATGTTTGATTTCGAGGGGTGTCGGGTTGATTCTAATAGTCTACTGAATCTTAGAGACACATAACTCTAATCAGCACCAGAGTCGAATAATACAGAGGCGAAAAGATTGTTCACAGAAAATGTACCGGTCATGACATTGCCATCGTTCCTGGCATCACCAGCGCCAATAGTAAACGCTCTCCCACGAGCACCGTTTCCACCATTATTGTCATTATTGTTGTTGTTCACAGCGTTGTTGTTGTTCCCATTATTATTGGTGTTCGGGTTCAGTTGGGGGCAATCCTTCTTGAAATGCCCTTTGTTTCCACACTGGTAACAACCCTTCCGATTACCCTTATTTTGTTGTGGTGGTTTTCTCTGTTGCTGTTGCGGCTGATGCTACTGCTGTTGATACTGTTGTTGTTGTTTTAGGAATGGGGCTCTGTAGTCTCTTGCCATGTGACCCCCCTTGTCACACCTTTGGCACTGGCCGTAGTGGTGGTAGTTGCACTTGCTGCACTTCGGCTGTTTACCCGCATAAGAGCCTTGGTTCTGGTTGTTGTTCTGGTTTTGGTTGGCAGGGGGAGTCTGATTAAAATTACGGTTGGTGTTGTTATAGGCTCTATTCTGTTGTTGATTTGAGTTGATACCTTGTCTGAATCGTTCCACTTACGTTTTTTATCAGTAGCAGGAGCAGTTGTAGCGCCGCGTGCTGGTAATGAATCACGTTTGACCTTCTGATCGATAATCTTGTGGGCTAGTCGGATGATTTGGGGTAAGTTATCAAGATATGCCGCAGTGACCATACCCTTGATTTGTGGTGCTAAGCCATTGATGTACAACTCGATCCTCCTGTGTGGTGGGCGTGATAAGTTTGGGCACATGTTCGCAAGTTCGTGAGATCGTTTTGTGTAAGCCTCGATCTCGGATCCCACCATTTTCAAAAAATAGTATTCGTTTTCCAGCTTCTGCACTTCATCACGAGGGCAATACTACTCCCTCATCAGTTCTTTGAAATCATCCCAAGTAGTAGCGTTTGCCATATCGATGCCCAACATCTGGACTTGGGCATTCCACCATGTCAAGGCACCATCCTCCAAAGTGCCCGAAGCATACTTCACTATGTCCCCAATTGGACAGTTACACATCGCAAAAACTGACTCAGCCTTTTCGAACCAACGGAGTAGTCCCACTGCACCTTCGGTTCCACTGAATGTCTAAGGCTTGCAATCCATGAGCGTCTTGAAAGTACAGACCGGCAGATTGTTCTGATTCTGATTCCCAAGCTGACCTGGAAATGAAAAAAAAAGTACAACGCACGAATGAGAGTCGAGTACATAATTAAGGAACAAGAATCGTCTTGTAGGTATTGTACCAGCTTGCTGAGCTGCCAAGGCTTCAGCCATACGTGTATTGATTAAGTCTGTCAACTCAGCCTGAGTCATAACGATGTTTCTACGTCCACCGCCGAGGCCACCACCGCGTCCACCCGTACGTCCACCACGTCCATTCACGATTCTCCATCCATGAGAAGAGTGGAAAAGGTAAGGATTACGATTAAGTAAAAGTCAATCATTTCTACGACTTCTATAGATTATGGAATCCCCCATTATGTCAGATAATGGGTCAGAACCCCTTTCACACTTGCCAAGCCTCACTAGGACTCACATGCACCCCACATTATTATCACGTGTACACCCGCAATGATAATATGATTTGCATGTTCATCACAGTGTCTCTTAACTTGTGTCAAAAGGTTCCTCATATTCGAGCGTCAAAATGGATATCATCAAAATGATAAGGATCAAGAAAGTCTAAGGATCAGGTCATACTACGATGCATCATAATGTAAACAAGCAATTCATGTAATCGTATTGAGTATGCAACTATATGCAATGTTATACATAAGTGTATGCTAGGTGTGCAATGTATACAGTAATTAAGGGACGAACCTTACAATCTGGAGCTGAGTGTCATGGTCGATTTCAGAACTGTTCAGTTATAGTCTGGTTTTATAAAATCGTTTTTAAAACCTAGTTCACTATAACCAGTGGCTATGATACCAAATTGTCACACCCCCAAAATACCACATGCAGAAACCCCCGCGAGGCGTGTGACGTACCAGGATCCAACCACTAATCACATTGAACTAATAGTAATATAATAAATTCAAAATCTCATTCAACGTGAAAAGTGTAATTCATAACATTTGTTTAAAACCAAATACGTTCGGCGGAAGCATAAATATTGTTCAACAAATTCAATATCGTATTGTTTGAAAACATTTCTAACTTTAAATGTCTTCCCAAGTGCCACGACCCATAACCACTCCAGCATCCCAGACTGCAAGTTCCACATCAATGCATATATCGACCTGCAAGCATGCAGAAAAAGTGTATCAGCATAAAGCTGGCGAGTTCACAATTTTGTTTAACCATATAGTTGTTAAGTATTTAGTTTAAAGACATGTTGATAATAACTCGATACCGCAAGACGGCTGTTTGTTTGCCCTTCCCCAATGCCTATCAACATTGGTCATGAGGTTAAGGTCATTAGTTCACGCCCGTCCTATCCAAGTACGTCGTGAGGTTGCCAAGCTTAATAGCGCTATCAAGTAATACCCCGTTACCCTCCAAGCAACTAGTTCGGTAGTAAGATGGAACTTAAAGTGATAGAGTTGAGTGTATTATCCAACATCGAAATTAAACAACAGTTGTAACGTATCCACTCTAGGGATGTATGTTTATAAAGTATCCCCTACTGGGATGTAAGTTTGTTTGTCTGTCCCCACAGGACGCATGCTTGGGAAAAGAGCAGTGAACTCACCTTAGGTTTGCTCGGTAAATGGTATTGCTTTGTTTCAAGTTAATCAACCAAGTCCTATTATGGTTACCAATAACAGTTAGGATTTCATCCAAGCATTTCACGTATTTAACAAATTGCATGCACTACAAGAATCATCGTATAATCACATAGTAGACATTCGGGCAACATACGAGTTTATGTCACAGATCCATGATTCAACTGACAATCTACAGCCTATTATACCATTCATTTTAGTGTGCGGCCCAATTAATTCAAGGCCCAGTGAAAGTGTGCGATCAGGTTACGAGTGTACGGTTCAGATTCCGTTTGTGATCCATTGGCTGGTGTATGGCCCAAATACATTTGGAGCCCAAGTGAGTGTGCAACTTGATTTCAGTTGTGCAATCCAGAAGGCTTCACAGCCCAAGTTACGCGTGTGTGTATATTGGCCCAATATAAGTATTCAAGCCCTCATGAGAATGTGCGAAAATGTTGTGCGGCCTCTTTTTAATGTACGACTTACATTACATACTTGTATGATGGGCATTAGGTAAGTGTACATAACAGTAGTGTGTGACTTCAATTTAATGTTCGCCTCCATTTTAATGTGCGGCTTGGCATGCGCATTCAAAATCATAGTGTGTGACATAGAGGGTGTGCGATGTGGAGTGTGCGGGTTCCGTTGAACCTTGCCGTGATTTACGGATCAAACCATAACCACCCATGATTTACCCAATTGATCAGTTATTTCCATAACCCCTCATGACCCTAATCATCAGTTTATTTTCATTAACAACAATTAACAACATGCACACATCCCAATCCGATCAATCTGTTACAAAATTGAAGCTTATGAACCTAAATCATTATCTAGTAATTACATCATGATTCATATCCCACCTAACTCAAACAACCCAATTGTTTTAACGAGTAACCATCGTTCAACCGCATCTATGAACATCATGTTTCACAAAATCATTGAAGCCTAATATCATGCAAAATCATAATTCGTTGACATAGAGAATGCTTTTAAATCAGCCGATTATCACTAGGTTCATACAATCATATCAATCCTTAGTTAACCCGATTATCTTTCATACAATCCAAACATGGTCTCTAACTACTCCAAATCATCAGAACTCTCATGCTCATCATCACAAATCAACACAAGTTTACAACACATAATCAAAAGTAACCAATCAGAATTAAGACAAGTAAAACCAAACTAACCGAAAGATGAGTATTGCTAGACAAAAGAGAAAAACTTCGAGAGAGAAGGAGAGCTTCGAGGGGAGTAGGCCACCGTTGATTCCAAGAGAGAGAGAAGAGAGTATTAAGGTTTATTATGATTTTCTAAATCTTAAACACACACTACATAACACCCATATCTCCTCACACGAGCTGGGCTTTGAACGGTTTGGGCTTGATGGTGTGTGTGGGCCGAGACTAAATGACACAAGGGTTAGGGAGTGTGTGGTCATGCGAGGGGTGTGCGACCCGGAACTCGTGTGTGGTTACTTATTATGAAACATAGTCACTTAAAGCTTCCATTCAATTATAACATTCAAATATGTCAACCACCTTTATTAAATTCACATAACGAACACATGGTTACAACGTATGACGGAATATAAATAGAAGTTATGCGTAGTTAAAGAACCTTGGAAATTCGGATTGTCACGATTAGCACATTGATATTGCCACTCATGTTTGGTTTGAAGCCTTATATGGGAAAATGGCATTATTGATGATGTGTATGGAATTATGGAGTAGGATTTTCTCAATTATTGTCCAAGATACAAACTAGATATTAACTGTTCTGATATGCTAGCGGTTTAACGGCTCAATTACATCCAGATTTCAGGGATTCACAACCGATTCAACCAAATTTGGCGCTGATGGAGAAGAATCTCCCAAGATTGAAGCCGTATGCAGTCCATCCCTAGAAGGGGGAGTGCTCCAATGAAGTTCAGGGTATTCTTAATCAACCAGGTTTTTTTTATCAGTTTTTCATGTTTGTTGTAGGTGTTTTGTTTTGCACATGAAGATACATATCCGTATCTGGACCTTATCCTGAGGGACGGACCGAATCACCTAAGGACGAACATTCTAAAGACCTCCGTACCCCACATCGCCGAGGACGGACAACTGAACAAGTGCGTCTGGACGGATGATGTCATCTCAGTTGACTAGTATAAATACCCATTCAAGTACAAAGCCAAGTACGATTTTCTAAACCTTCGTCTCTACTTTCTCTCTCTATCAAATACTTATCCTTACACCGGAGGGTGGTCGCAAAGGGGCCCTCCCATCTCTGCGGAGAGCCTAGCGATTTTCTCTTTTGCAGGTTAAAGTCCCTAACCTCTCCAAGGTCCAAGCTAGATTCACAAGGTCCGGCCCTCGCTGAATTTTGGATCTTCAATTGGATCTATCTGATTTCAAAGCTCACAGTCCTTCACTTTGTGAATTTCTTGAGCAACGAAACAACTGATCTATGGCGGCCTCGGGTTCTCTGAATTCGGAATCCATTGCTGCTAGTGTGCAAACTACAGCTCCGACAAGTGTTGCTTCCATGGTTTCAGCTCCTTTGAGCTCGGGACCAGGAACAACTCTACCGTTCATATTGATGCCAACTTCACAGGCATCAGAATTCGATGCGGAATTTCTCTCCAAAAATGCAAGTCTCTTACGATGACTAAAGACTCAACAGGCTAGAGATGAACAGATCCTCGGTTTACAAACCAGGCTCTTTCACGATGAAACTCCGGTCTCTTCCGGACCATCTCCAGCGGTCATGGTGCGCACTGATTCTCAAATGGAAGTGGTTAATGATCCAGAGCTCACAAAACCATACCATCCGGTACCAATGATGGCTAAATCCAAATTCAGTGCTCGCATCACCCATGCTAAGCTTCCACTGAAGCTCAAAATGCCAACCACCGTTACAAAATATGATGGCACCACTGATCCGGACGATCACATGTTTGATTTCGATGGAGCCGCACGAGTCGAACAATGGCCGATGCAAGCATGGTGTTTCATGTTCGCACAAACGTTAACCGGAGCCGCATGAGTATGGTTTGATGCTTTAAATGAAGGCGAAATCAATGACTTCAAAGAATTCCGGAGGTTGTTCCTCCAGAATTTCAGTCAGCAAAGGCACTATTCCAAAGAAATCAGCGAAGTACATAACATCTGAAGGAAAGATAGAGAATCTCTGGATAGTTTCATCGACCGTTTCAATCGAGAAAGTATGCAGATCAGTGGGGTGGTTGATCAATTGAGGATCTCCGGCTTTTTTCATGGGGTCCGGAGCAATCAGTTGGTAGAAAAATTACACGAAAACCTCCCAAAGACGATGGAAGTACTAATGGAACGTGCTCGGGCCTTTGCTCGTGGAAAAAACGCTTGTAATCCGACACCGGAGGCAGATCAAAAAATGTCTTCTTGGAAAAAGAATGGAGGATCCGTGTTTGATAAAGCTTCATCTGGAAATAGGGGACGAACGCACCCATATAGCATAAATGATCGACCTCAGCACGGAAGAAGTTCTGGTTCAAGGTTCTATAATCTATCGGAACTCTCCAAAACTCCCAGTGAAATCCTTAGTGCTGAAGGAGCAAATTTCCCCGCACCTCCGAAGCTCCGGAACCCATGAGACAAGAACTCCAAGAAGTACTGTGACTATCACCGAGCACGAGGCCACAACACGAATGACTGTTGGTCCTTAAAGTAAGAAATCGAGAAAGCAGTTCATTCTGGCAAACTTTCACATCTGGTGAAAGAAGTAAAAGAAGGCAAACCCTCCGGCACTCCAATAGATAACCCGAACAATCAGTCTGTCATTTGCATGATAAGAAAGATGAATGACCAAGGAATCAAACGGACCAATCATCATTTGGCTGCATGGATGCATCAGCAATCGCCTTTCCACCAATAAATCCGGAAGAAGTCAAGGACGGGCCGATCATTGTGTCTGCAGTTATTGCGGGTCACAAGGTTCGACGGATCTATGTCGACGGTGGAAGTGCCTCCGAGATCATGTATCAACAGTGCTTTCAGCAGCTGGCACCACAGACCAAAACAAAACTGATTCAAGTATCTATGCCGTTGGTAAGTTTCTCCGGAGAAGTAGTCCAACCAATCGGACAGATCACTTTGCCGACAACGTTGGGTACCAGAAGATTGGCTAGAACTGTAAATTTAACATACTTGGTGGTTGGTGCAAGATCAGTACACAATGTCATACAGGGAAGACCAGGAATGTGTGCATTCGGTATTATCAGTTCTACCATTCACGGGTCGTTGAAGTTTCCTACCGAAGCCGGTGTAGCAACCCTACACTCCGAGTCAACCATGTGCGTCGCTGAAATACGACAAAGCGTAGGAAGTAATACCCAATCTCCAATTCCACTTACGGAGGAATGGGCCATCCACCCGAATTTTCTGGTACAGAAAATCGTCATCGGTGCACAATTACCAGAGCAAACCAAAAGACGGTTATGGAAGTTGCTGGCCAGTTCTCTAGACGTCTTTGCTTGGCAAACTTCAGACATGATCGGAGTTCCTCGAGTTTTAGCCGAACATAAGCTAAAAGTATCGCACGCAACTAAGCCCGTAGCCCAAAGAAGGAGGAATATGGCTCCAGCCCGGCACAAAGCTATCGCCGAAGACATACGTAAACTGTTAAATGCTGGAATCATCAGGGAAGTATGGTATCAAACTTGGGTCTCCAATCCAGTAATGGTTACCAAAAAAGACAAAACCTGGAGAATGTGCGTCGATTTCTCCGACCTCAATAATGCATGTCCGAAAGATTGCTATCCCCTCCTAGAAATAGATTTAAAAATTGATTCCCTAACAAGGTTTCATCTCAAATACTTCCTAGACGCATATAAAGGGTATCATCAGATACAAATGGCTATGGAGGACGAAGATAAGACAGCATTTGTAACAAATGAGGGTCTGTATTGTTACACAAAAATGCCGTTCGGACTCAAAAACGCTGGAGCTACCTATCAAAGGTTGATGGATAAGGCTTTCAAGGGGCAGATCGGACGAAATTTAGAGATATACGTAGACGATCTGGTTATCAAGAGCGAGGCCAAAGACAACATGTTAGATGACATACTCAAAACCTTCACTAGGCTTCGGAGTATCAATCTCAAATTAAACCCAAAAAATGTTTATTCGGCCTGGAAGAGGGAAAATTCTTGGGGGTATGGATAACACAATCCGGTATTCAGGCTCATCCGGATAAAATCCGAGCTGTGGTTTCTATGCAACCTCCTAAAACGATAAAGGAAATTCAATCTTTGAATGGTAAGTTAGTAGCACTACACCGTTTCATCTCCACAGCCGCTGATCGCACCATTCCTTTTATGAACGTCGTAAAAAGAAGCACCGGTAAGGGGCAAATCGAATGGAAGACATAAGCTGATTCTGCCTTTCAGGAGTTAAAAGTTTGTCTGGCGTCCTTACCTACCTTGGCCGCGCCGATAACAGGTGAAACTGTCACCGTATACCTCTCCGCCTCTCATTTTTCCATCAGCGCAGTACTCGTGGTACATCGAAGTCAAGCACAAATTTCGGTGTATTACGTGACCCGGGTCTTGAAAGATTACGAAACCAGATATCTGATGATAGAAAAGCTTGCACTCGCTTTGGTACATGCTTCAAGACGCCTCCGAAGGTATTTTCAAGCCTTCAATATAGAAGTACAAACCGATCTCCAGATCCAGCAGATCCTAAGGAAACCTGAGGTCTCCGGACATCTTACAAAATGAGCTCTAGAGCTCAGTGCTTTCGACATTACTTACCGAACAAGAGCCCCGGTAAAAGGCCAAGCAGTAGCAGATTTCCTTACTGAAGTTCCCACCGGAGAAAGCGCTAAGGAAAAACCTGTCCTCCCAAAAGTTTGGAATTTATATACAGACGGAGCTTCTAGTAAAGAGGGATCTGGAGCCAGTTTAATTTTAATAGATCAAGAAGGGATAAAATACACCTACGCTCTGCGTTTCAAATTCAAAACGTCAAACAACGAAGCAGAATATGAAGCACTCTTGGTCAGACTCCAAACTGCCGTAAAAGCCGGTGCTAACTCAGTTCTAGCTCATGTCGATTCATTATTGGTTGCCAATCAAGTTAACAGAGAATACGAGGCACGAGAAGAAAATATGGTTCGGTACTTGAACCAAGTAAACAGTTTGATGGCCACATTCGATTCGTGCAAAGTGGTTCACATTCCGAGGAGCAAGAACAAAAAAGCCGATGCTTTGAGCAAGTTGGCGTCAGTTACATTCTGCCATTTATCCAAGGAAGTTTTGGTCGAAACTTTGCAAGCTCCAGCCATCAGCCAGGGAGAAGCGGTAATGTCAATCACCGTACAGGAAAAGTCATGGATAACACCAATTCTGGATTACCTGGAAAATGGTACGCTTCCGGAAGATAAAGCTTAGGCACGAAAGATGAAGGTCAAAGCAATCCAGTACCAAGTTCATGATGGAAAACTTTACCTAAAGACATTCCTAGGTCCGCTCCTAAGATGTTTAACGCCGGAAGAAGCCAGCTATGTTATCATAGAAATTCATTGGGGAATCTGTGGTATACATTCTGGGTCAAGGATGGTCATACCCAAGGCAATGAACGCCGGATACTTCTGGCCGGGTATGCATCAAAGTGTCATTAGTGAGACACAAGCATGTGAAGATTGTCAGTGTCACGCCCCGGTCAGTCACCAAGCGAAAAATAGCCTCGTACCTGTAACCTCGGCCTGATTACGACTGTAAAAAGGAACGAAGCTTAAAGAAGAAGAAGAAGAAGAAAAAGTAAAGATAAGATGAAAAAAAGGATAACAGCAGGGGAGAAATCGAGAGAGTAAAAAAATGAAAGTGAAATGTAAAAAAGGGGTTTTTATAGAACCCTTAAGTCGGTTGTCAAGGGTCAGTCATATCAACCGTCATGTCAGGCGCCGATCACGATTCTCGAAGCGGGATTTGTAACCGTCACCGGTCGGTGACTGACGGTCAAAACATCTACATCACTGGCGCCACGTCATCCGATCGAAAAACTTTGTACAACATTTTATTAAGTCCTTTCCAGAACTTAATAAACTGAGGGACTTGAAGATACATATCCGTATCCGGACCTTATCCTGAGGGACGGACCGAATCACCTAAGGACGAACATTCTAAAGACCTCCGTACCCCACATCGCCGAGGACGGACAACCGAACAATTACGTCTGGATGGATGATGTCATCTCAGTTGACTAGTATAAATACCCATTCAAGTACAAACCAAGTACGATTTTCTGAACCTTCGTCTCTAATTTCTCTCTCTATCAAATAAATACTTATCCTCATGTCGGAGGGTGGTCGCAGAGGGGCCCTCCCATCTCTGCGGCGAGCCTAACGGTTTTCTCTTTTGTAGGTTAAAGTCCCTAACCTCTCCAAGGTCCAAGCTAGATTCACAGGGTTCGGCCCTCTCTGAATTTTGGATCTTCAGCTCAAATGAGTGATTTTCAGAGATTAGAACTTATGAGAATGGTATAGCTACATTGAGTAGAGTACATTAAAGGTTTTCTCAACACTTTAACATAATCCGATTCCATGTACTAATTTAATGTAAACATCATGTAAATTATATAAGTTTTTATTTAGGTTATGAAATCAAAACTTTTTGTTAAGATTATGTGCTATCTTCAATTCCATGTACTGGTTTAAGGTAAATATCCGATTAATTATAAAAATTTTTAATTAGGTTATGAAATCATAACTTTTTGTTTAGGATTATGTTGAATCAGACATGATTTTTTCATGATTTACGGTTGGTATATTTTTCAGTTCCATCTGAAATTTGAAACCTAGATAATGTCTTGCTGAAAATAACAAATTTGAATTTTAAATATTTTTTAGTATTTTAAATGCAAGTAATGAATTTAAATAAGAGTATAATTTCCATGAAAGCCACTGGTGGCAAGTGGCAACAACTTGAATCCAAAATGGGCCCCTGGGTTTACTTTTCAAAGTCGACAAAATGGAATGATAATTAATAATGTAATGAGTTTTGGAATGGTTAGATGACTAGATCCCTTGGGTTTACTTTTCATAAACCGTGTTTTCATACACCTTGTTTGAATAGACTAAATAATATTTGTTAATTTTATTTTATAAAATTTTAAAACTCAAATATTATTATTATTATTATTATTATTATTATTATTATTATTATTATTATTATTATTATTATTATTATTATTATTATTATTGAAATTTGCATTTAATAAAATGTGTTTGAAAAGAAAATCTAATCTGGTCGTTTATAAATATATAAATTGGGCCAGCAATAACAGAAACGTGGATCACGATCTCTAGGCTAGCCCAAAATAATTGGGAACGTACAGTTGTCATCGTCTTCGGACCTCGGGTTGCACACAGTTGGCCAATGGAACGATTCCAGTAACTTAGTTCGCATAGTTATTTTTTTGTTTGCCGCTCACAAAACCATTTTTTGATGCAACTAGTTGATTTTTCGTCCGCGCGTTGCGGCGGAGACCCAATGACTACAAAAGGCGTGTCAGCAACGACAAGCAGATACCGAATATCAAAACATAAATAAAAATGACGTGGTAAGGATAGTCACTTCGTCCTAAAAAACGATTTTAAAAAACCTAATATATAATAATAGGACCCAAACATCTTACATGTTGAAAATTCAGTTGTTTTCAGTTCAGTTATTACTGTGCTAACACGTTAAAATATGGATGAACTCGGTACCGGTAACGGCACCGAAAGTACCGATCCGTAAAATCATCGAAATTAGGTACAGGCACCGAAAATGCTCAGTACAATACGGTATGTATTTGAAGGTAAAAATCAATAAATACATGTATGGTGCTAGACCGGTGTCGAACCGAAAGTAACGATTCTGAAAATGCCAAAATGTGGGTACCAAATTGGTACCGAAAATGATTTGGTATAGTAAATTTGGTACCGATACGATACCGGTTTGATTATAGGATTTGATATGATTTGCTCATCAATATTCTAAATATCCAAGTTAATTTTACATGCTACAATTTATTTATGACAAAAAAGAAAGCAAAATAAGTTGTTGTGTATATAAAACCTCATTCAAACAAATACAGTTTACTTACTGTGTGTATGAAAAGTAATCTAAACGGTACAATTACTTGCATTGCTGCGTTGCTACAGGATTTGATGAGCTCAGTACCAACCGGTACCGAAAATACCATTACCGAAATCCCCAAAAGTGGGTACCGGTACCGAATATACATGGTATGGTACGGTTCGGTACTGGTACGACACCGGTATTCGAGGGTAAAAATCGGTGAATACCGGTGCCGAACCGGTACCGAAAATACACCGGTTTGGTAAATCGAGTACCGGTACTGGTACCCGATACCATTTGCTCATATGTTAGTGATGTTACTATTCATTCCATAATGAGCTCGGTACCAACTGATACTGAAAATACCGTTATCGAAATCCCAAAAGTGGATACCGGTACCGAATATAATGGGTACGGTTCGGTACCGGTCGATACTGGTACGCCACCGGTATTTGAGGGTAATAACCAGTGAATACCGGTGCCGAATTGGTACCGAAAATACACCAGTTTGATAAATCGAGTACTGGTACCCGATACCATTTGGCTCATCTGTTAGTGATATTACTACTTATTCCATTCTAATTTTAAGATATAGGTAAAGGTAATTCTGACCGTATAAACTCATAAAAAATTGCCTTAACCATTATGATCTCCGCCATTATACAATATATTATATATATATATATATATATATATATATATATATATATATATATATATATATAGGGGATGGCTAAAATGAGAACCACCACGAGTTGTAAGAACCACGAGAACCGCGTCCCGCGGGTGGCCGTCGGCGACGAAATTTTTTTTACACCTAGATCCGTATATTTTAGGGGGGGTGTAAAATTTTCGGTTCAAACGGCGCGCCCGAGGGGGTAGTTTTTTACGCCCAAAGTTTGGGTTTTTTTAATTTTTTTAATTTTTCTTTTTTTTTTACCAAACTTTGGGCGTAAAAAACTACACCCTCGGGCGCGCCGTTTGAACCGAAATTTTTACACCCCCCCTAAAATATACGGATCTAGGTGTAAAAAAAATTTCGTCGCCGACGGCCACCCGCGGGACGCGGTTCTCGCGGTTCTTACAACTCGAGGTGGTTCTCATTTTAACTCAATCCTATATATATATATATGCATTATGGTTTGTAACAGAATGCTTAGTGTGTTGTATCACTAAAGACAAATTCATATCTATGCATTATGGTTTGTAACATAATGCTTAGTGGGTTGTACCACTAAAGACAAATTTGTATTTAATTTAAAAACTATAAATAATTTTGCGAGTTTACACGGCGCAACGTGTGTGTGGTTAAACGTTTTTAGCTCGTCTGTTTTTTTCCGTTTCACAGATTCATCGTAACAATCGGGTCCTAGGTCGACTTAATTATTTTTTATATGTTTTACATTTCGGTTTAATTTTTTCGCGTTAACACGCTACAGCTTCAGTGTTTGTGGTCGCTGGTAGTAGTGTGACATTGATGTTCGCCCCCGCCGCAACGCGGGGGTGCTTACTACTAGTTTAAACTCATAAAAACTGTCAAAATTTTGCAGTTTTTTACCTGCTTTCCGGTGTATGGAAATAAAGGAAAAGCAAAAGACGGGGTTTATTTTGATGTGGGTTTAATTTTCTCCTATTTGTCAATTTCTTTGATTACAATGGCTTAGCTTCACCAGTCTTCAAACTCACGCAAATACCCCCTCCAATTCTTACGTATATGCAAATTAATCCTATCGATTTCAGAATTTTTATGTTTGCTAATGGAGACTGATTGTGGTTAGGGCTTTAATCTTTAAATTTAGCTCTATCCTTGTAAAAGTCCCGCCTAGGCTCCGAGTACTCCCCAAGTACTCGCTACAAGGTAGGCTGCCGAGGCACGAGTACTGTTCTCCCAGGCCAATTACTCCCCGAGTAATCTCCGCCTAAGCCGAGTACTTCCCGACTACTCCCGAATCCGACTAGGGAGCGCCTAACGACTTTTGCAACCATGGCTCTATTAGATACTTTTTTATCTATTTGTTTGTTCTTATTTCTGATTCAGGATCCGAAAAATATGAATGATATGTTTATTTGTTAATTTTTATAATCAATTTTTTGAATTCTCTGTCTTATGGTTCTTGTGTTTTCCTTTGATTTGGGGCTTTTTCTGTGTGTTTGCTAAATGTGTTGCAGGGTGTTTGGATGTGCATTTTTTTAAACTGAATGATGAAATATTTACTTTAAAAACCCACATCCAAACACCAGTTTACAATTTGAAATAAGTGTTGACTTATGAAAGAACATAAATCTTATAGTTGCTACAATGAAAGAACATAAATCTTGACTTATAAAGTCAAACATCTTAATTTCCCAATTCAAAATTGATACTATGATGAAACCCTCAAATTGGGACTGAAATAAGCATCTAAACTAATAAAACAACATAATAATTAGGAATTCAGGGTCCAATGGAACAAAATTATCTCAAAAACAATGCAGCTACAATCAAATTTCACTATTTACATTTGTGAAAAAACAAACAGAATCAAGAATTGAGATATTGGAGTAATGAGTGAAGAAACATACCTCTTGTTTATTGGGAAACAAGTTGTTGGGATTGTCGTGGAAAACATTGGGAAATTAGATTTTGTGGGTAAAATTGGATTGCGGCCTCCGACGTTTCAGAGACAGAATCAACCATTCATCATCGGGTTTGTTGATTTCCAAACCTTTCACTGAATAAATGCTCTGTGGAAGGTGAATTATGTCACTACCCCAAACATCTAATAAGTGTAAACATTTTAAGTTTCCTAGTTCCTCTGGCAGTTTTTCAACCCCCTTACATCCTCCAAGCCTCAACTGTTTGAGACATTTCAACTTACATCTGATGTTAGGAATTTCTCTTAAATTACGGCAATGTTGTAGATCTAAGAATTGTAAACAATTTAAGTTATCTCTTAATATTGTAAATTATCGTCGGGTTCCTTAAATTTGCCACTTTTTCTTCTAACGTAAATTAAATCATAATTTTCAAACCTTCCACTAAATAAATGCTCTGTGGAAGGTGAGTTATGCCAGTATCCCTGACATCTAATAATTGTAGACATTTTAAGTTTCCTAGTTCGTCTGGCAGTTTTTCAAGCCTCCCACATCGAAAAAGCTTCAACTACTTGAGACATTTCAACTTACAAATGTTGTTAGGAATTTCTCTTAACCTATAGCAATACCGTAGATTTAATTTCTCCAAAGATTCTAATTGGCCAACATCCTCAGGTAACTTCTCAAGAAGCTCACAAGAATAAAGATATAGGTGTTTTGGTCAAAAATCAAGCAAAGATAATATAACCAAACTTTCTGTTGTGAGGTATGATGCTTGAATTGATGAATAACAATAAGGATCACTCTGAAATGTAATGAACAAGTGACACAAAGATTTATACGAGGAAAAAGCCCTTGATCAATGAATGATCTCCGACATAAAAAACCTCGGGTGATGGAAACTACCGATCACCAACTAAAATTAAACAATGAATGTGTTACAACTTCGGATGATAGCGAGCTAAGTACAAGGATCACTATAGTGTATTGTGTAAACAAAAGTGTGTAATCGTCAAGTGAGTTAAAGAGAGCTAACGAGAGCAACTAGAGTATGTGTGTGACCAAAAATAGCTAATGTGGGATCGTGTTTCGACCTAACCGAGTCGGTTCAGAGGTGTTCTTCTATGTTTCAGGTGCGGAATTACAAGAAACGTAGTAGAAACAGCTGATTCTTCACTTATAACACTGATTGTATTGAATGACAAACAATTACAGATCAGTCCTCACACCGGCAGAGCTTCAGCGTGGAATACAAGGTCGTCCCTCATGATTCCGCTCTAACAACACCTATATATAGTGTGAGAGATTCCGCTTCAAGTGACATGCACTCATGAGCGAAATCACATGTTGATGATTTCGCTCCAAGTGACATGATCACATAAGCGAAACCCCATGGCAATGTCCCTATGAGCGGAATCAGTACATTAAACTCTATACATTTTCTATTTTCTTGTAAAACGTGCCCTAATCTATACAATGCAATGTAAGACTCAATCCAAGACGAAGTCGACAGATGTAGTGCACCAACAGACTCTCCCTCAGATGTTGACGAGTCGACTGATAGAGTCACGACAAAACTGTGTCTTTACTTCTTCAGTCTTGATCTATCTCTGGGCTTTTCTCTCTCTGTTTCACCAACAGACTCCCCTTCAATAATATCTGCTTGAAAATCTTCAGACTCCCCCTCTCAATTTGCTGGCATTTCTTTGTTCTTCAACAATATCTTCAGGATCGTAATCTGGCTTTCACATGATCAATATCGAAATCTGGCATTCTAACTTCAATTTCCAGAATCAAACTTGACTAACCTGCATATTCTCAACCCATAAATAAGTTTCTAATTTAACAATTAAATGCACCAACACAAATTCTTTTTCATAAACTTGTGCACCATCAATTACTCTTTATCGAATCACAAATTCATGATGAATTTTGACATTTTAAAAACTCACTCCCTCTCACACCAATATCATCATGTTTAGCACTCAGAATTTTGACAATCAGCTTTTCAATATCAGTTGTCGAAAATCTTTTTGATTTTTACAAAATTTATTCTAAAACACACCAAAAATCTTTTTGAGTTTTTCTGAAAGATAGACATGAAATTCAATAAAGAAATATTTACAGACAATATTTTTGTGAGTTTGTGCAAGAGAATCATATCAGTTTCTGAGACAAATCACCAACATCGTTAAGCTTTAAACATTTTATGTTCTAAACGATTCACATTAATTGACGATATTGTTGTCCACTTAAACTCAATCTAAAAACTTTCGAAATGCTTACTGATACATTAAAGTATATTAAGATAGCACTAGGTTCTTATGGACCCCACGATCTTAGCATATCCCCTCATCATGCAACACACTAACTCAAGTAATGCCTTTAAACTTTATCAACTGTGATTTGTGCGAAAAACAAAGCAGAATGTTTAAACATTAACAATCAGGTCGATCTTTCGATACGCAGAGAAAGTCCAATGTTTAAACAAAATAAGAAAAAATAAAACAAGTTGAAATTGTTTAGGCTTTAACCACCAGATCGATACTCACGTATACGCAGAGATGATCCAAAGCTTAAACGAAACACCAAAGAAAATAAAGCAGAACATTTAGGCAACAACATCCAGGTCGATACTCACGTATACGCAGAGGATGTCCGATGCTTAAACAAAATAAAGAAATAAAACAAGTTTAAATCTTTGCAAAATGAAATGCACAATCACAGCGACTTTTCAGCAAAGTTGTGAAAGTTCAAAATCTTAACCAGTTTTATGCATTTTCAGCATTCAGCGATTACTGAGTAGGCACACAATCAAGAAGGACAAAACTAAGTACTACACTTTTGACCGTGTTTCCCACTAGAACTATGCTTTTTCATTTTAAGTTTGTATCTTTCTTGCAAATCTACTAGTCTAGCTGAGCCTATCGTCACATCTTTAGTGAGATCATTTATCACATTTTGACTTTCCATTTCTTTAGCATGTTGTGATAGTCCACTGATGTACTATCATTTCCTCTTTTATGCAACAAAACTCATTTTTGCATTTTTTTTTCAATGTTTTTGCCTTTTTCAAATTTTCAAATGTTTTTGAATTTTCTAAAATTTTCTTACTCCCCCTAAAATGCAAACACATTTTAGGAAATTTGAAAACTATTAAGCTCAAGACCCAATTGTAAACATGAACTGTACAAAAATTTGACAACTGACATCGAATAGCATCAAATCGCCATTCACTTGGCATAAACAATTCGAACTCCCCCTTTCACAAAACTATTTTCTCATAATGATTTCAAAACACTTAAGTTTGTTTAATCAGAATGATTTTTCCGAAAAATAAGTTTTGTTTATTTTACCACTTGTAAAATAATTTTGACTTTCAAATTACCAATTGTAAGCTTTGACCAATCAAGTTCAACCAAATGACCTTGATTAACCAATTGTAGGAATTAAACCTCTACACAAACCATTTTACCAATCAATATGCCAATTCCTGCTTCGCATTTACCACCCTGGAAGCTCCGGCAATTCACATTTATCCTATAAAATCTCAAACAAACAATTTTCAAGAATAATGCCGATTCCTGATCCGCGATAAACACTTGGGATCTCCGGCGTAGTCCTAAGACTTCAAGGAAAACAAACTTCCATCCAAGTCTTTTCAGACTTGATGGCTTTCAATTCTTGTGCAGTGGGGTTGTAAGTTGCCTTTTTAGTTGCATAAAAATCTTTTACTCCCTTTGCTTTCCCATTCAACATTTTTCCGAAAATTTTCTTAACACTCCCATTGAATGTCTTCTCGATATCAAACTTAGTTTTCTCTTTGTAAAACTGATTTGAGATATCAACATTACCAACTTTCTGTTTTACTTCTTCAAATTTCAGTGATGGGAAGTCATCATCATTCACTGAAATTTTTACCTCAACCTGTGGCTCTTCTGACTTTGTGGAACCAGATTCATCACCAACTTTTTCATCATCTTTCTTAACAACCCACACTTGGTTGTCATTCTTTTTCTTTTTATAAAAATTCTTTTTAGAACACTCACCAACCTCATAAGTTGAATTTTTAAAAATTTTAACTTTTTCTGTTGGTGATTCAACATTAATACCCTCTTCTTTCAATTTCTGAGAAACTCCCTGTTTTGGTTTGGCAATTTTCTGACAATTCCATGCAATGTGACCAGTTTCATTGCATTTATAACAGGTACGAGTCTCTTTATTTTGGAAAGCTCCATTCTTCATATTTTCAGCAAGAAAATCTTTATTTGACTTTCTCCAGAATGGTTTCTTCGATTCTTCTACTGCACTTCCACCTGACACAAATTCTGTTTTTATTTAAGAATTTTTCAAATTTTTATGATTTTCTGGTGGAATAAAACCTAATCCTTTCTTTTTGTAGCTACAATTTTGGTTTTGTTTCTTTTGAAAACCAGAACCAAAATTATAACCCTTTTTCTTGTTAAGACGTTGTTGAACTCTTGAAGTGTATTTTTTAGGTTTTTCAGTAAGATTTAAATCTTTTATTTCAGAAATATTAATTTCTGTCATTTTGAAAACCTTTTTGATCATGTCAAAATGAACACTTCTTATTGGGAACTCTTTCTCAGAGTATAATTTGTCCGAATCATTTAAAGTGTAAGCAACTTCAAACGTTTCATCATCCAAATTTGCTTTTGATAATAAAAATTCTTTACTGTAAGACCGTTTGACCGACGACTTTGGACTGTTGACCGACAAACTCGAACTTTTGACTGACGAACTTGAACCCCCAGACTCGGACTTTGACTCAATCTCCTCCTCAGTATCCAACACCTGATCGACCACCTTTTTTATTAACTCAGATTCATGATCAGTATCGGACGAGGTAAACGTGACATCAATTTTATCTGGTAAAACGTCAGTTGTATCGGTTTTTAACTTTATATTGACTGCTTTTTCAAGTTGCTCCTCATTTGGTTTTCTAGGAGAATACCCTTCCCAAATTGGAGGCGGACACTTATTATAGCTAACAGTCGGTTTCTTACCACTATCTTTCTTCTTTGTTGGCTTCTCGTCTTGAAAAGCTTCCATACCTGCAACAGTTGGGTAAATACGATCAATGAGATAATCAGAACTGGAATAACTTTGTAATAAACGTCTAATTCTCTCATTCTCAATCTTCTCAGTCTCCAACTCTTGCTTCCATTTAGCACTCTCTTCAATATAAAAATTGATGGCTTTTTGTTTTGTCATCATCACAGCATTCATCATCGTAAGTGCTTGTTCTCGTTCTGAGTTTGTCTTTTGAAGACCAGTTACTGTTTTGTTCAAGATATCATAAGATTCTTTCACATAGTTGAGGTTGAACAATAACTGCTCCTTCTTTTCATACTCAGCAATTATCTCGTCTTTTGCTGCACAACTCTTACATGCTTCCAAACACTTCTCACAAGGCTTTACAACTTCAACAATCTTCTCAATTTCAATTGTCTTTACCACTTCAATCACTTTTTCTTCTTCTTTCACATTCTCTTCTTCAATCTCACCTTCAACATTCTCTTTCTGAAAACATATTCAGATTTAATTTGTTGTTGTTCTTTAGCAGCTCGTTTCTCCTTCAGTTTCTCCATGCGATCTGCAAAATAGAAATGAAAACTTTCAGGAGAAAGATGAGATTTTGCAACATTTATATGTTTCTCTTCCTCATCATCACTACTACTATCAACTGGTGTTTGATCAAACTCTACAGATTTTTCAGAATCAGCATCTGATTCACCAGAATCAGACGGTGTTTGATCAAATTCAACTTTCTTTTCTGAAATAATAACATTTTGAACACTCTCATCTGAACTTAGTAAATCTTCATCAGCACTTTTTGAACTCTCTTCAGATGTAACAGACTGTTCCTTCACATTTTTCACTGTCTCACCAATAGATTTCATCCACACAGCAAACATATCTGGTTCTCTGACAATCTTAGCAATAAAGGCTTTAAAATTCCCATTCTCATCTGCAAACATATTCCAGCTAAAACCTTCAGGTAGTATCTCATCATCTTGATCAACTATGCATGCTTTGTTATCAGGAAAAATATAATTGCTCCAATCAAAATCCACAACACATATTCTTTTTGAATCATCGATTCTTCTACCATGAGCAGTCTGTGAATCTTGTGATTGACCAACTTGTTGATAAATGGCTTTCTGGTAGTAATCATCTTTTCCAAACGGATTTTGAGCGCCACTAGCTTCTCTGTTCTTGCACTCCCTTTTAAAATGGCCTTTCTCCCTGCAACGAAAACAAGTAACTTTAGATTTATCAAAACCTAAAGTAGATACATGAGCATCAAGAAAGTCATTTCTCCCAGTAATCGTTTTGAACTTTTCAGCACGTCTAAGAACACTTGCAAGACACCATTTGATATCCATCAGTTCCATCTCTTCGGCGTCTATCTGATCGTAATCCTCCTTTGTGAGCATAGGATTTCCAATTCGACCAGCCACTAGACCTTCATACGAGAGAAGCACGGAACCAAGTAATGCCATATGATCTTTTTCAGTATCTTCTGAAAAGCTTTGACCTTCTGGAAGGTTGAGAGCTATGTTGCATTGAATCACGTAGCCATTTCCTGTCTTAGTACTTTGAGATTGAAAACTTGTATTTGACTCTTTCGGATTAACACTAGGAAATGATGATGAGAATCCGCTACTGCTTTTGTTTGAACTCTGATCAACCTTATCTGACGAATCCTCAGCACTAAAAGCAGATTGAATTTTCGGACTTCTCTCAGGTTCAGAAATTGGAATACTACCCTTATAGTACATTTTCACATCCTGTTGACCACTTGGACTGTTCATCCTAGCGATCTTCTGTTGTTCCAGATCCTGACTCTTGATCTTTTCGATAAACTGAGATATAGTCAACCCATCATAAACTCCTGTATTTGTCAGAATCATCAAATACGTTCCCCATTCTTTCTGTGGTAATGCATCAGCAAGTTTATCCACCCATTCTTCATGATCTTTGATGATACTTAACATTGACATTGATCGCACAAGATGGCAGTATCTCTCAATCAACTTCTTTGTATCCTCACCTGGTAGACTGCTAAACAAATCAAACTCTTTCTTGAGCAGCGCTTTCTTGCTCTTTATCATGTTCTCACTGCCCTCAAATTTGACTTTAAGAGCATCCCAGCTTGACTTTGCAGTTTTGTCATGCTGTAACAGAATAAATATGTCTTCTTTAATAGCTTGTTGCAGCAAACTTATCATCATTTTCTCAGCTTTGTACATAACCCGTTCTTGCT
Source organism: Helianthus tuberosus (assembly GCA_030545235.1). Taxonomy (NCBI): domain Eukaryota; kingdom Viridiplantae; phylum Streptophyta; class Magnoliopsida; order Asterales; family Asteraceae; genus Helianthus; species Helianthus tuberosus. Next base: position 10,102,262 of record CM060450.1, on the reverse strand, counting down.
CTGTAAATTCTGATAACTCTTTGAGAACCCCCAATTCTGTACGAGGTAACAAATATTTCTTTAGTATACATTCCCAAGATCTCAGATGATTTGCCTGAACCCAGTTCTCGAACCTATCTTTCCACCCGTAATATTCTTCGATACTCATCAACTTCGGAGGCTTTTGAGTGGTTCCAGTCTCATTTTCTGAATTCATGACTTGAGCAATTGATGATGGACCAGTCGGTGTTGCAAACGCGTTGTAAAACTCAGTACTCATGATGACTTAGCACAATTTCCAAAACAATGACAGATGAGCGAAATCAAGTAACTAATGACACTCGAGCGAAATCACAAATGTCCTTTGAAGCGAAATCCCAGATTTATGTCACAAAAACGAAACCCCAAATGTCCTTTGGAGCGAAATCACAATGTAATTAGGAGCGAAACCCTATCTATTCAAATGAGCGAAACCTTGATTGTCCCTAAGAGCGAAATCTCTCTGTCACAGGAGCGAAATCAGGCTGATTTGTTGTCCTAGAAGCGAAATCAATATGACCCTAAAGCGGAATCACCCTATGTCCTTAAAAGCGATACCTCTTCCGAACCAATTTTAGTCCATTTTAAGTTCAAATTTTGATCTCAAACTTTCCAGGGTTTGTCTATGTCCAATTATCTATGATCTGTGCAATTTTGAACCAATTCTGACCGGTACAACTATCTTAATCAAAACTAGAAGGTGTAGAAGCAAGAAAAATTGATCAATTCCAGCTGATTTCTGCAAAACTCCTCCTCCTGTGCTCTGATACCAATTGTAGGATCGTGTTTCGACCTAACCGAGTCGGTTCAGAGGTGTTCTTCTATGTTTCAGGTGCGGAATTACAAGAAACGTAGTAGAAACAGCTGATTCTTCACTTATAACACTGATTGTATTGAATGACAAACAATTACAGATCAGTCCTCACACCGGCAAAGCTTCAGCGTGGAATACATGGTCGTCCCTCATGATTCCGCTCTAACAACACCTATATATAGTGTGAGAGATTCCGCTTCAAGTGACATGCACTCATGAGCGAAATCACATGTTGATGATTTCGCTCCAAGTGACATGATCACATAAGCGAAACCCCATGGCAATGTCCCTATGAGCGGAATCAGTACATTAAACTCTATACATTTTCTATTTTCTTGTAAAACGTGCCCTAATCTATACAATGCAATGTAAGACTCAATCCAAGACGAAGTCGACAGATGTAGTGCACCAACAGCTAAGTGTTCTCTAATTAGCTCGCTACCCTTTTAAAAATAGAAATTATCTACTCTAACTAACATTCAGCAAATAGTGCAAGTCCTCCACGACTCCATAACGTCCACTTCTGGCCAAGCACGTGCGGAATCAACCTAGAATATGCTCCAGGAATATCGCCAAGACCGAGTCCAAGTTGATACTCCTACAAAACAATTTCGAATTCAAAGTAGACAACCGTTAGTACAAGGATCCTTATGATGATCCATGATCCTGATCCTGAAACACTTCTGAGGATCACTAACTCAAACGGAAGTAAGGATCACTAAGCCCAACAGCAATTGAGGATCACTGATCATTTAGAAATCCACCCCTAACAATTGCCCCCAAAATATAAGGAGTAATTATGTAAAATAAGCGAGTTATATTTTGTTCTTATCAACAACGGATCAATCGAATAACTAGCCGTCACATTCGGACTAGCCGTTACGATCATGACGTCACTGAGGTGACTATCCTGCAAAACCATCATTATAAATAGGAGTTAGAGATAGGGATCGTTTCACATTTAAATTCAAATGAAACTCCCTTTAAATTCACATCTGACGATCAAGCAGGTATTTCTCTTCCTCTTCTTCCTTTACGTTTTCTTTCTCTGCTCATTCTTTCATCACCTTCTTCAAATCAAGATGATGCTAAGATCCTCACCAGCTAAGGATCATAAGAAGGACAGTCCTCTCAAGAGCTAGGGGATCATTAAAGATTAGGTGAAAGAAAGATGCTGCTTCACTGACCCACAAATAGACAGGATCCGACATTGCTTTCCGGCGAACACCACTTTCAAACCTTTTGATCCCACCGTTTTAAGTGATTACGTTTCTGAGACTTGGATAGCTTTCCCAGTCACTCCTTTCACAATAGGATACTCGTATCCTTTCCCTGAATTCACCCAATCCTTTTTCTCCCTCACCGGCATCTCCTATATTCAAGCTATGCCAATGATCTGGAGGGTCTTATATACCCTAGAAAGGATCATTGAGCAAGAAGGAATTGACATAGGAATGTCGGAGTTGGCCGAGATGTTTGACCTCACCACATTTGGATCCCACCGATATCTATTCAAGCGTAAACCTGGTGAAGATCATCCCGTCTTTAAAGCCACTAAGAATGATACCAACTGGAAACAACGATTCTTCTTTGTCAGAAGGAATTCTATCCCGGATGGAAAGGATCTGCCAAAGAAATGGAGCACCCATGGTAGGATAGAGGATCCTTAGAAGGATCACTGAGTAAGCTCATTTCTGATGATGGCTACTAATATGCTTCTCTTTCTTTTGTACAGCTATCACAATCTCACATATCATACCTTCACCTGCCACAAAGGAAAGGCACGCTGCTTTTCGGAAGCTTGATCCTGAAATAAGATCATTCAAAACAAATACCCAAGATTCTCAAGAGGTATCCTCAGGTTCTGTCACAATGTCAAGTAAGTATCATGTTCTTTATATCTTCAAATGTTCAAATAAATAGTTAAATAGAAATAGGATAAGGATACTTATCTGTTTTGAATGTGTAGGCGCTGGAAAATCATCAAGATCTGCCTCCAAATTCAGTGTCACTGAGCTTGACACCGTCCGATCCTCTAAGAAAAAATATGTTGCTAGCCCCTCTGTCACAGTCCCCAAGGCAACCGCTTCGAAGGGAAGAGGTGGAAAGAAAAGGAAGACTTCCGAAGCTGACAACCTACAAGGCCTGCCTCTGATCCGCCATCAATTCCTCGAGTACTTCAATGATGTAAGGATCACTGACTCAGCTTAGTTATCCTATCCACTTGAGGATCACCTGACTCCAATTTTTGCATTGTCTTCTTTGTAGAAATTTGCTGAGATCGATGACTATGTTGGGAATGTTGAAAAGCTTGAGGAGAAGTATTCTAACCTCCAAAAGGTGGCTGTGCTCAAGGATCACAAGATCGCTTCTCTTGAAAAGGACCTCAATGATGCCAAAGCTCAAACAGCTGCAATCCTGATCAACGTTGACTATGAGAAGCACGAGATCACAGAGGATGCCAAGGTCTTCGCTGCCATTGCCATGTACAAGACCAAGCTACAAATGGCACAAGAAGCTCAGGATCCTGCCTTCGATATGAGCAGCTGGGACGTGGAAGGCTGGAAGGCCAGGCTGGCTGATTTGGACGATGATGAAGAGGCTGATGAGGTTCTAGCACTTGAGGCTTGTGGCAGTGGCAAGGATCAGGTGAAGGATACTGGAGCTGGAGGGGATGATGATGCAGCGAAGGTATAGGCTGCATGAGTGGGCGATGAAGGACATTTCTAGACGTAGCCGGAGCCCACTTTTTTAGTTTGATTATGGTTTTTATTTTGATGGTGTTTTGATGAACAATGGTTGGTCTGTACTTAAACAATAGTAATTAGGGTTGAGGATCATGGATGATCCTTTGAACAATAGGTAGGATAATGGGTGGTGGATGGATCCTCTGTTTGGGGGATGAAGCCACTCGTTATCCTTCTGTCTTTAATTTCCTGCACTTATCAGACCTATGAACAATGGACACCCTTTGCCAACCCATGTGGACGGGCCACGTTTTGCTGGTAGAAACGTGGGTTGGCAATTTTGACAACCTTAAAAGGGTTTAATCTTTTGTGAATAAAATAACTTTAACTTTTTGGCTATCTCCTGTGTTGTTATCCTTATTGGTATTTTATTTTTCAACTTGTTGTGATGTTCATGTTGTTTATGTTAGGGGTGGATTTCTAAATGACCCGTGATCCTTAACTGTTATCCTCTTTAGTGATCCTTACTTCTGTGACAGATAGTGATCCTCAGAAGAACTCCAGGATCAGGATCATGGATCACCTTAAGGATCCTCATACTAACAATTTTTCACTTCTGTTTCGTAATTGTCTTGCAGGTTAAATAGGCTTGACCAAGTCTAGGCGACATTTCTGGAGAATATTCCTAAACTATGCTGCACGTGCTTGACCAAATATAGACGTTATGGAGAACGTGGAGGCTTGGCACCAAAGTCGGAAAGTTAGTTTAGGTGGTTATTTCTATTTTAAATAGGGGGTAACGAGCTAGTAGAACACACTTAGTCATTTGGGCAGTAACACACACTCGTACAAACACTCATACAAGCTCTCGTTCATATACCAAGCAATTACATACACTTTTTACACATTTCACCGTAGTGATCCTTGTACCTAGCTCGTTACCATCCAAAGTTGTAAACATTTAATCATTTATTTTAGCTTGGTGATCGGTAGTTTCCATCACCCGGGGTTTTTTGTGCCGGAGATCAACTCTTGATCAAGGGCTTTTTCCCCGTATAAATCCTTGTGTTGTTTGTGCACTTTACATTGAAGTGATCCTCATTGCTGTTACACACATTAAGCATCATACCCCGTATCATAGTGTTTGGTTGTAATATACTCAACAGAATTTTTGACCAAAACAGTTTGGCGCCCACCGTGGGGCAATTGGTGCTTCGTCCTTAGAAAGATCCGTGTTTCTGTATTCATTTTGGTTCACTACAATCAAGCAGACGGCCTCCTCAGCGAAGAATGCTTCAAATTTGATGCCATCACTCAGTTCTTCACAGGGCGTTTCTTCTTTGCCTCCACCACCTTCTGGATCCCAGAAAAATGCTGAGAATGCTCCGAAGAAACCAACTCCCATTTTCTCAAAACCTCCAACTTCTTCTGCTTCTTACACTCCCACTACTAGTGATATGTTTACTTTGATTTTGCAGATGAAGGATCAAATACGGCAACAGGATAAGACCAATGAGAGGATTCTCAAGGAAATTGGAGATCTTAAGAAACAGAAGACAACGGCAGATGATCGTTCCCCACTGGTGCCAAAATCCTTGTATTTTGACACTCCGGTGATTACTTCTCAGCCATCAGTGTTTCCAGATATCCAATATGTAGGTGGACCAAAAGGAGTACACTACAGAACAACAACAGTGACTCAGGCATTGGGTTCATATTTTCAACCAGCGGGATCCTATCCTCAGCATATGGGATCCCTCACGAGTTCAGGAGGATATTCAGGAGTGCAGCAGGTTCAAGGATCCTCCTTCGTTCCAGGATCATCCCAGGTTCAAGGATCCTCCCTTGTTCCAGGATCATCCCAGGTTCAAGGATCCTCCTTTGTTCCAGGATCATCCCAGGTTCAAGGATCCTTCTTTGTTCCAGGATTATCCCAGGTTCAAGGATCCTCCTTTGTTCCAGGATCATCCCAGGTTCAAGGATCCTCCTTTGTTCCAGGATCATCCCAGGTTCAAGGATCCTCCTTTGTTCCAGGATCATCCCAGGTTCAAGGATCCTTCTTTGTTCCAGGATCATCCCAGGTTCAAGGATCCTCCTTCGTCCCAGGATCATCCCAGTTTCAAGGATTCTTCCCGGTGCCAGGATCCTTAAGGAGTTTGCAAACAGGAGGTTCAGATATCCATCAGGGAGATTTTATTCCAATGCAAACCAATGCTTCTACTGGTCCCTCGATCATTCCAGAGCCCCAACAATATGGATTAACATCCATTCTTCCTAACTTGAATTCAATGGGAGGTAACACTTTTAATAATTCTCATACTACTAACCATGGTCTTATGCAGGATCCAGGTATCAATTATGCCATGGCCAGAGAGTTGCAAAAGCTAAAGGATATGATATCAAGTGTTCCGGGAGTAGTCAAACCTATCCCAGAGATTGCAGATGGGAGCCATAAGATATCTCGTTTTGCACTACCAATATGTGATGCTGAGATACCTAAGAGGTTCCACGTGCCAACAATGAAGCTGTATGATGGTACGACTGATCCTGAAAAACACATAGCACAATACAGGGAGAGGATGGAGATCAATCCAATCCCAGAAAGGTTAAAAGAAGCATGCCTGTGCAAAGGATTTGGATCCACTCTTACTGGATCAGCTCTCAAATGGCTGCTAAGTCTTCCTCCCTACTCTATTACCTCATTTGCTAACCTAGTTAACTTGTTTAATAATCAGTTTTCTTGTAGTAGAAAATTTGAACGATTAACTAGTGATTTATATAGGATAACTCAGGGTCATAATGAATCATTAAGGGATTACATTACTAAATTCAGTAAAGAATCCTTAGACATTCCCAATCTAGATATAGCTACGGCTGTTGAGGCCTTCAAAATGGGATTGCTTAGGGATTCGTCTTTCTATGATGATCTTGTTATGACACTGTTTTGGTCAAAAATTCTGTTGAGTATATTACAACCAAACACTATGATACGGGGTATGATGCTTAATGTGTGTAACAGCAATGAGGATCACTTCAATGTAAAGTGCACAAACAACACAAGGATTTATACGGGGAAAAAGCCCTTGATCAAGAGTTGATCTCCGGCACAAAAAACCCCGGGTGATGGAAACTACCGATCACCAAGCTAAAATAAATGATTAAATGTTTACAACTTTGGATGGTAACGAGCTAGGTACAAGGATCACTACGGTGAAATGTGTAAAAAGTGTATGTAATTGCTTGGTATATGAACGAGAGCTTGTATGAGTGTTTGTACGAGTGTGTGTTACTGCCCAAATGACTAAGTGTGTTCTACTAGCTCGTTACCCCCTATTTAAAATAGAAATAACCACCTAAACTAACTTTCCAACTTTCGTGCCAAGCCTCCACGTTCTCCATAACGTCTATATTTGGTCAAGCACGTGCAGCATAGTTTAGGAATATTCTCCAGAAATGTCGCCTAGACTTGGTCAAGCCTATTTAACATGCAAGACAATTACGAAACAGAAGTGAACAATTGTTAGTATGAGGATCCTTAAGGTGATCCATGATCCTGATCCTGGAGTTCTTCTGAGGATCACTATCTGTCACAGAAGTAAGGATCACTAAAGAGGATAACAGTTAAGGATCATGGGTCATTTAGAAATCCACCCCTAACAATTGCCCCCAAAATATAAGGAGTTAAATTGTAAATATGTCGAGTTATATTTTCTTAGTCTTATCCGTAACAAACCAACGGATTTATAGCCGTTAATCTTGAACTAGCCGTTGCGATGATGATGTCATTGAAGTGACTATCCTGCAGAATCATGATTATAAATAGAGATGTAGATAGGATCAAATGCATTCAAATTTTTCAGAGAAACTCCCTTTATAATCCTCATTCCGAAGACATTCAGGTATCTCCTTCTCCTCTTCCTTCCTCTCTTACTCTGTTTTTATCTTTCCGTCAAGATGATGCTACGAAGTTCTCCGGCCAAAGATCACAAAAAAGACAGCCCTTTTAAGAGTCATAAAATCATCAAGGACTCAACGAACGAAAGGTGTTGTTTCAATGATGTGCAAGTAGACAAAATCCGACGATGTTTTCCGGAAAATGCCTTTTTTAGACCCTTTGATCCTACTGCCCTAAGCGACTGTGTTTCAGAAACATGGATCGCATTTCCATCCACTCCATTCACCATAGGATACACCTATCCTTTCCCAGAATTTACACAATCCTTCTTTTCTCTAACCGGCATCTCTTATATCCAAGCTATGCCAATGATTTGGAGGGTTTTGTATACCCTGGAGAGGATCATTGAGCAGGAGGGTGTTGAGTTAGGCATGTCTGAACTGGCGGAGCTGTATGATCTTACTACTTTCGGTTCCCATCGTTACTTATTCAAACGAAAACCTGGTGCAGAGCATCCCCTTCTCAAGGTCACCAAGAATGACAAAGATTGGAAACGCCGTTTCTTTTTTGTAAGAAGGGATACCATCCCAGATGGAAAGCAATTACCGATGAAGTGGTCCACCAATGGTAGGCCGGAGGATCCTAAGAAGGATCACTGACCCTTTTTTATCTTGTGCTATGCAGCTATCTCAGTTTCACATCTCATCACAACACCTGCAACCAAGGAAAGACTTGCCGCTTTCTGGGGACTTGATCCTGAAATCAGAACTTTCAAGACAATAAGCCAAGATTCTCAGGAGGTATCCTCTGGTTCCGTCACAATGTCAAGTAAGTATCCTTATTTAAAATTTAAATAAATAGTAAACTATGAATTAAGAAAGGTACTTATCTTGTTTTGGTTGTGTAGGTGCTGGAAAGTCTGTTAAACCTGTCTCCCAGTTTGATACAGCTGATCTTGACTCTGTTAGACCGAGGAAGAAGAGATCCACCTCTAGTCCCAGCATCTCTATCCCCAAGGCACCCCTCAAAGGAAAGGCAGTCAGGAAGAGAAAGGCTTCCGGAGCTGAGGATCTTCAGGGTCTGCCTCTGATTCGCCACCAATTCCTCGAGTATTTCAATGATGTAAGGATCACCAACTCTAGCTAGGTATCCTACCCATATGAGGATCACCTGATCCTGAATTGCTCTGTCTTCTTCTTTGCAGAAATTTGTCGAGATCGAGGATTATGTGGGGAATGTTGAGGAGCAGGACAAGAAAATAGCTGACCTCCAACAGGCTGCCGTGCTGAAAGACCTTGCCATCGCTGACCTCCGGAAGGAACTTCAAGATGAGAAGACCAAGACAGCCAAACTCCTGATCGACCTTGACTATGAGAAGCATGACCTCATAGAAGGTGCAAAGGTCTCTGCCGCCATTACAATGTACCAGACAAAGCTGAAGATGGCCCAGGAAGCTCATGATCCTAGCTTTGATAAAGGCAGCTGGGATGTTGAAGGCTGGAAGGCAAGGCTGGCTGATCTTGAGGATGATGAGGAGGAGGCTACTGAGGTCTTGACGATTGAGGCTGGAGACAAGGGTAAAGCTGGTGAGGCTAGTGGAGCAGGAGGTGGTGATGCAGCCAAGGTGTAGGTTGCACAATTGGGCGATGATGGATATACGTGCCAAGGCCGGAGCCCAATTTTTATGGTTTATGGTTTTTTGTTTGGTGATGTTTTGATGGTGAACAATGGTCTGTAATAACTCTAAACAATAGTTTTTAGGATTAAGGATCATGTAGGATCCTTTGAACAATAGGTAGGATAATGGGTGGTGGATGGATCCTCTGTTTGGGGGATGAAGCCACTCGTTATCCTTCCGCCTTTATTTCCTGCACTATCAAGACCCGTAAACAATGGACACCCTTTGCCAACCCATGTGGACGGGCCACGTTTTGCTGGTAGAAACGTGGGTTGGCAATTTTGACAACCTTAAAGGGTTTATCTTATGTTAATAAATAGAAACTTAACCTTTTGACGCTTATCTTGTGTTGTTATCCTTATGTTTCTTTTATTTTCCTTTGTTTAGATTCATACTTATTGAATAAACAATCTTGAACAAACCAGACTAAAAATGTTTAGGATATGATCCATGTTTATATATATCCTTAAAGAATTTTATAAAGCAATATGTTTTGAGGGTCACAAGTCTAGTTGTCAAATTTTAAGGGTTATTCAAATAAATAATGAATAGAACAAAAGATAATTAAGGATCATACCTGAGGATCCAAATTAGGATCCTAAGCATAACAAGGATAACTGTAAAATAAACCTTAGGAATAAATAAGGATTAAGGATCCTTAATTACTTGTCTTCAAGGACCTGAAATAGATCATAACTTGGGACTAAGCCAATATAGGATAAAGGTTAGCAACTGGGGACAAGCCCAAGGATCACTGGGGACAAGCCCAAGGATAACTGGGGACAAGCCCAAGGATAACTGGGGACAAGCCCAAGGATAACTGGGGACAAGCCCAAGGATAACTGGGGACAAGCCCAAGGATCGTATGTAAACTGGAGTATGGCCCCAACTGGCGTCTATCCAAACTTAGTGGCATGAAGATGCCTAAACCTTAGCTAACGTGAAAACGTTAGAAACCTTAGCTAACGTGAAAACGTTAGAAACCTTATGAACGGATGTATGGTACGTCTACCATTATACGTAGGATCCTAAGCATATCCAGAACAATGGAATTATCAGCCCCTAAAACGAGTACTGGTCCCAAAGCCTTGAACTATACCAGGATCATCGTGCGCTACAGGCGTAATTGGGGTCAAGCCCAAATAACTGGGATTAAACCCAAGGAACAGATTGCTTGTGTTGATCATCAATACTTTGCTAAGGATACCTGGACTTTCAAAACTTAAAATGGCATGAGAAATGGATGAAGGATACATGATCCTTATCCTTGTGTGAGAAAGTAAAGGAATGAAATAATTCAAGTTTTAGGATCTTACCTAAGTAAGGATCACTGATACTTTAAGGATCCTTTAAGGATATCCTTATCGTGAGGATCATCTATACCATGAGGATCCTGATCACATGAAATATTTCTTCAAGTGGACAGCGTTCCAAGCTCTTGGTAGCAAATCACCTTCCATGGTTAGCAATCTATATGCCCCCTTTCCTGCTTCAGCTTCAATCAAGTAGGGGCCTTCCCATTTTGGAGCCAATTTTCCATCAGCAGGATTAGTGGTATTCTGAAATGCTTTCCTTAACACCATATCTCCAACTTGAAACCTCCTGATCCTGACATTTTTGTTATAAGCACCAGCCATTCTTTGTTGATAACTGGCCATCCTTATCCTCGCCATATCCCTGATTTCTTCAATAGTATCCAGGTCTTGAGCCAAGTTTTCATCATTTTCCTTAGGATCACGAGTGCTTGTTCTAGCAGTAGGAACCACCATTTCTGTTGGGATCACTGATTCTGCCCCAAACACCAAAGAGAATGGTGTTTGACCAGTAGAATTCTTAGGAGTTGTCCTATCAGCCCAAAGCACATAAGGTAATTCATCTGCCCATTTCCCTTTCTTGGATCCAAGCTTCTTCTTCAAATTGTTGATGATGATCTTATTGGATGATTCTGCCTGTCCATTAGCTTGTGGGTGGACTGGTGTTGATGTTATCATCCTAATCCCCCAACTGTCACAAAAGTTAGTAGTTCTGCCCCCAATAAATTGGGAACCATTATCACATATAATCTCAGAAGGAATTCCAAATCTAGTTATAATATTTCTTTTAATGAAGGATATAACTTCCTTTTCTCTGACTTGGGCAAAAGCTTCAGCCTCTATCCACTTGGAGAAGTAATCGGTCATAGCTAGCATGAATACTTTTCCACCAGGTGCCTTAGGGAGCTTTCCAACTATATCCATACCCCATCTTATAAATGGCCAAGAGGAGGATATAGGATGCAATAATTCAGCTGGTTGGTGAAGGATATTGCTGTGTCTCTGGCAAGGATCACATCTTCTGGCATATTCCACAGCATCTTTCTTCATGGTTGGCCAGTAGTATCCTGTCCTCAGGATCCTTGAGAATAAAGCTCTGCCCCCAGTGTGATTTCCACAATCTCCTTCATGGAAGTCTTTTAAAACTTCTTGGATTTCAGGATCCTCAATGCATCTCAAGTATGGTCCTGCAAGAGATCGTCTATACAACATATTATTTATAATTGTGAATTGAGATACCTTAGATTTGAAAGCCCTAGGGTTCTCTCCTGTAGGAATCTCTCCATGTTGTAAGTATCTCATAATTGGTGAGATCCATGATCCTGATCTTGGATGGGATTGAGTATCCACACCAGGGATAATTGCAGAATCGTTTCCTATCTCCATACTCTGGTGATCCTCGATAGCCGGGGTCAGGATATGGATAATAGGAATCTTGATATCCTCTGGGATCTTCAAAGATGACCCTAAATTAGCCAATGCATCAGCTTCTGTATTTTCTTCCCTTGGTACCTGTGACAAACTAAAAGAAACAAAAGAGAGTGCCAAACTTTTGACTATCTCCAAATATTTGGTTAGTTTTTCACCTTTAACAGCATAGGATCCATTAAAGTGGTTTGTAATCAACAAAGAATCTACGTGTACCTCAAGATACCTGATCCCCATATGCTTTGCAATTTGTAAACCAGCAATTAGGGCTTCATATTCAGCCTCATTATTAGTGGTTTGGAATTCACGAGCTATAGAATGGGGTATTATGTCCCCCTGTGGCGATTTTAGTAGTATTCCAAGCCCTGTGCCTTTGACATTTGAGAATCCATCAGTATGAAGTATCCAAGGATCCTTGGTCTCTTCAAGCTGCTGGACTTCTAATTCAGCTTCTTCTTGTAAATCACTACTGAAATCAGCCACAAAGTCAGCTAATGCTTGGGATTTGATGGCTGTCCTAGGCTCATATCTTATATCGTATGCACTCAATTTCACTGCCCACTTAGCCATCCTTCCTGACATCTCTGGTTTCCTGAGGACATTCTTAATTGGAAAATTAGTTTTAACAATGATAACATGAGTTTCAAAATAATGTCTTAACTTAGTGGATGCCATAATCAATGCAAGAATAAGTTTTTCAAGGTGTGAGTACCTGGATTCGGCATCAAGTAAACTTTTACTTACATAATAGACAGGATGTTGTGTACCTTGATGATCCTTAACAAGGACCGCACTTACTGCTTTTGAGGATACTGCAAGATATAAGGATAACACATCACCTTTTTCTGGTTTCATCAAAGCCGGAGCCGAGGATAGGTAATCTTTGAGGGCTTTTAAAGCATTTTCATGCTTCTCCGTCCATTCAAATTTCTTGTTCTTCCTTAGGATATCATAGAATTCTTTACACCTCTCGGAGGACTTGGATATAAATCTGTTTAAGGCTGCTATCCTTCCTGTTAGCCTTTGAACATCCTTAGCATTGACCGGAGATTTGATGTTCACTATTGCTTTGATTTGTTCTGGGCTAGCTTCAATGCCTCTCTCTGTCACCATATATCCTAAGAATTTACCTGCTTTAACACCAAAGTGACATTTTGAAGGATTAAGTTTCATGTTATATTTGTCAAGGATATCAAATGCTTCCTCCAAGTCTCTTAGGTGATCCTCTGCTTTTAAGGATTTTACCACCATATCATCTATGTAAACCTCCATAGTTTGTCCAATCTGATCCTTGAACATCATATTCACCAGCCTTTGATATGTTGCACCTGCATTTCTTAGTCCAAACGGCATAGCAATATAACAATATATACCAGTTGGAGTCATAAAGGCTGTATCCTCTTGATCGGATGGTTCCATTTGGATTTGTTGGAATCCAGATGAAGCATCCATAAAAGTTAACAGTTCATGACCCGCAGTTGCATCCACCATGGAGTCAATGTGGGGTAAAGGGAAAGGATCCTTGGGACATGCCTTATTTAAATCAGTAAAATCGACACATACCCTCCACTTTCCGTTTTTCTTTTGAACAACAACCACATTGGCCAACCATCTTGGATACTTGACCTCTCTAATCATACCTGCTCGGAGCAGTTTTTCTACCTCTTCCTGGATAATGGCATTTCTTTCTTGTGCAAACTTTCTTCTCCTTTGATGGATTGGTTTGAAGGATCTGTCAATGCCAAGTTTGTGGGTGATTACATCTTTAGATATACCAGTCATGTCTTCGTGTTTCCATGCAAAGGTAGTCTTTCTCCTTTTGAGGAAGGATATGAGGTCTTCTTTCATTTCGCCAAGGATCCCTGATCCGATATAGACTTTGGATTCAGGATCATCAGGATCCATGAGGATTTCTGTCACATCCTGCTCTCTTGCCTCCAAGATATTCCTTGGAGGATACTTTGATTGCTATTGTTCCCTTGACTTCGAGGCTGGTTTCATCGATGAAGTGTAGCAATTCTTAGCCTCCTGCTGATCACTGTCAATCTTCACTATTCCCTAAGGACTAGGGAGCTTCACACACTGATGGTATGTGGATGGGACTGCTTTCATATCGTGTATCCAGGGCCTGCCAAGGATAACATTACAACAAGATAAACAGTCAATAACACAAAACTTTTTATAAGAGTGTAAGCCTTCAATATATATTGGGAGTTTGATGTCCCCCAGGGTATTCTTGGTCTCGCCACTAAATCCCACGAGCACGGAGGATCTTGGTATGATCTCTGATTCAGGGATACCCATCTTCTTTAGAACATCAAGCTGGATGATGTTCACTGAGCTTCCTCCGTCTATAAGGATCCTGCGGACAAAATGGTTAGATATGAAAAGAGTAATAACTAAACCATCGTGATGAGGATCCTGGATGTCAACACGATCCTCTTCATCAAAGGTTATAACTTTTCCTTCGGAGACACTTGATGTTCGAACTGGTCTTTCTCCATTATCCATCTTAGTTTCCTTTGCATGCCTTTTTGCTGCTGAGAAAGATGTGCCACAAATGTCTGATCCTCCAGAAATAAAGTTTATCACTTGTGCATCTGCTGGAGGAGCTGGAGCCTTCTCAGGGATCCTTTCAGGATCCTGAGTCCTTGAATTTTTTCTTCCCAACAACTCTTTTAGATGCCCTTTGCTCAACAAGTATCCAATTTCCTTTCTCAGTGCAATGCATTCTTCTGTGAGGTGTCCAAAATCTTCATGATATGCACACCACTTTGATTTATCCTTAGTTGCAGCCGGCCTATCATTCTTTCTTGGCCATCTAGCTTTGTCACCTAAGTTCTGCATTGCAAGGATTAGTTCATTGTTATCAACACTAAAACAATACTCAGAGATTGGAGGATAATCCTCATCATCCTCTTCTTGATCAACTGAATGCACGTTCTGATTATCAAATCTGTTGTAGGATCTGAATTTGTTGTTCCTGAATGAGGATCCTTGTTTATCCTGCTTTGAGGATCCTGCTAACCTCTCCTGGATTCTCTTGTCATCCTCTAGCCGAATAAACCTAAGTGCTCGGGTTCTTACCTCATCTAAATTCCTGCATGGTGTTATAACAAGATCATCATAGAAAGACGAATCCCTAAGCAATCCCATTTTGAAGGCCTCAACAGCCGTAGCTATATCTAGATTGGGAATGTCTAAGGATTCTTTACTGAATTTGGTAATGTAATCCCTTAATGATTCATTATGACCCTGAGTTATCCTATATAAATCACTAGTTAATCGTTCAAATTTTCTACTACAAGAAAACTGATTATTAAACAAGTTAACTAGGTTAGCAAATGAGGTAATAGAGTAGGGAGGAAGACTTAGCAGCCATTTGAGAGCTGATCCAGTAAGAGTGGATCCAAATCCTTTGCACAGGCATGCTTCTTTTAACCTTTCTGGGATTGGATTGATCTCCATCCTCTCCCTGTATTGTGCTATGTGTTCTTCAGGATCAGTTGTACCATCATACAGCTTCATTGTTGGCACGTGGAACCTCTTAGGTATCTCAGCATCACATATTGGTGGTGCAAAACGAGATATCTTATGGCTCCCATCTGCAATCTCTGGGATAGGGTTGACTACTCCCGGAACACTTGATATCATATCCTTTAGCTTTTGCAACTCTCTGGCCATGGCATGATTGATACCTGGATCCTGCATAAGACCATGGTTAGTAGTATGAGAATTATTAAAAGTGTTACCTCCCATTGAATTCAAGTTAGGAAGAATGGATGTTAATCCATATTGTTGGGGCTCTGGAATGATCGAAGGACCAGTAGAAGCATTGGTTTGCATTGGAATAAAATCTCCCTGATGGATATCTGAACCTCCTGTTTGCAAACTCCTTAAGGATCCTGGCACCGGGAAGAATCCTTGAAACTGGGATGATCCTGGGACGAAGGAGGATCCTTGAACCTGGGATGATCCTGGAACAAAGGAGGATCCTTGAACCTGGGATGATCCTGGAACAAAGGAGGATCCTTGAACCTGGGATGATCCTGGAACAAAGGAGGATCCTTGAACCTGGGATGATCCTGGAACAAAGGAGGATCCTTGAACCTGGGATAATCCTGGAACAAAGAAGGATCCGTGAACCTGGGATGATCCTGGAACAAAGGAGGATCCTTGAACCTGGGATGATCCTGGAACAAGGGAGGATCCTTGAACCTGGGATGATCCTGGAACGAAGGAGGATCCTTAAACCTGCTGCACTCCTGAATATCCTCCTGAACTCGTGAGGGATCCCATATGCTGAGGATAGGATCCCGCTGGTTGAAAATATGAACCCAATGCCTGAGTCACTGTTGTTGTTCCGTAGTGTACTCCTTTTGGTCCACCTACATATTGGATATCTGGAAACACTGATGGCTGAGAAGTAATCACCGGAGTGTCAAAATTCAAGGATTTTGGCACCAGTGGGGAACGATCATCTGCCGTTGTCTTCTGTTTCTTAAGATTTCCAATTTCCTTGAGAATCCTCTCATTGGTCTTATCCTGTTGCCGTATTTGATCCTTCATCTGCAAAATCAAAGTAAACATATCACTAGTAGTGGGAGTGTAAGAAGCAGAAGAAGTTGGAGGTTTTGAGAAAATGGGAGTTGGTTTCTTCGGAGCATTCTCAGCATTTTTCTGGGATCCAGAAGGTGGTGGAGGCAAAGAAGAAACGCCCTGTGAAGAACTGAGTGATGGCATCAAATTTGAAGCATTCTTCGCTGAGGAGGCCATCTGCTTGATTGTAGTGAACCAAAATGAATACAGAAACACGGATCTTTCTAAGGACGAAGCACCAATTGCCCCACGGTGGGCGCCAAACTGTTTTGGTCAAAATTCTGTTGAGTATATTACAACCAAACACTATGATACGGGGTATGATGCTTAATGTGTGTAACAGCAATGAGGATCACTTCAATGTAAAGTGCACAAACAACACAAGGATTTATACGGGGAAAAAGCCCTTGATCAAGAGTTGATCTCCGGCACAAAAAACCCCGGGTGATGGAAACTACCGATCACCAAGCTAAAATAAATGATTAAATGTTTACAACTTTGGATGGTAACGAGCTAGGTACAAGGATCACTACGGTAAAATGTGTAAAAAGTGTATGTAATTGCTTGGTATATGAACGAGAGCTTGTATGAGTGTTTGTACGAGTGTGTGTTACTGCCCAAATGACTAAGTGTGTTCTACTAGCTCGTTACCCCCTATTTAAAATAGAAATAACCACCTAAACTAACTTTCCGACTTTCGTGCCAAGCCTCCGCGTTCTCCATAACGTCTATATTTGGTCAAGCACGTGCAGCATAGTTTAGGAATATTCTCCAGAAATGTCGCCTAGACTTGGTCAAGCCTATTTAACCTGCAAGACAATTACGAAACAGAAGTGAACAATTGTTAGTATGAGGATCCTTAAGGTGATCCATGATCCTGATCCTGGAGTTCTTCTGAGGATCACTATCTGTCACAGAAGTAAGGATCACTAAAGAGGATAACAGTTAAGGATCACGGGTCATTTAGAAATCCACCCCTAACAATTCACCATGCAGGAATTTAGATGAGGTAAGAACCCGAGCACTTAGGTTTATTCGGCTAGAGGATGACAAGAGAATCCAGGAGAGGTTAGCAGGATCCTCAAAGCAGGATAAACAAGGATCCTCATTCAGGAACAACAAATTCAGATCCTACAACAGATCTGATAATCAGAACGTGCATTCAGTTGATCAAGAAGAGGATGATGAGGATTATCCTCCAATCTCTGAGTATTGTTTTAGTGTTGATAACAATGAACTAATCCTTGCAATGCAGAACTTAGGTGACAAAGCTAGATGGCCAAGAAAGAATGATAGGCCGGCTGCAACTAAGGATAAATCAAAGTGGTGTGCATATCATGAAGATTTTAGACACCTCACAGAAGAATGCATTGCACTGAGAAAGGAAATTGGATACTTGTTGAGCAAAGGGCATCTAAAAGAGTTGTTGGGAAGAAAAAAGTCAAGGACTCAGGATCCTGAAAGGATCCCTGAGAAGGCTCCAGCTCCTCCAGCAGATGCACAAGTGATAAACTTTATTTCTGGAGGATCAGACATTTGTGGCACATCTTTCTCAGCAGCAAAAAGGCATGCAAAGGAAACTAAGATGGATAATGGAGAAAGACCAGTTCGAACATCAAGTGTCTCCGAAGGAAAAGTTATAACCTTTGATGAAGAGGATCGTGTTGACATCCAGGATCCTCATCACGATGGTTTAGTTATTACTCTTTTCATATCTAACCATTTTGTCCGCAGGATCCTTATAGACGGAGGAAGCTCAGTGAACATCATCCAGCTTGATGTTCTAAAGAAGATGGGTATCCCTGAATCAGAGATCATACCAAGATCCTCCGTGCTCGTGGGATTTAGTGGCGAGACCAAGAATACCCTGGGGGACATCAAACTCCCAATATATATTGAAGGCTTACACTCTTATAAAAAGTTTTGTGTTATTGACTGTTTATCTTGTTGTAATGTTATCCTTGGCAGGCCCTGGATACACGATATGAAAGCAGTCCCATCCACATACCATCAGTGTGTGAAGCTCCCTAGTCCTTAGGGAATAGTGAAGATTGACAGTGATCAGCAGGAGGCTAAGAATTGCTACACTTCATCGATGAAACCAGCCTCGAAGTCAAGGGAACAATAGCAATCAAAGTATCCTCCAAGGAATATCTTGGAGGCAAGAGAGCAGGATGTGACAGAAATCCTCATGGATCCTGATGATCCTGAATCCAAAGTCTATATCGGATCAGGGATCCTTGGCGAAATGAAAGAAGACCTCATATCCTTCCTCAAAAGGAGAAAGACTACCTTTGCATGGAAACACGAAGACATGACTGGTATATCTAAAGATGTAATCACCCACAAACTTGGTATTGACAGATCCTTCAAACCAATCCATCAAAGGAGAAGAAAGTTTGCACAAGAAAGAAATGCCATTATCCAGGAAGAGGTAGAAAAACTGCTCCGAGCAGGTATGATTAGAGAGGTCAAGTATCCAAGATGGTTGGCCAATGTGGTTGTTGTTCAAAAGAAAAACGGAAAGTGGAGGGTATGTGTAGATTTTACTGATTTAAATAAGGCATGTCCCAAGGATCCTTTCCCTTTACCCCACATTGACTCCATGGTGGATGCAACTGCGGGTCATGAACTGTTAACTTTTATGGATGCTTCATCTGGATTCCAACAAATCCAAATGGAACCATCCGATCAAGAGGATACAGCCTTTATGACTCCAACTGGTATATATTGTTATATTGCTATGCCGTTTGGACTAAGAAATGCAGGTGCAACATATCAAAGGCTGGTGAATATGATGTTCAAGGATCAGATTGGACAAACTATGGAGGTTTACATAGATGATATGGTGGTAAAATCCTTAAAAGCAGAGGATCACCTAAGAGACTTGGAGGAAGCATTTGATATCCTTGACAAATATAACATGAAACTTAATCCTTCAAAATGTCACTTTGGTGTTAAAGCAGGTAAATTCTTAGGATATATGGTGACAGAGAGAGGCATTGAAGCTAGCCCAGAACAAATCAAAGCAATAGTGAACATCAAATCTCCGGTCAATGCTAAGGATGTTCAAAGGCTAACAGGAAGGATAGCAGCCTTAAACAGATTTATATCCAAGTCCTCCGAGAGGTGTAAAGAATTCTATGATATCCTAAGGAAGAACAAGAAATTTGAATGGACGGAGAAGCATGAAAATGCTTTAAAAGCCCTCAAAGATTACCTATCCTCGGCTCCGGCTTTGATGAAACCAGAAAAAGGTGATGTGTTATCCTTATATCTTGCAGTATCCTCAAAAGCAGTAAGTGCGGTCCTTGTTAAGGATCATCAAGGTACACAACATCCTGTCTATTATGTAAGTAAAAGTTTACTTGATGCCGAATCCAGGTACTCACACCTTGAAAAACTTATTCTTGCATTGATTATGGCATCCACTAAGTTAAGACATTATTTTGAAACTCATGTTATCATTGTTAAAACTAATTTTCCAATTAAGAATGTCCTCAGGAAACCAGAGATGTCAGGAAGGATGGCTAAGTGGGCAGTGAAATTGAGTGCATACGATATAAGATATGAGCCTAGGACAGCCATCAAATCCCAAGCATTAGCTGACTTTGTGGCTGATTTCAGTAGTGATTTACAAGAAGAAGCTGAATTAGAAGTCCAGCAGCTTGAAGAGACCAAGGATCCTTGGATACTTCATACTGATGGATTCTCAAATGTCAAAGGCACAGGGCTTGGAATACTACTAAAATCGCCACAGGGGGACATAATACCCCATTCTATAGCTCGTGAATTCCAAACCACTAATAATGAGGCTGAATATGAAGCCCTAATTGCTGGTTTACAAATTGCAAAGCATATGGGGATCAGGTATCTTGAGGTACACGTAGATTCTTTGTTGATTACAAACCACTTTAATGGATCCTATGCTGTTAAAGGTGAAAAACTAACCAAATATTTGGAGATAGTCAAAAGTTTGGCACTCTCTTTTGTTTCTTTTAGTTTGTCACAGGTACCAAGGGAAGAAAATACAGAAGCTGATGCATTGGCTAATTTAGGGTCATCTTTGAAGATCCCAGAGGATATCAAGATTCCTATTATCCATATCCTGACCCCGGCTATCGAGGATCACCAGAGTATGGAGATAGGAAACGATTCTGCAATTATCCCTGGTGTGGATACTCAATCCCATCCAAGATCAGGATCATGGATCTCACCAATTATGAGATACTTACAACATGGAGAGATTCCTACAGGAGAGAACCCTAGGGCTTTCAAATCTAAGGTATCTCAATTCACAATTATAAATAATATGTTGTATAGACGATCTCTTGCAGGACCATACTTGAGATGCATTGAGGATCCTGAAATCCAAGAAGTTTTAAAAGACTTCCATGAAGGAGATTGTGGAAATCACACTGGGGGCAGAGCTTTATTCTCAAGGATCCTGAGGACAGGATACTACTGGCCAACCATGAAGAAAGATGCTGTGGAATATGCCAGAAGATGTGATCCTTGCCAGAGACACAGCAATATCCTTCACCAACCAGCTGAATTATTGCATCCTATATCCTCCTCTTGGCCATTTATGAGATGGGGTATGGATATAGTTGGAAAGCTCCCTAAGGCACCTGGTGGAAAAGTATTCATGCTAGCTATGACAGATTACTTCTCCAAGTGGATAGAGGCTGAAGCTTTTGCCCAAGTCAGAGAAAAGGATGTTATATCCTTCATTAAAAGAAATATTATAACTAGATTTGGAATTCCTTCTGAGATTATATGTGATAATGGTTCCCAATTTATTGGGGGCAGAACTACTAACTTTTGTGACAGTTGGGGGATTAGGATGATAACATCAACACCAGTCCACCCACAAGCTAATGGACAGGCAGAATCATCCAATAAGATCATCATCAACAATTTGAAGAAGAAGCTTGGATCCAAGAAAGGGAAATGGGCAGAAGAATTACCTTATGTGCTTTGGCCTGATAGGACAACTCCTAAGAATGCTACTGGTCAAACACCATTCTCTTTGGTGTTTGGGGCAGAATCAGTGATCCCAACAGAAATGGTGGTTCCTACTGCTAGAACAAGCACTCGTGATCCTAAGGAAAATGATGAAAACTTGGCTCAAGACCTGGATACTATTGAAGAAATCAGGGATATGGCGAGGATAAGGATGGCCAGTTATCAACAAAGAATGGCTGGTGCTTATAACAAAAATGTCAGGATCAGGAGGTTTCAAGTTGGAGATATGGTGTTAAGGAAAGCATTTCAGAATACCACTAATCCTGCTGATGGAAAATTGGCTCCAAAATGGGAAGGCCCCTACTTGATTGAAGCTGAAGCAGGAAAGGGGGCATATAGATTGCTAACCATGGAAGGTGATTTGCTACCAAGAGCTTGGAACGCTGTCCACTTGAAGAAATATTTCATGTGATCAGGATCCTCATGGTATAGATGATCCTCACGATAAGGATATCCTTAAAGGATCCTTAAAGTATCAGTGATCCTTACTTAGGTAAGATCCTAAAACTTGAATTATTTCATTCCTTTACTTTCTCACACAAGGATAAGGATCACGTATCCTTCATCCATTTCTCATGCCATTTTAAGTTTTGAAAGTCCAGGTATCCTTAGCAAAGTATTGATGATCAACACAAGCAATCTGTTCCTTGGGTTTAATCCCAGTTATTTGGGCTTGACCCCAGTTACGCCTGTAGCGCACGATGATCCTGGTATAGTTCAAGGCTTTGGGACCAGTACTCGTTTTAGGGGCTGATAATTCCATTGTTCTGGCTATGCTTAGGATCCTACGTATAATGGTAGACGTACCATACATCCGTTCATAAGGTTTATAACGTTTTCACGTTAGCTATGGTTTCTAACGTTTTCACGTTAGCTAAGGTTTAGGCATCTTCATGCCACTAAGTTTGGATAGACGCCAGTTGGGGCCATACTCCAGTTTACATACGATCCTTGGGCTTGTCCCCAGTTATCCTTGGGCTTGTCCCCAGTTATCCTTGGGCTTGTCCCCAGTTATCCTTGGGCTTGTCCCCAGTGATCCTTGGGCTTGTCCCCAGTTGCTAACCTTTATCCTATATTGGCTTAGTCCCAAGTTATGATCTATTTCAGGTCCTTGAAGACAAGTAACTAAGGATCCTTAATCCTTATTTATTCCTAAGGTTTATTTTACAGTTATCCTTGTTATGCTTAGGATCCTAACTTGGATCCTCAGGTATGATCCTTAATTATCTTTTGTTCTATTCATTATTTATTTGAATAACCCTTAAAATTTGACAACTAGACTTGTGACCCTCAAAACATATTGCTTTATAGAATTCTTTAAGGATATATATAAACATGGATCATATCCTAAACATTTTTAGTCTGGTTTGTTCAAGATTGTTTATTCAATAAGTATGTATCTAAACAAAGGAAAATAAAAGAAACATAAGGATAACAACACAAGATAAGCGTCAAAAGGTTAAGTTTTTATTTATTAACATAAGATAAACCCTTTAAGGTTGTCAAAATTGCCAACCCACGTTTCTACCAGCAAAACGTGGCCCGTCCACATGGGTTGGCAAAGGGTGTCCATTGTTTACGGGTCTTGATAGTGCAGGAAATAAATGCGGAAGGATAACGAGTGGCTTCATCCCCCAAACAGATGATCCATCCACCACCCATTATCCTACCTATTGTTCAAAGGATCCTACATGATCCTTAATCCTAAAAACTATTGTTTAGAGTTATTACAGACCATTGTTCACCATCAAAACATCACCAAACAAAAAAACATAAACCATAAAAATTGGGCTCCGGCCTTGGCACGTATATCCATCATCGCCCAATTGTGCAACCTACACCTTGGCTGCATCACCACCTCCTGCTCCACTAGCCTCACCAGCTTTACCCTTGTCTCCAGCCTCAATCGTCAAGACCTCAGTAGCCTCCTCCTCATCATCCTCAAGATCAGCCAGCCTTGCCTTCCAGCCTTCAACATCCCAGCTGCCTTTATCAAAGCTAGGATCCTGAGCTTCCTGGGCCATCTTCAGCTTTGTCTGGTACATTGTAATGGCGGCAGAGACCTTTGCACCTTCTATGAGGTCATGCTTCTCATAGTCAAGGTCGATCAGGAGTTTGGCTGTCTTGGTCTTCTCATCTTGAAGTTCCTTCCGGAGGTCAGCGATGGCAAGGTCTTTCAGCACGGCAGCCTGTTGGAGGTCAGCTATTTTCTTGTCCTGCTCCTCAACATTCCCCACATAATCCTCGATCTCGACAAATTTCTGCAAAGAAGAAGATAGAGCAATTCAGGATCAGGTGATCCTCATATGGGTAGGATACCTAGCTAGAGTTGGTGATCCTTACATCATTGAAATACTCGAGGAATTGGTGGCGAATCAGAGGCAGACCCTGAAGATCCTCAGCTCCGGAAGCCTTTCTCTTCCTGACTGCCTTTCCTTTGAGGGGTGCCTTGGGGATAGAGATGCTGGGACTAGAGGTGGATCTCTTCTTCCTCGGTCTAACAGAGTCAAGATCAGCTGTATCAAACTGGGAGACAGGTTTAACAGACTTTCCAGCACCTACACAACCAAAACAAGATAAGTACCTTTCTTAATTCATAGTTTACTATTTATTTAAATTTTAAATAAGGATACTTACTTGACATTGTGACGGAACCAGAGGATACCTCCTGAGAATCTTGGCTTATTGTCTTGAAAGTTCTGATTTCAGGATCAAGTCCCCAGAAAGCGGCAAGTCTTTCCCTGGTTGCAGGTGTTGTGATGAGATGTAAAACTGAGATAGCTGCATAGCACAAGATAAAAAAGGGTCAGCAATCCTCATACGAAAACAAGACTACCTGGTGATCCTTCTCAGGATCCTCCGGCCTACCATTGGTGGACCACTTCATCGGTAAATGCTTTCCATCTGGGATGGTATCTCTTCTTACAAAAAAGAAACGGCGTTTCCAATCTTTGTCATTCTTGGTGACCTTGAGAAGGGGATGCTCTGCACCAGGTTTTCGTTTGAATAAGTAACGATGGGAACTGAAAGTAGTAAGATCATACAGCTCCGCCAGTTCAGACATGCCTAACTCAACACCCTCCTGCTCAATGATCCTCTCCAGGGTATACAAAACCCTCCAAATCATTGGCATAGCTTGGATATAAGAGATGCCGGTTAGAGAAAAGAAGGATTGTGTAAATTCCGGGAAAGGATAGGTGTATCCTATGGTGAATGGAGTGGATGGAAATGCGATCCATGTTTCTGAAACACAGTCGCTTAGGGCAGTAGGATCAAAGGGTCTAAAAAAGGCATTTGCCGGAAAACATCGTCGGATTTTGTCTACTTGCACATCATTGAAACAACACCTTTCGTTCGTTGAGTCCTTGATGATTTTCTGACTCTTAAAAGGGCTGTCTTTTTTGTGATCTTTGGCCGGAGAACTTCGTAGCATCATCTTGACGGAAAGATAAAAACAGAGTAAGAGAGGAAGGAAGAGGAGAAGGAGATACCTGAATGTCTTCGGAATGAGGATTATAAAGGGAGTTTCTCTGAAAAATTTGAATGCATTTGATCCTATCTACATCTCTATTTATAATCATGATTCTGCAGGATAGTCACTTCAATGACATCATCATCGCAATGGCTAGTTCAAGATTAACGGCTATAAATCCGTTGGTTTGTTACGGATAAGACTAAGAAAATATAACTCGCCATATTTACAATTTAACTCCTTATATTTTGGGGGCAATTGTTAGGGGTGGATTTCTAAATGACCCATGATCCTTAACTGTTATCCTCTTTAGTGATCCTTACTTCTGTGACAGATAGTGATCCTCAGAAGAACTCCAGGATCAGGATCATGGATCACCTTAAGGATCCTCATACTAACAATTGTTCACTTCTGTTTCGTAATTGTCTTGCAGGTTAAATAGGCTTGACCAAGTCTAGGCGACATTTCTGGAGAATATTCCTAAACTATGCTGCACGTGCTTGACCAAATATAGACGTTATGGAGAACGTGGAGGCTTGGCACGAAAGTCGGAAAGTTAGTTTAGGTGGTTATTTCTATTTTAAATAGGGGGTAACGAGCTAGTAGAACACACTTAGTCATTTGGGCAGTAACACACACTCGTACAAACACTCATACAAGCTCTCGTTCATATACCAAGCAATTACATACACTTTTTACACATTTCACCGTAGTGATCCTTGTACCTAGCTCGTTACCATCCAAAGTTGTAAACATTTAATCATTTATTTTAGCTTGGTGATCGGTAGTTTCCATCACCCGGGGTTTTTTGTGCCGGAGATCAACTCTTGATCAAGGGCTTTTTCCCCGTATAAATCCTTGTGTTGTTTGTGCACTTTACATTGAAGTGATCCTCATTGCTGTTACACACATTAAGCATCATACCCCGTATCATAGTGTTTGGTTGTAATATACTCAACAGAATTTTTGACCAAAACAGTTTAGACTTATCAAGTAAATAAAAAATTTAAGAAATATCCCTTAAAAGTTAAGGATATGATCAAGGATCACATATCCCATAATCAATAAGTTCTGAAAAGTAACATAGTTTAAGGATCATAAATTCAGTTGTCAAAGGATAAGGGTCAATTAGATAAATAATGAGTGAAATCAAAATAGTTAATGATCATACCTGAGAATCTAAGTTAGGATCCTAACCTTTAACACTTATGATCAGGATAACCAAATTACAAACCTTAGTTGAAAGTAAGGATCAAGGATCCTTGGTCATTTATCTTCACAAACCTGAAATAAGATACAACTTGGGACTAAGCCAATATAAGATAAGAGTTAGTAACTGGGGACAAGCCCAATATACTGGGGACAAGCCAAGCCCAAAGGATAACTGGGGACAAGCCCAAAGGATCGTGTGTAAACTGGAGTAAGGCCCATACTGGCGACTATCCAAACTTAGTGACATGAAAATGCCAAAACCTTAGTGTTTTGGTCAAAAATTCTGCTGAGGATAATGTAACCAAACACTATGATACGGGGTATGATGCTTTATGTATAACAACAATGAGGATCACTTCAATGTAGAATGCACACACAACACAAGGATTTATACGGGGAAAAAGCCCTTGATCAAGGATTGATCTCCGGCACAAAAAACCCCGGGTGATGGAAACTACCGATCACCAGATTACAATAAATCAATAAATGTTTACAACTTTGGATGGCTACGAGCTGGGTACAAGGATCACTACAGTAAAATGTGGAAAAAGTGTGTGTAATCACTAAGTGTTTGAACGAGAGCTTGTATGAGTGTGTTTGCGAGTGTGTAGCTGCCAAAAGTGTCTAAGTGTTTTCTATCAGCTCGTAACCCCCTATTTAAAATAGAAGTTTAACTACAATAACAAACTTTCCGACTTTCGTGCCATACTCCCACGTTCTCCACAACGTCCATTTCCGGTCAAGCATTGGCGAAATACCAGGGGAATATTCCAAAGGAACGTTGCCAAGACCAAGTCAAGCTTGTTATTCCTGCAAAATAATACGGAACATAAACAAACAATTGTCAGTATGAGGATCCTTAAGGTGATCCATGATCCTGATCCTGAAGCTCTCCTGAGGATCACTATCTGTCACAGAAGTAAGGATCACTTAAGAGGATAACAGTTAAGGATCACGGGTCATTTAGAAATCCACCCCTAACAATTGCCCCCAAAATATAAGGAGTTAAAATGTAAATATAACGAGTTGTATTTTCTTAGTCTTATCCGTAACAAACTAACGGATATATAGCCGTTACTTTCGAACTAGCCGTTGCAACTATGACATCACCGAAGTGACAACCTGCAAGATCATGATTATAAATAGAGGTATGGATAGGATCAAATGCATTTAAATTCTCAGAGAAACTCCCTTTATAATCCTCATTCCGAAGACATTCAGGTATTCTCTCTCTCTATCTTCTTCTCTTTCTTGCTCTGTTTTAATCTTTTTATCAAAGATGATGCTACGAAGCTCTCCGGGCAAGGATCTCCCAAAGAACAGCCCTATGAAAACCCAAGGGATCATAAAAGACTCTATCAAAGAACGCTGCTACTTCAACGATGCTCAAATAGATAGGATCCGCCATTGCTTCCCGGCAAACACCGAGTTCAGGCCCTTTGACCCAAATACCCTGAGCGATCATATTTCCGAAGAGTGGGTTGCTTTTCCTGCCACACCGTTCCTTATTGGCTATAGTTATCCCTTTCCATCCTTTACCCAATCTTTCTTCTCCCTAACTGGCATCTCCTATATCCAAGCCATGCCAATGGTTTGGAGAGTTTTGCATACCCTTGAGAGAATCATTGATCAGGAAGGAATAGACCTAGGAATGGCAGAGC
This sequence comes from Helianthus tuberosus, assembly GCA_030545235.1. Lineage (NCBI taxonomy): Eukaryota > Viridiplantae > Streptophyta > Magnoliopsida > Asterales > Asteraceae > Helianthus > Helianthus tuberosus. The sequence goes on along the minus strand of CM060450.1, from coordinate 10,074,457 downwards.
TGGGAGAGCTGTACGATCTTACCACCTTTGGTTCTCATCGTTACCTATTCAAGCGTAAACCTGGGGAGGAACATCCAATCTTTAAGGCTACCAAGAATGATGCTAACTGGAAACGGCGTTTCTTTTTCGTCAAAAGAGATTCACTTGAGGATGGAAAGGATCTACCCAAAGAGTGGGCTACCCATGGTAGGATCCTTAGAAGGATCACAAGGAACTTTGTGTTGATATAAGGATAACTTATACTTTTGTTTTCTTGTTGTGCAGCTATCACCGTCTCACACCTCAAACTGTCAGCTGCTGCTAAGGAGAGGCTCCTTGCCTTCAAGAAACTTGACCCTGAAACGAGAACTTTCAAGACAACAAGCCAGGATTCACAGGAGGTATCCTCAGGTTCAGTCACGATGTCAAGTAAGTATCCGTATATAAAATTTAAATAAATAGTGAAAAATAAATTAAGAAAGGATACTTATCTTGCTTTGGTTGTGTAGGTGCCGGAAAGTCGACCAAACCTGCCTCAAAGTTCAGCGTCGCCGATCTCACCACTGTCAGATCCTCTAAAAGGAAAGCTCCTACCAGCCCAAGTGTCTCAATCCCCAAGGCACCCCTCAAGGGAAAGGCAGTCAAAAAGAAAAAGACCTCCGAAGGTGAGGATCTACAGGGTCTGCCTTTAATCCGCCACCAATTCCTTGAGTACTTCAATGAGGTAAGGATCATTATCCATGTTCCTATATCCTGATGATATATCCTGATGATATATCCTGCCGGTATATCCTACTGATCCAAGGATCACTTGGTTCTGACCTTAACTCTTGACACTTTTACAGAAATTCGTTGAGATTGAAGACTATGTGGGCCACGTCGAAGATCAGGACAAGAAGATTGCTGAGCTCCAACAGGTCACGGTGCTAAAGGATCTCACAATTGCTGATCTTCAGAAGGATCTCAAGGATGCCAAAGCCCAAACAGCCACACTCCTGATCAACTTTGACTATGAAAAACAGGAGATCACAGAGGATGCCAAGGTCTCTGCTGCAATAGCTATGTACAAGACTAAGCTGCAAATGGCTCAAGAGGCTGAGGATCCTGCTTTTGACAAGAGCTCCTGGGATGTGGCAGGCTGGAAGGCGAGGCTGGCTGATCTTGGTGATGAAGAGGAGGCTGAGGAGATCCTGACCATTGAGGCTGGAGGCAAGGATGAAGGTGGTGAAGCAAGTGGAGCAGGAGGTGGTGAAGCAGCCAAGGTGTAGGTTGCACAATTGGGCGATGATGGATATATGTGCTGAGGCCGGAGCCCAATTTTTTAGTTTGATGGTGTTTTTTGTGGTCAGTATGTTGGAAACAATTTGATGGTTTGTATTTTGAACAATAGGTTTTAGGATTAAGGATCATGTAGGATCCTTTGAACAATAGGTAGGATAATGGGTGGTGGATGGATCCTCTGTTTGGGGGATGAAGCCACTCGTTATCCTTCCGCTTTTATTTCCTGCACTATCAAGACCCGTAAACAATGGACACCCTTTGCCAACCCATGTGGACGGGCCACGTTTTGCTGGTAGAAACGTGGGTTGGCAATTTTGACAACCTTGAAGGGTTTTCCTTATGTTAATAAATAAAACTTAACCTTTTGACGCTTATCTTGTGTTGTTATCCTTATGTTTCTTTTACTTTCCTTTGTTCAAATACTCACTGAATAGATAATTTTGAACAAACCAGACAGAAAATGTTTAAAAATATGATCCATGTCTACATATATCCTTATAGAATTTTATAAAGCAATAGGTTCTAAGGATCACAAGTTTAGTTGTCAAACTTTAAGGGTTTTTTGAATAAATAATGAATAGAATAAAAACAATTAAGGATCATACCTGAGGATCCAAGTTAGGATCCTAAGCATAACAAGGATAACTGTAAGATAAACCTTAGTAATAAAAAAAAAAGGATTAAGGATCCTTAGTTACTTGTCTTCAAGGACCTGAAATAGACCATAACTTGGGACTAAGCCAATATAGGATAAAGGTTAGTAACTGGGGACAAGCCCAAGGATAACTGGGGACAAGCCCAAGGATAACTGGGGACAAGCCCAAGGATCGTATGTAAACTGGAGTATGGCCCCAACAGGCGTCTATCCAAACTTAGTGGCATGAAAATGCCTAAACCTTAGCTAACGTGAAAACGTTAGAAACCTTATGAACGGATGTATGGTACGTCTACCATTATACGTAGGATCCTAAGCATAGCCAGAACAATGGGATTATCAGCCCCTAGAACGAGTACTGGTCCCAAAGCCTTGAACTATACCAGGATCATCGTGCGCTACAGGCGGAACTGGGGTCAAGCCCAAATAACTGGGGTTAAACCCAAGGAATAGATTGCTTGTGCTTATCATCAATACTTTGCTAAGGATACCTGGACTTTCAAAACTTAAAATGGCATGAGAATTGGATGAAGGATACATGATCCTTATCCTTATATGAGAAAATAAAGAAATGAAATAGTCCAAGATTAGGATATTACCTGAGTAAGGATCACTGATACTTTGAGGATCCTTCAAGGATACCCCTATAATGAGGATCATCGATACTATGAGGATCCTGATCACATGAAATATTTCTTCAAATGGACAGCATTCCAAGCCCTTGGTAGCAAATCACCTTCCATGGTTAGCAATCTATATGCCCCCTTTCCTGCTTCAGCTTCAATCAAATAAGGGCCTTCCCATTTTGGAGCCAATTTTCCATCAGCAGGATTAGTGGTATTTTGAAATGCTTTCCTTAACACCATATCTCCAACTTGAAACCTCCTGATCCTGACATTTTTGTTGTAAGCACCAGCCATTCTTTGTTGATAACTGGCCATCCTTATCCTAGCCATATCCCTGAGTTCTTCAATAGTATCCAGGTCTTGAGCCAAGTTTTCATCATTTTCTTCAGGATCACGGGTACTTGTTCTAGCAGTAGGAACCACCATTTCTGTTGGGATCACTGATTCTGCCCCAAACACCAAAGAGAAGGGTGTTTGACCAGTAGCATTCTTAGGAGTTGTCCTATCAGCCCAAAGCACATAAGGTAACTCTTCTGCCCATTTCCCTTTTTTGGATCCAAGCTTCTTCTTCAAATTGTTGATGATGATCTTATTGGATGATTCTGCCTGACCATTAGCTTGTGGGTGGACTGGTGTTGATGTTATCATCCTAATTCCCCAACTGTCACAAAAGTTAGTGGTTCTGCCCCCAATAAATTGGGAACCATTATCACATATAATCTCAGAAGGAATTCCAAATCTAGTTATAATATTTCTTTTAATGAAGGATATAACTTCCTTTTCTCTGACTTGAGCAAAAGCTTCAGCCTCTATCCACTTGGAGAAGTAATCAGTCATAGCTAGCAAGAATATTTTCCCACCAGGTGCCTTAGGGAGCTTACCAACTATATCCATCCCCCATCTCATAAATGGCCAAGAGGAAGATATAGGATGTAATAGTTCGGCTGGTTGATGAAGGATATTGCTGTGTCTCTGGCAAGGATCACATCTTCTAGCATACTCTACAGCATCTCTTTTCATGGTTGGCCAGTAGTATCCTGTTCTTAGGATCCTTGAAAATAATGCCCTGCCCCCAGTGTGGTTTCCACAATCTCCTTCATGGAAGTCTTTTAAGACTTCTTGGACTTCAGGATCCTCAATGCATCTCAAGTATGGTCCTGCAAGAGATCGTCTATACAACATATTATTCATAATTGTGAATTGAGATACCTTAGATTTGAAAGCCCTAGGGTTTTCTCCTATTGGAATCTCTCCATGTTGTAAATATCTCATAATTGGCGAGATCCATGATCCTGATCCTGAATGGGATTGAGTATCCTCACTAGGGATCATTGCAGAATCATTCCCTATTTCCACAACCACATGATCCTCAATAGCTGGGGTCAGGATATGGATAATAGGGATCTTGATATCCTCCGGGATCTTCAAGGATGATCCTAAATTAGCCAATGCATCAGCTTCTGTGTTTTCTTCCCTTGGTACCTGTGACAAACTAAAAGAAACTAAAGAGAGTGCCAAACTTTTGACTATCTCCAAATATTTGGTTAGTTTTTCACCTTTAACAGAATATGATCCATTAAAGTGGTTTGTAATCAACAAAGAATCAACGTGTACCTCAAGATACCTGATCCCCATATGCTTAGCAATTTGCAAACCAGCAATTAAGGCTTCATACTCAGCCTCATTGTTAGTGGTTTGGAACTCACAAGCTATAGAGTGTGGTATTATGTCCCCCTGTGGCGATTTTAGTAGTATTCCAAGCCCTGTGCCTTTGACATTTGAGGATCCATCAGTATGGAGTATCCAAGGATCCTTGGTCTCTTCTAGCTGCTGGACCTCTAGTTCAGCTTCTTCTTGTAAATCACTACTGAAATCAGCCACAAAGTCAGCTAATGCTTGGGATTTGATGGCTGTCCTAGGCTCATATCTTATATCATATGCACTTAGCTTCACTGCCCACTTGGCCATCCTTCCTGACATCTCTGGTTTCCTGAGTACATTCTTGATTGGAAAATTAGTTTTAACGATGATAACATGGGTTTCAAAATAATGTCTTAACTTAGTAGATGCCATAATTAATGCAAGAATAAGCTTTTCAAGGTGTGAGTACCTGGATTCGGCATCAAGTAAACTCTTACTTACATAATAAACAGGATGTTGTGTACCTTCATGATCCTTAACGAGGACGGCACTTACTGTTTTTAAGGATACCGCAAGATATAAGGATAACACATCACCTTTTTCGGGTTTCATCAATGCCGGGGCTGAGGACAGGTAATCTTTACACCTCTCGGAGGACTTGGATATAAATCTGTTTAAGGCTGCTATCCTTCCTGTTAGCCTTTGAACATCCTTAGCATTGACCGGAGATTTGATGTTCACTATCGCTTTGATTTGTTCAGGGCTAGCTTCGATGCCTCTCTTAGTCACCATGTATCCTAAGAATTTACCTGCTTTAACACCAAAATGACATTTTGAAGGATTAAGCTTCATATTATATTTGTCAAGGATATCAAATGCTTCCTCCAAGTCTCTTAGGTGATCCTCTGCTTTTAAGGATTTTACCACCATATCATCTATGTAAACCTCCATAGTCTGTCCAATCTGATCCTTGAACATCATGTTCACCAGCCTTTGATATGTTGCACCTGCATTTCTAAGTCCAAACGGCATAGCAATATAGCAGTATATACCAGTTGGAGTCATGAATGCTGTATCCTCTTGATCGGATGGTTCCATTTGGATTTGTTGAAATCCAGATGAAGCATCCATAAAAGTTAACAACTCATGACCCGCAGTTGCATCCACCATGGAGTCAATGTGGGGTAATGGGAAAGGATCCTTGGGACATGCCTTATTTAAATCGGTAAAATCGACACATACCCTCCACTTTCCGTTTTTCTTTTGAACAACAACCACATTGGCCAACCATCTTGGATACTTGACCTCTCTAATCATACCTGCCTGGAGCAATTTCTCTACCTCTTCCTGGATAATGACATTTCTTTCTGGTGCAAACTTCCTTCTCCTTTGATGAATTGGCTTGAAGGATCTATCAATACCAAGTTTGTGGGTGATAACATCTTTAGATATACCAGTCATGTCTTCGTGTTTCCATGCAAAGGTAGTCTTTCTCCTTTTGAGGAAGGATATAAGATCTTCTTTCATTTCTTCAAGGATCCCTGATCCGATATAGACTTTGGATTCAGGATCACTAGGATCCATAAGGATCTCTGTCACATCCTGCTCTCTTGCCTCCAAGACATTCCTTGGAGGATACTTTGATTGCTATTGTTCCCTTGACTTCGAGGCTGGTTTCATCGATGAAGTATAACAATTCTTAGCCTCCTGCTGATCACTATCAATCTTTACAATTCCCCAAGGACTAGGGAGCTTCACACACTGATGATATGTGGATGGGACTGCTTTCATATCGTGTATCCAGGGCCTGCCAAGGATAACATTACAGCAAGACAAACAGTCAATAACACAAAATTTTTGATAAGAGTGTAAGCCTTCAATATATATTGGGAGTTTAATGTCCCCCAGGGTATTCTTGGTCTCGCCACTAAATCCCACGAGCACGGAGGATCTTGGTATGATCTCTGATTCAGGGATACCCATCTTCTTTAAAACATCAAGCTGGATAATGTTCACTGAACTTCCTCCGTCTATTAAGATCCTGCGGACAAAATGGTTAGATATAAAAAGAGTAATAACTAAACCATCGTGATGAGGATCCTGGATATCAACACGATCCTCTTCATCGAAGGTTATGACTTTTCCTTCGGAGACACTTGATGTCCGAACTGGTCTTTCTCCATTATCCATCTTAGTCTCCTTTGCATGCCTTTTAGCTGCTGAGAAAGATGTGCCACAAATGTCTGATCCTCCGGAAATAAAGTTTATCACTTGTGCATCTGCTGGAGGAGCTGGAGCCTTCTCAGGGATCCTTTCAGGATCCTGAGTCCTTGACTTTTTTCTTCCTAATAACTCCTTTAGATGCCCTTTGCTCAACAAGTATCCAATTTCCTTTCTCAATGCAATGCATTCTTCTGTGAGATGCCCGAAATCTTCATGATATGCACACCACTTTGATTTATCCTTGGTTACAGATGGTCTATCATTCTTTCTCGGCCATCTAGCCTTGTCACCTAAGTTCTGCATAGCAAGGATTAGTTCATTGTTATCAACACTAAAACAATATTCAGAGATTGGAGGATAATCCTCATCATCCTCTTCTTGATCAACTGAATGCACGTTCTGATTATCAGATCTGTTGTAGGATCTGAATTTGTTGTTCCTGAATGAGGATCCTTGTTTATCCTGCTTCGAGGATCCTGCTAACCTCTCTTGGATCCTCTTGTCATCCTCTAGCCGAATAAACCTAAGTGCTCGGGTTCTTACCTCATCTAAATTCCTGCAAGGTGTCATAACAAGATCATCATAGAAAGACGAATCCCTAAGCAATCCCATTTTGAAGGCCTCAACAGCCGTAGCTATATCTAAGTTGGGAATGTCTAAGGATTCTTGACTGAATTTGGTAATGTAATCCCTTAATGATTCATTATGACCCTGTGTTATCCTATATAAGTCACTAGTTAATCGTTCAAATTTTCTACTACAAGAAAACTGATTATTAAACAAATTAACTAGGTTGGCAAATGAGGTAATAGAGTAGGGAGGAAGACTTAGCAGCCATTTGAGAGCTGATCCAGTAAGAGTGGATCCAAATCCTTTGCACAAGCATGCCTCTTTTAACCTTTCTGGGATTGGATTGATCTCCATTCTTTCCCTATATTGTGCTATGTGTTCTTCAGGATCCGTCGAACCATCATACAGCTTCATTGTTGGCACATGGAATCTCTTAGGTATCTCAGCATCACATATTGGTGGTGCAAAACGAGATATCTTATGGCTCCCATCTGCAATCTCTGGTATAGGTTTGACTACTCCTGGGACACTTGATATCATATCCTTAAGCTTTTGCAATTCTCTGGCCATGGCATGATTGATACCTGGATCCTGCATAAAACCATGGTTAGAAGTATGAGAATTATTAAAAGTGTTACCTGCCATTGGATTTGGGTTAGGAAGAATGGATGTCAATCCATATTGTTGGGATTCTGGAATGATCGAGGGACCAGTAGAAGCATTGGTTTGCATTGGAATAAAATCTCCTTGATGGATATCTGAACCTCCTGTTTGCAAAACCCTTAAGGATCCTGACACCGGAAAGAATCCTTGAAACTGGGATGACCCTGGAACAAAGGAGGATCCTTGAACCTGGGATGATCCTGGAACAAAGGAGGATCCTTGAACCTGGGATGATCCTGGAACAAAGGAGGATCCTTGAACCTGGGATGATCCTAGAACAAAGGAGGATCCTTGAACCTGGGATGATCCTGGAACAAAGGAGGATCCTTGAACCTGGGATGATCCTGGAACAAAGGAGGATCCTTGAACCTGGGATGATCCTGGAACAAAGGAGGATCCTTGAACCTGCTGCACTCCTGAATATCCTCCAGAACTTGTGAGGGATCCAATATGCTGAGGATAGGGTCCCGCTGGTTGAAAATACGAACCCAATGCCTGAGTCACTGTTGTTGTTCCATAGTGTATTCCTTTTGGTCCACCTACATATTGGATATCTGGAAACACCGATGCTTGAGAAGTAATCACTGGAGTGTCAAAATTCAAGGATTTTGGCACTAGTGGAGAATGATCATCTGCCGATGTCTTTTGTTTCTTCAAGTCTCCGATTTCTTTGAGGATCTTCTCGTTGGTCTTATCCTGTTGCCGTATCTGATCCTTCATCTGCAAAATCAAAGTAAACATGTCACTAGTAGTGGGAGTGTAAGAAGCAGAAGAAGTTGGAGGTTTTGAGAAAATGGGAGTTGGTTTCTTCGCAGCATTTTCAGCGTTCTTCTGGGGTCCGGAAGGTGGTGGAGGCAAAGAAGAAACTCCCTGTGAAGAGCTGAGAGAAGGCATCAAATTTGAAGCATTCTTCGCTGAGGAGGCCATCTGCTTGACTGTAGTGAACTAAAATGAATGCAAGAACACGAATCTTTCTAAGGACAAAGCACCAATTGCCCCACGGTGGGCGCCAAACTGTTTTGGTCAAAAATTCTGCTGAGGATAATGTAACCAAACACTATGATACGGGGTATGATGCTTTATGTATAACAACAATGAGGATCACTTCAATGTAGAATGCACACACAACACAAGGATTTATACGGGGAAAAAGCCCTTGATCAAGGATTGATCTCCGGCACAAAAAACCCCGGGTGATGGAAACTACCGATCACCAGATTACAATAAATCAATAAATGTTTACAACTTTGGATGGCTACGAGCTGGGTACAAGGATCACTACAGTAAAATGTGGAAAAAGTGTGTGTAATCACTAAGTGTTTGAACGAGAGCTTGTATGAGTGTGTTTGCGAGTGTGTAGCTGCCAAAAGTGTCTAAGTGTTTTCTATCAGCTCGTAACCCCCTATTTAAAATAGAAGTTTAACTACAATAACAAACTTTCCGACTTTCGTGCCATACTCCCACGTTCTCCACAACGTCCATTTCCGGTCAAGCATTGGCGAAATACCAGGGGAATATTCCAAAGGAACGTTGCCAAGACCAAGTCAAGCTTGTTATTCCTGCAAAATAATACGGAACATAAACAAACAATTGTCAGTATGAGGATCCTTAAGGTGATCCATGATCCTGATCCTGAAGCTCTCCTGAGGATCACTATCTGTCACAGAAGTAAGGATCACTTAAGAGGATAACAGTTAAGGATCACGGGTCATTTAGAAATCCACCCCTAACACTTAGCTAACGTGAAAACGTTAGAAACCTTAGGAACGGGTGTATGGTACGTCTACCATTATACGTAGGATCCTGAATATAGCCAGTACAATGAAATTGTCAGCCCCTAAAGCGAGTACTGGTCCCATTGCCATGAACTATACCAGGATCATCGTGCGCTACTGGCGAAACTGGGGACAGGCCCAAACTGGGGACTAGCCCAAATAAATGGGGTCAAGCCCAAATAACTGGATACTTCTGTGGATACTCATTCCTTAGTTAAGGATACCTGAACCTTCAAAACTCAGAATTATGTAAAAGGAGGATGCAGGATCCTTATCCTTATATAAGAGAATAAAAGAATGAAATAGTTTGAGATTAAAATGTTACCAGAAAGAGGATCATCTGTCTGTAAGGATCCTTCAAGGATACTTGTCAAATGAGGATCACGGATCCTAGTCACATAAAATATTTCTTCAAATGGACAGCATTCCAAGCTCTTGGTAGCAAATCACCTTCCATTGTTAGCAATCGATATGCCCCCTTTCCTGCTTCAGCTTCAATCAAATAGGGGCCTTCCCACTTTGGTGCTAGCTTTCCATCAGCAGGATTGATGGTATTTTGAAATGCTTTCCTTAATACCATATCACCCACTTGGAATTTCCTGATCCTGACATTTTTGTTGTAAGCTCCAGCCATCCTTTGTTGATAACTGGCCATCCTTATCCTTGCCAAATCCCTAATTTCCTCTATAGTATCCAAGTCTTGAACCAAGTTTTTAGAATTTTCTTCAGGATCACGAATGCTTATTCTTGCAGTTGGAATCACCATCTCTGTAGGGATCACTGATTCTGCCCCAAATACCAAGGAAAATGGAGTTTGACCAATAGCATTCTTGGGAGTTGTTCTATCAGCCCAAAGCACATAAGGTAGTTCTTCTGCCCATTTTCCTTTCTTGGATCCAAGCTTCTTCTTCAAATTGTTGATGATGATCTTGTTGGATGATTCTGCCTGACCATTAGCTTGTGGGTGGACTGGTGTGTTGATGTTATCATCTTAATCCCCCAACTGTCACAAAAGTTAGTGGTTCTATTCCCAATAAATTGGGATCCATTATCACAAATAATCTCAGAAGGGATACCAAATCTAGTAATAATGTTTCTTTTAATAAAGAATATAACTTCCTTTTCTCTGACTTGAGCAAAGGCTTCAGCCTCTATCCACTTAGAGAAGTAATCAGTCATAGCAAGCATGAATACTTTTCCACCAGGTGCCTTAGGAAGCTTTTCAACTATATCCATTCCCCATCTCATGAATGGCCAAGAAGAGGATATAGGATGCAAGAGCTCTGCTGGTTGGTGAAGGATATTACTATGCCTCTGACAAGGATCACACTTCTTGGCATACTCCACAGCATCCTTCTTCATAGTGGGCCAATAGTATCCTGTCCTCAAGATCCTTGAGAATAACGCCCTGGCCCTAGTGTGGTTTCCACAATCTCCTTCATGGAAATCCTTTAGGACTTCTTGGATTTCAGGATCCTCAATGCATCTCAGATATGGTCCTACAAGAGATCGTTTATACAGCATATTATTTAATATTGTAAATTGAGATACCTTAATTTTGAAAGCCCTTGGGTTTTCTCCTGTAGGAATCTCTCCATGTTGTATATATCTCATGATTGGGAGGATCCATGATCCTGAATGAGATTGAGTATCATCACTAGGGATGATTGCAGAATCTTCTCCTATCTCCATAGCTACATGATCCTCGACAGCAGGGGTCAGGATATGGATAATAGGGATCCTTATATCCTCCGGGATCTTCAAGGATGATCCTAGATTGGCTAATGCATCAGCCTCTGCATTCTCTTCCCTTGGTACATGTGTCAATCTAAAGGATACAAAAGAGAGTGCCAACTCTTTGACTATCTCCAAATATTTGATTAGCTTTTCACCTTTAACAGCATAGGATCCATTAAAATGATTAGTGATCAATAATGAATCTACATGTACCTAAAGATACCTGATCCTCATATGCTTTGCAATTTGCAAACCAGCTATTAAGGCTTCATACTCAGCCTCATTGTTGGTAGTTTGAAATTCACAAGCTATGGAGTGGGGTATTATGTCCCCCTGTGGCGATTTTAGTAGTATTCCAAGCCCTGTTCCCTTTACATTAGAGGCTCCATCAGTGAAGAGTATCCAAGGATCCTTAGTTTCTTCAAGCTGTTGGACTTCTAACTCAGCTTCGTTTTGCAAATCACTACTAAAATCTGCCACAAAGTCAGCTAAGGCTTAGGATTTGATGGCAGTCCTTGGTTCATATCGTATATCGTATGCACTAAGCTTCACTGCCCATTTAGCCATCCTTCCTGACATTTCAGGTTTCCTGAGAACATTCTTAATTGGGAAATTAGTTCTAACAATAATGGCATGAGTCTCAAAATAATGTCTTAATTTAGTAGATGCCATAATTAATGCAAGGATAAGTTTTTCTAAATGTGAATACCTGGATTCAGCATCAAGTAAGCTCTTACTTACATAATAAACAGGATGTTGTATACCTTGGTGATCCTTAACAAGGACCGCACTTACTGCTTTTGAGGATACCGCCAAATATAAGGATAACACATCTCCCTTTTCTGGTTTCATCAAGGCTGGGGCTGAGGATAGGTAATCCTTAAGAGATTTAAGGGCACTTTCATGCTTCTCAGTCCATTCAAATTTCTTGGTCTTCCTTAGGATGTCATAGAACTCCTTGCACTTTTCTGAGGATTTGGATATGAATCTATTCAAGGCTACGATCCTGCCTGTTAGTCTTTGCACATCCTTAGCATTGGCAGGAGATTTGATATTCACAATAGCCTTAATTTGGTCTGGACTTGCTTCAATGCCCCTCTTTGTTACCATATATCCTAAGAATTTACCTGCCTTCACACCAAAATGACACTTGGAAGGATTAAGTTTCATATTATATTTATCAAGGATATTGAATGCTTCCTCCAAGTCTTTAAGGTGATCCTCAGCCTTCTTGGACTTAACCACCATGTCATCAATATAGACTTCCATAGTGTGTCCAATTTGTTCCTTGAACATCATATTGACTAGCCTTTGATAAGTAACACCTGCATTTCTTAATCCAAATGGCATAGCAATATAACAGTATATACCAGTTGGGGTCATAAAGGTTGTATCCTCTTGATCAGATGGTTCCATCTGAATTTGTTGAAATCCAGATGAAGCATCCATAAAAGTCAACAACTCATGACCCGCGGTAGCATCCACCATGGAGTCAATGTGGGGTAATCGGAAAGGATCCTTGGGACATGCCTTGTTTAAATCAGTAAAATCGACACATACCCTCCACTTTTCATTTTTCTTTTGAACAACCACATTGGCTAACCATCTTGGATACTTAACCTCTCTTATCATACCTGCCCGAAGTAGTTTATCTACCTCTTCCTGGATAATAGCATTCCTTTCAGGTGTAAACTTCCTCCTCTTTTGATGAATTGGCTTGAATGACCTGTCAATGCCAAGTTTATGAGTAAGTATATCTTTAGATATACCTGTCATATCCTCATGTTTCTAGGCAAAGGTGGTTTTCCTTCTTTTGAGGAAGGATACTAGCTCCTGTTCAATATCGCTAAGGTTCCCTGATCCTATGAAGATCTTGGATTCAGGATCATCAGGATCCAAGAGGATTTCTTTCAAATCCTGTTCTCTTGCCTCCAAGACATCTCTTGAAGGATATTTTAATTGCTATTGCTCCCTTGGTCTTGAGGCCGGTTTCATTGATAAGGTATAGCAATTTTTAGCCTCCTGTTGATCACTCTCAATTTTCACCACTCCCCAAGGACTTGGTAGCTTTACGCATTGATGATAGGTGGATGGGACTGCCTTCATATCGTGTATCCATGGTCTACCAAGGATAACATTACAACATGATAAGCAATCAATAACACAAAACTTCTGATAAGAATGCAATCCTTCAATATAGATTGGGAGTTTGATGTCCCCCAATGTATTCTTGGTTTCTCCACTAAATCCCACAAGTACTGAGGATCTTGGGATAATATCAGACTCTGGAATATTCATCTTCTTGAGGACATCAAGCAGAATGATGTTCACAGAACTTCCTCCATCTATAAGGATCCTGCGAACAAAATGGTGAGAAATAAACAATGTAATTACAAGACCATCATGATGAGGATCCTGGATATCAACACGATCATCCTCATCAAAGGTTATGACTTTATCCCGGGTGACAACGGAGGTCCGGACGGGTCTGTCTCCATTATCCATCTTGGTTTCCTTAGCGTGTCTTTTTGCTGCTGAAAAGGATGTACCACAGATGTCTGATCCACCGGATATGAAATTTATGACTTGTGCATCTGCTGGAGGAGCAGGAGCCCTTTCCGGGATCCTTTCAGGATCCTGGATCCTTGATTTCTTTCGTCCCAAGAGTTCCTTCAAATGCCCCTTGCTCAACAAGTAACCAATTTCCTTTCTAAGTGCAATACACTTATCAGTGAGATGCCCAAAATCCTCATGATATGCACACCACTTGGACTTATCTTTTGTAGCAGCTGGTTTATCACTTTTCCTTGGCCACCTAGCTTTCTCACCTAGATTCTGAATTGCAAGGATTAGTTCATTGTTATCAACAGAAAAACAGTATTCAGAAATAGGAGGATAATCCTCATCATCCTCTTCTTGTTCCACTGCATGCACATTCTGGTTATCAGATCTGTTGCAGAATTTGGATTTGTTGTTTCTGAAGTAGGATCCTTGTTTATCCTGTTTTGAGGATCCTGTCAATCTGTCCTGGATCCTTTTGTCATCCTCTAGACGGATAAACCTAAGGGCCCTAGTTCTTACTTCATTAAGATTCCTGCAAGGTGTCATAACAAGATCATCATAGAATAATGAATCCCTAAGCAATCCCATTTTAAAAGCTTCTACAGCCGTAGCAATATCCAAATTAGGAATATCTAAGGATTCTTTACTGAACTTAGTGATATAATCTCTAAATGATTCATTTTGACCTTGTGTTACCCTATATAGATCACTAGTTAATCGTTCAAAATTTCTACTATAAGAGAATTGACTATTGAACAAGTTAACTAAATTAGCAAATGAAGTAATAGAATAAGGGGGAAGACTTAGCAGCCATTTAAGAGCGGATCCTGTAAGTGTGGACCCAAATCCCTTGCATAGACATGCTTCTTTCAACCTTTCAGGAATTGGATTGATCTCCATCCTCTCCCTGTACTGAGCTACATGCTCTTCTGGATCCGTTGAACCATCATACAACTTCATAGATGGTAACTGGAACCTTTTAGGTATCTCAGCATCACATAAAGGTGGTGCAAAACGAGATATCCTATGGCTACCATCTGCAATTTCAGGAATGGGTTTAACCACTCCTGGTACACTAGATATCATATCCTTAAGCTTCTGTAGCTCCCTAGCCATGGCCTGATTGATACTTGTATCCTGCATAAAGCCATGGTTAGTGTTATATGAATTATTAAAAGTGTTACCTCCCGGAGGATTCACGTTAGGAATTGCAGGTGTGAATCCATATTGACGAGACTCTGGCATGATTGAAGGACCAGATGAAGCAATGGTCTGCATTGGTATGAAGTCTCCTAGATGAACGTCCGAGTTCTGAGGCTGCATACTTCTCGAGAATCCTTGATTCTGTAGGACATTGGATCCTTGGAGTTGAGATGATCCTTGAACCTGTAAGGATCCTGGAACCAGAGAGGATCCTGGGACAAGGGAGGATCCTTGGACCGGGAAGGATCCTTGGACCGGGAAGGATCCTTGGACCGGGAAGGATCCTTGGATCTGGGAGGATCCTTGGACCTGGGAGGATCCTTGGATCTGGGAGGATCCTTGGACCTGGGAGGATCCTTGGACCTGGGAGGATCCTTGGACCTGGGAGGATCCTTGTACTGCATGCATTCCCAAATATCCTTCTGACGTGAAGTATCCCTGATGCTGAGAGGAGGATCCTGATTGTTGAGAAGAGGACCCCTGAGGCTGGAAGTAAGAGCCAAATTCCTGACTCATTGTTGTTGTTCCATAACGCCTTCCTGGTAATTCACCCAAGTATTGCACGTCCGGAACTGCTGAGTGTTGGGAGGTTAAGACCGGAGTGTCGAAGTTTAGCGATCTTGGCATCAGAGGGGAGTGATCCTCCACTGATTTCTTCTGTTTCTTGATCTCATCGATCTCCCGAAGGATCCTTTCGTTGGTTTTGTCCTGCTCTTGTGCATGATTCCTCATCTGCAAAATCAGAGCATAAAGATCATTAGTAGTAGGATTAGTTGAAACAGAAGAAGTAGGTGGTTTTTGGAAAATGGGGGTTTGTTTCTTCTCAGCATTCTTCTGGGATCCAAAAGGTGGTGGAGGCAAAGGAGGAACGCCTTGTGAAGAACTGAATGACGGCATCAAGTTTGAGGTGTTCTTCGCTGAGGAAGCCATCTGCTTGGTTGTAATGAGCCGAAATGACCACGAAAATACGAATCTTTCTAGGAATGAAGCACCAATTGCCCCACGGTGGGCGCCAAACTGTTTTGGTCAAAAATCAAGAAAAGATAATATAACCAAACTTTCTGTTGTGAGGTATGATGCTTGAATTGATGAATAACAATAAGGATCACTCTGAAATGTAATGAACAAGTGACATGAAGATTTATACGAGGAAAAAGCCCTTGATTAATGAATGATCTCCAGCATAAAAAACCTCGGGTGATGGAAACTACCGATCACCAACTAAAATTAAACAATGAATGTGTTACAACTTCAGATGATAGCGAGCTAAGTACAAGGAACACTATAGTGTATTGTGTAAACAAAAGTGTGTAATCGCCAAGTGAGTTAACGAAAGCTAATGAGAGCAGTTGTAAGAGTATGTGTGTGACCAAAAATAGCTAAGTGTTCTCTAATTAGCTCGCTACCCCTTTAAAAATAGAAATTATCTACTCTAACTAACATTCCGCAAATAGTGCAAGTCCTCCACGACTCCATAACGTCCACTTCTGGCCAAGCACGTGTGGAATCAACCTAGAATATGCTCCAGGAATATCGCCAAGACCGAGTCCAAGTTGATACTCCTACAAAACAATTTCGAATTCAAAGTAGACAACCGTTAGTACAAGGATCCTTATGATGATCCATGATCCTGATCCTGAAACACTTCTGAGGATCACTAACTCAAACGGAAGTAAGGATCACTAAGCCCAACAACAATTGAGGATCACTGATCATTTAGAAATCCACCCCTAACAATAGGGTTTTGAGATGTTTCAACATACAAATGCTACCAGGGAGATGTTTCACTTTTGTACGAGTTAAATCTAGCTCTTCTAAACATTCCAGTTAGCCAAGGTCTTCTGGCAATTCCTCTATGCCAGTGTTTCCATGGTTAAGAGCTGTCAAATGTTGTAAACTACAAATGCTTCCTGGAACACGATTGAGACCATAACATTGAAAGAGATTTAGAGAGACAAGCTTATGAAGATTTCCAATTGATGAGGGTACTTCTTCTATATCTTCATTACATGAAAGATCCAGCTCTACCAGACTATTGATGGAGTGCCCTGTGGTTATATAATTCGGGAATTCCTTCATATATAAATCACATAGATGAAGAAACTCAAGTGATTCCAACTGCACGATAAAACATATCGACTTCAAACTCTCGCATCTATTTAGGTTTAAATAGACTAGGCTTCTTTGACATCCACCATGCACGTCAAGTGCTACCAATTTAAAACAACATTCAAGATGTAACCTCTCAAGATTGGGTGTTAGCCCAAGGTCAAGGCTCCTTAACTTTGAATTACTCAAATTAAGGAATTTGAGGTTCTTCATAACCTATTACAAAATATAAAGAGAACAAAAAAAGTAAAAAAAATATGTTGGTACGATGACTAGCCAATAGATATACATATATCATTATAACAAATAATACAAAACAATTGATCAACCATATTACCTTTTCACCTTCCCAAAGTTGTTCAATTTTGCTCCAAGGCATTTCAAGTGCAACAAGATTATTTGCTTCAAATGTTTTGGGTAAACACCGATGAGGGTATTCCTTCCAAGATAGGTACCGTAACGTGTTTGGAAAATACCTGCGAGCTTTGACATGTTTCCAAGACGTTTCAAAAAAATTCCACAAGTGGTCCACAAGGTCGTGATAAATATATTCATGGTTCACGATAAGACATTTAAGTTTCTTCATATTTTCAAGACCTTCCAAAAAATTACCATGAGTTATACATCTTGTTACTTCACTACCCTGCAACTCAAGAACAACGATCGTAAAAGTTGTGTTAAACCCGATGAAAAATTGAGAGTTTCATCTCCACCTTACTAATAAAATGGATTCTTACCGAGTTACAAGACAAGACATGTTTGATTTCCTTTTGAATCCATAATCGGGTATGTTTATTGGGCTCATTCGGATGATCACGGCATACGATATTCTTGCCCATTTCTACTAGATGGTCATGCATGTCTATGATTACATAACTGCGTCTTTTTGAAGTTACAATTAGAGACATTTGCTCAAGAACTCTTAAACCATATTTAGTATGAAATCCGCAACTTTCAAGCATCCTTATTGCATCTTCTTTGTTCCAACCTCTAAGAAAACATGCCACATCTAGGAATATATCCTTGTGATGATCATCTAGGCTTTCATAACCTAGTTCCAGTTTTCTAAGAATTTCCTTCAAATGAATTGTTTTGAGTCTTTCTAGTGTATATGCCCATTCGCTAGTATCTTTACCATAGAGTTTTGAACCCAAAACTTTGATTGTTAAGGGAAGACCACCAGCGTAACTTACAACTTCGTGTGAATACTTTTCATACCCTTGAGTCAGAATGTCTTTGCCAAATGCATGTCTACTGAAAAGGAGAATTGCTTCCTCTTCGAGTAAAAGATTGGCATCTCGTATCCATTTCACTTTATGTTCTTCGAGCACCTGCCCATCTCTAGTTGTAATAATAAGTCTACTTCCTGCCTTGAACCAAGTAGTATCACCAGCTAACATCTCAAGCTGGTTTATAGCATCCACATCATCGAGAACAACAAGAACTTTTTTACCACTCAAGTTCTTACTCATTAAGTTTCTACCTTCATGAACTCCACGTACATTCATGGGTCCATTTAATACATCTGTCAATACTTGTTCTTGCAACTTCTCCAAGCCGCCAATCTGAGAGACTTTTTCCCTTACATTCTCAACAAAGCTTTTACCTTCGAAATTAAAAGATATTTTATTAAAAATAGCCCAAGCCAATGTTGTCTTCCCAGCACCTCCGTCGCCCTTGATGCCTATCATGCGGACATCATTTGTACCAAGCTCTAAATACGAATTGAGATCTTGCATCCTTTGTTCCATGCCTATTAAGTCTTTATCGACGTCAATATCAATGGGACGTAACTCAAATGAAACCTTCTCAACAATTAATTTTATGACTTTAGCTTCATGCCTGTAGATCATAGAAGACGATTCAATTAGCTTGTGCAAAAACCCGCATCAATAATCAATTTTCAAGTCTTAAACACAAACTGTAAAACAAGTGTAATTCCTTCAAAGTGATAACTTTTTTTATATGACATCAACTCATTTTCACTCAAACTTACTCTGACCCTACATCCAACCAGACCCGGTCAGTCTGTTTAGTTTAATTTGCGAGGCATAATATACATTGTAAAACAAGTGTTACATTAGAACATGAGATCCCATAGTAGAGATATAAGGAAGGTAATTACCCGTTAGCGGTCTTCTTCACATCCCAACCAGACAAATTGGCTGCCGCTTTAAGAGCCTCTCTCCATTTCCCAACCTCTGATTCATCCTTATTCTTATGTACGGCAATTGCTTCTCTAACTGATCCAGTTTGTTTTCAGACTTCAGAGGGTTCCACATCGTAAAACACAGGGAAAGCCGTCTGCTCGTTCGTGTTATGACACTCCATGATCTTCAGTAGTGTCACACCCCCAAAATTCCACCTGCGGAGTATCACCGCTTGGAGGCGTGACTGACCAGGATCCAGCCACCAATCATATTGAATCAAGCAAGCAAGTAATTATAAAAGTTCAGCCAATACAATTAATGTCCATCCAAAACCTAATTCAAGTTGCAAGCGGAAGCATAACGTTTAAAAACCAAAACATAAGTTTAATTGTTTCAAAGTTTAACATGGCACACAACTGTCCATGTCCCACAACGACTCTCTTCCATGCAAGCTCCAGCTAAGTACCTATTGACCTGCAAAGCATGTAGTAACGAGTCAACAACAAGTTGAGTGAGTTCACGGTTGGGTGTTCATTTTTAAGTTGTTCCAAAAACAGTTTCCTTTAGCTGGCATCCTGCCGTGGGGGTTACCCCATAGTTGAAAACGTGATTTGTTTACCCATTTACTCTGGCAATACAGCCGTGGGGGCTACCCCATGTTAGTTATCTGGCATTTCGGCCGTGGGGGCTACCCCATGTATATACTAGACTCGTTACCATATCGACTGCTGACTGTAGTCATGTTTATGTGCCCTAAACTGTCAATGTCTATCATCATTGACGTGCCCAGATACATTAGTTCACGCCCGTCCTCTGCGGCACGGTGTGAGGCTTGTCAGACCTAAATAGCGCTATCTAACTAATGACCCGCTCGCCATTGGCCCGGCGATGAAGTCGATATAAAAAGGAGGGACTTCGTGATAGAGTTGTGGTCTAGTACGAGTTATCTGTCCATGAGGACGAGGAATTATATTCCTGAACCAATACTGTCCTACCCAAGAAAGGACGAGGAATCCATGTTCTTTAACCCCATTCCCAACCCCTGGGAATCCCATGCTTTGTAGAGGGTGTGAACTCACCTTGGTTTGCTCGGCAGATACACAGAAAGGTCAATCAAGCTATATTGTGGTCAACCACGTCCTAATATAGTTGTACCACACAAGTCAGGCTCGTATTCAAATAGTGCACGTATGTTCCACACGTATTGTACACAAATAACGATCATGGCATATACATCTAGCATGGCAGTTTAACAACAATGCTTAGTTCAACGGTAGAAGTCATGTAGCAAATAAAGCCCAACAATACCGCCCAAACACCTAGGCCCGTAATATTGAGCAAGTCCAAAACAGTGAGTCTGTGTACATGGTCTCGAGTCGGGACTAGAGATCTCGAGTCGAGACTGGAGCGGTCTCGAGTTATAGCTATGAGTTTTCGAGTCGCAATCATGGAGGTCTCGAGTCATGCACGTGCTAGTCGAGACTAAACGGTCTCGAGTCGCAACCGGACTCGCAACCATGGTCTCGAGTTATGTTGTTTGTGTGCCGGTGTGGTCTCGAGTTGTCATCTATCTAGTCTCGAGTCGAGACCAAGGGTCTCGACTGGCACACCTGCTAATAGCCGGCATTTGTACTAGCCAATAGGATTTTGATTTCATGCAACAGTGTGTACTATCCATACAAACATGTTTTCTTGTCTAACAATTAACCAAAATGGATCAACATAGCAACTTTCAAATGTTCATATCACATTCAACAAGTTCTTCATATGTTTGTATCATTTTTGTCACGTATTCATCCTGTTCTTCATTAGGGTTTTCATCTTGCATACTTGATTAATCAAACTAAGCATAAACCACAATAGTTATACAACCTAGTCATCCTTATTGATTCCTATATCCAACATATCCAATCAACACATGCATCCATAGGGTTTATCATCAACATTCAATCATTTTTATGTTATCTAATACACATCCTTCATAACAAACATGAACATGTGCACTCCAAATCAAACAAACACCTTTATCATACACCAACAATAGTCATAATGCATTCATCATGGATAACGACAATCTTAATATCGACATTTCAAGAAAGGTGTATAAAACTTGACAAGCAAATGCATATTATCATACAATCTCATCACACATCATCAACCGAAATAAAAGCACTTAGCATGAATCACTAACCGGTTCTGAAAAGGTACCGAGATAGTAAAGAAAACGAATAAAATGGAGTGTCCGAGTGATGGTGATGAGCTTGATCGAGTCTCCTTGTTATTGCCGATTAATCCAAGAGAATGAGGGAAGAAGGATGTTGAGACTTAGGGTTTTAGTGAGAGAGAGAGAGAGGGAGAGTGTGGAGGGGAGTGTGTGAGAGTGAGTGTGGGTTTGGGGTTCTTATACCTGGTTTCGGGTTCCAAGAGGTGCATGGCCCAACCGGCCCAACGGTTACTGTTTACTCGAGACCGAGTGGTCTCGAGTCGGGTCCTTGTGTCTCGGGTCACACACAAATATACGCATACATATAAGTACAACACGTAATCACATAATATTCACTTATAACATTCATTAAACCGACAAGTCAATTAGTCACATAACGTTCAATCATTTTACATCAAGATACGATGACGGGTTCTAAATTTTGAGTTGTCACATCATCCCCAAGTTGAAAGAAATTTCGTCCCGAATTTTGGTAAGCACTTACTGAGGGAGCTAGTTAAGTTGTATGGTTTTCCCGGTTTTCCTGGGGTGTGACATCCTCCCCCCGTTGATCTGGAATTTCATCCCGAAATTCCGTAGCTTCAGCCTCAGTAGTGGTTGTACTGTTTGCGAACAGTTGGGGATACTTTTGTTTCATCCGATCTTCGCGTTCCCAGGTGAACTCTGGGCCGCGACGTGAGTTCCAACGAACCCGAACGAGAGGTATTCTAGTGCTCTTGAGGACCTTAACATCCCGGTCCATGATTTCAACTGGTTCCTCGACGAATCGTAGCTGCTCATCGATAGTGAGTTCCTTCAGAGGAACTATGGGGGTCTCATCTGACAGGCACTTCTTCAGATTCGACACGTGGAAAACGTTGTGAACTGCACTGAGTTCTGCTGGTAGGTTCAGTTTGTAGGCCACCTTGCCTATTTTCTCGATGATTTCAAAAGGTCCAACGTATCGTGGGTTAAGTTTGCCTCGTTTACCAAAACTAACCACACCCTTCCTGGGTGAAACTTTGAGTAGTACCCGCTCCCCAACCTGGAGCTCTAGTGGTTTCCTGCCCTTATCGGCGTAGACTTTCTGACAATCACGAGCTGCCGCCATGCGTTGTCGTATTTGAGCAATTCGTTCGGTTGTGTCTACCACATGTTCTGGACCAGTGATCTGACTATCCCCCACCTCTGCCCAACAAAGAGGTGACCAGCATTTACGCCCGTACATTGCCTCAAACGGAGCAGCTTTAATGCTGGTGTGGTAGCTATTATTGTACGAGAATTCCACAAGTGGCAGATGCTTTTCCCAGCTGTTGCCAAAGTCGATTACACATGCACGAAGCATGTCTTCTAAGGTTTGAATAGTACGCTCAGTCTGTCCGTCCGTCTGAGGGTGATATGCTGTGCTCATGTCTAAACGTGAGCCAAAGGATTTGTGCATCGCTTGCCACAGCTCTGAGGTAAAACGCGCATCTCGATCCGAGATAATAGAGGTGGGCACCCCGTGCCTCGAGACAACTTCCTTGAGGTATACTTCTGCTAGAGTGGAGAATTTATCCGTTTCCTTGATAGCCAAGAAGTGAGCAGACTTTGTGAGTCGATCCACGATCACCCAAATTGTGTCGTTACCACGTTGAGATCTAGGCAGGCTAGTGACAAAATCCATGGAAATTTGCTCCCATTTCCATTGTGGTATCTCTGGTTGCTGGAGTAGACCTGAGGGTTTCTGGTATTCAGTCTTGACTCTCGCACAAGTCAAACACTTGCTGACGTAAGTTGCTATGTGGGCCTTCATGCTAGGCCACCAATACGTAGTTTTGATATCGTGGTACATCTTATCCGAACCAGGATGTACCGAGTAGCGAGACTTGTGTGCCTCATCCATCACAAGCTCTCGTAGGTTGCCAAAGAGTGGGACCCAAATGTGTCCCGTTACGTAATAAGCACCGTCTTCCTTCTGTTCTAAGCATTGCCTTGAGCCGCGTAGGGCTTCAGCCCTGACGTTTTCTGGTTTCAATGCTTCTATCTGAGCAGCTCGTATCTGGGAAGGAAGACTAGAATATATCGTAAGTTGCAAAGCTCGCACGCGCTTAGGCGCGGTGTACTTTCGACTGAGGGCATCAGCCACAACATTGGCCTTGCCCGGGTGGTACCTAATCGAGCATTCGTAGTCATTCAGTAGTTCGACCCATCGTCGTTGTCGCATATTCAGCTCCTTCTGTTTGAAGATGTGCTCGAGGCTCCTGTGGTCGGTGTAAATGGCGCACTTGGTACCGTACAGGTAATGTCGCCATATCTTAAGTGCAAAAACAACAGCTCCCAGCTCTAAATCATGTGTAGTGTAGTTCCTTTCATGAACTTTGAGTTGGCGTGAGGCGTAGGCTATAACTTTATCTCGTTGCATCAATACACAACCAAGACCCTGAATTCATGCGTCGCAGTAGACCACGAAGTCGTCTGTGCACTCTGGCAAGGAAAGGATAGGTGCGCTGCAAAGTCTATCCTTTAAATGCTGAAATGCTAATTCCTGTGTATTTCCCCATCGATAAGCAACGCCTTTCTGCGTTAGTGAGATGAGAGGCTGTGCGATCTTAGAAAAATCCTTAATGAACCTCCTGTAGTAACCTGCCAAACCCAAGAATTGGCGAATTTCCTTTGGTGTACGAGGTGCAGGCCAGTTCTTAATCGAGTCCACCTTGGATGGATCAACATGAATTCCATCCTTGTTTACCACGTGGCCTAGGAAATGGACCTCACGAAGCCAGAAGTCGCATTTTGAGAATTTCGCGTAAAGTTGTTCCGTCCGAAGGAGTTCCAAAATAAGTCGTAGATGCTGCTCGTGTTCCTCCTGACTCTTAGAATAGATCAGGATGTCGTCGATGAAGACTATAACAAACTTGTCCAGGTAAGGCTTGCACACTCGATTCATCAAGTCCATGAAAACCGCAGGTGCGTTTGTCAGCCCAAAAGGCATGAACAAAAACTCATAGTGCCCATAGCGAGTCCTAAAGGCTGTTTTAGAGACATCCCCTTCTCGGACTCTCAGCTGGTGATATCCCGATCTCAAATCAATCTTTGAGTAGTAGCTCGACCCCTGCAGCTGGTCAAACAAGTCGTCAATACGTGGTAGAGGATAACGGTTCTTCACTGTTACCTTGTTGAGTTCGCGATAGTCGATACACATTCTAAAGGTACCGTCTTTCTTCTTCACAAATAGTACTGGAGCTCCCCAGGGTGATGAGCTAGGACGGATAAAACTCTTATCCAAGAGTTCTTGTAGTTGCGTAGAGAGTTCCTCCAACTCTGATGGAGCTAATCGATAAGGTGCACGAGCTATAGGCGCAGCTCCAGGAGCTAGTTCAATCTGAAACTCGACTTGGCGATGAGGCGGAGGGCCAGGTAATTCCTCAGGAAATACCTCAGGATAGTCGCGTAAGATCGGAAAATCTTCTATCTTCTTCTCTTTCTCCGAGGTGTCAGTAACGAGAGCCAAAATGGCAGTGTGGCCCTTTCGCAAGCACTTCTGGGCCTTAAGGAAAGAGATGACGTTCTCAACAGTACCCTTCTTGTCGCCATGAATCATGAGAGGTTCATCACCGGAACTAGGAATACGGACAATCTTCTCGTTGAAAGGATCTCTGCTCGGTGTTGGGATAACCAATCCATCCCAATGACAATGTCGAAACTACCCAAGATGATAGGAATAAGGTCGATAGAGAAGGTCTGGTTAGCAAGAATAAGCTTACAACCCTTGACTACATGTGCGGCCTCTAAACTCTTACCATTTGCTAGCTCTACAGTGCGCTTGTTGCTCAAGGGAGTTGGAATACGCTTAAGCATTTGACTAACTTCTAGTGACACGTAGCTAGTATCGGCACCCGAATCAAATAAAACTGTAACATAAAAGTCGTCGAGAAGGAACTTACCCGTCACAACATTGGGGTCATTCCTTGCTTCACCTTGGCCAATCACGAACACCCGCCCCCTGGCTCCATTGTTGTTGTTGTTGTTCCCATTGTTGCCATTCCCCTGATTGTTGTTATTGTTGTTGTTGTTGTTGTTCTGGTTCCTGTTCGGTTGGGGGCAATCCTTCTTGAAATGGCCTTCAGCTCCACACTGAAAGCATCCTTTGTTGATACCTTGCTGCTGCTGCTGTCGCTGGTTCTGAGGGGCTTGTTGTTGGTGATTTTGGTTTGCGGGGTATAAGCTTCTACAGTCCTTGGCGGCGTGACCTGGCTTGTTGCACCGATGACAGTTACCCCTGGTGCATGGCCCGCTGTGGTATAGGTTGCAGCGATTGCATTTGGGGTGATTCCCTTTGTACCCACCATGACTTTGACCACCAGATGATTGCTGACTGGGGCTCTTGTAGTCATCAGTCTTTCTCTGCTGAGACTGAGACTGAACAGAAGTCGAACCTTTGCTTGAAGCTCCATCCCATTTATGTTTGTTGTCACTGGGAGTTTCAGAGGTAGCTGTAGCACTAATATGCTTGGGTAACCTGTTCTGCTCCACCGCCTGATCGGTGAGACGGTGAGCCAACTGAACAACCTGATGGTAGGTGGCGAGGTTTGCTGAAGTCACATGACTTTGGATTTCTGGCACCAAGCCCTTGAGATAAAGTTCAATACGCTTAATAGGAGGGTCCACCATAGTAGGACACAGTAATGCAAACTCATTCGATCTCTTTGTAAATGCCTCAATTTCTGACCCCGTCATCTTGAGGTTGAAGAACTCGACTTCCAGCTTATGAATGTCATCACGACTGCAGTATTCTTCCTTGATCATCTCTTTAAAATTTTCCCATGGGGTGGCGTTGGCAGCAACCAACCCCAGCATTTGGACCTGAGCATTCCACCATGTGAAAGCCAAACCCTCGAGAGTACCGGTAGCATACTTCACCCTGCGCGCCTCAGGGCATTCACACATTTCGAAAACTGACTCGAGCTTCTCAAACCAGTGGAGGAGTCCTACCGCTCCTTCAGTGCCGCTAAAAGTAGTGGGTCGGCAGTCCATAAAGGTTTTAAAGGTGCACACAGGTGGATGAGCATGTTGACCTCCTGCGTATGCAGCTGCAAGTGCCGCAGCAACTCGTTCGTTAATTAGAGCCGTCAACTGGGCTTGAGTCATGTTAACGCGTCTAGACATGATCTTCATATCAAGAAGAACATGAGTGAGAGAGGTTCGTGAAATTTGCGATGACAGAAGAGAGTAAGCACACACGGGTTCAAGCAACAGTAGTTATACTAACTAAGCATACCAGAAGCAATGCACTATGTAACTATCAAGTAGGCAATATATACACAGATCATATCACCTAGAATGTCGAGCCTTGCATGTGGAGTGAAGCGTCGTTGTGGATCGTAGAGCATTGTACAGGTTATAGTCCGATTTTAATAAAACCTTTTCCCTTATTAAAACCAAGTTCACTATAACCAATGGCTCTGATACCAATCTGTCACACCCCCAAAATTCCACCTGCGGAGTATCACCGCTTGGAGGCGTGACTGACCAGGATCCAGCCACCAATCATATTGAATCAAGCAAGCAAGTAATTATAAAAGTTCAGCCAATACAATTAATGTCCATCCAAAACCTAATTCAAGTTGCAAGCGGAAGCATAACGTTTAAAAACCAAAACATAAGTTTAATTGTTTCAAAGTTTAACATGGCACACAGCTGTCCATGTCCCACAACGACTCTCTTCCATGCAAGCTCCAGCTAAGTACCTATTGACCTGCAAAGCATGTAGTAACGAGTCAACAACAAGTTGAGTGAGTTCACGGTTGGGTGTTCTTTTTTAAGTTGTTCCAAAAACAGTTTCCTTTAGCTGGCATCCTGCCGTGGGGTTACCCCATAGTTGAAAACGTGATTTGTTTACCCATTTACTCTGGCAATACAGCCGTGGGGGCTACCCCATGTTAGTTATCTGGCATTTCAGCCGTGGGGGCTACCCCATGTATATACTAGACTCGTTACCATATCGACTGCTGACTGTAGTCATGTTTATGTGCCCTGAACTGTCAATGTCTATCATCATTGACGTGCCCAGATCCATTAGTTCACGCCCGTCCTCTGCGGCACGGTGTGAGGCTTGTCAGACCTAAATAGCGCTATCTAACTAATGACCAGCTCGCCATTGGCCCGGCGATTAAGTCGATATAAAAAGGAGGGACTTCGTGATAGAGTTGTGGTCTAGTACGAGTTATCTGTCCATGAGGACGAGGAATTATATTCCTGAACCAATACTGTCCTACCCAAGAAAGGACGAGGAATCCATGTTCCTTAACCCCATTCCCAACCCCTGGGAATCCCATGCTTTATAGAGGGTGTGAACTCACCTTGGTTTGCTCGGCAGATACACAGAAAGGTCAATCAAGCTATATTGTGGTCAACCACGTCCTAATATAGTTGTACCACACAAGTCAGGCTCGTATTCAAATAGTGCACGTATGTTCTACACGTATTGTACACAAGTAACGATCATGGCATATACATCTAGCATGGCAGTTTAACAACAGTGCTTAGTTCAACGGTAGAAGTCATGTAGCAAATAAAGCCCAACAGTACCGCCCAAACACCTAGGCCCGTAACAGTGTGCAAGTCCAAAACAGTGAGTCTGTGTACGTGGTCTCGAGTCGGGACTTGAGATCTCGAGTCGAGACTGGGGCGGTCTCGAGTTATAGCTATGAGTTTTCGAGTCGCAATCGTGGAGGTCTCGAGTCATGCACGTGCTAGTCGAGACTAAACGGTCTCGAGTCGCAACCGAACTCGCAACCATGGTCTCGAGTTATGCTGCTTGTGTGCCGGTGTGGTCTCGAGTTGTCATCTATCTGGTCTCGACTGACACACCTGCTAATAGCCGGCATTTGTACTAGCCAATAGGATTTTGATTTCATGCAACAGTGTGTACTATCCATACAAACATGTTTTCTTGTCTAACAATTAACCAAAATGGATCAAACATAGCAACTTTCAAATGTTCATATCACATTCAACAAGTTCTTCATATGTTTGTATCATTTTTGTCACATATTCATCCTGTTCTTCATTAGGGTTTTCATCTTGCATACTTGATTAATCAAACTAAGCATAAACCACAATAGTTATACAACCTAGTCATCCTTATTGATTCCTATATCCAACATATCCAATCAACACATGCATCCATAGTGTCTATCATCAGCATTCAATCATTTTTATGTTATCTAATACACATCCTTCATAACAAACATGAACATGTGCACTCCAAATCAAACAAACACCTTTATCATACACCAACAATAGTCATAATGCATTCATCATGGATAACGACAATCTTAATATCGACATTTCAAGAAAGATGTATAAAACTTGACAAGCAAATGCATATTATCATACAATCTCATCACACATCATCAACCGAAATAAAAGCACTTAGCATGAATCACTAACCGGTTGTGAAAAGGTACCGAGATAGTAAAGAAAACGAATAAAATGGAGTGTCCGAGTGATGGTGATGAGCTTGACCGAGTCTCCTTGTTATTGCCGATTGATCCAAGAGAATGAGGGAAGAAGGATGTTGAGACTTAGGGTTTTAGTGAGAGAAAGAGGGAGAGTGTGGAGGGGAGTGTGTGAGAGTGAGTGTGGGTTTGGGGTTCTTATACCTGGTTTCGGGTTCCAAGAGGTGCATGGCCCAACCGGCCCAACGGTTACTGTTTACTCGAGACCGAGTGGTCTCGAGTCGGGTCCTTGTGTCTCGGGTCACACACAAATATACGCATACATACAAGCACAACACGTAATCACATAATATTCACTTATAACATTCATTAAACCGACAAGTCAATTAGTCACATAACGTTCAATCATGTTACATCAAGATACGATGACGGGTTCTAAATTTCGAGTTGTCACAAGTAGCTCGTTTAAGCACCATGATGAAGATGCGTAGCGTTTGGAGAAAACAATGATAGAGAATCTGGAGTCTTCAATGGATCGTAAGAGCTCGTCGTCTTTCTTTTTTCCTTTCTAGAGTCTCTCGTCATCCTTGAACATGCGAATACCATGTTGATCAAGAGCAGCATAAAGATGATCAACGAAGGTCTTGCGGGTGTCTTCACCACTAAAGCTAAGAAATACATCATACAGGTAGCTCTTGTTGCCCGTACATAAACTTGAAGAATCCATTGAAGGTATTTGAATGCTTGAAAGATCCTAAAGAATTAAATCTGTTTTTGAAGAATTCTTCAGCAGATGATTGCAAAGAAAGTAGGATGGAATGAATGTATATAATTAAGATAAAGTTGTATTAAAAATGTCGACATATAGCATTTTCACAATCATTTACTTTGTGGAATTAATTAAACTATCACTACAAATAATTGTGGCTGTTGGTTTGCTTTAATTTTTAGAGTTTTAAATACAACTAGGTATTTTAGTGTCGCCGTGTTGCGGCTACTAACATGGCGACTTAAATTGAAGTATTATAAGCAATGTGTTTGAGCCACCTTGGCTTCGTCTCACCTCACTGCACCTCGCCTAAGCATCTAGGAGCTCACATGCAACACTCTGACTACATAAACATAGCGTAATAAATATCTAAAAATTCATGAACCAATTTACATAAAAATGTATTGCCAGATAAATATAAGTATCATCGAACTATAATACATGTTCCATCAACTCATTCAACAACTACACCTACTTATTATCAGGATTCAGGTTAATCCTATACCCAACATTCAATAATATTTATAAATAAAAGATAATATTAGTATTCATATAGTCAACTTTCAATGGTAATATCAAGAGCGATATGCAGATTTCGGGCTCAACTAATAAAGGGACAGGGCTTTCGTAGGTCAGCCCCATTAACGATAAACCCATTGAAGACTACATTTACCCTTTCACTTGAATGATTAGAAATAAACAACGCCATTCAAAAAACTGTAAATACATCAATTTGATACATATATACTTGATGAGCTTAGTCAACCAAAAAATTAAGATAAGAACACAAATTTCTAACCGACAAATTTCCAGATCTAGTCTTTCATTATAAATAGCTTGCGATAGCAAAAGCCTTAGCACAGTATTGAAGACAAGTGTAATCACAACCATATAAGACTGAATCAAGAATCAAGAGGTCAGAGACTTACAAGTAGATGTCAATAGATTGATTGCGGGATTCTGAAGAGTTTTACGTCTTATCCCCTTATGC
Organism: Helianthus tuberosus; assembly: GCA_030545235.1. Classification (NCBI taxonomy): domain Eukaryota; kingdom Viridiplantae; phylum Streptophyta; class Magnoliopsida; order Asterales; family Asteraceae; genus Helianthus; species Helianthus tuberosus. The sequence goes on along the minus strand of CM060450.1, from coordinate 10,043,878 downwards.
TACTTCGGGCATCGACCAATGTTTATAAATTAAGAGACGATCTTCTCCATAACCAGCGTCGTCATCTTCTAGATAATGGGCTATATCACCCGACCCGCCGCGGTAGGTTATCACGTCGACGCCTCCTGCCACTGTCCGGCAATATCGTACAGTACACCAGTCTCCGGCACCAATCTTCTTCTATCTCTCTTTCTTCTCTTTGTTTCTGATGTATGAATACAATAGCACGAACCATTTCAGAGGTAACACATAAGGCAAGAGGCACATGTAAGGATATGGGCGAGATCTAGAAGAACAATATGGAGACGTGTGGTGAGCTGATAGAAAACGTGTAACAATACTCTCAGCTTTCCTCGTTAGCGAATCACTTCCCACAACCATCTGCGTCCGTCGATTAGATACATCCACGCACGTAATTACACTGTTCATTTTCATTCACTTATTAACTCCGTACGATGCTTCTCTGAAACAAAAAGGAACACATAACTCACAAAACGAATGAGATTAACGTCAAACCACATCATTTAACAAAAAGAAGATGCACGTACATTTGGAAAACCCATAATAAATTGGCAATATAAAAATGTATATACAGATATATACCTGCGTACAGAACCGGAAGGTAAACGCAACAAATAACCAAAGCAACCTACAAAGAAGCGAAAACAACTTGGGAAATTATGCTTATGTTTACTCTTGCATGTTAAACACAAATTAACATAAACAGGTATTTGAAGCACACTGTTACACATTCTCACACAGTACAATATTAAATAAACAAAACAGTAAAAAGCCAAGCAACCTACAAAATGAACCACCAACAGTTATAAACAGGTTGACCAAATCCAAATTTGACATTGCCTAAATTGTTCAACAAAATTACTAAAATCACCAATCAACATGCCCTTGTTATCTTTAAAAAAAGAACTTAAGTGAATAGTTTTCAGTTGGTGTCGGCGACCTTCCAAATGCGGACATAACATAGCCTAAACTGTCCAATAAATTTACTAAAATCAGTAATCAACGCACCCTTGTTATCTACAAAATACATAACTGAAGTGAATAGTTATTTCTTGTTTCTGTGCCACATTCATTTGCAATTTATAATCGGCCACCATCCACAGCCGAAGCGATGCGAAGAGGCGGCCAAGGCGACATGAATACAAAGGCTGGCCGCCGCCCACATCTGATAGTAGCTGGCCCAATTTGAGTCTATACTGCTAATAAATTGTAAAACCAAACACCATGGGAGGATCCAAACTTATAGGACCGAGGCCTAGGCCCCATACGACCAATAAAATTTCTATACTTTTTTATTATAAGTAATTTTTGGGTCTGAATCTTGGAAATTAAAATAATAAGAGGGGTACACATAGAAATTAGTTATTGTTTTTGCAACCTTTCAATTTTCATAGTGTTTATTTAGCCTTAACATTTTTTTCTTTTATTTATAGCGTTGGTTTATTTTTGTTTAATCGACCCATTTACTTGTCGATTTGGGTTGTGCTTTTATCCCAAATGGATAAAAAAGATGAAAATAAAAAGGAATTGGGTCAGAGCGCTCCCAATGTTTAAATCGTTTTCTTAAAAGAATTGATTCTTATTGAACAATATAATTTGTGTAATCATGTTTAACTCTCAAGTTATATTTAACTGCTCGTTTTCCCACCTTTAAGTATTAGTTATGGCACCCGCTTTGTCTTGTTCATCTGATATAGGCCACTGCCCCCATGATGAGCTACCAGAGGAAGTCAACTCTATCATCCGGGAATGAATGATTAATATTGAAAGTGAACCAAAGGTTTTTAAACAAACAACCAAAGATGGGAGCCGAATTGTAGCAACCTGCATTTCTTCTTATGACGAACATGGGTATTTTTGAATTCCAATGATTTAACAAACGTAGCCATTTCTTGTACCAAGCCTAAATAAAAACATAATTAAGTTTAACCATATTAATTTTACAGCTTCGTTTAAAGAATCATGTAATTACTAAAAAAGCTAAAATATTCACTCACATTAACCATTCATCCCGGGTCATCTAGTTGGTAGGGGTGGTCGTTGATGAGTTCCCATGCTATGATTGTGTTTTCGTTCTTGCAAGGGAATTTGGTGGTTGTATTTACTCTTGTAATAACTCTCTGCAGTCATAGTTATACATATTAGTAGCTATATAAACATATTTACATACAATAAACACATATTTATAACCTTTTTGCTTACTTAAACATGGTTCTTGTAATACCCTGTGACTACCAGATTTGTGTAGAAATCATCCTCGTTAGTCATTTTTGAGCTGAACTCCCGAGTTTCTAACCCACTCAATGTATTGTGGTCTCCCACTAAAGTCTTTATAATTGTTTACAAATTACAAAACTTAACACCAAACACAAAGTTACCAGGCTTGAAGATCATATCGTGCAGGGCAAATATGATACCATCTAGTGTTCCATGTTCCAGATCCAAAAGCACAGCGCGTGAAACAAACCATATGCCGCTCACCTTATTATAGTAGATGTTGATCCACTCAATCAGATTATACAAAACAACGATTTAAATGCCAGCATATATAAAACAAATGAGAACTAAACCAAACAATAATGATAAATTTATAGTTCATAGGTTGTAACTGTAAGTTTCTAACAACCAGTTTACATTAATCGAAAATATATCATAAACCATCTTCCATAATTCTTTGTTTTAAAACCATTAATTTAATTAATGTTCAAGTACCAAGAACTCGACCGACAACACCCACCGGTGAATCGCCTCTGCAGACGACATTTTCTCCCTCCAAATCACCATTGCCAACCTCAAAGGAAACATTTAATCGATTCATGAGGCTCAGAGAAAGCAAAAGTACGAAGTCACCATGGTTGCAGGAGGCATTGTAGGCGATAACCTGCCATCCTCCATAGCTGCCACGCCATGGAAACATATTGACTGAATTTTGATAACTCATCACAGCCTCGTGCGCACCAGGCACCAAGCAGAAGTGGGATTTTGTCATGCCTCAGATCTTCCAACAAAGACCTATTATATGAGATAACATGCGTATGAGTAATTTATTATTGGTCATAGCAAAATCATCGACACAATTCCTTCATATTCACAAGTTATACATGAATAAAGAAACATACAGTTGTCTTCAGGTACTAAGGTCAGACAAATTGAAAGACCTGCAGTTTTGACAGACATTACCAAGAAGCGTGGGGTTGTTATGCACTGTTTGGAGGGAATTGTTAGAATTTTTTGTTATTTTATAGGGGGTGTTATTCTGCAATCTGCATACCACCCGTAATAATCAAAATCGAAACACACCGAATAAATCAAATAACCTCAAATCAGTTGTAAACCCTCACTATTACCTCGAATCCACCATCAACTTCGTCATCAACGGCCGACCCCTAAATGCATAAAACACATATAAATATCCACGAAAACACTCATTCAATAATAGAAAACCTAAAAAAGCACGATCACATACACCTGAATACATAAGTCATTAATATCGCTACATATCAAATTGGTGACAAAGCAGTTAAAAATATACCGATTCAGAATCAGATCTGGAACTATCGCTTAAAACTTTTACGAATGAAAATCACGATGAACTTGGGCCACTCTCATAAAAAAATAGGCAACAAACCAGTTTACCAAGTCTCAGAAAACATCAAATATTCAATGAAATCTCTATAAAAACAATTACAACGGCGGAGAAAGGAGGAGAAATGGAGTACTATTCACAAGGTTTGTTTTTTAAATATAACTAGTGTTATACCACAATCGCGCGTTGCGGCGGAAAATCACGGGTCAAAACTTCACGTGTCTAGTAGTAATTTTGGCTACGAGAGTGGTGTACATCAGAAAAAACCATCTATTATCCCGACCATGGTGGCCGGAACTACATACAAACATTGTATCATTAATGCATTTGTTAGGTTTAAGTTGCAACAAAGTCATAATAGTTAAATCAATTTATAATTGTTTTTTTAATCTTTAGTTTATAAAGATTTTCTTTTAAAAAGAAAAAGAAAGATTGAATGGGACTCGCACTTTCATCAATGAGCTCATCCGTTAACCAAATATTTTTGCTCTTCCTTCGGCAAGGATGAATCCGCACAATGCCAACATTTGTTGTTTCACCCATCCTTCGCCACCCTTATGGCATCTATAATCATCCATAGCCCCCACATTATAGATGCTATAACAGTAACATGCAAAGCTTCTTAGCACATATTACACAAACAAAATCATAAGCTTAACAAAAAGAAAAGTAATGAAAATATTATTCCAAAGCCATACTTCATACCGGATACACCCTGAATAATTCTCATATGGTTTGTAACTATTCTCTCAAAAAGTATTTCTATGTAGATTGTACTTCTAATTTATTTATCCTATAATTATGTAATATTTTGATTTTTACTCTAGAAAAGAAAAGGAAACAATTCAACCACATTCTCCTGTCTTTCCTACTAAATTACCTGTTTCTCGTTATCATCAAATATATATAGCGTTTAAAAAAATCATTTGTACACAATCAAACCAACTTTGTCACATTAAAGTGAAATAATGTATATAGATACAAAGATCACTTGGTTCTACTTAAAAAACCAAAAACTTGATCCATAAGACATACATATTGTTAATGCACTTTAGGTGATAAGTGCATGTCTCCCATTTATTAGGGTCTTTATTGTACTTTGTTGAAAGATAGTCCTAGTTTTATCCTAGGGAAAGTTGTTCCAACTTTATCCTAGGGACAATTGTCCAAGTTTTGTGTCTAGGACAATGGTCAGGGGTTTAAAGCTAGGAACTTTGTCTGAGTTTTGTCTAGGGCAAAAGTTCAGAGTTTTGTGTTGTTTTGTTTTGTCCGGGCTTTCTAGTTTGTCTTGAAAGTCTGGGTTTACCTTGTATATATACCTTTATGTGGAATAGACAAGGTGGCGATTCTGTGTGAAATTCTGTGCACCTAACCCTAATCATTGTGTGTGTTTTGTCTGGCGGCTACTGTGTGTGTGACGTCATTCATCTTCATCATCAAGAATACTCTGTGTATTCTTGATTTCTCTCATAAATCTTTGCATTCTAGTTTCCATCTACAGTGGTTGATCATCAGGTGGATTCCGCACACCTGTTGGTTGCTTTAGCTGAGTGAGATCTTGGATTTGGAGGCCTTTCAAGTGGTATCAGAGCAGTGTGCTCATACTACTGTAGGTGTTTCTTAGTTTGAAGGTTTTTTGTGAGAAAAGTTCATCTTTGATAGGGCTTAGTGAGTGTTTAGTGAGTTTTTGTGTTTTATTCATGATTCTTCATTCATTTCTAGTGATTTGGTGATGGATTTTGAGTAGTTTGATGATTTTTTAGTGTCAATCTTCATCTGGGTTTTTACAGGGGTTTTGGTTCTTGTTCATATAGGGTTTGAAGGAGAAAAAGATTCCTGAGTTTGATCTTTGGAAAGTTTGTCCGTAGTTTAAATTTTGTGTTTGTGTCTCCGGGGTATTATTGAACCAGTGTGTAGTCACATTGGGGAGATAGTCCGGAGATTGGTTCTTCTGAGTTTCAGAACTCCAATCCAGTCCGAAGTTTAACTTGTTCTAGCTATTACCTTGTCCGAATTTTTAAGCTAGTCTGAGTTTTAGATTTTGCTTGTCCGAATTTTATCTTTATTGTAGTCCGAAGTTTATAAGCTTAGATTGTCCGAACTTTAAAACTCACTTAGTTTATAATTAGTTTATAACCTTAGAGTCCGAGTTTTCCTTTTATAATATCCGAATTTGTTTCTCTTTAGTTTAGGTCCAGTCCGATTTTTATTTAAGTCCAAACTTTATATTATTAGGCCCAGTCCGAGTTTCACTTAGTTCACTTGTGCCAGGTCCGAATTTTATAATATATTAGGTCCAGTCCGATTTTTTATAAGAGTCTGAGTTTATTTATGTCCGAATTTTACATCTATTGTAGAGTCCGACTTTTTTTTTTTGTTAAAAGTATTAAGAGTCCGAATTATTTAGTGCTTGAGTCAAGTTTTTATCTTTTATTTATTAGGTCAGAATTTTAGCTTTTATTAGTAGTCCGAGGTTTAACTTTTATCTTTAAGATTTATTAAGTCCTGAGTTTTAGTCTTTTTAGGTAGAGTTTGTCTTTTTAGGAGGAGTCCATATTTCAATTTATTAGGTAGTGTCCTAATTTTAATTTTGTTTAGTCCGAGTTTCTTTAGATATAGAGTTTAATTTTGTTTTCTTTGTTGTCCGAATTTTTATCTTAAAAAAAATTAGAGTCCGACTTTTTTAGTTATATAGGTCCGAGTTCTTTAGCTCTTTATTTAGGTCCAACTTTTAAGTAATAATTGGAGTCCGAATATTTTCTTAGGTTAGAGTTTTTTTTTTTTTCTTTCTTAGTTAAAGTCTGATTTTTAGCCTACCTTATTTAGGTATCTTCCTAGTCTGACTTTTATTTAGGTGCCTTAGTCCGAGTTATATTGTTATCTTTTCTTCATTTTTTTTAGTTTATAAGTTGAGTTAGTGTCCGACTTTTATAAGTTATTTAGTTGGTGTCCGAATTTCATGCATTGGGTTAGTGTCCGATTTTTAATTTTATCTTGTTGAGTCCGATTTTTAATTTTATCTTGTTAAGTCTGAAGTTTACTATTGTAGGTAGTCCGAATTTTAATTTTATCTTGTTGGGTTCGAATTATTTGTCCCTTCTCTTAGTGAGTCCTAGTTTTATCTTAGTTAAGTCCGAATTTTTTAGTCCAAAGTTCACTGTTTCCGAATTTTAAACCTTTAGGTAGTCTGAAGTTTAAATACCTAACAGTGTTGTGTCCGAGTTTCTTTTTGTGTGTTTTATTTCAGGTTTTTGTGATCCGGGTTTCACACTCTGATTGAAGCTCAGACATTTCACTCCGTGGTTTCTCTCCGAATTTGGACTTAGAGAATCTGTTCAGTGACACAGTTCTTGCTTGGAAATCTTCTGTTTGTTTTCTGAAATGGCAAACAACAATCTGACTGCAATGGTGCAAAACCTCAAGCACAATGCTGAGGTAGGGAGTAACGACAAACCTCCCTTGTTGATAAACGAGCTTGATTTTCCTGGGTGGAAGGAGCGTTTCGAAAGATATGTACGAGCAAAAGACATCAAAATCTGGTTGTGTATCGTTAAAGGATGTGGAGCTACTCCAGTAGGTACGTTGACGATTGATACGTACTTGGCTCTCACTGACGACTAAAAGAAATTTTTTGATTGTGAAGAGAAAGCTATGTCAATGATTACGATGGCTATGACACAATCGATACTTCATACTTTCCGTAAGAGAAGTACCTCGAAGGAGTTGTGGGATAGCATGATCGAGCGATATGAAGGAAATGCAATTTACAAGAAACGACGACTCGAACGGTTGAAGACTCAATTCGTTGTGTTTAAAGCGTTAAAGAATGAATCATTTGATGACACTGTGAACCGATTTTATCATCTGTTGAGCGAACTTGAAAGGAGTCAAGAGGGTATCTACACTGAATTTGAGAAGGTTGAGAAGTTTCTGAATTGTCTTTCCAGAGAATGGAATATGTACACCGCTTTGATTAGGGAAGGTGTTCTCTACGAGGAGCTCTCATTGGAAGAAGTTATACAAAAACTGAAGGGTTATGCTTGGAATATGGAAGATCAAGCATCCGATTTCGAGAAGATTCAAGATCCTCAGTTATATAAAGCTTCAAAACCGACGGATAAGGGTAGTAATGGAGGAGCCGGTGTTGCCCTATATTCAAAGAATGAAGTTCCAGCTAGTGAACACGCCTTTATAAGCAACAATGTCAGTGCAAGTGGAACAACGAATTCCAATCAAGGAATGTACTATTCAAGTGGAACTCAGAAATCTCAAGCGACAAGCTTGAACATCCCAAAGGTAGATGCAAGTTGTTTAAAGTTGATTGAAGAAAACAAGAGCCTTTTGGCGTCCTTCATGACTGCCTACGAGAACTTCTGTCTTGGAAAGCTCGTTGAACCGTCAAGTCTCGATGAGGATTTTGATCAGATAGATCAAGACGAAATGGAAGAACTTGATCTACAAATCAATATGGCACTGTTAGTTCGTAGAGCGAAGAAGTTTCTGCTAAAGACGGGTAAGAAGTTCATAGGAGGTCAGACAAAGACTCGAATGGGAGTCGACATGTCCAAAGTAAAATGTTACAACTGCGGTATCTACGGGCATTTCGCACGTGATTGTCGAAAGCCGAAAATGGAAAGATCTGATAGAGACAACAACTCTCGAGGAAATAATTCTAGACCTCACAACAATGCATCAACTGCTACCTCTAACTCAAATGCTCGTTCAAGTGGGTGTGAAAATCCTACTCCTTCGACAAACAATGCAATGGTGGCTCAACCTCTACAGAGTGTGACTGAGTCTTATGACTGGGGTTGTGCTTTGGAAGACATCTCAGGAGCTATTGTGTCACAAGCCTTTATAGCTGAAATTGTGAACGAAGTTGTGTGTGAAGGGATTGTCGAAGAGGCTAGCATTGAGGAACTTGCGGTTGTAGCTGAGGTTCTTGGGGAAGATTTGGATTCGGGAAATGTTTCTGAGAATGAAGATAACCCGAATGAAGAGTCTGCTGAAAAGGCTAACAAAACAGAAGATGGAGAAAAGGGAGAACGTTTTGAATTCAACATCTCCACAGCTGAAATGCAACAATTTGCGGATGCAGAAGCTAAAAGGTTGGAAGAAAACTCCGTTGGAAACGAGGCTTGTGCATTCATGGCTGGCATTGAGGTAAAATCATCTTCCGTAGATAAGCGATGTGCTAGATGTGTTGAGTTTGTGACCAAGATTGATAGATATGCACTTCATATCACAAATTTAATTGCAGATTTAGAAAAATCTAGAGAACTCATTGCTGTGTTGTCTAATTCGGATAAAGAACACCGAATTAAGATAAAAGCGCTGAAAAATGATATCTCTGAATTTGAGAGACTTGTGGCTCAGGGTAATGTTAAAAATCAGGAATTAAAAACTGAACTTGAAATGAATCAAAACTGTGTTTTGGAAAAGAACAAATCATTTTGGAAAAGGATAATCTGATTTTAGACTTGCAACGAAAAATTGAAAGTTCGGGGATTCATCTGAAGTGATGAATTTCTGTATTAACAGCCAACGTCTCAAAGAATCTGAGGAAGAAATGTTCGGCATCGGTTATAAGAAAGTGCCTCCACCGGTAAACCATAATTATACATCGATGCCAAGCATTGATCCTGAATTGGCAAATTTTGTGCCAAAGACTCCTCTGACGGTTGAACCGCAAAGTGAGTCAGAATCTGAGCCAGATGAAGTTACTGACTCAGATCAGTCGAAGATGAGTGGAGTTTCGAAGAAAAATGAAGTAAATCTTGAAAACATTGAAAATTTGATAAACAATAAGATTTTGGAAATGCTTAATCAAGTTCAAAATGTGAAGTCAAAACCAAAGTCACGTGTGAAATCTAAAAAGTCTTTGAAAAATATTCCTAAAACTGAGTTTGTTAAGGGGGAGGATTTTGTCAAAGAAGAAGTTAAAATCGAAACTGGTTCCAACTCTCAGTTTGTGAACCAAATTTCGAAAAGTTCCACCAACGACTCATCATCTTCGACCACTCATGAGGAACGTCCAAAGATTGCTGCGAAAGTTCGCAAATGTTATAAGTGTCGTGGGAAAGGACACTTAGCAGCAGATTGTCCAGATGACAAGGTTAAATCTCTTGTTGATCCTGATCAAAAGAAACCTTTTGTTGAAAAACCACAAAAAGAAATAGTCAATGTTGAAAAGAAAAACGGTAAAAATCAGAAGGTTGAGACTAACAAAATGATTAAACAAGAAGAAAAACCAGTTGTCAAAACAAACGTTAAATCACAACAAAATCAGGATCACGGGAAGAAACCAGTTGTTGTTAATCGTGGTGAAGGATCGGAAAGTTCACCTCAAAGACATGATACTCGTGAGAAAACCCCTCACAGACGACAAAATCATGTTACTTTCCAAACACATGAGAATGACCAACGTTCTGGAGGTTCGAACAACAACTATGTTAGACCTCATGCACAGAACAGATTCGTGAATGACCGAAATTCGTCACCCCCCCGATTTCCAAATCAAAGACAACATTCGGATAATCATCCACGATCATTCTCAAGACACGATGATGTTCCTAGATTTGGTAGGAATTTTGAGCCACCCAGGAATCAAAATTATGGATACCAAAACTATGGAAACCGAGATTATGGAAATTCTAGTTATACCAACAGATCATCAACTCCGTATAATCCACGATTTGCGGGGAGTCATTCCAACAATTTCCGAAATGGAAATGGAGGACACAATGGCACTGATGGTTATTTCAAAGAGTTTTCCTATGTTGATGAATCGGGACGACCCAAGACCATCATGGCTTGGGTCCCACGCTCTAACTAAATTCTCTTGTTGGGGAGTGTAGGAGCAGCTGAAAAGAGCTATCTATATTTGGTATATCGATAGTGGCTGTTCCAGACACATGACAGGAAATAAAGAATTATTGAACAATTTTAAACAAATCCGTGGTGGTTATGTGAATTTTGCCGGTGAAAAGGGTGGTTATATCACCGGTGAAGGCTCTGTGTCAAATGGGAAAATGACGCTGCATAAAGTGAATTACGTTGAAGAACTGAAGCATAACTTGATGTCGGTTTCTCAAATCTGTGATAACAAGTACACAATGTTGTTCACTGATAAAGCTTGTTTCGTTTTGCGTCTGGGATTTATTGCTCCTGAAGATTGGATCGTTATGAGGGCTCCAAGGGTGAATAACACATATGTCATGGACATGCGTCCGTTGGTTAACTCGTCTGCTCTAGTGACTTGTCTACTTTCAAAGGCGACTGAAGATCAATCTTATCTCTGGCATAGGAGAATGGGCCATGTGCATCTGCGAAAAATGAACCACTTAGTGAAGAACAACTTAGTGTTGGGGGTTCCTTTACGTAGTTTCAATATGCACAACAAATGTGAATCATGCGAAAAAGGAAAAATCAAACGAAAGCCTCACAAACCGAAAACAGTTAACTCAATCCAAAAACCACTTGAATTGCTTCACATGGACCTTTTCGGCCCGATCCATGTTGCTAGCATTGGTGGGATGTCTTATTGCTTAGTTGTCACTGACGATTTCTCACGTTATTCATGGGTATTTTTCTTAAAAACAAAGGATCAAACTGCTAGTATTTTAAGAGATTTATTCAAACAACTTGAGAAAAATTATTCACTTCCTATTAAGAAAATCCGAAGTGACAACGGCACTGAGTTTAAAAATCATTATATGGATGAGTTATGTCGGGAAATGGGAATCATTCATCAGTTCAGCGCTCCATATGTTCCTCAACAGAACGGAGTTGCAGAACGGAAGAATCGTACCCTAATTGAGGCGGCCCGAACTATGCTTTCTGAATCAAAATTGCCAATTTTCTTCTGGGCCGAGGCGGTAAACACTGCATGTTATGTGTTAAATCATGTGCTTACTGTCAAAAGAGAAGATAAAACGTGTTATGAATTGCTGAAAAACAGGAAACCGAACTTATCTGGTTTTCAGCCTTTTGGGATTAAGTGTGTTATCAAACGCACCAAAGATACTCCTAAAATGGGGGAAGTTGGTGAAGTTGGGTTCTTTTTGGGGTATGCCAATGGAACTCCAAACAAACGCGTTTATAACATCAAGAAGCGAATAGTGGAGATCGTGTTTGATATAACTCCTTTGAGTTACGATCCTCCACCGTCCGAATTTGGTCCCAAAAGCGGTTATGATTATGATAAATTATTTGACTCATTTGATCTTCCTGATGTTTCAGAAGAAGATTCGGAGGTTGTATACACACATCTTGTGAACAAAGATGAAGTGGATGCGAGCTGGAGAGCAAGTATTCCTACTAATGTGTCTCCGAATGTTCCAGTCGCTGATCGTTCGATTGTAAACGAAGTTGTTGCTGAGCAGATCCCCAATGCAGCTGCTTAAACTACAAGTGGTGATCTTTACGTTGATTTCTCAGCATATCCAAATGTTAATGCGTCTTCTGGAAATGCTCAAGCTTCTAGTAGTAATGCAAATGTTGAGGGGGAGATTCAATTGAATTTGGGAAACAATCTTCAAGCACCGGCAATCCCAGTTCCAAGAACAAATATTCATCATCCTATTGATAATATTATTGGGAATCCAAATGCGGGAGTGCAAACGCGAAGGAGTATTTCAGAGATGCAATGTCTGTTCTCTACTATCAAGAAAGAAGAAATCTACAATCTTAGCCTGCATGAATGTTTTATCTCTCAGATAGAGCCGAAGAACTATCAAATGGCTCTCAAGGATAATTCTTGGTGTGAGGCGATGCAAGAAGAGTTAGCTCAGTTCGACAAGTTAAAGGTGTGGAATTTGGTCGATCTTCCAAAGGGCCAACATGCAATCAACACGAAATGGGTTTTCAAGTGCAAGAAAGACGATAAGGGTGTCGTTGTTAGAAACAAAGCACGGTTGGTTGTTAAAGGCTTCAATCAGGAGGAAGGGATTGATTATACCGAAGTTTATGCACCGGTGGCACGACTGGAAGCTATTCGTTTGTTTCTAGCCTTTGCTGCACACATGCGTATCAAAGTCTATCAGTTGGATGTGAAAAGCGCCTTCCTTTACGGGAAATTGCATGAAACTATGTATGTGTCCCAACCACCGGGTTTCGAAGCTCCAGGGTTAGACAACAAGGTTTATTTGTTGGACAAGGCTCTCTACGGTCTCCATCAAGCCCCTCGAGCATGGTATGAGACGTTGTCAAAGCATCTATTGGAGCATGGGTTCTCGCGTGGCGCGATTGACTCCACACTGTTCATTTTGAAGAAAGGGGGAGATTTTCTGATCGTGCAAATTTACGTTGATGACATAATTTTTGGTTCTTCAAATGAAGAATTGTGTCGTGAGTTCGAGGCTGTGATGAAGTCAAAGTTTGAAATGAGCGCGATGGGCGAGCTGTCGTTCTTTCTAGGTCTTCAAGTCAGTCAAGGGAAAATCGGGACGTACGTGCATCAGACGAAGTATGTCCACGAGATTCTCAAAAGATTTGGATTAGAAGATAGCTTACCCTATGACACGCCTCTCCCGACAAATATCAAGCTTTCATCCGATGATGTGAAAGATCCTGAAGTGGATCCGACGCTATATCGAGCAATGATAGGTTCATTGATGTATCTTACTGCCTCACGACCAGATATTATGTTCTCTGTTTGTTTGTGTGCTAGGTACCAATCAACTCCGAGGAGTCTCACTTGAAAGCAGTCAAGCGTATTTTCAGATATCTGAAAGGGACGCCTAAGCTTGGATTGTGGTATCCAGCTGAAGGTGGTCTGGATTTGATGGCGTATGCTGACGCAGATTTCGGAGGGTGTCGGATGAACAGAAAGTCAACCTCTGGCGGCGCACAACTTCTTGGGAACCGTCTTGTCTCTTGGCAATGTAAAAAGCAAGTTGCCGTTTCCTTGTCCACATGCGAGGCCGAGTACATTGCTGCATCAAGCTGTTGTGCTCAGGTTTTGTGGATACAGCAGCAAATGAGGGACTACGGTTTGAATTTTACTCGAACTCCTATTCTTGTCGATAACAACTCTGCCATTTCCATAACTAATAATCCTGTTAATCACTCACGCACTAAGCACATAGATGTTAGGCATCATTTCATTCGTGACTGTGCTGAGAAGGGTTTAATAGAAGTGGTTAGGGTAGACACCTTGGATAATCTTGCCGACCTGTTTACTAAGACATTCGATCGGGCTAGATTTGAGAATCCGGTCCGAATGATTGGCATGATCAACCCAGAGTAAAATGCTTTCAAAACTCGCATAGAAACTTTATTTTATCTTTTCTGTACAGTTCTTACCGCTTTCCAAAAAAAAATTGAAAAAAAAAAAACTCCAAAAATATTTTACTTAGTTGTAGGATAAATTTTAAGAAAAATTCAAAAACATTTGAAAAATATAAAATGAAGTCGTGTTGAGATTTAAGGGAAATGATAGTACATCGGTTAGTCGTATCCGGTGCAGGACTATGGTTATATATAAAATTAACCGTTAACTGTGACAACTTCATTATACGTTGCTTCGGTAGGTTTTACGCGTAAATAAGAACCTGTTTTTGGTATATAAACATAATGAACTGCGTAACTTGTGTGGTACATCTCTCGGATATATGGTCTTGGTACCGTAATTTCGTTTGATAGATTGCCGAGGTTCTGAGATATGTGGTCTTTATGCTGTTTATCATCTGGGTATCATGGTTGTTTCTTTTACCGGAAAACAACGGGGACGCAAGTCTAGATCTTCCATGATACCATACATACGTGTAAATATCTTTAATACATGATGCATTCGACCCAAATAAGTGATAAACAATCACATGTCCCACAAAATCATGCGGGAGTCAAGTTCGTCTCTTTGTCTGTACAATGGTACTAACCTGTTCACGGACTTGCTCCTGTGCCCTTTGCATCTGAAATTCAAGTTCCTCCTCAATAAGTGATTTTATCACAAAGGACTTGTTTTCAATCCCAAATAAGTGAGTATCTCACATTAGCTTATACGTCATAACAGATGATAAATGGTATACTCACCAGTAAGATGAACTCTTGAGCATACCTTGATACGGGAGTATGTTCTGAGGTGGGTAAACATAGTTACTGTCAGCTATTAAAACACTTAATCGCATATCTCGAAAACAGTGTTCGAAAGCGTGCTAAAGCTTAAGTGGACCACAATACCGTTGAACGTCTTGAACTGTTAATATCATTCTAAGAGCTTAAACTGATAAACTATGTTCTTGTGTTGGATATTAACAGAAAAATTGATATGATCTCTTTGCTCCGATTTCACAAAAAGATAATTAGTGTAAATACGTTCGTAGTTTTAATCTCCACTTCAGTCAAAAATTGAAAAACTTCAAAAAGATTTTGCTTTCTGGTTTCTATGTGCGAGTTATCATTTTGAAAATTCTCTAAGGGTTGTGAACATTCTTTAATAAGGTGTTAAACATCAAGTTAGGTAATCTTAAAATAAGTCTTTCTGTAGAAAAATCGGTCGTGCAAGATCCATCTAAGTATGTGGGTAATCACGTCATTTTAAGGTGTTTCGGTAAGTATGCTTCCAAGTTGTGATATTTTTCCAAAAATATAAGTTTTTAAGTAAGTTGTTCTGAATGATCGTGTTTTGAAATAGAAATTATTAAATATTGGTTGTTTAATATTTCATTTGTTGATTCCGGGATATTGGAACTTAGTGTTGGGATCCAGGTTTGGGCCGAGTGTCTCGTGGGTTAAGTTCCTTAATCCGGTGTTAAGTGTTTCAGGTCTGGATCATTCATCTCAAGATGGAAGATTTGAAGAAGTTGTGTGCATCTGGATCGTTCATCTCAAGATGGAAGTTTTGAAGAAGCTGTGTGCATCTGGATCGTTCATCTCAAGATGGAAGATTTGAAAAAGCTGTGTGCATCTGGATCATTCATCTCAAGATGGAAGATTTGAAGAAGCTAAGACGTCTGCCGTTGCATTCCTTTGAAGAAGATCAACCGTTAGCTGATCAATACATCAAAGTCGTGCAGTTCTGTGTGGAAATCCAGGCAGCGAGTTCTCGAAGAAAGTATAAAGGTCTCAAGACAATAAAGACCATGCAATGATCAAGGGGGAGTTTGTTAATGCACTTTAGGTGATAAGTGCATGACTCCCAAGTTACCAATGAAAGGATGAAGATCTCAAGTCCAATGAAGACCATGCACTGATCAAGGGGGAGTTTGTTAATGCACTTTAGGTGATAAGTGCATGTCTCCCATTTATTAGGGTCTTTATTGTACTTTGTTGAAAGATAGTCCTAGTTTTATCCTAGGGAAAGTTGTCCCAACTTTATCCTAGGGACAATTGTCCAAGTTTTGTGTCTAGGACAATGGTCAGGGGTTTAAAGCTAGGAACTTTGTCTGAGTTTTGTCTAGGGCAAAAGTTCAGAGTTTTGTGTTGTTTTGTTTTGTCCGGGCTTTCTAGTTTGTCTTGAAAGTCCGGGTTTACCTTGTATATATACCTTTATGTGGAATAGACAAGGTGGCGATTCTGTGTGAAATTCTGTGCACCTAACCCTAATCATTGTGTGTGTTTTGTCTGGCGGCTACTGTGTGTGTGACGTCATTCATCTTCATCATCAAGAATACTCTGTGTATTCTTGATTTCTCTCATAAATCTTTGCATTCTAGTTTCCATCTACAGTGGTTGATCATCAGGTGGATTCCGCACACCTGTTGGTTGCTTTAGCTGAGTGAGATCTTGGATTTGGAGGCCTTTCACATATACAATATTGTCAAAGGAACAATTACACTTTGGTATCATATACTTCTGCTGCATCCGGCATTTGTTAAGCAGCTACAATAGTTGGTTGGACGCGCCATAAACCTGTTGTATCTGGCATATGTTAAGCTGCTATACAATAGTTGGTTTCACTCGCAAGTGTATCTTAGATTATTGGTTAATAAATCGCACATGTATGTTAAAAATGAAAATCTTTCCGTTGCTGTCGCCGTTGTCTTGCTTTTCTTCCACAGTTATTGGCTCCTTCGTTTCAGCACCTTCTCAAAACCAACATTTACATGCAAATAATCACCAAGCAACAACCAACGTTTACATCGGTACGAATTCATGACACCATCAAATGCAAACTCAAAAATAAAATAAAATAAACATTAAAACAGAACTGAACCTTACCTCTGCAGCCTTATCCCTCAACTCAATTTGACTTTCTTCATTTATTATCAAATATAAAGAATCTGTAGATGAAAATCCAGCTAGAAAATATTGAAGTGCAATACTTTTGAACAAAGCAAGTTTTTTTATTTCCAATACAAATCAAATCTAGTGTAGATTCATTAGTACCTTTAATTTTATTATTCTGGATTATAAAAACCAATATCAAATGATTCTACATAAGATGATTTAAAACTACAATCTACAATGACGATTACCGACCTAAGTTCTGATATGGTTTGTGGTAACACCGTTGAGAGTGAGGCAGCCGGAAAGAGCCATTGTGAACTCTAGTTCATCCTTCAACATCTCGATCACTGCTTTTACTCCATACTCACCCTTTGTTGTTAAGCCACACACAACCGCTCACCCAACCTACAATATTAGAAAATATCACCATGTATAATTCTAAGAAAATCGCTAAAATTTTGAGTTTTTTCTCCCATTTGTTGGTAAAATTACCATAACCACTTCGCACCAAGAGCTAAAGCTTTGAATACATCTGTTTCTTGTCATATTCCTCCATCAAATGGAACCTGGTATTCTTCTCTGAACTGCAAGTACCACTTGTAAGCCCTACAAATTTCTTGATCGATGTTGATAATCACAACGTGGTAGGCAAAACTGTGCTCGTGACAAGCCCGCTAACTCGTGCCATAACAACTTCAAAACTTTACCATGTAGCGAATCAAGTCGACCATATGGTTACTTCAAATACACCAACAAAAACCATCATGTCAGACTAAAACAAAGATCAGTGGAGCGATTTGAAGGTCTGATAATGAATACTTAGAAAGCATACATGTAACCTCATTCTCTCAAAGTTGTTAGAGCAGCATCACATACTCATTAAATGAGTATATATACCAAACTAATTCACAAATCAAGCACAAATTCTAATACCTAAACAAAAAAATCGAACCTTATAAAGAACGCGACAGACGGTCACCATAGGCATTTCCGTAATTCCCAATCTCCCGCAGGCAACTCCTCCATCTCCTCCCTCCACGCCTCTGGCTGGCCATATTCCGGGTTCTGTGACTCACACTAGTCTTTTAGGCTTGGGAATCCACCAGAATGTCGAGCGAATCCTAGAAGCCACAGCCGTCACGGTCACCGTCAACCACCACCATGGGTGTCTGGTCAGAGACGTGGCCGGTTTTTCCATCACTGCCGCTCCTCTCTCTCTGTCCATAGCTGCTCTCTCTACCGTTTGCCGCGTCAAAACCAGCCGACCATCATCACCGCCAAGAGGGTGGCCAGCTGGAGACGACGGTTCCGATCCCTCTCCACCTCTAATCTGTCTCTCTCTCTTACTCCTCTGTCTAAACCCTATTCCTATTCTGTGTTCATACTTCATACAGCAAAAGAAAAGGGATGAGAAGTGATGGAAACTTTGTTTGATATGAAATCCCTAACATACCCTTTGTTACTGTTCAAAGACTTCAATTATTAATATGTGTATAATATATAAACTAGGTGTACACCCGTGTGAATACACGGGTTTGTTCTAATAACGATCGGAGTCAAATACTAAAAAACATATTATAATATATTATTTAAATTCTTTGTGTTTGGTTACATATCCAATTATATATAACGAACAAACAGCAACTTCAATAGCCCAAACGAAATATAGATAGAATATTTTAGAAGTCAAGATCTTTGGAATATAGATTCCGCAGCTTGCATCTTTGAATTGCCTTCTGTCATCCTCTTTATGGCATCATCCATCATAGTCCGTGCATCAACTAATTTAACTTCAGCCGCAACCTTTGCCTCTGCAGATTCTGCACGCATCTCGTGCAATGACTTCTCAATCTACAAAGATTATAGTTTAAAAAAATGAAAAGTGGAATTTATAAACTAAATATCAAATAGAACTTTTAACGAAAATACATGCTTACATTGGAAACACATCCCACAGTAATATAAAATTGTTTTTGACGACTTTTGAACCGATTTATCTGTTCAAACCATTACTGTGAACCAATTTTCTAAATTTTCCTAATTTGACCCTTAAAGAGTCCAAATTACAACCAAGATTGTTCCATTAAAAGGTTTAAACTACACTTGGAAATCTAACATTCTGTCCTAGCTGGGACCAAACTGGTTGGGTTCCGGTTTTGACCGTCAACACCCCTAAATTATATGGTTGCGCTATATCGTAACTAAATGCAAATGCTAAAGCAAATTTTGAATTTAGGTTCATTATAGGGAATGTCTCTTTATTTTTGAAATGTCTACAATACCCTTTAAACAAATAACCTAACAACTATAAGCTTCTCTTCTATTGTCATAAAAAAAAACTACTTTTAAGAAGATATTTTTTTTAACAAACCACTAATGAACTTCTTTACGCTCCTACATGTTCTAGTCATGAAACAAAAGTTAACATGCCAAGTCGATTTCCCTTCCTTGTACTTCCAATAATTCCCAACACGCTACCCGTTATTATATCTAAACCAAGTTTGAAAAAGTAAGTTTCTCACACTGAAACAATAAAACATAGTTAATAAGCACTCTTCATTGTGAAACATTAATAGACAAAAGTGAGGGACTAAAATGGCAGAAAACAAAACTATTTAAACTAAAATCAATGGTAAGAAAAAAAAACTATTTGGACTAAAGTGACAATTTTGGTCAAACCTCAGGGACTAAAATGGCAATTTACTCAAAAAAAAAAAAACTTGATGGATTGATGAACCCAAATAAATCATCAGATGAGGAAGAAAAATGAACAATCTAAACCAAACCAATATCATGTTGATTTATATTTCTATTAATTGGCATGAAAAGAAACAAAATGGAAGAACATAAAAAGTGTTTACCTTTACCATGACATAGCAAAATAGGCAACGATGAAGCACGATTTGCAGCTTCCTGCCCTTCAATCTTCTTACTCAGGTCTCTATAAAAAGATAAAACAGACGGTCAAACAACAAAATATATATTTCTTTTCCAAGAAAACTGAAATATACGTATAAACAAATATAGAGGAAAATGGTGAGCGGTCGAACTTTGCACATGGAAGCCAACCACTAAGTCCAACAACCGCATCCAAATGAGTAGAGTACGCGTTTCCATTCCCGAACTTCCCATGCGTAAAACAACTTGCAGAGTATAGAGCGGTTGCCGCCCCCATACTAAATTTAAAGCCCCCTACACCAAGTTTGACTGCAAAATCAGAAGTAAACGAAATAAGAACTACATCAAAACCATAAAAACAGAAATAAGTAGGGCTACAAACGAACCGAATTTTCAGTGAACAGTTCATGAACCATTTGGCAGGAAGTTCGTTTGTGTTGGTTTGTTTAATAAATGAACAAACACGAACAAAAAATTTCATTCATCTAATGAAATGAACGAACTTGAACAGATGCCTTGTTCGTTCATTTATGTTCGTCAACGTTTGGTAACGTGTTCATTTATTTACATTTGTTTAAGTTAGGTAACTAAAATTAGCTTATCATCGTTTGTTTTTCTAGACACTATTTTACGGAAGTAGAAGCGTCTCCAAGAGCTGTGACCAGCTGCCAAAAAAAACGATATGAAAATATGAACACAAAATACAAATCTCAGTCGCTATCAACTGGTACTTTATTCGTGTAGAAACAGAAGAAAATATTACCTTGAACCATTATCACCGAGGCCATGCAACCAGACAATGGCTGCCTGGTGTTTGCCTTTAGGTTTCACCCCATACGTCCGTCCAAACTCAAATGCCCTTCTGGCAGCTCTACCACCTGTGAGAGAAACACAATCAATGTTGCACTTGATTATAAATCGGTAGACGCAACTCACGCAATATATCAGGAGGAGAAAAACTAGCCGGTACCAATAGAAGGGCCGTTGAAGCTTATCACAGATATGCAACCAGCTACAGTAGCCACCTGCGATGAACAAATAAATATAATATAAAAACATAAAAAAAAACTATTCATTCAACTAAATTTACAACTTCTTTAGCAATCTATACATACATATTAATCAAGCTTAATCAAATTTAGGTTTTTTTAAACTTACCTGAGCCAGAGGCAAAATTTCACCACGAACAACATATTTAAATGGTCTTTTTAAACAAAATTTGATAACCCCCGAACAAATATATTTTGATACCCAATTGATAACTTTTGTCATAATATGTGTATAGAAAAAAGCCTAAAGAAGATTGAAATGAGACCATCCAAGCCCACATTAAAAAAAAAGTTGTTAAAACCGTCAGATGGACGCCTAAGAACCCAAATTGGTAATTTAAATAAATATTTTCACGAAAAACGTACCGGATTGTGTCCATAAAAATGAGTGTTTGATAGAGAGAGCTTGAAGGGCGTTTTTCGTCTCTTGTTTGGTTTACATACTCGACAAAAGCAAATCCTCTATGCTTCCCAAACCTTGTTGGAAGCGTTTTCTTACTTAACCTGTAAATGTGTAAGAATGTTTAAAATCATACTCACAAAAGTAAAGAGCATATAATTCTACTTGAATTGGGTTATTCAGTTTGTTATTATTGAACCTGAGATTTATTTCAAACATATTCAAATATAAATAACTCAAAACTGATGCAATTGACCGAAATTTGAATTCGTTATTCGAATTTGATTCAAATAAAACTTTGGGTTTTTTAACTACCAGTTGAATCATTAACACTGATAAATTAAACAATTGACATATTACCTGCTATCAGCATGTTAACACACTTTAGTCCTACTTATCGATATCATTTAAATAGTTGTGGGCTGTTTAAACAGGCCAGAAAACATGGCCTGTTGCTGGACCAAAATGACAAAAACTACACAACACAGCTGTAACAGTAATGGGCCAGCTAATGTGGCTTGGTTCCTTGGTCAATTAATCAATTATTATGAATCAGATAAGGACAAGAAGTACAAAC
This sequence comes from Helianthus tuberosus, assembly GCA_030545235.1. Taxonomy (NCBI): domain Eukaryota; kingdom Viridiplantae; phylum Streptophyta; class Magnoliopsida; order Asterales; family Asteraceae; genus Helianthus; species Helianthus tuberosus. Next base: position 10,022,177 of record CM060450.1, on the reverse strand, counting down.
GTAATTCATGTACAGAAGAAGTTTTAGAAGGTGTATCAGGTATATATAGCGTGCCAGTATTTTACTTTAATAATATCTTTAAATTTAAAGGATCGACATATCACCTTTTGTGCGCATGTGGTGTAGGGGCTTCCTGACAAAATGGGACCAATCGACGACTGCCATTACCAGTCTCTAACCAACCGAGGAGTCTCCGGCTGCTCTTTGTTTAACATATAATAAATCCGGAAACCGAGACCCTAAAAAATCTAAGTAATAAACACCAACATGAGCCCTGGTAGTGTATCTCTTGAATTGCCAAAATCTAAGTAATAAACACCGCATATTCCAACAATCACTCCACCAATGATCGACATAAATGTTCGACTGCATATTGTCACAAGATAACAATTACAAATCAACAATCCATGGCATGATTGAAGAGCTTATCTGCCATAGTTTTTTTTTCTAAAATTATATATAAATAAAACCTTAACAAACCTTATCAACTAATGTAAAACTTTCAATCAAATTTCTTATGAACACCTGTGAAGCTGCACTGAGATCTGAACTGTCTAGCTTTTCGCGGCCTTAATCTGGATGTGGAAAAAAAAAAGAAGTGGACACTAATCTACCAACTGGCTTTTTGCTACTGATCTCCATTGGCCTGAAAAGAAAATCGTACTCAAACGTTAACAACTCGGTAAACTAACAATACAGATGGAAACAATAACTTACACAAAAAACGTACCTATTTTTATTCTCTCGCTTTTATAGATTCTTCTTCTTCTACTTCTTCCTCTTGTTCTTCATCTTCTTCATCACTAACTTCAAATTTAATCTTGCTCGAAGAAGGCATATCATCATGGCGGATCTTCATATTTAATCTATAAAACTTGCAAACATTTAAATTCGTTTCAATCAAATTAACATTTAACATAAGTGCAGTGATAAGTTAGTAAAATTCTTATCAAATATCACATACACTTTATTCCTCTTTCTAATGCTTATGATTCTCAATAAATAAATCAGAGTTTACATCAATAAATCAAAGAAGTGGACACTAATCTACCAACTGGCTTTTTGCTACTGATCTCCATTGGCCTGAAAAGAAAACCGTACTCAAACGTTAACAACTCGGTAAACTAACAATACGGATGGAAACAGTAACTTGCACAAAAAACATACCTATTTTTATTCTCTCGCTTTTATAGATTCTTCTTCTTCTACTTCTTCCTCTTGTTCTTCATCTTCTTCATCACTAACTTTAAATTTAATCTTGCTCGAAGAAGGCATATCATCATGGCGGATCTTCATATTTAATCTATAAAACTTGCAAACAATTAAATTCGTTTCAATCAAATTAACATTTAACACAAGTGCAGTGATAAGTTAGTAAAATCTTTATCAAATATCACATACACTTTATTCCTCTTTCTAATGCTTATGATTCTCAATAAATAAATCAGAGTTTACATCAATAAATCAAAGAAGTGGACACTAATCTACCAACTGGTTTTTTGCTACTGATCTCCATTGGCCTGAAAAGAAAACCGTACTTAAACGTTAACAACTCGGTAAACTAACAATACGGATGGAAACAGTAACTTACACAAAAAAACGTACCTATTTTTATTCTCTCGCTTTTATAGATTCTTCTTCTACTTCTTCCTCTTGTGCTTCATCTTCTTCATCACTAACTTCAAATTTAATCTTGCTCAAAGAAGGCATATCATCATGGCGGATCTTCATATTTACTCTATAAAACTTGCAAACAATTAAATTCGTTTCAATCAAATCAGAGTTTACATCAATAAATCAATTTATCTACACATCAGATTGTATCTACAACTGCATCATATGCTGCTAATTGAGACAATACACAACACAGTTAATAGAACAGAGATTGTACCTACAACACAGTCAACTGCATCATGTTCTTAAATCTTAACTACACTCACTTTGAAAAAAAACACAAACAATAGAACAGAGCTTTCAAGTTTGATTCAAGTTTGTGAAAAAAAAAAAACACAAACAATGAGAATCAGCCTCTGATCAACTTTTCTTAATAAACTAAATTGGCAATTTACCTGGTCCATAGCATATGCCATGACATTAATATGTATCCAAAATTGAACAAAGAACAATCAGAAACAAAAAAAAGTATATCATATTCCTACATTTAGTAACATAAAAGTGTACCTGATGTTTCAAGAAAGGAGCTTTTGCTGCTCTTAATCCTGTTGGGATGCTAAAATCACCTCCTAACACACCTACATCATAAATTCATCAAAATTGTAATAACAACCAAAAACAAACAATAACAAAATAACAAAGTTTGCTAAAAAACACAGAGAATGGCAACTCTTTAACCTTACTATGACAATAAAAATTGTTGAAGGTGGCCTAAACCCTAGCTTGGCCGCTAAATAACACAAAGTTAGAATCGGGTCTTAATACGTATTGATTTACAGAGAAAATGAATGAAGGTATAAATTTTAACCTGATTCATCGAACCTGAAACATTATCATCGGATCTTGATCGCCAAAAAGTTGGTTTTACAACTGGAACCTTAACCGCCGCCATCACCATTGATGTTCAAAGGTTCCAGTCATTTGAATGCGAGTGCAAGTGTTGATAGATTACATAATAAGTAGTTTGATTGTGTGACAGATCGGAGAAGATGATTCATGTAATTATTAGATTTGTTTGTGTGTAAGAACAAGAGAATACTAACCATCGGATAGATCTGTGTCGGCGTTGATGGACTTTGGAGGCAGCAGAAAAAGAAGGAGAAGGAAGAAGAGTAGTCATCACAACACAGTCACCGGATTTCTTGTGCACTAAAGATCTGGATGAGAGAGATAGGATTAATCGGAGCCCAGATTTTAGAGAGTGAGAGTTGAGAGAGAAATGGATTGAGTTGAGATAGGATTAATCGGAGTACCTGATATGCATTATTAAATGCTAAATACATATCCCAATATCTTTTAAATTTCAAATTTTAAAATACCCGCTTAAATAAGATTCCCCATCTCTCTTTTATAAGATTAATATTAACATACATACATTAATTAAATATTAAATTAAATCGAAAATATGACATCAGCGGATCCAATGTGGCATATCTAATATCCTGACACGTAAGCATAGTGAAGTCATGCTCTAAGCTCCTTTAATACATAGTATAGATATAAATCTTACTATATAATAAAAGAAATCACTTTTTGGACACTTGTCATCATATTAGGGCATCTCTTATAGATAATTATTATTTTAATTTAATATTTTCTAATTAACTATAGATAACCCTCCTGTTAAATATTATTTAGTTTAATATCTTATGGATAATTATTATTTAGTTTAATCTTCTTCTCATTTATAATATTATTTAGAGAAAATTACGATTTTGGCCCCTTGGTTATATCACTTTTACCCTTTTAGCCCCAAAAAGAATTTTAAAAAAAGACGTTAGGGGCAAAAAAAAGTTAGAAAAAAATGTTGTAAAATTCTTTTTGGGGCTAAAAGGGTAAAAGTGATATAACCAAGGGGCCAAAATCGTAATTTTATTATTTGATGTATAAAATTAGATTTATTCAATTTGTACAATACACGAGGTTTTTTAAGGATATATATTTTTTATTATTTAGTACAGAAAATTACATTTATTCAAACCGTGTAATACGCATATTTTTAAAGATGTAATTTTTTTATTATTTGGTATATAAAATTACATTTATTCAACTCGTGTAATAAATAGGGTTTTTTAAAGATGTATTATTTAGTAAACAATATTACATTTATTCAACTAGTGTAATACACGTGGTTTTAAAGATATAACTTTTTTAATTTTGTATATAAAATCACATTTATTCAACCTGTACAATATTGTTCTTATAGGTATAACTTTTTATTATTTAATATATAAAATTATATTTATTCAACTTGTGCAATAAAGAATGTTTTTAAAGATATGTTGTTTTATTATTTAGTATATAAAATTTATTTATTTAACTCGTGTAATACACGGAGTTATAACCTAGTTAATATATATATATAATTAATCCAAGTGATGAAATTAATAGTATAATTTCCTCAAAAGCCACACGCAACAACTTGGATCGTAAATCATATTGGCCCTATCGCTTTATTTTGGGTTTTGGAATGGTTAGATTCAATGTATTTCAAATTACCAGTCAGGGGACCGTCATATAAACTTTAATTTCACTATTTTTTTAGTGGTTTTTGGAATGGTTAGATTCAATGTATTTCATATATCATGTTTGCTTTAAGTGAGAAATATAAAGGCAAAAGATCAAATACAAATAATTTTAACATATTAAACATATAAATTTAAGAAAAACTCAAAAAGATGAGGTGATATTTTTGTAATTACCACCAACTATCAAAGTTAAAAAAAAATACCTAAAAAACACAATTTTTTTTAACATTTTTTATTAAAAAATCGCTACATTTTGTTAGCAAAAAAAAATAAAATTGTTTTGCTGCTACTAAAAGTAGCGATTTTTTAATAAAAAATGTTAAAAAAAATAATAATTTGTGTGTTTTTTTTTATTTTTTTTAAATTTTTTAGGTTTTTTGGGGGGTTTAGTTTTTAGCATTTTAGCTTGGGTGGGGGTGTTATGTTTTTGGGAGGGTTTTTTTTTTTTTTTTTTTTTTTTTGGGGGGGGGGGGGGGGGGTTAGTTTTTTTTTTAGGTTTTTGGGGGTGGAGGGTGGAGGGGGGGTTAGGTTTTTTTTAGGTATATTTGTAGAGTAACTTTGATAGTTATTGATAATTACAAAAATGCGACCTTGTCTTTTTGAGTTTTCCTTCAATTTGTATGTTTAGTATGTTAAGATTATTTGTACAAGAACTTTACCCCAAATATAAAACATGGTGTAAACTCGTTTGTAAGCTATTTGAGATCGGCTAATTAAAATACATATATAGTTTAATTTAATTAATAAATATCAAATGGTTCAGGTCAAAACGGTTCGGGTGGAAACGGTTCGAGTCGAAACGGTTCGGGTGGAAATGGTAGGGTCAAAACGGTTCTCGTTGAAACGGTAAGGGTTGAAACAGTTCAGGTAAAAACGGTACGGGTCGAAACGATTCGACGGTGTACGGGTCGAAACGGTTTGGTTTGAAATAATACGGGTCGATCGAAATGGTATGGATCGAAACGGTTTGCGTCTATACGGTTCAGGTAAATAGTACGGGTCAAAACGATTCGACGGTGTACAGGTTGAAACGGTTCAGTTCGAAACGGTACGAGTCGAAACGGTGCGGGTCGAAACGATGCGGGTTGAAATGGTCAAAGATTCCAATGAATTTACTTTAATTCCATCACGATTTTGAATTCCTTTAATTAAAGGAATTTGAAGGAATTCAATGCAAATTCCAATTCCAATTCCATTGTCAACCAAACACGTAAAGATTGAAATTGAGATTCCAATTCCATCAAATTCTGTGAACCAAACATTTTAAGAGATGGAATTCATATTCCAATTCTATTAAATTCCTGCTAACCAAACACGTAACCCTTAGAACTTGAATCCTAGAGACGATTACTTTACTTGCATCCAATTAAACTGTACTTATAAAGAATAAAATAGTTTCATGATTTGCTTTGATTCACCGGACATGGATATTTAGACAAGATATATACACTGCTATGTCAATGGCAATCTCATAGCCTTCCAAAGGGGAGGTTATAGATTCAAGTCTTGCCTAGAGTCAAAGTGCTCTAGGTTGAGCCAGGGGTTTCAATAGTGGGTCTTTTGTCCCGCTCCTCCCGTCCTTTTGTTGCCTCTCCATTTCAAGATGGCCATGGTGTTGTTTAGTTGTTGCTTCTTCTCTATCCCGCACCTGCACCACATCACATTAGCCCAATTTCCTTCATGCTTTCCATCAAGAGCATTTTGTCAACCCTCAAAATGACTTCTGGTTGGGCTAAGTGGCGGACCTACACTATAGAGTGAGCTCCAAAAAGAAGTTCAGTGTAGTTTTTAGACAAATCTCCATCGAATCTTTTAAAAATTCGGCTAAGTCCCCCTGATTACCTCCTAAAAAATACATAATGGTAGGGGTGTGCATGGGTCGGTTTGGTTCGGTTTTTACTATTAACCATAACCATAACCGCTAGATCAATTATGGAGTTTTGGTAACCATAACCAAACATCGGTTATGGTTAATCGGTTATGAAGTCGGTTATGGTTCGGTTTTGGTTAATTTCGGTTAAGTAACCAAGTAAGGTTTGAAGTAAATAGGGTTGTGCACGATTTGAACTTAGCTTGAGCCTATTTTATAAGATAACAGAGACTAAACTTTTTGGTTAAACAACCGAATTGGTGTTCTTTTTAATAAGGTAATTCTCAAACAAAAAAAAAATTATGGACTATCTTAGTTCTTTATCAAAATAAATGGCATCTACATCAAGATCATTTTGTTACTAACATACTTTTATCTTAGTCAAAACCCTTTATATGGTTTTGTAAAACACAAATCCATTATATATAGTTAACATTACAAGTTTGGTTCGGTTTCGGTTATATCGGTTAACCAAAGCTTCATAACCATAACCATAACCGATTGAGCGGTTATACAAAGTTTCATAACCATAACCATTGGTTATATTGGTTATCGGTTATTAGTGATTCGGTTATGTCGGTTATGGTTCGGTTATCGGTTATGGTGGTTAATTTGCTCACCCCTACATAATGGGTCCGTCACTAGTTGGGCACGTTGCACAAGAGCATGTTCATCAAACCCCTTGTTAGAATATCTGTAATGTATAAATGCTGGTTTCATAATGATACTTTTTCATTTTTTATATTTTGTGCTAGTTATTATATTTGGATATTGGATTTGTATCAAGCTAGTCAATATTATTTTTTTAAATCTTTTTTTTAATTATTTCTGATGTCAATTTATGACACTTAAATTTTAACGTGCCATATCAGTCATTGTATAATTAATAAAAAAACATGTTAAAATATATTGTATAAGTGTAATGAATATTTTTATTCATCAAAATACAATTAAGCAATGCTGAACAAATAATGAATATTTTTATTCATCAAAATATAATTAAGCAATGCTGAACAAAAAAGTATTTTTGTTATTTTATTGCTACAGATTACGGGTACAAAAATGGTTATAAATGTCAACGTAATTGGAATGTAACTAGTGGGATTTTCTGAGTGATGTTGTGGGTATTCGGTTAATATCAGTTCGGATTGTTACGATATCAACTTTTGATATTGCAACCAAAATAGAAAACATAAAAGATAAAGTCGTAATATGTCTAAAAGAATATCCACTCATGTTTTATATTTACCGAAAATCATAAAAATGAATATCAATATCTGTTCCAAAATAGTGATACTAATACCGATGTCGGTATAGGTTCGTCACGACGTCGTTACGGTACCGGCAATCAATATAACTTACAGTAACATAAAAATTATAATTTCAACAAAATTTATGTCGCAATGTTGAAAATAAATTAAACATGACGTATTATTATTTTTTATTTAATGAACATAAGTTTTTTAAGAAAAAAGTTATTATTTTTTATTTAATGAACATAAGTTTTTTAAGAAAAAAGTTAGTAAGCAATTAAACAAGTTAAAAGCATAGTGGAATTGAAACTTCAATGAATTATTAAAAAAATTCTTAAAAACTAATTTGTGAAAAAAGCTCGCTTACTTTCAAGTTTCAACTTCAAAGTTTCAATTTCATATTTGGGGCCACTGTATCCACGTATGTCACATTTTTTAGGCCTTTTGGGCCATTATTTTTAGGTGGGCTAGGTTTATTTTCAACGGCTTCCCTTTTCAAATTCAAATTTCAAACGACAAAACGGTATTGAAGTTTTAAAATGATAATTATTAGTAAATTAATGAAATTAGTATTTTTATTTAATACTATAATATCAATAAGTTATTTTTATTTACTAAAGGCCAACTATATCAATCATAACCAGTAGAGTATGATCCAAACATTACTCTTTTAAACTCTTTATTTAAACTAGCTAATCAGGTTAATTTATTAAGCATTAAGCAAATTATAAACTTGTTAGCAGGTCATAAACAAGTTGGTGTGATTGATACTCTTAGTTAAACGGGTTAAATATGTTAACTCGGACATGACCCATTTAATTGACTGAATTAAACATGTCAGCTTAAACATGATCTCTTTATTTACAAACAAGATAAGATAACCCAAAACGTAACTAGACTCCAATCACGTTCGTAATACCATCTCTAAGGGTTCTCTGGGCACCATGTGGGTACCCCACTACCCCTTGCGGGTACGCGGGTTGCCACGGCAACACCGCCGCAGACCCTTAGCAAACACGGATGTTAATCAGTAGTCTTCGTTGAAAGGAGATGAGTGAGAGAGAGAGAGAGAGAGAGAGTTGCAAAGGAGAGGGGGGTGTATCATTCGTGGGTACACCCTCGCTGCCAGCGCGTGTTCCGACAAGTAGTGAACAAAATTGAAGACGTTGCAATCAGTTAGTGGTGTTTACACGCGTTACACCACGTCACCCTAATATCTTTCCTTTAATATTTCATTTTAATCAACAAGATTAGACTGATTTTTGTATCAAAAGGTTAAAAAGACAAAAATAACACACCGATCACCTTTTATTTAGGGTGAGGGTATTGACACACCCCTACTTTTTGAGTGCACACCCCCCAGAGGTGGCATATAGGGCAATAAGGGGAGTATATAATGTGAAAGCAATTAATGTGCCAGAAAAAAGGTTTTGATAAGCCTCTCATTGCCCTATGAGAGGCATATAAGGTTATGGTAGTTGGAGCATTAAACCTTATACGCCTCTCATTGAGCAATGAGAGGCTTATTGGCACGACTTTTGATGAATTTAAAGTATAATTACTGACATGAAAGGAGTTCAGTCTGAAAAAGCGTGAAAGTGACCCATATGACCCTTATCGACCTATACGACCCTTATCGAGCAAAAATGTTTATTTACCCAAGCATACGGGATTTATGGCTTCCAAATTTTTTCAAACTCGCAAAATTCCGATTGAACTCTTGAAGATTCTTAACTAAAAAATTTGGTTGAGACCGTGAAGCATAAAGATGTCGTTTTGGGGCATTGGTAATATTTTTTGCGAAGATTCGAACCAGTCGTACGTCTCCGAAAGCGTTTGGTTATCCGGCGTCGATCGAGGTGAGGAAGAGGTTGTGTCTGTGCCTCGTTGTGATGACGGGGGTGTGCGACCCACGTTACCTGACTTGAACCAGGTGTTTGTAGATGAGGGGGAACCATCTTACATTGCCCAAAGTTATCCGCGACACGAATACGGGACTTACCATTCGTATACGGAAAACAAACACAAGTTAGAGTATGAGGAAGGTGCTAAGGAGTATGAGAAAAATGATAACGAAGTCGAAGAAGGTGCTAATGACTTTGAGGAATATGATAACGAAGTCGAGGAATGTGCTAAGGACTTTGAGGAAAATGATAACGAAATCGAGGAATGTGTAATGCACTTTGAGGAGGTTGTTGACGACGACGAACCTGCTAACGAGGAAGGTGTTCACGGCGACGAGCGTGCTAACGAGGAACCTGCTAACGAGGAAGGTTCTAATGATGAGAAAAAAACAAAAATGTTTGACATAACCGTCAATTACGTGTTATTCGTGTACATAATGTTGATATAATTTTAGAGTGGATAAAATGATTTTGTATACATGTTATTCGTATGTATATAATTTTTAATTAGGTAGGAGAAATCTAGAAAATGTTTGACCCGTCCCGACCTTAACCCGAACCCGACCCGAAATTGTGTCATACATATTAACCCGATTTCGTTATCATTTTGGTGAAATATTATATATGTTCTGGTGAAATATTTTGTTAAAAATAGATTACTTAGGCTTGTAAATGAACCGAACGAACATGAACGAGGCATGTATACTGATTAAAAATAGAAAATGTATGACACGAAATTTCATACAAACCCTAAAATGTGTCATACATATTAACCCGAACCCGATGTTGAACCGAGGGTATTTTGTTTTTGGTTTAATGTTTTTTTCGTGAATGTTATATATTAATTTCATTATGTGGATTTCTAATGAACCTTTTTTTAAGGTATTTGGGTCACTTGAAGAATTGAAGAATTGGGTATACAAAAGAGAAGTTGCGAAAGGCTACGTCATTGTCACCCAACGAACGAGGAAAAAAGGCGAAGGTGCGTCAGCAAGGACAGTGAAGATATGGTTGCAATGCGATCGTGGCGGCGAACCCAAAAGTAAAGCATCCGTTCGGCATTCCGGTAGCAAAAAGGTCGGCTGTCCTTTTAGTCTGATATGGAAACTAGACTCAAGTAGTGGTAGTTGGAGCCTTGTGGAGAAGAAAAACATTCAAACCATGAGCCTGCTGAATTTCTCGAGGGCCACGCGTTTGCTAGAAGGCTGACCCCAGACGAAGAATCACTGGTAGAGAGACTTTATCTGCAAGACATGGAGACTACAAATATACATTTAACCATAAGAAATCAGTACCCACATAGCGTGTGCATTCTACAAGATGTACAAACGTGATTAAAAAGATTAACGAAAAATGTACGGCGATCGAACTCCAATGCAGATATTGGAGAGCATGTTGCAAGAAGAAAGGTACGTTTATTTCACCAGAATGAATCCCTCCACAAACGCGGCCGAGGAGGTTTTTTTCATTCATCCGGACTCGTACAACATGTGGCGTGCATTCCCACATGTGTTGATGATTGATGCTACTTACAAGACGAATGAGTATAAGCTTTCGTTTATTCAAGTTGTGGGTGTGACATCAACACACAAGTCTTTTTGTGTGGCTCATGCGTTTGTCTCTAAAGAAAAAAAAAAAGATAACTTCTTATGGGTCCTGGAGAAGCTCAAAGAATTGTTGGTAGATTGCATGGAGCCACATGTAATTGTAACAGATAGGGATCAAGCTTTGATGAATGCTTGCGATAAAGTATTCCCAAAAGCTTCCAAATTACTCTGTAGGTGGCACATCTCACAGAATATTCTAAAACACTGTCGGGCAAAATTTACGGATGAAGACTGGAAAATATTCAAGCTTTCTTGGTCTCGACTGTGTAATTCTCCCATTCCAACGATATATAATTATAACTTTCAGCAGCTTTTCACGCGACTGGTTAACGACGGACGTGAAGGTACATATTATATTAGTTTACATACATTCATCCATACATATATACATACAAACATTACAAATCATTGTATTCAATATTTTTTTCAGATGTTCTGGATTATTTGTATGATGTGTGGCTAAAAGATTATAAAGAAAAGTTCGTTTCAGCTTGGACTAACACAGTCCCCAATTTTGGTCAACATACAACCAACAGAGTTGAAAGCCAACATTCTAAGTTTAAGAGATACATTAAAGGGCCAAACAACTCGCTCCATAGACTTGTGTGTCTTGTTGGCAAAGTTGTAGAGTCACAAAAGATACAAATAAAACTTAGTTTTCAGGAGAGCAGGTCCGTGCAAATGGGGGACCACAGATTTCCATTTTTTGACAACCTACGCGATAATGTTTCCCAAAAAGCCTTAGAGTTATTGGTTGTCGAAAGGAAGAAGCTAAATGCGTTGAGGGCAGGAGGGGGGACTTGTGGCCACCAGCTTTCTACGGGTTGTGGGTTACCATGTGCTTGTCAGATGGAGTGGTGGGAAAATACAGGTAACATAACAACTATAACATATGTTTCGATCCATAGAATATAATCATCATTATACTTCATGTTTTAACAATGATTCTTGAAAAAACAGGTTGCAAAATTCCACTTGCCGCGATAGATAAATTCTGGACAAAACTTGATTTTTCGACAAAAGAACTTAATCAAGACGAGTGTAATATTCAGGCGGAAATGGATAAACTCACACAACAACTACATACGCAACCACCTCTAGTGTTAAAAAGTATGTTGTCAAAGATGAAAGCGGTGTTGAATCCAAGTATGACTAAGCATCAACTGCCTGAGGTACAACAAGATACTAGGGGCCGCCTACCTACGAAAGTAAAACAACAAAAGAATAAAGATAAACAACCCGAATCACAGAGGAACGACTACACTCAAAAGCCAAATGTGCGACGTAGTCGTTCAAAGAAAACCAAAGAAGAAAAAAATACACTTCCAATTATAGATAAAGACTTTCCACGGTTGGTCGGGCACAGGTACATACGTATATACATACATTTATTTAGAATTCTTTTTCAATTTTTTATTTTTTAATATTTTTTAGTTTTTTATTTTTTTGTCAATTATAGGTACAAAAACTTGATCGAGCGTTTTAAGGATTGGCTTCCATCTAGCTATCGGAGATACATAACGCATATCGAAGATGCCCAACCGGACGGTAACTGTGGGTTTCGATCCATAGCTATGGGTTTGGGGTATGACCAGAAACAGTGGAAGTGGGTCCGCCAAGAGCTACTCGACGAGATGTTCATTAACAAAATGCGTTGGGGGCATATACTCGAATCATTGGACAAGGGATGTTACAAAAATGTGTATCGATCGATAAATTGGTTAAATGTTGAACCTGCATCTATGGCATGCTGGATGTGGTTGCCCTACACAGGGTTGTTGGTGGCTCAAAAATTTGTGGTGATTGTTCAACATTTAAGCAATGGTGTTTGTCAAACTTACTTCCCGATGTTCGATGGACCGCAGGTTTACCCGAACCATTCCATTTTAACGATTGCTTATGTCGAAGATAGCCATTTCATCATGGTTAAGTTAGCAGATGATAGCCCGATGCCAGTACCAAATGGACTTTGGAATATATACCGAAGTATGGAAGCTATGGAATGGGAGACAATGTACATGTCTCGTATTGCACAGGGTATGGCGTTACTACGTAGTAATAGAACTCGACCAAAAGAAGTTATTGACTTGTGTTAGGTGTAGCATCCGTGAAACATAGTGTACGCATCGAACTTATTAATGTTTCTCTTTATTATAATTTAAATATATTGTAACATCCGTCAAATATAGTGTACGCAACAATTTTTTTATAATTTTTTTTTAATTAAAGTGCTTCATATAAAAGAAAAGAGTACAAAATAAAAGAAAACTAATGTTTTAAAGGGATTTAAATTTGTTGACTCAAACTAAAAATGAAATCTATTTTTTTAATAAAAGGAATTAATTTTAATATAAATAAATGAATAATAAAAATATTAGAATTACACAAATAAAAAAGGGAGGGGTCCTTCTGTATTGGACCGGCCTCCCCCGGGATTCGAACTCGCACAACTCGCATAGAACACACAAGCCTTAACCAGTTTAACCTCCTGTACAGGAGCTGATAAATTGGTTATAGTATAACCTTTATACACTTCATACGCCCCTCATTGATTCAAAACTCTATCCGCCCCTTATTGCCCTATACGCCCCTCATTGATTCAAAAAGGGAGGGGTCCTTCTGTATCGGACCGGCCTCCCTCGGGATTCGAACTCGCACATTTCGCATAGAAAACAGCCTTAACTAGTTTATCCTCCTGTACAGGAGCTGATAAATTGGTTATAGTATATCCTTTATACACTTCATACGCTTTAAACCCAACAACTCCTATAAGTTGCTCATTGAACCATACGGCTCTCATTGAACACAAACACTTTCCCAACTTCAATAAAGGGATAAACTAGATCTAAAATTTGAAAATTCACACACTAAAACACCAAGAACACACACACAAACGCTCTGGACCACACGATTTTCACAAGACAAACTCTAGACCACACGATGAAGGTTAGTTTGTTTTCCAAATTTTATTGCTTAATCTTCAACCTTTTTTTATTTTTTTGTTTTATTTCCGCCGTTTGTGGTGGTGTTGGGTTTGACAGTGGTGTTGGGTTTGATGGTGGTGGGGAATTGACTGTGGTGGGGAATGACGGAGGTGGGGGATTGACTGTGGTGGGGAATGACGGCGGTGGTGATTGACGGCAGTGGTGGCTGTGGTGGTGGCTGTGGTGGTGGTGGTGGTTGTGGTGGTGGTAGTTGTGGTAGTGGTTGTTATGGTGGTGGTGGGGGTGGTTGTTGTGTTGGTGGTTAGGCGGGTGTGGTGGTAGTGGTGGTGGTGTTGGTGGTGGTTAGGCGGGTGTGGTGGTGGCTGTGGTGGTAGTGGTGGTGGTGGTGGTGGTGGTTAGGCGGGTGTGGTGGTGTTGGTGGTAGCGTAACCCTAGCCGACCCAGACCCGACACGTTTGCCGGGTCTAGACTTATATCATCGTTTTTTTTAAATGTGCATATGTTATTTTTATTATTATATTTATTATTTTTAACAATATATTTTCGGATGTCGGGTCTAATGCTATAATTGTATGTTTTATTAACAGTATATCAAAAGTCGGTGTTTCGACGGTGGTGGTAGCGTAATCCTTATGGAGAAGTACACTGCGTTCATATTTCAGATTCAAACGCTTAACTGCGTTCGTATTCCAGATTCATGCACCAGAAAGTCCATCAACGACAATGCTTCTGCACCCACAGTCTGTGACGGTGGAAGTAGATATTTACCGGTGACTGTGAGGGTGAACTGGAATGTTCTTCCACCTTCACCAACGACAATGCTTCTGCGTCAGAAACCTCGAGGGAGAACTCCTTCTGTACGGATTGGTTCTTCATGCTGTGGAACCGGTTACTGAGATATCTTCTGCAACAACGAGGGAGCACCAGATCAGGTCGGAGGTTCTTCATGTGGTAATGGGGAAGCGGAAAGCACGTTTACCGTGGAATGCATCCTTAAACTTGATAGCAACAATATGGTGACCGAATAGAGATCTGAAGAACCGATACAGTTTGCAAGAATTTAAGAATATGTAACAGTTAGCGATTTAGGGTTTAGGGTTTAGTCGTTACATTTTGTATTAAAATGACATATTTTGTGTATTAATATAAAACGATTTTTCGTGTATTTATTGCGTTATGGTTAATAAATGACAAGTGAAAAAATAATTAAAGACATAATAATAATTGATAAATAAAAAATTTGACATTTTATAATACACAAAATTCATTTCATAAAATATCGTCATGGGTCAAAGACCGTACCCGGCCCGACCCGTTTGCCGGGACTAGATATAACATCGTTTTTTTTAATGTGCATATGTTTTATAATTACTATTATTATTATTATTATTTGTTATTATTATTATTAGTATTATTATTATTATTATTATTTATTACTGCTGTTATTATTACTATTATTATTAATATTATTATTATTATTATTATTATTATTATTATTATTATTATTATTATTATTATTATTGCTAAGTTAACTGGATGATTGTCTGATGTCGGTACGAAATGGACTTTGAAATACCTCACCGACGTATAGAAGATATGAATGGGTGACAATGTACATGTATCGTATAACACAGGGTAGGGCGTTAGTAGATAGTAATAGAACTTCACGAAAAAGAATTTGTTAACTTGGCAAAGGTGTAACATCCGTGAAATATAGTGTATGCAACAATTTAAAAAAAAATATTAATTAGGGTGTTTTATAACATAAAAAACCCTTAATTACCACATAAAATTGTTAAAAAAAATTAATTTCATATGAGTCGTATAGGGCAATGAGACCCATATGCTCATTGATCAACAAGCCTCCCCTGGTTGACACCTTATGAGTGTCTCATTGACCAAAAAGCCTCCCCTGGTACTTTTTGGTCAATGAGACACTCATAAGGTGTCAACCAGGGGAGGATTGTTGATCAATGAGCACCATATAGGAGTTGTATTTGGGTCTCATTGCCCTATACGACTCATATGAAATTAATTTTTTTAACAATTTTATGTGGTAATTAAGGGTTTTTTATGTTATAAAACACCCTAATTAATATTTTTTTTTAAATTGTTGCATACACTATATTTCACGGATGTTACACCTTTGCTAAGTTAACAAATTCTTTTTCGTGAAGTTCTATTACTATCTACTAACGCCCTACCCTGTGTAATACGATATATCTACTAAAACCTTTGCCAAGTTAACAAATTCTTTTTCGTGAAATTCTTTATTGTTGTTATTATTATTAGTTATTATTTTATTTATTATTATTATTATTATTGTTATCATTATTATTTATTGTTATTATTATTATTTATTGTTGTTATTGTTATTATTTATTGTTGTTATTTATTATTATTATTATTGTTATTGTTATTATTATTATTATTATTTATTATTGTTATTATTATTATTATTATTATTATTATTGTTATTATTATTGTTATTATTTATTATTATTATTGTTATTATTTATTATTATTATTATTATTATTGTTATTATTTATTATTGTGATTATTATTATTATTATTATTATTATTATTATTATTATTATTATTATTATTATTGTTGTTGTTGTTGTTAATGTTTATTATTTATTATTGTTACTATTATTATTGTTATTAATATTATTGTTATTATTATTATTTATTATTATTATTGTTGTTATTGTTATTATTATTTATTATTGTTATTATTATTATTGTTATTATTGTTATTATTATTATTTATTATTTATTATTATTATTGTTATTATTTATTATTATCATTATTATTATTGTTATTTATTATTATTATTATTATTGTTATTATTATTATTTATTATTGTTATTATTATTATTTATTATTATTATTATTATTATTATTATTGTTGTTGTTGTTATTGTTTATTATTATTATTATTATTATTATTGTTATTTATGTTTGTTATTATTATTTATTATTATTATTATTATTATTATTATTGTTTTAAAGGGATTTAAAATTGTTGACTCAAACTAAAAATGAAATCTGTTTTTTTTTTAATAAAAGGAATTAATTTTAATATAAATAAATGAATAATAAAAAATGTCAAATACAAAAGGGAGGGGGACCGGTCTCCCCCGGGATTCGAACTCGCATAACTGGCATAGAACACACAAGCCTTAACCAGTTTATCCTCTTGTTCAGGAGTTGATAAATTGGTTATAGTATATCCTTTATACATGCTTTAACAACAACTCCTATACGGCCCTTTTTGCCCTGTACGCCCCTCATTGATTCAAAAGCTACTTTTCAGCCCATATGACTCGTATAGCCCAATGAGACCCATATCCACCTACCTTTTCTGAAAAGTTGACAGGACATTTATGACACCCACTTGCATATGCCTCTCATCGACCCATACGGGTCTCATTGAAATTCAGTTTCACCTTCCTTTTTATACTTTAACCGAGAACAAGTACATATCCAAATAAAAAAGTTATTTTTTGAACGAGTTCCGGACCAACGATGACAATCCGGAAGGGGACCGCACACGTCTCTCGTATAGTTTTTGCTCTCGTATCGGTCTATATGGTCGGAATATTCAAGGTTTGTTTACCCTTGTTTTTTTATGGTTTTATTTTGGCGGTTTGTGGTGGTGTTGGGGTTGTGGTGGTGGTGGTGTTGGGGTTGTGGTTGTGGTTGTGGTTGTGGTGGTGGTGGTGGTGGGGGTGGGTCGGCTGGGGTGGTGGTGGTGGTTGTGGATCGGCTGGGGTGGTGGTGGTGGTGGTCGGTAGGCTGTGGTGGTGGTGGTGGGTCGGCTGGGGTAGTGGTGGTGGTGGTGGTGGGTAGGCTGTGGTGGTGGTGGGTATGCTGGGGTGGTGGTGGTGGTGGTGGGTAGGCTGTGATGGTGGTGGTGGTGGTGGGTCGGCTGGGGTGGTGGTGGTGGGTAGGCTGGGGTGGTGGTGGGGGTGGGTCGGCTGGGGTGGTGGCGGTGGTGGGTCGGCTGTGGTTGTGTTTTGTTTTTTTTGTTTTTTTTAATTTTTACAATATATTTTCGAATGCCGAGTCTAATGCTAAATTGTATTTTTTATTAACAGGATATCGAAAGTCGGGGTTTTGACGGTGGTGGTAGCGTAATCCTTATGGAGAAGTGCACTGCGTTCATATTTTAGATTCAAACGAGTACCTGAGCTCATATTTCAGATTCATGCGCCGGGACGTCGGTCTAGGGTGAGGTGCTTAGCGGCGGGGGATGCATACACAAATAGTTCTAGTGGACGAAGCAAAGAGACCGTTATGTATCTGAATCAGGTTCTCAAACAAACCGTGAAATCGAACAGTTTCTTCGTAGATTCCGTCCGGTTTAAAAGCTGGTTCAGACGCGTGATGGTATATGGTGGTCACGGAACTACCGGGTGTCGGTAGATGCTGGTGACATTGCCTTGTATTTAAAATCTCAATTGATGAAGGGTTTGTCATAAGAACAAGTTCATCAAATTCATCATATTTTTCATGCATTTCCATTAGCCACAGTTGTACGAAGAAACTGTTCGATTTCACGGTTTGTTTGAGAACCTAATTCTGATACACAACGGGTTCGTGTGAATCTAAGTAATAATATGTAATAGTTAGCGATTTAGTGTGTAGGGTTTAGGGTTTCGGCTATGTATTGTATTACATTTTGTATGAAAGTGTTGTGTTTTGTGTTATTTTATCAAAGAATGTTCACTTACATTTGCGTTATGGATTATAGAGAATTTGACGTTTTATAATAACACTTGATAATTTATTATTGTTATTGTTATTATTTATTGTTGTTATTGTTATTATTTGTTGTTGTTATTTATTATTGTTATTATTATTGTTTATTATTATTATTATTATTATTATTGTTATTGTTATTATTATTATTATTATTTATTATTGTTATTATTATTGTTTATTATTATTATTATTGTTATTATTATTATTATTGTTTTTATTATTATTATTATTATTATTATTATTATTTATTATTGTTATTATTATTGTTTATTATTGTTATTATTTTTGTTATTATTATTATTTATTGTTGTTATTATTATTATTATTGTTGTTATTATTATTATTATTAGTTTTATTATTATTATTATTACTTTTATTATTATTATTATTGTTTTAAAGGGATTTAAAATTGTTGACTGAAACTAAAAATGAAATATGTTTTTTTAATAAAAGGAATTAATTTTAATATAAATAAATCAATAATAAAAAATGTCAAATAAAAAAGGGAGGGGTTCTTCTGTATCGGACCGGCCTCCCCATGGATTCGAACTCGCACAACTCACATAGAACACACAAGCCTTAACCGGTTTGTCCTCCTGTACAGGAGCTGATAAATTGGTTACAGAATATCCTTTATACACGCTTTAACAACAACTCCTACAGGCCGCTTTTTGCCCTATACGCCCCTCATAAAAATGAATAATAAAAGGAATAATAAAAAATGTCAAATAAAAAAGGGAGGAGTCCTTCTATTTCGGACCGACCTCCCCCTAGATTCGAACTCGCACACTTCGCATAGAACACACACGCCTTAACCAGTTTATCCTCCTGTACAGGAGCTGGTAAATTGGTTATAGTATATCCTTTATACACGCTTTAACAACAACTCCTATACGCCCCTTTTTGCCCTATACGTCCCTTATTGATTCAAAAACTACTTTTCTGGTTTGACCAAATAGTGAATAGATCTAAAACTTTTAAACCCCACACACTAAAACATCAAGAAACACACATTGTCTCTCTCGTATAGCTCGAATTAGAACGTATCAACCTATACGGTCCATATTTTCATAAAAGGTTAGTGTATTATTTCATCTTTCCTTTGTTTATTTTGTTTTTTTTTAATTATGGCAAGTGGTGTTGGGTTTGACGGTAGTGTTGGTGTTGGGTTTGACGGCGGTGTTGGTGTTGGGTTTGACGGCGGTGTTGGGTTTGACGGTGGTGGGGGATTGACGGCGGTGGTGGTGGTGGTGGTTGTTGTGGTGGTAGTTGTTGTTGTGGTGGTTGTGGTGGTGGTGATTTGTCGATTATTTAGATGTTAATTTGTTAGAAATTTGTTACAAGTTTATAAAAATTGTAAAAAGTTTATAATATGATACGTATTATATATTAATTTTTGCAGATATGTCATCAGACGAGGAGGAGTTTGGTGCGGTACAGGTGGCTGGATTCGATGAGATGGCCGGGGGTGATTGTTTGGGTATTCCCTATATGGACTACCCGAACAATTCTAGGGAGTATAAACGTTTTAACAGGTTGCGACAAATGAAGGTGGGTCGGCAGAGGGCGTTGTCATGGGAAGCTTTACGGGAGGTCGGGGAGGAGGAGAGAGCCCGGGGTTTGATCAGGGAGAATTCCCCGTGGGATCGCATATTTTCGATGGCGGCTGGGCCGTCTTATAGGACCATGATGGTGGAGTTTCTGTCCACCTTCGTGTTTCGTCCACGGCCAGCTGACCGGCCCAATTCGGATATGGACGATCCGAACGTGGAAGCACCGCCTCCCAAGGTATCTTTCTGTTTGTTCGGGCAGTGACAAAATTGGTCGCTGCGTCAGTTTGCTGTTGCCACAGGGTTCTATACCGATGATGAGTTGGTTCAGGACATCTATACCACCGCGATTTGGGCTATGTCTGATGATCAGTTGTTTGCTTGGTGGCCTACTCTATGTCCTGTACCCTTCGGTAAGAAGGCCCGAGTTTCTGAGATTCGTGACCTACTCGTTCGCTACATACACCGCTGCATTGCCACGTTGATCTCTGCGCGTGGCAAAAGCAACGAGTGGGTCACGAAGGTGGATCTGTTCTTTCTGTACTGCTTATATACGGGCACGCCGTGCGCCCTCCATCGCTGTCTGGCGGAGTATTTCGCCTCATACGGAAAACGGCAGAGGCGTAGCCGTTTGATTGGAGGGGCGTTTATCACGCGTATTGCCTAGCATTGCGGTCTGTATTACCCATTCCTTGACGATATGCCGACCCCAACACCACACGAGCTCTTAGATCTTAGAACGATGAGAGGGATGAAGATTGCGATGAACTTTCCGGATATCGGGCATCGGTTTGTTGACGAACACCAACAGATTTATGAACCCCAACCAATAGTCCACCAGGCACTGCTCGAGGCTGGGGAGGTGGAGATGCCGCATATTGCTGACGTGCCTGCTATGGATGGAGACATGGAGCCTCAGGTTGACCAGGGGCATCCGCAGGAGCCGCCACAGATTCCACAACGCGTTTATCATGCAGTGCGGTTGCCTCAGTCCACCCAACGTCTCCTTGAGAGGCTGGTGGCGGGTCAGGATGGTATCATGGCCAGCTGGACACAGCAGTTTCAGCGGATGGACAGGCGGATGGACCGGATGGAGGATTTGATGGAGTGGGTGATGGCTAGTGAGGCCGAGATACGTACCCAGGCGGGGTTGCCGGTTCGACCCCCGCCACATCCACGAGTGTATCCGGTTTTCGACATGGAGGCAGGTCCGTCCGGGACGCAGGCAGGTGGTGGGGATGATTCTGACGACAGCGATGAGGAGATGGAGGATTAGTAGTTGTATTTGTTGGGTGAATTTTATTTTGTTAAACATTTGTGGGCATGTATGAACAAATATTTATTTCTTTTTGTTTATTTTGGTATGTTTAAACATTTGTAACTTGATGAATATTTCTTCGTTTTGTTATTTATGCTTAGTCGACTTATTTTAAAAAACAACATTTTTTTAAAAATGTTGGTGCACTACATCTGTCGACTTAGTCTTGGATCGAGTCTTACATTGTATTGTATAAATCAGGGCACATTTTACGAAAAAATCAGTATTGTATAGTGTGTTAGGATCTGATTTCGCTTATAGGGTTGCATGAGGTTTCGCTTGAGTGGTCATGTCACTGGAGCGAAATCATCTAAATCAGATTTCGCTCATGTGAACATGTACCTTGGAGCGGAACCTGAAACACTATATATAGTGACCTCTGGAGCGAAATCAGTAGTGATCTTCTTGTATTCCATGCCGAAGCTCTGCCGGTGTGAAGACTGAACTGTAATCGTTGTCAAATCAATCAAGCAATAGTTTAAAGCTATTTCTATCTACGTTTCTTGTAATTCCGCACCTGAAACATAGAAGAACACCTCTGAACCGACTCGGTTAGGTCGAAACACGATCCTACAATTGGTATCAGAGCTCAGGAGGAGGAGTTCTGCAGAAATTAGCTGGATTTTATCGATTTTTCTTGCTTCTACACCTTCTTTTATCATTTCAGAAAGTTGTACCGGTTAGATTTGGATCAAATTTGGACAGAACATAGACAATTGAACATTGACAAACCCTAGAAAATTTGAGATCAAAATTCGAACTAGAAATGGACTAAAATTGGTTCGAAAGGGGTATCGCTTTTACGGACACAGTGTGATTTCGCTCCTGTGTCACTGAGATTTCGCTTGAAGGACAACAGATCAACTAGGTTTCGCTCCTGTGACAGTGTGATTCCGCTTCTAAGTACATTTAAGGTTTCGCTTGAAAAGAAAATCTGAGGTTTCGCTTCAAGAACAATTTGGGGTTTCGCTCAAAAGAACAATTTGGGGTTTCGCTCGAAAGGACAATTTGAGATTTCACTTTTGTGTCATAGTACATCTGATTTCGCTTTTAAGTCACTGTTTTTGAAATACGTGCTAAGTCATCATGGATACTGAATTTTACAACGCGTTTGCAACACCGACTGGTCCATCATCAATTGCTCAAGCCATGAACCAGGAAAATGAGACGGGAACCACTCAAAAGCCTCCAAAGTTGATGAGTATCGAAGAATACTACGGGTGGAAAGATAGATTTGAGAATTGGGTTCAGGCAAATCATCTGAGGTCTTGGGAATGTATTCTGAAGAAATATGTGTTACCTCGTACAGAATTGGGAGTTCTCAAAGAGTTATCAGAATTTACTGATTAGGAACGGGTTATGTACAAAGCTGAAAAAATGATGATCAGTCTGTTACAGCAAGCGATCAAAGAAGACATATTCATTTTGTTACAGCATGACAAAACTGCTAAGTCAATCTGGGATGCTCTTAAAGTCAAATTTGAGGGAAGTGAGAACATGATAAAGAGTAAGAAAGCGCTGCTCAAGAAAGAGTTTGATTTGTTTAGCAGTCTACCAGGTGAAGATACAAAGAAGCTGATTGAGAGATATTGTCACCTTGTGCGATCGATGTCAATGTTAAGTATTACCAAAGATCGTGAAGAGTGGGTAGACAAGCTTGCTGATGCTTTACCACAGAATGAATGGGGAACATATTTGATGATTTTGAAAAACACGGGTGTTTATGATGGGTTGACTATATCTCAGTTCATTGAAAAAATTGAGAGTCAGGATCTAGAACAACAGAAGATCGCTAGAATGAACAGTTCAAGTGGTCAACAAGATGTGAAAATGTACTACAAAGGTAGTATCATTCCGACTCCTGAAATTGAGAGAAGTCCAAAAATTCAAACTGCTTTTAGTGCTGGGGATTCGTCAGATAAAGTTGATCAGAGTTCAAACAAAAGCAGTTGATTTACATCATTTCCTAGTGTTAATCCGAAAGAGTCAAATACAAGTTTTCAATCTCAGAGTACAAAGACAGGAAATGGTTATGTGATTCAATGTAACATCGCTCTAAACCTTCCAGAAGGTCAAAGTTTTTCAGAAGACACTGCAAAAGACCACATGGCTCTACTTGGTTCTGTGTTGTTATCTTATGAAGGTCTTGTAGCTGGTCGAATTGGAAATCCTATGCTCACAAAGGAGGATTACGATCAAATAGACGCCGAAGAAATGGAATTAATGGATATCAAATGGTGTCTTGCTAGTGTTTTGAGACGTGCAGAGAAGTTTAAAACAATTACCGGGAGAAATGATTTTCTTGATGCTCATGTATCTACTTTAGGTTTTGATAAATCTAAAGTTACTTGTTTTCGATGCAGGGAGAAAGGCCATTTCAAGCGGGGGTGCAAGAATAGAGAAACTAGTGGTGCTCAGAATCCATTCGGAAAAGATGACTATTATCGGAAAGCAATTTATCAACAAGTTGGTCAACAACAAGAACCTCAGACAGCTCATGGAAGAAGAATTGAAGATTCTAAAAGAGCTTGTGTTGTGGATTTTGATTGGAGCAATTATATTTCTTCTGATAGCAAAGCCTGCATAGTTGATCAGGATGATGAGATACTACCTGAAGGCTTTAGCTGGAATATGTTTGCAGATGAATATGGAAATTTTAAAGCTTTCATTGCCAAGATTGTCAGAGAACCAGACATGTTTGTCACATGGATGAAGTCTATTGGAGAGACTGTAAAGAGTGTGAAAGAAGAGTCTGTTGTTTCTGATGAAAGTTCAGAAAGTGATGATGATAGTCTGAAAAATTTTGAAGAAAGTGTGCAGAATGATGTTATTTCAGAAAAAGAAGTTACATTTGATCAAACACCATCTGATTCTGGTGTATCAGATGTTGATTCTGATAAATCTGTACAGTTTGATCAGTCACCAATCGATAGCAGCAGTGATAATGAGGAAGAGAAACATATCAATGTTGCAAAATCTCATCTTTCTCCTGAAAGTTTTCATTTCTATTTTGCAGATCGTATGAAGAAGCTAAAGGAGAAAAGAGCTGAAAAAGAACAAAAGGAAATAAAGATTGAAAGTGTTGCTGAGAAGAATGTTGAAACTGATCGAGTGAAGGTAGAAGAAAAAGTGATCGAAGTTGAAAAGATTATAGAAATTGAGAAGATTGTTGAAGTTGTCAAGCCTTGCACAAAGTGTCTGGAATCATGCAAGGAATGCATAGAAAAAGATGAGATTATTGCTGAGTATGAGAAGAAGAAAGAGCAGTTACTGTTTAATCTCAACTATGTAAAAGAATCTTATGATGTCTTGAACAAAACAGTAACTGGTCTTCAAAAGACAAATTCAGAAAGAGAACAAGCACTAACGATGATGAATGCTGTGATGATGTCAAAGCAGAAAGCCATAAATTTTTACATCAAAGAAAGTGCCAAATGGAAACAAGAGTTGGAGACAGAAAAGATTGAGAATGAGAGAATTAGACGATTACTTCAAAGTTATTCTAGTTCTGATTATCTCATTGATCGTATTTACACAACTGTTGCAGGTATGGAAACTTTTCAAGATGAGAAGCCAAAAAAGAAAAAGAAAGATTGTGGTAAGAAACCGACTGTTAGCTATAACAAGTGTCCACCTCCAATTTGGGAAGGGTATTCTCCTAGAAAACCAAACGAGGAGCAACTTGAAAAAGCAGTCAATATACAGTTAAAAACCGACACAACTGATGTTTTACCAGATAATATTGATGTCACGTTTACCTCGTCTGATACTGATCATGAGTCTGAGTTAATCAAAAAGGTGGTCGATCAGGTGTTGGATACTGAGGAGGAATCTGAGTCAAAGTCTGAGTCTGGAGGGTCAAATTCGTCAGTCAACAGTCCAAAGTCATCGGTTAAACGGTCTTATAGTAAAGAATTTTTATTATCAAAAGCAAATTTGGATGATGAAACATTTGAAGTAGTATACACTTTAAATGATTCGGACAAATTATACTCTGATAAAGAGTTTCCAATAAGAAGTGTTCGTTTTGACATGATTAAAAAGGTTTTCAAAATGACAGAAATTAATATTTCTGAAATAAAAGATTTAAATCTTATTGAAAAACCTAAAAAATACACTTCAAGAGTTCAACAACGTCTAAACAAGAAAAAGGGCTACAATTCTGGTTCTGTTTTTCAAAAGAAATCAAACCAAAATCGTAGTTACAAAAAGAAAGGATTAGGTTTTGTTCCACCAGAAAATCATAAAAATTTAAAAAATTCTAAAATAAAAACAAAATTTGTATCAGGTGGAAGCTCGGAAGAAGAATCAAAGAAATCATTCTGGAGACAGTCAAATCAGGAATTTCTTGTTGAAAAGAAGAAGAATGGAATAGATTTGTGTTATCAAAGAGAGACTATAACCTGTTACAAATGCAATGAAGTTGGTCATATTGCATGAAATTGTCAGAAAAATGCCAAGCCAAAACAGGGAGTTTCTAACAAGTTGAAAGAAAAGGTTATTGATGTTGAACCACCAACTAACAGACTTAAAATTTTTGAAAATTCAACTTATGAGGTTGGTGAGTGTTCTAAAAAGAATTTTTATAAAAAGAAAGAAAAAGACAATCAAGTATGGGTTGTTAAGAAAGAGAATGAGAAAGCTGGTAATAAATCTGGTTCCACAAAGCTAGAAAAGCCACAGGTTGATGAGAAAATTTCAGTTGATGATGAATTTTCATCACTGAAATTTGAAAAAGTTAAACAGAAAATTGGAAAGGTTGATATTTCAAATCAGTTTTATACTGAGAAAACTGAATTTGATGTTGAAAAAACATTCAATAGGAATGTTAAGAAAATTTTTGGGAAAATGTTGAATGGGAAAGAAAAGGGGGTAAAAGATTTTTATGCAAATAAAAAGGCAACCTACAACCCCACTGCACAAGAGTTGAAAGCCATCAAGTCTGAAAAGACTTGGATGGAAGTTTGTTTTACATAAAGTCTTAGGACTTTGCCGGAGATCCAAGTTTGTAATCGTGGATCAGGAATCGGCATTATTCTTGAAAATTGTTTGTTTGAGATTTTTCAGGATAATTGTGAATTGCCGGAGCTTTCAGGTTGGTAAGTGCAAAGCAGGAATCGGCATCTTGTTTGGTAAACTGATTTAAGTAGAGGTTCATTCCTACTAATGGTTTGTGTGAAGATTTTCATTCACAAATGGTTAATCAAGGTCATTAGATTGAACTTGATTGGTCAAAGCTTACAATTGGTATTTTGAAAAACAATATGATGAATCATGCTCCTAAAATTGATAAAAACAAAACTTATTTTCCGGAAAAATCATTTTGATTAAAACAAACTTAAGTGTTTTGAAATCTTAATGAGAAAATAGTTTTGTGAAAGGGGGAGTTCTGATTGTTTATGCCAAGTGGATGGCGATTTGATGTGATTTGATATTAGTTGTCAAAGTTTTGTACGGTTCGTTTTATGTTTACAATTGGGTCAAGTGTAGTTTTCAAATTTCCTAAAATGTGTTTGCATTTTAGGGGGAGTAGAAAATTTCAGAAAATCCAAAAACATTTGAAAATTTGAAAAAGACAAAAACATTGAAAAAATGCAAAAATGAGTTTTGGTGTATAAAAGAGGAAATGATAGTATATCAGTGGACTATCACAACATGCTAAAGAAATGGAATGTTAAAATGTAATAAACGATCTTACTAAAGATGTGACGGTAGGCTCAGCTAGACTAGTAGATTTGCGATAACGATACAAACTTAAATCAAAAAGCCTAGTTCTAGTGGGAAACATGGTCGAAAGCATAGTACTTAGTTTTGTCCTTCTTGACTGTGTGCCTGCTCAGTAATTGCTGAATGCCAAAAGCATAAAACTGGTTAAGTTTGTGAACTTTCACAACTTTGCTAAAAAGTCGCTGTGATTGTGCATTTCATTTTGCAAAGATTTAAACTTGTTTTATTTCTTTATTTTGTTTATGCATCGGATATCCTCCGCGTATACATGAGTATCGACCTGGATGTTGTTGCCTAAACGTTCTGCTTTATTTTATTTGGTGTTTCGTTTAAGCTTTGGATCATCTCTGCGTATACGAAAGTATCGACCTGATGGTTAAAGCCTAAACAACTTAAATTTGTTTTATTTTTCTTATTTTGTTTAAACATTGGACTTTCTCTGCGTATCGAAAGATCGACCTGATTGTTAATGTTTAAACATTCTGCGTTGTTTTTGCACAAATCATAGTCGATAAAAGTTTAAAAGTATTACTTGAGTCAGTGTATTATATGATGAGGGGATATGCTGAGATCGTGGGGTCCATAAGATCTTAGTGCTATCTTAATATATCTTAAAGTATCGGTAAGTAAATTGAAAGTTTTTAGATTGAGTTTAAGTGGACAACAATATCGTCAATCAATGTGAATCGTTTAGAACTTAAAATGTTTAAAGCTTAATGGTGTTGGTGATATGTTTCAAAACTGATATGATCCTCTTGCACAATCTCACAAAAATAGTATCTGTAAATATTTCTTTACTGTTTTTTATTTCATTCAAAATACAAAAAGATTTTAAGTGTGTTTTAGCATAAATTTTTTTGAAAAAGTCAAAAAGATTTTAGACAACTGATATTGGTAAGCTGATTGTCAAAGTTCCAAGTGCTAAACATGATGACATTGTTGTGAGGGGGAGTGTGTTTTAAAATTGTCAAAATGAATTTTTGATATGATGAAGAGTGTTTGTTAGTGCACATGTTTATGAGAGAGAGTCATCTGATTATATCAGAATGTTGGTGCATTTAAATTGTTAAATTTAGAAATCTTATTTCTGGGTTGAATATATGCAGGTTTAGCCAGGTTTCGATCTTGATATTGTGAAAGCCAGATTAAGATCCTGAAGATTTTACTGAAGAACAAAGGAATTCCAGTAAATTGAGAGTGGGAGTTTAAAGTTTTTTAAAACAGATATTTTTGAGGGGGAGTCTGTTGGTAAAACAGAGAGATAAAAGCCCAAAGACAGATCAAGACTGAAGAACTGAAGATACAGTTTTGTCGTGACTCGATCAGTCGACTCGTCAATATCTGAGGGGGAGTCTGTTGGTGCACTACATCTGTCGACTTAGTCTTGGATCGAGTCTTACATTGTATTGTATAAATCAGGGCACATTTTACGAAAAAATCAGTATTGTATAGTGTGTTAGGATCTGATTTCGCTTATAGGGTTGCATGAGGTTTCGCTTGAGTGGTCATGTCACTGGAGCGAAATCATCTAAATCAGATTTCGCTCATGTGAACATGTACCTTGGAGCGGAACCTGAAACACTATATATAGTGACCTCTGGAGCAAAATCAGTAGTGATCTTCTTGTATTCCATGCCGAAGCTCTGCCGGTGTGAAGACTGAACTGTAATCGTTGTCAAATCAATCAAGCAATAGTTTAAAGCTATTTCTATCTACGTTTCTTGTAATTCCGCACCTGAAACATAGAAGAACACCTCTGAACTGACTCGGTTAGGTCGAAACACGATCCTACAAAAAAACTTAGTATATATAATAACAATGAAAAATAACAAGACAAACAACACAATATTCGATTACATTTTTTTTTTAAACTTAATATATGTAAAAAAACGGCATTTATAACTAATATTCGATTACATGTCTTGCATTAACTTACATACTAACAATGAAAAATAACAAGACAAACAACACAAAAAAAATCCAACTGATTATCAACCAACGTTCCCTCTTACGAACAACACTTGAATGAAATTCTTCAAATTCCGCTTCTTGCAATTTATAAATTCGAACCTCCTCTCTAAAAAAATGACTTCGTTTTTCACCAAGCCTTCGTATCCATCAGTTCTTTGATGACCACACATGCTCGATGACACATGGGAGGATCGACCCACACAAAGAAGTTGCACTTAGAACGCTGACACGAAAAAAAAATCACTAATATACAAGGGTTAATGAAAAAAAATACATTAAAAACATACCAGACTGTGACAAGTGTAAAATTGACATCCGGGATTAGCTTCAGTCCAAGATGTTCTTAGTGCAGCCGTCCTACCACATTTGCAAAAAACCATTGTGAATTTGTGATTGTGAAGATGGTGTATATTTCTATGGCAAGTAAGGATGACAAAAATACCCGACATGTGCAACCAACATATACAAGCTTTTTAAAATAAAGAAAACAAACCAATATGCCGTCCATTGGCCCATACGCGCGTATGATGGGTACGGATCCTGACAACTTTTCAGCCCATATGCCTCGTATAGCCCGATGAGACTCATATCCACCTACCTTTTCTGAAAAGTTGACAGGACATTTATGACACCCCACTTGCATATGCCTCTCATCGACCCATACGGGTCTCATTGAAGTTCAGTTTCACCTTCCTTCTTATACTTTAACCGAGAACAAGTACATATCCAAATCCAATTTTTGGAGGAGTTCTGGACCACACGATGACAATCCGGAAGGGGACCACACGCGTCTCTCGTATAGTTTTTGCTCTCGTATCGGTCTATATGGTCGGAATATTCAAGGTTTGTTTACCCTTGTTTTTTTGTGGTTTTATTTTGGCGGTTTGTGGTGGTGTTGGGGTTGTGGTGGTGGTGGTAGTGGTGTTGGGGTTGTGGTTGTGGTGGTGGTGGGGGTGGGTCGACTAGGGTGGTGGTGGTGGTGGTGGGTCAGCTGTGTTGGTGGTGGTGGTGGTGGTGGTGGGTCGGCTGTGTTGGTGGTGGTGGGTCGGCTAGGGTGGTGGTGGTGGGTCGGCTGGGGTGGTGGTGGTGGTGGGTCGGCTGGGGTGGTGGTGGGGGTGGGTCGGCTGGGGTATTGGCGGTGGTGGGTCGGCTATGGTTATGTTTTGTTTTTTTTTTGTTCTTTTTTAATTTGTACAATATATTTTCGAATGCCGAGTCTAATGCTAAATTGTATTTTTTATTAACAGGATATCGAAAGTTGGTGTGTTGACGGTGGTGGTAGCGTAATCCTTAAGGAGAAACTACGTTCGTATTTCAGATTCATGCACTAGAACGCCGATCTAGGATTACGTGTTATCGGAGTAGCCTGTTGACTCGTCAGCTCCAAGTGAAGCTAGCCAACACGGTCCGCCCCGTAACATGTCCTTCCAAGAGAGGAGTTCATTAGTGTTCTCACGAGCCTTCCACCAACGGGAATGCTACTTCGCTCACCATCCCAAAAAGACGCGGAAGGCTGGACGGTGGTTGATAAACGAAATGGCGACTCCACTACTCCAACCTCCTGATCCCTTATGCCATTTCAGTGTGGTAGATGTGAAGCAGAATCCCGTTGGAAGGTAGGGTTAGGTACACAATTTCAAGACAACTGGGGCTGTCTTTATATTGTGTATGCTGCACCCATCGTTTTCCTGTACAAGAATTCAAAAATATGTAACAATTAGCGATCTAGGGTTTAGGGTTTAGTCGCATTCTGTATCAAAGTTACATGTTTTGTGTATTAATATAAAACGATGTTTAATTACATTTTGAATTACGTTTCTTGTTGCGTTATGGTTAATAAAAGACAATTGGAAAACAACTAAAGACTTTCAGAAGTTGACATTTTTTAACATACACATTGCGTTATAGAAACAATTAAACACATAATAATAATTGATAAATAAAAAATTTGACATTTAATAAAACGTTATAATATACCCATTTAATAAAAATTAAACACATAATAATAATTGATAAATAAAAAAGTTGACATTTAATAAAACGTTTAATACTACTTATAAAAAATTGGCATTTTATAATATATACAATTCGTTTTATAAAAAAAAGTAACATTTAATAATACTTATAAAAAATTGGCATTTAATAATATACACAATTCATTTCATAAAAATATGAAGTTTTTATAATACTAACACAATTTTTTATAACAACATTTTATAATTTTTTTTTAATTTTCTTAATATTTCACAACTTCCCCATACAAATACCCTATCAAAATAAAGTTCCACACACCCCAATCATTGGTAATCATTGGCTGACACCCAATGATTGACATTAATTAGATGGTAGGGGGTGTGTAAATACTTTTCAAACGTATTGGGCAATGAGGGGCGTATGGGTGGGGCCAGTTTCAGGCGTATTGGGCAATGAGGGTCATTTAGGGTTAGGGGGTGTAGATACTTTTTTGGGGGGAGGGGGTGGATACCTCCACCGTTTATTTATTTAGAGTTAATTACTGTTTTCGTCCCCGTGGTTTGTCAAAAATCACTATTTCAGTCCATTAGTTTAAAAATTGTGATTTCAATCCTTGTGGTTTCACTTTCGTAACCATTTCAGTCCACCTCCGTTAACCCCATCCATTTATTCTGTTAAGTACACGTGAATTGACCATAATGCCTTTATTAATAAAAAACAAAAAGATATCTAAAGGAGTTAATTACTGTTTTCGTCCCTGTGGTTTGTCAAAAATCACTATTTCAGTCCATTAGTTTAAAAATTACGATTTCAGTCTCTGTAGTTTCACCTTCGTAACCATTTCAGTCCAGTCTTCTAACACCGTCTATTTTACCGTTAAGTTTTTAATAAAATACCTAAATTACCCTTGTGCTAATTAAATATGGACTTATATGATTTTATTATTGGATTTATATGATTTTATTGTTGTATGACATATGGACTTAAATTGGATTCTAGAGTTAGACCCACCATAACTTAAGTAGAAGTAGAAGTAGAAGTCTGGCACTATTTTTACATATATGGTTCCAAAATTTTAATTTTGGATTTTAGAATGAGAAATGTCCATGTAAGCATTATTTTTCAAAGTTATTATGTTAATTGATGGTGCTAGGAAGATATTAATTTGGGTGGGGTAATGGGTCGCCGGACATTAAGAGGGTGGGGTTGTGATGCCGGAGAAGATGACCGGAAATTTTGCCGGAAATGAGAACATGGATGGATTGGGGTGGAGTAGCGTGGGGTTTTGTTTTAACAAGTGGGTCCTAGAATACAATCTTTTAAATTTCCATGGTTTTTTTCTTTAATTAACACAAGGGTAACTTAGGTATTTCATTAAAAACTTAACGGTAAAATAGACGGTGTTAGGAGACTGGACTGAAATGGTTACAAAAGTGAAACTACAGGGACTGAAATAGTGATTTTTGACAAACCACAGGGACGAAAACAATAATTAACTCATTTAGATATCTTTTTGTTTATTTTTAATAAGGACATTATGGTCAATTCACGTGTACTTAACAGAATATATGGATGGGGTTAACGGAGGTGGACTGAAATGGTTACGAAAGTGAAACCACAGGGACTGAAATCGCAATTTTTAAACTAATGGACTGAAATAGTGATTTTTGACAAACCACAGGGACGCAAATAGTAATTAACTCATTTATTTATAAAACAATCATCTTAAATAAGGCAAAATAAGAGTGCGTACGTTAGCACACGACCTACTTATTACAATTACATACTTGCTGATGATACGAGTTTCCATAGTCAAACCAGTTCCATATCTCTCCCTTTCTCGGGTGCTTGGGGCACCATGTGGGTAACCTTTGCGGATAGCCACGGCAACACCTCCGCAGACCCTTAGTCAGTTAGTCGCATTAAATCACGTAGCAAACACGAATGGTAGTCAATAGTCATTGTTGAAAGGAGTGGGGGTAGAGACAGAGAGAGTTGCGTTTGTGTGTTGCAAAGGAGAGAGATAGATGGAGAGAGAGAGAGAGAGAGTGTGTGTGTTGGAATTAATCTTGACTTGGGCTTTTTAACTAAGTTTTATTTTAGTTTATTGTTTGAGTTTATTAGTTAGTATTTAGTAAGTTTCTGCATGATTTTAATAAACTAGGAAGTGGTCTTGGTGTTGACCGAACTAAGTGGGAGAGAGGGTCATGTTGACCGGATTATTTGGTATTCAAAGTAGACGTTAGTGAGTGGCTTAAGTTTAGGAGAATGTGGTTGCCATTGGTTGTTATTTGTAGGCTATAAATAGCCTTGCTTTTACTGAATAAATGTACCTCTTTTCTCTTTTAATATAACATACAGCAAAGTGTTCTTCTTTTCATATATTCACGTTTGCATATTATACTTATATTAGTGTGTGGAGTGGGGCCTGATCCAACAATTGGTATCAGAGCAAGGTCAGAAACGAGGGCCGTTTTGAGAGTCGTTTAGAGAAAGGGTACAACCCTTTCGCTGCTGGGCTGAAGGCGAAGCAGGCCAGGATCAAACAGAAAGATAGGAAGACGCAAGGGGCTGATCTAGAAGCTGTGATCAGCAGAAGAAAGTAACCAGGAAGAGGCGATTTATGTTGGATATGTTATTTTGTGTTGAAGTTGTCTGTGAATAAGCCGGGTCTTTAGGGACTTGTGCAGTTATTTTGGTTAAGTGTACGTTATGGAGTCATGGGTAGAGTAAGTCTTAGAAGTTGTTGAGTCTTCCTGATTATTAGCTAGTTTCCTGATTTTTCTGTTCCATTTAGTTTCTGCACGTTGTGTTTGTTTTTGGCTATTTAAAGCCTTTCAGTGGTTTAATGAAATTATGCATTCCAATATTATTGTGTTACTATACTTGCTTGACACTTCAAGTGGTATCAGAGCACAATTGTGAGATCCATTAGAGTGCTGAGAGAATAGAGAAGGAGCTGCTGTACGAGATTAAAATGGCAGAAGAAACGAGTCAATTCCAGGCAACCCATGTACCAAAGTTTGATGGAGATTATGATCATTGGCATATGGTCATGAAGAATCTCATCCAATCAAAGGAGTGTTGGAGTGTGGTGAATGATGGGTATGCAGAGATCAAGCCTGGGGAACAAGCAACTCCCACACAGAGGAAGAATTATGAAGAGAACAAGTTGAAGGATCTGAAGGTGTTGAATTACTTGTTCCAGTCGATAGATAAGTCGATATTGAAGACAATTACTCGGAAGGAGACCTCCAAACAAGTTTGGGATGCTATGAAGACTAAGTATCAAGGAAATGCACGAGTTAAGCGAGCCCAGTTGCAGAGACTCAGGAGAAATTTTGAAACTTTGGAGATGAAGACAGGAGAGAGTGTAAATGACTATCTTGGTAGAGTGATGGTCATAGCTAATGAGATGCGGACGTGTGGAGATGATATGACGGATGTGAAGATTGTTGAGAAAGTATTAAGAACACTCACAGAGAATTTCAACTTTGTTGTGTGTACGATTGAAGAGTCAAAGGATCTGGATGTGATGACTGTGGATGAATTGCAGAGTTCTCTTCTTGTGCATGAACAAAAGTTGCTGAGGAAATCAAGTGAAGAACAAGTACTAAAAGTGGAACAAGAGACCTCTTATGCTCGAGGACGTGGCAGAGGGAGATCATCTTATGCAAGAGGAAGAGGCAGAGGACGAGGACGAGGTTCGTTTGATAAGAGTTCTGTGGAGTGTTACAAGTGCCACAAGTTGGGTCACTTCCAATATGAGTGTCCCACAGAAGAGAAAACAGTAAATTATGCTGAGTTTGATGAGAGTGAAGAACTGCTGCTGATGGCAGTAGTAGATGTTGAAAGATATAAACAGGAGGAGGAAGTGTTAATGGCCACATCCGAAACATTAAGAGAAGGGAAGGAAAGAATTTGGTTTCTGGACTCAGCATGTTCAAACCATATGTCAGGAAACAAATCTTGGTTTACAAAACTTGACATGAGTTTCACTCACTCGGTCAAGTTAGGAAATGATAAAAGGCTAGAGGTGAAAGGAATTGGTGATGTTAAGCTAACGGTGAATGGAATTACTCAGATCATCACAAATGTGTACTATGCACCAGATCTGACTTCAAATCTTATTAGTGTGGGGCAACTACAAGACAAGGGGGTGACTTTTATTTTCAAAAAGGGTGTTGGCAAAGTGTACCATCCAATGAAAGGTCTGATTTTAACCTCCAATATGACTAAAAATCGTATGTTTCCAATATTTGTTGTGCCAAACAATCCTGCAAACTGCATGCAAATAATAACAGGAGAAGATTTGTGGCATAGGAGATTTGCACATGTGAATCATAAGGCCCTTCGAACTATGCAATTCAATAGTATGGTTGAAGGGTTACCTAAGGTGGCTGAAAAGACTCAAGTGTGTGAAGTTTGCACTATTGGAAAACAAAATCGTGTGGAAATACCTAAGAAGAGCATTTGGCATGCATCAGAAAGGCTGCAGCTAATACACACTGACATATGTGGACCAATTAGGCCTAAGTCTCAAGGAAACAGGAGGTATGTTTTAGTTTTTATAGATGATTACTCTAGAAAATCTTGGGTCTATGTGTTATCTGCTAAAGGGGAAGCCTTTGCCTGTTTTAAGAAGTTTAAAGCTCTAGTTGAAAACGAGACAGGGTGTAGAATTAAGTGTTTGAGAAGTGATAGAGGGGGTGAGTTTACATCACAAGAATTTATGGATTTCTGTGAAAAGGAAGGGATAAAGAGGCAGTTAACTGCTGCTTATACACCTCAGCAGAATGGGGTGGCTGAGAGAAGAAATAGAACTCTCATGAACATGGTAAGGTGTCTTTTGACTGAGAAGAACTTGCCAAAATATTTCTGGGCAGAAGCAGTTGTTTGGGGTTGTCATGTGTTAAACAGATGTATTAGTCGAAGCCTAGATAGAAAAGTGCCTGAAGAACTTTGGTCAGGAGTTAAGCCAAATGTGAGTCATTTTAGGGTGTTCGGAAGTATTGGGTATGCACATGTTCCTACACAGCTGAGAACCAAGCTAGATGATAAGAGTCATAAGTGTGTATTTCTTGGGATTAGTATGGAGTCAAAAGCTTATAGGCTATATGATCCCATTACAAAAAAACTTGTGATAAGTAGGGATGTTATCTTTGATGAGGAAAGTAAATGGGACTGGAAGCTTAGTAGGGAAGAACAGCAGGAGTTGGTTATTGAGGAAGAAGATACAAGTAGTGGCTTGGGCACACCAGAGAACAACTCTCCATTAACAGAAGACAGTCCTACTGAAGACGTAACATCTACACAAGATGCAACTCCACTCCAAACCACAGCTGAAAATACATCAGAAGAAGATATGGACCAGGAACCTGAAAACAGTAATGGCGATTCTGTCTTTGTTCCAAATGTTGTGCAGCCGGTTAGCTCAACTTCTACCAGGGCTAGGAAGGCTCCTGTCTGGATGGAAGATTATTATACTAGCTTTGCTGAGGAAGATATGATGACAATGTATAGTGTTTTGGAGGATCCTACAAGTTATGAAGAAGCTGCTAAGGAAGATAAGTGGGTAGCAGCAATGAAGACAGAAATGGAAGCCATAGAGAACAATAACACTTGGGAACTGGTTAGTGCAAAATCTGGAATAAAGCCGATTGGAGTTAAGTGGGTTTTCAAGACTAAGTTGAATGAGAAGGGTGAAGTTGAAAAGTATAAGGCAAGGTTAGTTGTCAAGGGATATGCACAGAAGCAAGGGGTAGACTACAATGAAGTGTTTGCTCCTGTGGCAAGATGGGATACTATCAGAACATTCCTTGCAGTAGCTGCAAAGAGAGATTGGGTTGTCTACCAACTGGATGTAAAAAGTGCTTTCCTGCATGGTGAATTAAGAGAAACAGTTTACGTTGAGCAGCCGGAAGGATTTGTCAAGAAGGGAGAAGAGAATAAAGTGTACAAACTCAAAAAGGCCCTTTATGGTTTGAAGCAAGCCCCCAGAGCTTGGTATCACAGAATTGAAGCTTATTTCAAGAGAGAAGGGTTCAAGAAGAGCGGTCATGATCACACATTGTTTATAAAGAAGGTATGGAATAAGATCTTGATGGTAAGCCTGTATGTAGATGATCTGATTTATGCAGGAAGTGACAAGATGTTGTGTGATAGTTTTAAAGAATCAATGAAGAAAGAGTTTGATATGACAGACTTGGGTCAAATGAGGTACTTTCTAGGCGTAGAAGTTAGTCAAAATGAGGAAGCTATTGAGATTAGTCAAGGGCAGTATGCTAAGCAGGTGGTGAAGAGATTTGGAATGGAAGAAGCTAATGCTGTGCATGTGCCTATGGTTCCAGGAGCTGTGTTAACTAAGCTTGGATCAGGGGAGGATGTTGATGAATCTATATATAAAAGTTTGGTTGGTAGCCTGATGTATCTGACAGTCACCAGGCCAGACATTATGTATGTTGTTAGTCTTATTTCCAGGTTCATGTCAAAGCCGAAGGAAGATCATTTCCTTGCAGCCAAGAGAATATTGAGATATGTCAGAGGAACATACAATTATGGTTTGAAGTATGATAAAAGGAAGAAAGAAGGCTTGTCTGTGTTTGCGGACAGCAACTATGCTCGGGACAAGGAAGATAGAAGGAGCACATCAGGGTATGTGTGCTTGTTTAGTAGTGCAGCAGTGTGTTGGTGTTCAAGAAAACAAGAAATTGTCACTCTGTCCTCAACTGAGGCAGAATATGTAGCTGCTGGTCTCTGTGCTTGTCACTGTGTTTGGATGAAGGGTTTACTTGAAGAGATGGAAGAGAAGACTGGAACTGTGACAATTCATTGTGATAACACTTCTACAATCAAAATGTCAAAAAATCCGGTCATGCACAGGAGAACTAAACATATTGATATCAGGTTTCATTACTTAAGGGAATTGGTGGATAAGGGAGTAATACAACTTGAGTTTTGTGGAACTAAGCAACAAATGGCTGATGGAATGACTAAGCCAGTGAAGGAGGAAACTTTCAATGAGATTCGAAGGGCTTTAGGGGTCTGTGCTGTTAAACCAGACAACTGACAGTTGGTCTTGTTTAAGGGGAGGAGATGTTGGATATGTTATTTTGTGTTGAAGTTGTCTGTGAATAAGCCGGGTCTTTAGGGACTTGTGCAGTTATTTTGGTTAAGTGTACGTTATGGAGTCATGGGTAGAGTAAGTCTTAGAAGTTGTTGAGTCTTCCTGATTATTAGCTAGTTTCCTGATTTTTCTGTTCCATTTAGTTTCTGCACGTTGTGTTTGTTTTTGGCTATTTAAAGCCTTTCAGTGGTTTAATGAAATTATGCATTCCAATATTATTGTGTTACTATACTTGCTTGACACTTCAATTTAATCCCTAGAAAGAAAGGACTGATCGAGGTCAGCGGAAGAGAAAGAAAGTTGGGTTGAAAGGGAGAAAGAAGAGGCGCCACAAGAAAGAAGAAAGAGGCCAGCGTCGCTTAGCAAGAAAGAAAGAAAGAAAGCCTCGCAAGAAAGAAAGAAAGAGACCGGTGCGGTAAGAAAGAAAAAGCAAGCATCGTCAAGTAAGAAGAAAGAAGTCGCGAACGACGTGAGAAAGAAGAGCCGTCGCCCGAAAGAATGCGAAAGAAGACCGTAGCGTGCCGCGAGAAAGAGAAAGAAGACAGTGGCTGCTGCCGATCGAGACCGTAGGTGTGACAATGACCGGTGGTCGCACCAAAGCAGACCGAGACCGAGGTAACCGAGACTGGTGGTTGCCTAAGAAAGACCGAAAGAAGCTTTTCTTGAAGAAAGCTTAGACCTAAAGACCGAGATTGTGAACCAAGACCGAGACCGAAGAGGTTCACATTAGACCGAGTGAACAAAGACCGAAAAAAAAGTTCACAATAGACCGAGTCGTGAACCGAAGACCGAAAGAGTTCACGTTAGAAAGAAAGAGAAGACCGAAACTAGAGCGAACCTACGAGGTTCGTGTAGCAAGTATGTCATGTGTGGCTCGTAGCAAGAGAGAACAGGTTTGAGAAAGAAGGAAAACAGGTCTTGTTTGAAGTTGTCTCTAAAAATCAGCTTTTTGATGCTGAGAGGGGAGAAGGGTAATACATAGCAACAGAAGGATTTCAAAATGAAGGTGAATTAGAAAGGCAAGTTTAGTAAGAAATCCATAAAAGGTTGTAGCAAGAAGAGGAAGAGACTATTCGGATCCGCATGAACCGATCAAGCAAAAGCAAGTGATTCAGCAAGGCACGTAGCAAAGAAGTGAGTCAAGATTAAGGGGGTGAATGTTGGAATTAATCTTGACTTGGGCTTTTTAACTAAGTTTTATTTTAGTTTATTGTTTGAGTTTATTAGTTAGTATTTAGTAAGTTTCTGCATGATTTTAATAAACTAGGAAGTGGTCTTGGTGTTGACCGAACTAAGTGGGAGAGAGGGTCATGTTGACCGGATTATTTGGTATTCAAAGTAGACGTTAGTGAGTGGCTTAAGTTTAGGAGAATGTGGTTGCCATTGGTTGTTATTTGTAGGCTATAAATAGCCTTGCTTTTACTGAATGAATGTACCTCTTTTCTCTTTTAATATAACATACAGCAAAGTGTTCTTCTTTTCATATATTCACGTTTGCATATTATACTTATATTAGTGTGTGGAGTGGGGCCTGATCCAACAGAGAGCTGGGTTTGGTATCATTAGCGGGTACACTGTCGCTGGCAGCACGGGTTCCGATATGTACTAACAAAATTGTAGACGTGGCAATCGATTAGTTACGCCCCGTCCACCCTAATATCCTTCTCCTAGTATTTCATTTTGAGTTTTGTAGGTTTCTTGCGATTGAGGTGTCTAATTGCACGCTAATTGCAAAGAACATTCATAATATATGAATTTGAAATCTGTGTGTATGAGTTGGAAGGTAAACGAACGGATTCGTTTATTTAACTAAACGAACCAACACGAACAACATTTTTTGTTCGTTTAGTTAAATGAACGAACCTGAACACATGTGTGGTTCAGCTCATTTGTGTACTTGAATGTTCGTTTATATTCGTTACTGAATGTTTGTTTAAGTTCGTTGGTTTGTATATTCATTTAAATGTTTAGGTCCATTACAGTTTAATCTGAATTTATGAAATCAAAAATATCATTTGTTAGTTTTATTAATATTTTGGGCGAAGTAGATTGATGTTCACATTTACTTTTAACCGGTTTTCGCTCAGTTATGTTTGTTCATCTATGTTCAATTGTGTAATCTTTGTTTGTTTCGTTTACCTTCGTGAACAGCTTGTGTATACTCCAAATGAATGTAAACGAACACGAACACGAACAAGAAACTCCGTTAATTTAATTGTTCGTGTTCGATCATTTGTTCGTTAAAGTTTAACGAACGAGCATGAACATGGCCGGTTCGTATTCAATCAGTTCGTTTCTTATTCTGTTCCTAATGCTTATGCCTCATGCTTTCATTTTGGCTTGTGAAAGATGGAGCTCATGCTTTATCCTATACAATCGATGCTCAAATTGATAATTTTTCTTTATAGTGTTTATTTCTGGAAGGTTTAACTATATCTAATCATGTGCTTCTTATTTTGCAATTTCTCCTGCCAACCAAGATATAGCAAAATCGGATGCAATGAAACTCGCCAGGGAGGTGGACCCATCGGATATGCTTACCTATTTTTTACTAAACTAGGATTAAGACCCGCCGCAATGCGGCGGGGATTCTTTAGTTATAACTAAGTCGATCTAGGACCCACACGTTATGTTAAATCTGTCAAACGGGGAAAAAATAGACGATGTAAAAACGTTCACCCATACACGTACGTTGCGTCGTGTTAACTCGCAAAATTTAGAAGGAAACGTAAAAACGTTAAACAAAAGACGCACGTTGCAATGTGTTAAGTCACAAAATTTAGAACCAAGCATAAAGCGATAAATTTGCGGAAAATAAAAAAGTATAAAGGACCAAAGTTAAAAGTAAAAAAAGTTATGAGGATATATTGTAAAAGATAAAAAGTTTTGGGTTAAAAGTAAAAAAAAACAAATAGTTTTAGGTTAAAAGTAATTTATGAAATACTTTTGGGTGAAAAGTAAAAAAAAATCAATTTTTTTTTGGAAAACCCTCAAAGCCAACGTTACGACAACCATATGCATAACTATTTTTTCTTTGAAAAACACCCAAAGCACACTCCGCGTTGCGGCGGGGCGTAAAACGGTGTCAAATAGTACTAATGTCAAACAACCGTCATCGACCACCAACACTAACTCGACCTAGGATATGCGTATTGCGAGGAACCTATCAAACATGGAAGAATAGATGTAAAAACGTTAAACAACCATATACATAACCATTTTTTCTTTGAAAAACACCCAAAGTACACCTCGCGTTGCGGCGGGGCGTAAAACGGTGTCCAATAGTACTAATATCACACAACCGTCATCGACCACCAACACTAACTCGACCTAGGATATGCGTGTTGCGACGAACCTGTCAAACATGGGAAAATAGAGGTAAAAACGTTGAACTATACTGCACGTTGCGTCGTATTAACTCGAAAAATTTAGAACTATACGTAAAATGAAAATTTGAGAAAGATAAAAAGTATAAGTGACAAAAGTTGTCAAGTTAAATTGCAAATAATGAAAAGTTTTGGGTTAAAGTTAAAAAAAAGAAATTATGACTTTTGAGTTAAAGTTAAAATAAAAAAAGAAATTAGAATCAACAACATACATATGTTGACTACCTTGACTTCATATTTTTTTTTTTGAAACACTCACAAAACACATGGTACAACTCATGATGCACAAAAGCTTTGCTTATTTATAAGGTAATAATGTTTATTTACTTTATTTTTCTGGTAATTTTCTTTCCGTTTCTAATCATTTTTTTAATATAACTTGGTCAACTTGGCTAGGTGAGAGGACGTTCGGGGTGTTGACCACGCTTGATTTGATGGACAAAGTAACTAATGCATTGGACGTGAGATCAATAGATCATATGTTTTCTTCTTTAATAAATATTAAAAGAGTATTTTAGGACCTTTTTTTAAGACAAAGTTCATGTGCTGATATGAAAAATCTACTTTGTACAAAGTAGATTTCTCCTGCCAACCAACACGTGTGGAAACCATTTTTTTTAACTTTTAGGGACTACTTATCATCTCTATAGGTCTTTTTAACCTATAGGAACGACATATGGTATCCACATCTTTTGTTCCTATAGGCCCCTCCCTACAGGTTATTAAGATGGTCCCTATCGGTGTTGTCCCTATAGATCAACTTTTAGAGACCAAAAGTCGTCCCTATAGAGTTAAAATAAAAATAAAAATCTGGTTTGAACTTTTGGATACCAAAAGTCGTCCCTTTAGAGTTAAAATAAAAAAAATGGTTTAATTTTTTAGAGGCCAAAAGTCGTCCATATAAAGTTAAAATAAAAAAAATATAAAAAAATATTCAAAGTTATAGAGACGACTTATGGTCTCTACAAGTTAAAACATTTATTTGTTTCTTATTTATAATATTAGAATTAAAAAAAAAACAAAAACAATTTAACTTCGAGCTATAGGGACGACTTTTGGTCCCTATAGAAAAAAACTTATTTCAAATATTGCAAAACTATATATGAACCAAAAGTCCTCCCCATAGCTTGTTCTATAGGGACGACTTTTGTCCTCCCTAAAATTTTTGTCCCTAAAAGTGTTTTTTCTTGTAGAGGTCCTTGAAGGAAGGGCTTATCGGCTTCAACATCCTTGGGTGGGAATCGCAAATAGATCCCAAGCTGATATCAACAAGAATATTGATATGATTTATGCAAGGCGGAGGGAGCGGGAGTATCTTGCCACAAGTCCTGATTATGGACACTTGGCAAGTAAAATGGGTTCTGAGTATCTAGCTAAACTTCTCTCACAAGTAAGTTATGCTCATTGTGAGACTAGGCTCTTGATTGTTGAGTAGATAAACAGACTAGCTGCAACATAATTGAATGATTGATCATAGAAGTGTGAATTTGTATAGCTTTAATTTGATAAAAAATATTTCCATGTCACAAACCTATCGATACTTTTTTCATAAAAATATTATTTACTGTCACTTTATTTATTATTTTCTTAATTGATTAACACACCCAAATATTCAATCTTATTACAACTTGATTCTATTATTCATGATCACATAATCACATTGATATAAACACCATTCAAAAGGTTTTAACTATAAATCTGTTGAAATTAGAACTTCAGCCTTTTCTCTTTCTGGTAGAAAAACAATGTTTATATTTTTTAACCAAAAAAAGGTTTTCACACAATAAAAAGCTTCTTTGTGCAGCATTTGGAATCTGTAATTAAAGCAAAAATACCAGGCATTATTTCACTGATAAACAAAGGCATTGATGAGATGGAAGCAGAGTTGGACCATCTTGGGAGACCAATTGCAATTGATGCTGGAGTAAGCAACTTCTATATTTAACATTATATAAAATAAATGTTTCGTTCCTGTCTCCAGTTAACCTAAATCCACATCTTTCAGGCTCAACTTTACACCATCTTGGAACTTTGTCGTTCTTTTGACAAAATATTTAAGGAACATCTAGATGGAGGGTAAGCAATATCTCAATAATTTCTTATTAGGTAGTGTGTGTGTATATATGTATATTTAAACATGTTTAATTTTTGTTGCATTTCATTAAATTTGGATTTATAATGTCAGTCGACCTGGAGGTGACCGGATTTATGAGTGTTTGACCACCAGCTTCCTGGTGCTTTAAGGAAGCTTCCATTTGATAAGCATCTTTCTCTACAAAATGTGAGGAAACTTGTCTCAGAGGCAGATGGTTGTCAGCCACATTTAATTGCTCCCGAACAAGGTTATAGACGACTTATTGAGGGATCATTGAATTATTTTAGGGGACCAGCTGAAGCTTT
This sequence comes from Helianthus tuberosus, assembly GCA_030545235.1. Taxonomy (NCBI): domain Eukaryota; kingdom Viridiplantae; phylum Streptophyta; class Magnoliopsida; order Asterales; family Asteraceae; genus Helianthus; species Helianthus tuberosus. Next base: position 9,978,172 of record CM060450.1, on the reverse strand, counting down.
CTGTAGATGCAGTAAGTAGCTTTTTTACTATTGCTTCCCCAAGAACCTTATCTGCTGACCGCAGAAATCCACCTGGTTCAGACCGTGTGAACCCATCTGACCCATTACTGGATCGATATGCAGAGGCACATTTTAGAAGTATCGGGTCAAATGTTTCATCCTATATTGGTATGGTATGAGATACACTCGGGAGCACAATTCCAAAAGCAGTTGTTTATTGTCAAGTTAAAGAGGCTAAGCAAAATCTATTAAGCTACTTCTACACACAAATCGGAAGGAGGTAGGTAACTCTTGTTCTACAATTTTGTTTTGTTTGACGTAAACTAATAGTGAAAGTCAATCAAACTTGAAACATTTGACTACTGAAAGTCAAACTAATCCTAATGTGTATAACCGGTATGTTTTAGGGTAAACAGCTGGCAGAGTTGCTAGATGAAGATCCATCCTTGATGTCAAAGAGACAAGAAATAGCCAAAAGACTTGAGCTGTACAAGGCAGCACGGGACGAGATCGATGCCGTAGCATGGGTGCGATAGTGATGAATTTTTGGATGAAAATACATATGTAACGCCACTTACCAGGTTCTTTCTTTCTGGTTGTTGAACTCGTTTACCATGTTTCTTTGTTATGGTTTCATATCTAGTTCGTGTTTATGTTTTGGTTTCTAAACGTTCTATTTGTAATATATATTCTATGTAAGTTGTATTTTTTTCTGATGCGTATATGTTTATGTCCCTGAGGATTCCATGTTAATAACATATTTCAGTCACAAAACACAAATGCTTCTGTCATCTCCTTTTGGGCAATGCATTATGTGAAGAAACACTTGGATGGACTATTGGCATCAAAATCTTTAAAACGCTTTTTAATTTTACAATTTGCAACATTATGAATTCAACGGTGAGAACTACACAATTAACAATCTGTTTAAACTCAAAACAGCTTTTCCAATAAACATAATTGTTAGCATAACCCTTGATTCAGTTTCAAACAAACAATATATGAAATACGTGAATAAGTTTCCATTTTTCTTCTAAACCTCCTACATTCTATCTCATCGTGAAATAGTTTCTTTTTTCTTAAACAACATTTCAATCCGTACTAAACCCAAGGACCGTACTATTAAAGGGTGGGTCAGTCTCATTTTTGTCGGGTTGGTTGGGCTAGGCCTGAATTGGACACCTGTATGTTCGATTAGTCCAGAATTCCATATGTATCCTGACAATCTAAAATAGGAAGAACAATTGACTACACAATATATTTAGGACCGATTCCCGAACCGTATAAGTGTTTGTAGGGTCGGATCTCGGCCCAAACCGGATGTTGCTCACCCTTAACAAGAACCATAAAAGTTCCAAATTTAATGTTTGATCTCATAACTAAAATTTGACATATATTTAAATACATTGATGAGAAAACCAATTGTTACATAAATTTAAATACATTGAAGAGAAATCCCATTGTTACATTAGTCATACACTTGATCCATATGGATTCTAGATTTAGAGAGTAATAGTGTTGTAAACGAACCGAACGAACACGAACAAGGCCATGTTCGTCTTCATTCGTTAAGGAAATTAACATGTTCGTGAATTGTTCACGAACGCATACCGAACATAAGTTTATGTTCGTGTTCGTTCGTTATGGAAATTCAGTTGTTCACGAACAGTTTGTGAACACTGGTCTCGAACACAAATGAACGCAAACGAACATTTAACTTGAAAATAAAAAAAAAAAAAAAACATTATTATCCTTAAACATTTGATATAAGTAGTTAAATTCAACCATCAAATGATAAATCAACACAAGAAGTCTACTACACCACCAAACGATGAATCAAGTTTAACTAACTTAGACATAATTATCCCCAAAAATGTCTTAGAATGTCCAAAATTTAGCTAACTTAAAAAAAATAGGATTTCAAGTTTTCAATATGTTTAGATAAAATTTTTATTATTTATTATTTTTAATATAATCAAACGAACACGAACGAACATGAACGAATGTAACCGAACATATTACCGAACATTCACGAACGCAGTCGAACGAACAAGACATGTGTTCGTGTTTGTTCGCTAAGCTAACCGAACGAATTTTTTTGTTCGTGTTCGTTCGCTAAGCTAATCGAACAAACATAAACGCACTTCCCGCCGAACGGTTCGAGAACGGTTCGCTGAACGTTCAGTTCGTTTACAGCCCTCGAGAGTAATGTTTGACCTCAAAAGTCAAAGAGGTGATAAACTAGCGTTTACATCATGATGCACATTACCTTCTAAACAAAGCTTCCTGGTTGTCACACCCCTTTCTATGGCGGAAGCACGAGGTGTGATCATGAAATGTTCTCATTGCATACGAAGAGTAAACATGCTACATGCTCGTAAAATAACATCAAATACCATGATTTGAAAACATAAGTTTAGCGTTTACATCGCTAGACAGCATAAAGACATTGTCTTAAAAGTTTACAACTTTATTTAAAGTTAAACACAAGCGACATCCACGAGCATAAGCAAGACCACGCGCACATCCATCCTAGTTACCTGAAATACATGTGAGTTTTTGGAAAAACGTCAACATAATGTTGGTGTGAATTCATGCAGTTTTGTATTTCATGTTTGTATACTTTGTATGAAAACATAGTTTGTGAGTAAATCAAGTTTTCGGGTATGTTTGGCAAAAGTAGCTGGTGGCTGGTAGCTGAAAGCTGGAAGCTGGTAGCTGATGGCTGGAAGCTGGTAGCTGTAGCTGGTAGCTAGTAGCTGTAGCTTTTTAGATATATTTGGTGTTTGGTAGAGTAGCTGAAGCTTTTAATAAAATGTATAAAATGACCAAAATGGACATAACTAAAAATATAGAAAGTTGGTGCATTAAAAAGTTTCTTATTTTTGGAGGTTAAAATAGTCATTTTTTCCCTAAAAGCTTGTAGCTCCTTCTAAACGCTACTAGTAGTAGCGTTCAACCAAAAGCTTCAAGCTCCTAACCTAAAAGCTTAAAGCTCCTTCAACCAAACAAGACTTTTTATTGATTAGGAGCTTTTTCTTAAAAGCTTAAAGCTAGAAGCTCCTAAAAGCTCCATGCCAAACATACCCTTCATGTATAAATCCAGTTTAATGTGTACACCACGTACCCATGTATAATTCAGTCTTTTCTTGAGTACCCCACGTACTTCAAGTTATATATCAATCCTCTTGAGTACCCCACGTACTTCAAGTTATATATCAATTTTTGTATGGTATGAATTTTATGTAAATACAGTATTTCTGTACTTATCAGATTGTTAATGGGTTGCAAAGCCATTAACATGTGACACGTCATAGGAAGCCACTAAACCTAAGGCATTTAATTGGTATATTCTGAGACACAAAAGCACTCCTCGGTTCTCGCCCCGACCGGGAGTGTGGCTGCCAGGCACCCGTTAGATCTAACCTTTTGTTCTGCGGTCTAAGTATGTACACGATTAATGGTGCTTCTGTACCCTATTCGTGACACTATTTCTCATAACGCATCCTACTTGGTTCTCGTTCTCACCAAGCGCGTTTCTTGTTATCATTTCTCATAGCGCCTCATACTTGGTTCTCGTTCTCACCAAGTGTACTTCTTGTATTCTTATATTTCGTCACACTTGGTTCTCGTTCTCACCAAGTGTACTTCTTGTATTTATATCATACCAATTATAAATTTTGTACATTTGTACATGTATTTCACCCCCGATGTTATGAAAACTGAAAACAGTTAAAGAGAAAAGGGGGAGCATGAACTCACAACTTTGTGTTCCTAGCGTCGTAAACTCCACCGGATTTGCTTAATTAACGTCGTAACCTATACGCGTTTTCTTAACGTTAGTCACTAGACTTGCGTCGCACAAGTACAGTCACTCTCTTTAGTATATATTCTTGTGTTAAAAATATTCTATATTTTTAACTACGTATCTTACTTATATTATTTTCTCCAAAAATAAATATAAGTCTTTTATGTTTTGCACTTTGCACCCGAATTATGTTTCCTGTATTTTGTATGTGTATTTTTATGTTTATACTCCTCATGAGTATTTAGTGTATTTTTAAGTCTTAATACACTAGCACGTATAACACATACTATACACACTTAGCACAAAAGTTGGTGACAAAATAATATATATTTTTCTCTCAAAAATATACATATTTATATCTATTTTCATTCTTGAAGAAATCCTCATTTCTTATCACCAAAAATTAGGGAAACCTTGGTAATACTTTTAAACACATTTTTAGGGGATAAGTTTCTCAAAAACTTATATTTTTCTAAGTGTCAAAATTTATAAAAATTTTGACAGAGTTTCCCCTAAAAATGGAGGTTTCCCACGTTTTCAAAACGTGTGTTTATTTTCTTTTAAATCGTCATCAATCATCAACAACAATTATCAACAATAATTGTCAACAATAATCACTAATTTCATGAACTTGAATATTTACGAAAATGTGTAGTAACTTACTAGCACATTTAGTAAGTCTTGTTATCTTTAAAAATAAGTTTAGTTTCTTAAAAACTTTATTTTTAAAGAATATGAAGTTTTACAACTTCTAGTCGGTTTTTACGAAAATTATTTCCTTGTTTAAACTTTTGTTACACAAGTATCCATACTTTGTTTGTTCACAAAAACCACTTTTGTTTGTGTAAGATCCGGTTTAGAACATGTGATTTCTTGGACACTTGGTCCTTTGAAAATACCGCTTGTAGATACGTAGATCTACTAGTTTTAAACACTATTTCACAAGTTAAATTGCTTTTACACAAGTTCATGATGTGTGTGGTAGAGTTTCATCATTTAACCCTCGTATCATTCAAAACAAGCTTATGTTAAGATCCATGACTTCACCAAACCGGGTTAAATGGTGATCCGAGCTACCACATCATAGATCGGGTCAAAATAAACATACATTTCAAATACTACATCTTTTACACAACACATAAGCTATTAACCACCATTTAAGCGTTTTTAGTAGACTTTAAAGCATCTTCATGTAAGATTCCGAGTTTTAATCGATAAAAATTCTTTTAACCACCTTAGAATAGTTTAAATACGAGTTCTAAGTGTTATACCTCTAGCTCAAGGCTAGGGAAGATTCTAAGCACAACTCGAGTGGATAAAAGCAAAGTAGAGAGGTCCTTCGAGTTCCGTGAGCACCGAGCTTCCTCGTATGTGATCCTTCTCACTTGTATATGTTTGGTATGGCTTGAACAAGATCGAAAAGTGGTGGTGGTGATGCTTGTGTGGTCGGCCGAAGGTATCAAGGGAGAGAAAGAGGGTAAACTTTGTTAAGTGTTTGGTGGAAATGAATCTCATGATCTTAAGGTTAATTTATAAACCCAACATGTTCTATTAACCATTGTATATTATGTCCTTGAGATATTAAGCATATGGGATTTTTATAATCTTGCAAGTACAAAATGTGTCCCCTAATGAGGACCGAATTCGTAAAGGGGGGGGGTCCCTAGTTCGATCTCAACTAGATAATTCGGATATAGTTGAGTTAAGCTAAGTTAGTTTAGGGATTAACCCGGTTACTGGAGTATTGTGTAATATAAAGGGTGTTAGGGCATTCGGGGACCCTAACTAGCTCAGAAAAGTATAGACAATGTCATTGACATTATTTTTATGTTCCGGGTAATCTCCGGTTGTTCGGTTACATACCGATTCGTTAAAGTGCTAAATTACACTTTTTTAGTGTCTTTTAAGTACCCTTCTTGTACTCTTTCAATTCCCAACACTTAGGGAAATATTCTGGATAATAAAACGACATTTCTGCATAATATTTATATGTCTAAATGCTGAATTATTGCTGATTTGTATAAATTCTGCACTTAAAGTGCGTTTTGGGTGCTTTTTAGTGCTTATTTTTGCTTCCGGAGAGTATATATATAAACCCTTTTATGTACTCTTGGGTTTTAATGCACTTTTGTCGTCGGACCTACACCTAGGCCTCTATTTTATTGTCTGACTGCTTTCTGTAGTTCTGTTGACACAGTGTATCTTACCGGTGAGTTTACTATAGACGCAACGCTCTCGTTTATGCATAAAGCAATATTTCGTAGTATACAACGTGCATGAATTCACTTGTTTATTACGTGTTCAGCCATTGCTGACAATTAAGCACACAATTGCAGTCATTAAGCAATAATTAAAGTGTACGGAAATTACCGGTTTGTGCCAGTTGTCACACTGGTCAACTATGAAATTTATGGCCTTTTCAAGCTCCCAATCAGAAAGAAGAGCACTCCAAAGCTCTTCATTATGCTTGTCGTTAAACCCTATCTATAAATTAGGAGTGAAATTAGATTGTCATTAAAACAATCTATTCAATTTTAGATATCTAAAAAATAATTTACAAATTGATTAAATATTATCATGTTAGGGAATATTTAATAGAATGATAACCAATAATTTACAAATTGATTAAATATTTTTTGAAGAGAATAATATCACTTTTTTAATCGAAGAGAATAATGTTACTTTTTTTAATGTCAACGTTTACATACTTGTAAATTACACTAAATAAATTTTAATCCACTCCTTACTTGGGATTAAACCCAAAAGCTACTATTAATAGGCAAGAGTCTCTATCAAGTGAGCTAGCTCCACATTGATGAATAATGTTACTATTAAAGTTTGTTTCTCTTGTTAGTCAGGACAGGACAGGATTGGTTAACATTGCTTTCATTTTTCTATCAGTCATATCTTATTCTATATTAGCATAATAAATCCGAATACCCTTGCATCTATTGTACTCATAGCTTGCCTATCAACCTCCCCTTTAACGAGTTTGGGAGCATTTTTAGTCACAACTCGCAACCTTGGTTTTAAAAAGCGAGAGGGGCACAAAAGCGACAGGGTCTAAAACCGAGGAGCGAAGCGCAAAGCGCGAAAGCGAAGGGCTTTTCGTACCCAAGGCGCAAAGTGATTATATAACTTTTTATATATGTCCCATAGGTTTTTAGCATCTCTTATTCATAATATAGCTATAAATAAGGTTTATATATGATTTTACCTATAAGCACAAGCCAAAAACCTATTGTACAACAGTTTGATGCTTAAAAACAATATAAAAACACCCTATGTACATGAGGCGCGCGCCTCAGGCCTGAAAAACCTTCAAAATTTGCGTTTTTTTGGGGTTTTTTTGTAAAAAGCGCGCCTCAGGCTACCTAAGGCGCCAAGGCTTGTGCCTTGACGCGCCTCGCGCCTAGGCGCGACTGACCTCTCAATAACGTCCAGACATCCAGTCTGACTTGCTTATGCATTGTTCACTCATAATCAATAGCGAAAACTATAAAGTTAACAAGTTGTTTAAACTCAAACACGCTTTTACAATAAACAGAATTCTTGTGAATTCAGTTTCAAAAAACAATTTATTATTGTCTCAAACAAATTACGTGTCAAATAAAATAAACTACAGAATCAATATTTCCCCCCATTTTTTTCTTTGTAACTTCCTTTGTATTAAAAGTTACATACCGTCTTATTATAAAAGCGTTTCTTTTTTCTTAAAGCAATATCACATGGATCGACAATGTTGAGTTGTATCCACACAATTCTTGTCATTATGGAAAATTATCAATCAACTTTTTTAAAGGCATTATCAAATCCAAACGTCAATCATATGTATATATTTTCCAATAAAAGATATCACATTTATAAAATAGTTGACGAAATAATGCACTTTAGTTTAGTGAAAGAATTAGTTATTCAATGACCAACCAACTAATGTACAAACTTTGTAGTAAGATTTACTTGGATCAAAGAGACAGCTTTTGTTGTCCTATCTCTTACATATTTTCCCATAATTTAGGATCGTTATAATCCTTGATAACGAGCGATGCCCCTGCATCTAGTAGTAGCATTTGTTCAGGGTTTCAAGTAGCCACTCCAAAGGCCGCCATCCCGGCTCCGTTAGCTGCTTTAATTCCAGAAACATAATCCTAGGCAACAAACACAACACACACACATAAAAGATTACATAAAATTAAGAAGAAAAGAAACGAAAAAAGATTACATGGGTCCGAGTCATGAAATGCACAAAAAAATATTACATGACAACGGAAGAACCTATGAAGGATCGAGGCTGTTTATTTTTTTCATTTCTGCACATACAGAGGTGATTCTGTTCCATGAACTTTGACTATTGGGGTCAAATTTCTTACATTCTCATATTAAACAAAAAGTGAAATCTTTGACAAAGTCGAATTGTCTTATTCCGTTTTGTATTAGTAACAATATAGTTGGCACAGAGGTTTCTCATTCACTTAACAGATTATGTTTGCGGACCTTACATGTCATCATGTACATTATTTGGCAACACAAGTATTAGACTATTAGTAGAGGTGCCAATGTTTACTCATTTACTTATTAACATATCAATTGGTGATGTGTTATATCATACATGTTTAGCTGGGTCAAAAAATCAATACCTAAAAGGGAAACATGTCAAATAGGCCGAACGGGTCTAAATGGTTATGAATCACCTAACGTGTATTTAAACCATATAATTTAAAGATTCAGATGATTAGTTCCTTCTGTAAATAAATGTGTTTTTGAGATCTTATACAAATATTAATTATTTTAAATAAGTGGAGAAAAACATGTTTGCAGGTTCAACACAAGCTTGCCACATTTCAGCCCATACTAAAGATGACCCATTTAAGCCTCCACACATATGTATTAAAAAACTTGGCTATTTTGAGAGAAGGTTGAGTTGAGTTCATACCTCAAACACAAATGTGCGATTTGGGGATACTGTTAAGTGCATAAAGAGCCTTCAGGCATAAATCATGAACAGGTTCTGGTCTTGCACATTCTTCAGCTTAAACAAAGACTTCGAAGAAATTTTGTAGTTTGAACACTGAAATCAGCAACTCAGCATTTGATCTCCGAGCATTTGTAACAGCAGCCCGCTTCAAGCCAAAATCTTATAGCCATTTGCATATATCGTGCAAGGCGCTTATAGGCTAATTGTTCGGCTACCAATTTGTTTATTTATAGACAGGAATTAAAAGTTGAAATTTAAGGTCAAAATGACTTGAATAAGCTTCAAGGTGAGCCCTAATGTGAACATTTTGATGATATTGATGTAGCAAGAACTAGGGGTGTGTGTAGGGTGACATAGGTCGAAACCGGACCGGACAAACCCAAACCCAAAACCGAATTTCAAGACAACTTAACTTGAGGACCAGACTATTAAAGGGTGGGTCGGTCTCAGTTTTGTTGCGATGGGCGGGTCGGTTGGACAAGGACAGATTTGGACATTTGTATGTTGGATTAGCTGCAACTTGACCCCTATGCTGGTCATTAGGTTACCCATAAATCCACAAGTAACCTGTTTATGACTTTATTACATGTCAGCATTTATAAGCAAAAATAAAATGAACCCATCTTTGATCGCCGTTGACTTTGACACCACATAACTTATGCATAACATTTCCAGCAGCCCAATTCCAAATCTGGAAATCTTGTATAGGAAGAACATAGAACAGATCAGCCTTTATTGCAGCCTCAACAATCAAAATATCATTTGCATTTTCTTCTAAGCCTATTGTTGCGGTTATGATTACCCAGTAGTACAAACATAACATTAAATTATCAGGTTAAAATATTTTCAATTAAGTCAAGTCTCTGGTTTCTCGCTCGGTCTAGGGTTTTTTTTAGGTTCGAACTGCGTAAGTGTTTGTTGGGTCGGTTTATCGGGCCGAACTGGATGTTACTCGCCCCGAACAAGAACCATAAAAGTTTTAAATTTAATGTTTGACTTTGACCTCAGAACTCAAATTTGACATAAATATTATATACTTTGAAGTCTTGAAGAGAATTCCCATTGTTAAATTAGTCATACACTTAATCCACATGGATTCCACATTAGAGAGTAATGTTTGACCTCAAAAGTCCAAGGAGTTATGAACTAGCGTTTATGTCAAATTTCTGTTTTATATCATAATAGAAATTACCTTCTAAACAAAGCTTCCTTGTCAACCATGAATTGCATGGCCTTCTTAAACTCCCAATCACAAAGAACACTGCAAAGCTCTTCATTATGCTTGGCATTAAACCCTATCTATAAAAACGAAAATCAAATGCTCTCTAAGTATGATTTGAGTCAGAAAGAGTTCCATCAAATATCGAAAAGGATTGCTGCATGAATAAATCACATTTTCTAGTAAACAACAAAAGGTTGACATAAAGGTCAGATGCATTCATTTCGAAACATTGAATTATGTGATTTATGTATGTTTTAACAAATAATATAAAAAACAACACAGCTACAGTCAAATTTCACATATGTGAACTACTGATGACATTCTGAAAACTCAAGAGTTTCACGAATCAATGTAAAAAGAAACAAACAGAATCAAGAATTGAGATTTTGGAGTAATTTGTGAATTAACAAACCTGTTAATTGGTTGTGGAAAACGTAAAATTGGACTATTGGTTGTGAATTAACTACTGATTACGAAGACAATGAATTAATGAGGGATCATTGAATTATTTTAGGGGACCAGCTGAAGCTTCTGTAGATGCAGTAAGTAGCTTTTTTACTATTGGTTTCCATTCCAATGAGTTATATATGGATAAGTGTTTGTATCTTATGCGTACCTTACTTGGGAGTCACTCTTCACAGGTGCATTTTGTCCTAAAAGAACTCGTGAGGAAGTCAATTGGAGAAACTGAGGAACTAAGGCAGTTTCCAACCCTGCAATCCGCTCTTGCTGCTGCTGCTGCTGGTGAAGCATTGGAAAAGTTCCGTGACGAGAGTAAAAAGACAGTCGTTAGATTGGTAGAAATGGAGTCTTCATATCTGACTGTCGATTTCTTCTGGAAGCTTCCCCAAGAAGGGGACAAAATGGGGCCAACTCTTTCACCTGGAGACTGTAGAACCTCATCTGCTGACCGCAGAAATCCACCTGGTTCAGACCGTGGAATCCCTGGTGCAGACAGTGTGAACCCATCTGACCCATTACTGGATCGATATGCAGAGGCACAATTTAGAAGAATCGGGTCAAATGTTTCATCCTATATTGGTATGGTATCAGATACACTCAGAAGCACAATTCCAAAAGCAGTTGTTTATTGTCAAGTTAAAGAGGCTAAGCAAAATCTATTAAGCTACTTCTACACACAAATCGGAAGGAGGGAGATAACTCTTGTTCTACAATTTTTTTTTGTTTGACGTAAACTAATAGTGAAAGTCAATCCAACTTGAAACATTTGACTACTGAAAGTCAAACTAATCCTGATGTGTAGAAGTGGTATGTTTTCTGGGTAAACAGCTGCCGGCGTGGTTGCTAGACGAAGATCCATCATTAATGTCAAAGAGACAAGAAATTGCGAAGAGACTTGAACTGTACAAGGCAGCACGAGATGAGATTGATGCAGTTGCATGGTTGTGATAGCGATGTTTTTTTGGTAATAAATTATATATAACGCCACATACCAGGTTCTTTCTGGTTGTTGAATTCGTTTACCATGTTTTTTTTTCGTTATGCTTTCATGTCTAGTTCGTGTTCATGTTTGGCCCCTAAATATTCTATTTTTATCAATATTTATCGTAATATGTATTCTATGTAAATTGTGTATTTATGATATATGTATATGTTTTTATCCCCGAGGATTCCATATAACGTATTTCAGTTACAAATCACGCATCCTTCTATGTTCAGTCATCTCCTTTGGGGCAATGCATCATGTTAAGAAACACTTTGCATGGACATAATGTTTTGTAAAGTTGGAATGAGTACCACATAAAAAGAGATAAAAGCTTAGACCTCCTTGATGAAAAGAATGGCGTCAAAATCGTCTAAATACTTTTACTTTTTAATGTTAAAATTTGCAACATTATGTTTTATAAGGTTGGAACTAGAAAACATAAAAATGATAATATTTAGACCTCTTGAAGGATCTAATGATCTATATTCAGTATTAAAAATATAAGGAGATGATTTGATTTCATTAGTCCCTAGAGATTTTAGGGAGTATACTGTATATGTATACTCTCTGTAAACAGGTAAATATGGTTTAATTTAAGGTTTACATGTTCATGTATCTACAGCTGACCTTTGGTCAACTATTGAATTCTTGATCGGTTTGTGCATGCATACATATGGCGTATGCCGTTGGACCCTCTTAGCATATGAGCAAGTACATGCTTCATTCCCAAGAACGTGTTTGATATATCATTTTTAACCTCTTTTATGCCAAAACTCATGGACCAGACCCTTGTGTGCGTCACTGAGTATAGCCAGCCACATTAGGTTCCACTGTTTCTTTGCACTGATAAAGATCCTAAAAGGGGGAAACAAACAGAAACATGGTTAAAATCATTGAGCTTTTTGCAAATAAATCAGAAGCTATATGCCTAACTCAGAATGTTCAAGTACTAGATCATTGTCAAGTCTTTTAAGTTATTCATCCAGTTAATTTCTTTAGTTTAGTCTGAAAAAAGACAAGGGTAAACAGAAATCAGTGAGCTAATAATTAAATGCTGAGAGAGGAAGTAGCTTTCTAATGGTTCTTTTGCGTATTGGAACTGCCTGCTGCCATTAAACCCTATCTATAAAAATGAAAATCAAAGGCTCTCTATGTTTTAATACGATTCAAAAATGACAAAACAGAAATCACATGGTTGAAGAAATTACCTCTTGGAGCATAAGGCATTGTGATGGACAAAGAGTTCCATCAGTCGAAAAGGATTGCTACATGAATAAATCACATTTTTTAGTAAAGAACAAAAAGTTGACTTAAAGGTCAGATGCAATAATTTCAAAACATTGAATTATGTGATTTATGTATGTTTTGAGAAATAACAGACCACCACGTAAACGCCTATAACAAAGAGTATATGCATACACCCGCAAGGTGTCAAATTTGCAAGAAAATACAAATAAATCGCAGACTTAAATGCAATACCTTTTGACCAGTAGCAAGATTAGGGTGAAACCGGTTAATGTTAAATTATAAACTAAACTTAGGATTATCTAATTTATGTATAACAAAACTGGTCACAGGGCAGAAATGAAAAGTCAGATCTGATTAAAGTCAGACGGCCGTTATTAGTGGATATTGACAGCTTATGTTACACCAAAAGAACTGGTGCAATCTCCTGGTATGCGTCGGTTTATAGCCTATACATAGGCGCAAAATTGTAAAGATTTGTTGATCAGTTTCATAATTAAAAAGGTCTATTTTGACTTTGGCTGGTAGACCAGATTCATCATAATTGATCCCATTGTTCTTGATTATTATAATCTAGTATATATGGATGGATGATTAATTTATTATTGCCAACAGTTATTAAGCATAGAAATTCAGTGCTAAAATTCATTACAGAATCAATGAAAGAACATAAATCTTGACATATAAAGTCAAACATCTTAATTTCCCAATTAAAAATTGATACATGATGAAACCCTAAAACAAAACAGATTCAAGAAAACACAATGATCTAAAAAACAACACAGCTACAATCAAATTTCACTATTGACATTTGTAAAAAAAAGAAAAGAGAATAAAGAATTGAGATATTGGAGTAATGAATGAAGAAACATACCTCCTGTTAATTGGGAAAGAAGTTGTTGTGGAAAACGTTGAGAAATTAGATTTTTGGGGTAAAATTGGATTGCGGCCTCCAACATTTCCCCATCTAAAAAACCCTACCTCCTTCCTTCCTTACCTCATCACAACAATTCATCATGGGTTTGTAGATTTCCAAACCTTTCACTGAATAAATGCTCTGTGGAAGCTGAGTTATGCCAGTCTCCCTAACATCTAAATATTGTAGACATTTTATGTTTCCTAGTTCCTCTGGCAGTTTTTCAACCCCCTTGCATCCAAAAAGTTCCAACTGTTTGAGACATTTCAACTCACAAATGCTGTTTGGAATTTCTCTTAAATTACGGCAATCTGTTAGATGTAATATCTCCAAAGATTCTAATTGGCCAACATCCTCAGGTAACTTCTCAAGAAGCTGACAATAGCGAAGATATAGGGTTTTGAGATGTTTCAACATACAAATGCTACCAGGGAGATTTTTAACTTTTGTAGCACTTAAATTAAGGTGTTCTAAACATTCCAGTTGGCCAAGGTCCTCTTGCAATTCCTCTATGCCAGTGCAAGAAAGATTAAGAGACCTCAATTGTTGTAAACTACAAATGATTCCTGGAACACTCTTGAGTTTGCAACCACAGAGATTTAGAGAGACAAGCTTATGAAGATTTCCAATTGATGAGGGTACTTCTATATAGGAGGAATTATGTACAAGATTCAGCTCTAGCAAAGTATTGCGGGAGTGCCATGTGAATATATCAACCGGGAATTTCTTCAGATTTAATCCACCTATATGAAGAACCTCAAGAGATTCCATCTGCTCTATGAAAGACACAGATTTTAAACCCCTGCAGTAATCTAGGTTTAAATAGACCAGGCTTTTTAGACATCCACCGTGCACGTCAAGTGCTGCCATTTCCGTGCACCATTCAAGATTTAACCACTCAAGATTGGGTGTCAGCCCCAGGTCAAGGCTCCTTAAACCCCTGCAAAATTTTAGGTTTAAATAGACCAGGCTTTTTAGACATCCATCGTGCACGTAAAGTGCTGCCATTTCCGTGCACCATTCAAGATTTAACCACTCAAGATTGGGTGTCAGCCCCAGGTCAAGGCTCCTTAACTTTGAATTACTCAAATCAAGGAATTTGAGCTTCTTCATAACCTATTACAAAATGTAAAGAGAACAAAAAAAAGTAAAAAATATGTTGGTACGATGACTAGCCAATAGAAATACATATATCATTATAACAAATAATACAAAACAATTGATCAACAATATTACCTTTTCACCTTCCCAAAGTTGTTTAATTTTGCTCCTAGGCATTTCAAGTGCAACAAGATTATTTGCTTCAAATGTTTTGGGTAAACACCGATGAGGGTATTCTTTCCAATGTAGATATTGTAACGAGTTTGGAAAATACTGGCCAGCTTTGTTATGTTTCCAAAACCTTCGAAAAAAATACCACAATTTGTCCACAAGGTCGTGATAAATATGTTCATGACTCACAATAAGACATCTAAGTTTCTTCATATTTCCAATACCTTCCAAAAAATTACCATGAGTGATACATCTTGTTACTTCACTACCCTGCAATTCAAGAACAACGATCATAAAAGTTGTGTTATAACCGATGAAAAATTAGAGAGTTTCATCTCCACCTTACTAATAAAATGGATTCTTACCGAGTTACGAGACAAGACATGTTTGATTTCCTTTTGAATCCATAATCGGGTATGTTTGTTGGGCTCATTCGGATGATCACGGCGTACGATATTCTTGCCCATTTCTACTAGATGGTCATGCATGTCTATGATTACATAACCCCATCTTTTTGAAGTTATAATTAGAGACATTTGCTCAAGAACTCTTAAACCATATTTAGCATGAAATCCGCAACTTTCAAGCATCCTTATTGCATCTTCTTTCTTCCAACCTCTAAGAAAACATGCCACATCTAGGAATATATCCTTGTGATGATCATCTAGGCTTTCATAACCTAGTTCCAGTTTTTTGAGAGTTTCCTTCAAATGAATTGTTTTGAGTCTTTCTAATGTATATGCCCAATCGCTAGAATCTTTACCATAGAGTTTTGAACCCAAAACTTTGATTGTTAAGGGAAGACCACCAGCGTAACTTACAACTTCGTGTGAATACTTTTCATACCCTTGAGTCGGAATGTCTGTGCCAAATGCATGTCTACTGAAAAGGCGAATTGCTTCCTCTTCGAGCAAAAGATTGGCATCTCGTATCCATTTCACTTTATGTTCTTGGAGCACCTGCCCATCTCTAGTTGTAATAATAATTCTACTTCCTGCCTTGAACCAAGTAGTATCACCAGCTAACATCTCAAGCTGGTTTATAGCATCCACATCATCGAGAACAACAAGAACTTTTTTACCACTCAAGTTCTTACTCATTAAGTTTCTACCTTCATGAACTCCACGTACATTGATGGGCCCTTTTAATACATCTGTCAATACTTGTTCTTGCAGCTTCTCCAAGCCGCCAATCTGAGAGGCTTTTTCCCTTACATTCTCAACAAAGCTTTTACCTTCGAAATTAAAAGATATTTTATTAAAAATAGCCCAAGCCAATGTTGTCTTCCCAGCACCTCCCTCGCCCTTGATGCCTATCATGCGGACATCATTTGTACCAAGCTCTAAATACGAATCGAGATCCTGCATCCTTTGTTCCATGCCTATTAAGTCTTTATCAACGTCTATATCAATGGGACGTAACTCAAATGAAACCTTCTCAACAATTAATTTTATGACTTTAGCTTCATGCCTGTAGATCAGAGAAGACGATTCAATTAGTTTGCACAAAAACCCGCATGAATAATCAATTTTCAAGTCTTAAACACAAACTGTAAAACAAGTGTAATTCATTCAAAGTGATAACTTTTTTTATATCAGCATGTTCTGACATCAACTCATTTTCACTCAAACTTATTCTGACCCGACATCCAACCAGATCCGATCAGTCCGTTAGGCATAACATACATGGTAAAACAAGTGTTACATTAGAACATGAGATCCCATAGTAGAGATATAAAGAAGGTAATTACCCGTTAGCAGTCTTCCTCACATCCCAACCAGACAAATTGGCTGCTGCTTTAAGAGCCTCTCTCCATTTTCCAACCTCTGATTCACTCTTGTTCTTATGTACGGCAAGTGCCTCTCCAACTGACCCAGTTTGTTTCCGGACATCAGAGGGATCCACATCGTAGAACACGGGGAAAGCCGTCTGCTCGTTCTTCTTGTGACACTCCATGATGTTCAAAAGCTCGTTTAAGCACCATGATGAAGACGCATAGCGTTTGGAGAACACAATAATGTAGCATCTGGAGTCTTGAATAGATTGTAAGAGCTCATCATGTATCTCTTTTCCTTTCTGGAGTTTCTCATCGTCCTTGAAGGTGCAAATACCATGTCGATCAAGAGCATCATAAAGATGATCAACGAAGGTCTTGCGAGTGTCTTCACCACTGAAGCTAAGAAACACATCATACACGTAGTTCTTGTTGTGAGCGTGTGAACTTGAAGAAGCCATTGAAGCTATGCTTGTGCTTGTTGACAGATGCTAAAAAATTATATGTTTTTTTGAAGAAGCTTTCACCAGATGGTTGCAAAGAAATGAAAGATAAGGTTGGCAAAGTCAATACCTCTGTAATTTCGTCGAAAGCCACCGGCAACAACTTGGATCTTAATTAATGGGCCCCGTCTATTATTTATTTTGGGTTTACTTTTCAAAGTCGTAAGGTCGTCTCCTTTTTTTTTTTATCATGTCAGTGGTGGGTATCGTTAGGGTATATTTTGATTAGAAGGCATGAAATGATAAGGTTGTGGGGTTCGGAATTTGCAATGGTTAGATCCATTGTATTTCATATATCATCATGTTTGCTTAAAACGAGGAATAAAAAACATACTACTGAATTACTATGAAACGAGCAGTAAGAGATGCTTTAGATCAGCTAATTAAAAGCTCAAGTACGAGTTTAAGCTTAAAAATTAGTTTGTTTAATAAGCTAATTCAATCCCAGTTCACTTATTGAGTTCGAGCCGGCCTGCAAACTTAAACAACCTTCGTCATTCAAGGGTGGAGTTATAATATAGTGAGGTGTAGCATGGGGCAGACCCAAGCCCACCCCAAGGTGGGCGGGCGCACCCCGGGGAAAAAAAATTAGGGCTAAATTCCGTCGAAAATCCCGTCCGCACCCCTTGGAATTTTTCGTCCGCACCCTTTGGAATTTTCGACCGCACCCTTTGAAATTTTTCGTCCGCACCCCTTAGGTAAAAAGTGTTATCAATTTATATTTTAAATTTTTTTTAGTAAACTCTTATTTTTTTTAAAAAAATATACTACCTAAATTATATAATTTTTAATACCTAACCAACTAAACCCAAATACCCATACATTTACCCACTTATAATTCCTAACTAGTTAGCCCACTAAGTCTTAGCCCATTAACCAAACCCAACAATATTTCAAACTATAATAAAATAATTAAAGCTCAGAACCTTTAGAAATTCTATCCCGCTCTCTCTCTCTCTCTCTCTTGCGTCCCTGCACTGCCAACGAACAACATCACCCAGCGACAACAGTCCAGCGGCCGGCGACCACCGTAATCAACCACTATACCACCGTCGTTCGACACCAAATCTAACCGGAATCCGAACACGGGTAAGTTTCTTTGTTATTTTGATGATTTTGGTTGATATTATAGGAGAAAAAAGGGTAATAAAGTTGTTAAATAGGTTTGAAATTTTGTGTGTTTTGACGTTGTTTATGGTTGTTTAGATGATTTTTAGGGTGATTATGTTGTTTATATATTTTTAGGGTGATTACAACTTACGTTATGATTTCTAGGGCTTGAATAGTTGAAAATTAAAATTGAAACATTATGTTATGGAGCGATGAACTTATGTTATATAGAGAAAGAATTGCTTAAGAAATTAGCTTTAGATGATGTTTTGGATAAATTTCAAAAAATGAAAACCCGTAGGGCATCGACGTTTTAATTATGTTTGTAACAAGGTTTGACATGTTTTTGATGATTATATAAATTTAGTTTGACGTTCGTTTGTTTTACATGACCCGACCCGATACGAACCGATTTTTTTACTTATATACCTAGGGGCCTAAAATTTTTAAAAATGTTCTGCACCCCCATGGAAAAATTCCTGGGTCTGCCACTGGGTGTAGCATGGGCTACGGCTCAATCATGTCTTCGTAGTGTAATTTTTTTTCGGTTTTATATAAATGATACCCTTGAAAAAATACAGGATTCCTCTAAAAATATGATACTTTAATTTATTAAAATTCTAAATTTTTATTAAGCATAAACCTTGTACAACACCAAACTTGTATGATAATAAAACCCAAATGATCGAGTTAACCCAAATTAAGAATAATTTATTTGAAAGAGGTGCAATTGATAAACTTAGACCAAGCCCTAAAACGATAAAATATCCTTTTTTGTGTATGGGTGGCAAAGTTGGAAATTGAATAGTTGGTGAGTGTTTCTTGTCCTTTGATTGTGTGTCCCAGGCCCAAAAACAATAAAATTTAACCCAAACCCCAAAACAATAAAATATCCGTTGACCGGCGGTTGACCTGCGTGTTTGGTGAGTGTTTCTTGTCCTTTATTTTTTTTGTTTGTTGTTATTGTTTATGTAGTATTGTTATTTGTAGATCTGTTAGGGTTTAGTGTTTAGATAAGTTATAGTTTTCTAGTTAAACTTGGTATTTGAATTCTTTGAAGTTGAAAGTTGATTCCTTGAAGTGAAGATAAAATCACAATAAAAAAAACAATCTTGAATGAGCCCGGAATATTTGAACAATGCTATGGTAGAATAAGAAACTTTTGATAAAATAAAGACGACGATGTGATCGAACGATTTCAAGCTATGAAAACAAGAAGATGACAAATCTATTAGGCATTCGTTTTACTTTATTTATTATCATTTTTTATTACATGTACACAAATCAAAACGAATTTGATCGATATTTAATACTTTTTTAGAATACACCAAGGATCTTCGTACATTTTAATCTCTAACTTAATACAATTAACGAACTAAAAATTGGGAAAGATGTGAACCACATACAAGGAGCCATTAAAGTCGATATTCTTTGTTGATTTAAACTATCCGCTTTTTCTCAAGTACAAATGAATTTAAATCATAAACATGATTAGTTTACGAAGTTTGATACTACGAACCAGATTAGACTAAGCGGTATGGGGGCCGGCTTAGGCCCGGCGAGGCCCGGCGCCGGTCCCCCACACCGCCCCCCTCGCCCCATCCCGGCTTGACCGGCAGCCCACGCACGGAGAGGACGGGCCAAATTTCAAAATTATATCCGTTGGTAAACGGATAGTTTAATAAAAAAAATTACCTTTTTCAATTTAAATATATACCATTCTCATCCATTTTATACCATTCTTCTCCCATTTCTTCCATTCTTCTCCAATTCTCTCATCCTTTTTTATAAAAAAAACAATCCCCTTTTTTATAGAATCATGAATCCCTTCAACCCAAACAACCCAAACCCGGACCAACCCAACCCGAACAATCCTAACTTTTTTTCGAGTCCCGGGTGGAGGTGGCGGCTCGGGTGGAGGTGGCGGGAAGGCGTCTTCGAAAATGAACGAGTTGATTTCCGAATTCCGTTCGTTTAAAGACTTTGCGGTCGAAAAATATAGTCACAAGAAAAACGTGTCGGCCGACTATGCTCGAGCGGAGGATTTTAGGATAATGAGGTTGGATCTCGACTCGGTTCCGGAGGAGGAACGAGAGGTGTATCGGAGGATGAAGGAAGAGGTGAAGAAAAAATGGACGTCGTAGGTTTTTTTTTTTTTAGGAAATGTAATTTTTTTTATTTTTCGGAAATGTTTTTTTTTAGGAAATGTAATTTTTTTTATGTTATGAAATGACTTTATTTATGTTGTATTTTTTAACTTTTATAAAGTTTTTATTAAGTTAATAAAAAAACACTTAGAAAATTATAAAATATTGAAGTGAGGTAGCCCAATCCTCCACCCCCCTCAAAAGTAAAGGAGACTCATCCTCCACGAGCCGGTGATGTGGCGCCTACGTGGCGGTCCATCCTCATGGGGATGGGCCTCACCATACCCTTTAGTCTTAGAAACAAACAATAGACTGTTGATTTGATTTACGGTTGGTATATTTTTCAGTTCCATCTGAAATTTGAAACCTAGATAAGGTCTTGCTGAAAATAACAAATTTGAATTTTAAATATTTTTTAGTATTTTAAATGCAAGTAATGAATTTAAATAAGAGTATAATTTCCATGAAAGCTACTGATGGCAAATGGCAACAACTTGAATCCAAAAATGGGCCCTTGGGTTTACTTTTCAAAGTCGACAAAATGGAATGATAATGAAATTTGAAACCTAGATGACTAGATCCCTTGTAAACCGTGTTTTCATACACCTTGTATGCATAAAATTAAAATGTGCATAAAATAATAAACGTGGCAGTTACTCCTCCGTATGCATGCTGGGCTGACTTTAGCTGTTATGGTGGGTCAAACTGGACCAGGCTGACCCAGTTGATTGGCCCATTCAAATCCAAATGGGTCTTAACGGCTAGCTGGTTTGAATCTTGGGGCGTGTAGCTATCAGATGACTTCAAAGGAATCAGCAACTCGGCATTTGATCTCGGAGTGTTTGTAACAGCAGCCCGTTTGAAGCCAAGATCTTCTACCCTGAAGAAACACGGAACTAATTTTAAGTTTAATTAGTGGGTTTATGTTTCAAACATGAGGGTTAATCTTCTTTAGCTTTCCTGAGCTCCGATCTTAACCAATGATCCTGCAAAACCGCACCACCGTTAGCTCGTTAAGAGGGGAATATGGGGGTTTCCCTCTTAACCAGGCTCCGGCGTGAGAATAAGTAACTGCTTTGAGGATAAAACAGTGTGTGTTAGTAGTGAGAGTAAAGAGAATCGAATCCATTAACCTGTGCATGAAGGTCTCTATTTATAGCCGAAGAAGTGTAAGAGGAGATGGGCTGATGGGCCTTGGGCCTGAAGGCGACGACAAGGAATATCCTCCTTGACTCACTGGTGTCGACCGTTAGTGGTTTCTAGAAGTTCTTCGGTGCTGGCGCACCCTGATTGGAGCCACGTGTCACAGTTGCCGGCCTTCTTGCCCCTCTGCCATCAGCCGTTAAGTGGAGATCGTGAGACAGTTGTTGCCGCCTCCTGATTGGAGCCACGTGGGCGTCCTTGTGTACTCGCTGCCGTCTGCACGTCAGAAGATCGTGGAGCACGATGGAGCACAGCCTGTTGGACGCTGATTGGCTTGCTTTTTCTGCCACTTGTACCTTTGGTACTTTCTATAGTGGCCTTGCATTGTAGTCCCTGCGCGACCTTTGTTGTGCACGTAGTTGTCTCGCGCAGGGTTGTGGGAGCTGAAGGCCTCTATCCAGAGTACCAAGTATGAAAACTGATGTAGTTCTTTGTTTGGATCTCGCACGGGTTCAGGCTTTGTCTAAGCAACCCGCGCGGGGTGTGCTGATGATCAGTTTTCTTAGTAAGGAGTATGGTCTGGCGAGCGATGTAAAAATGACCTGCGCATCTTTTTGGGACCATACCCCTTCATACCCTTTTGCATACGTTGTTCAAGCCGCTTATAGGTTCCTAACTGTTCAGCTGCCAATCTGTTTATTTATAGACAGGGATTAAAACTTGAGTTTTTTTAACCAAAATTACTTGAATGACTTTAACGTGGCCCCTATTTTAAACATGTTCATGATATTAGACGTAACGAGAGCCATAGAACCATAAAGATTCTAAATTTTTAAGGGGTCATGTTCTTTTAAGAGTTAAATCAATGTCAAAAAGGATCGCTTGCAATGGAAGATAAGAGGGAAGTGTTGAAACTAGCAACTCAGAGTAAAATCGATTGTCATCTTCGCCAAAATTTATGTCGTGTCGTGGTTGATGTCTGAGCATTCAGTTAAATCTCCGACTGCGCCAAACGTTGGGATTGATGTGAGGCATGTGCGTCGCTCGCATTCTTGAAAAAGAAGGTGTGTGTAGTTGTTTTTATAATTAGGAATATATTCTTTTGTTATTGCTGTTTTGCCGAATGTTGAACATATTGGAGTTAGGGATGTTTATCAGGTTGATCGTTTTGTGTTATTCGCGTTTTTTAGATGTTTGAAAGTCTAACCAAAAGCTGGCCCTATTAACTATTAACTATCGTTTTAATCAGTTTTCCGGTAACGAGTTTGTTCAGGTAAGGTTCTTCGGGTAAACAAGGTTAGACTTGGTTCAAATGGGAAAATTGTTAAAAGTAGTTTGTGTTCATGTATTAATTTTTAGGTTTGTCTTGCATATCTTTAGGTGGTTTCAGTGGCAACTCTATGTTATATGTTGTTAGTTTTTTTTTTTTTTTTTTTTAATCTTTGTTTGTTTGTTAAGTGTCCAAGACCCTGAATCAATTACATAGATTAAGACACCTGTTTTGTAAGCTAAAGAGTCTTTTTTGTTTGTGATTTTATTTTTTATATAATTTAATTTGTTGTTGATTTTGTAGGGCTCAAGACTGAAGTTGGTGGTCTTATTTCAGTTGCGCCCTATATTTGCATGTCCAATGCCTACTCAAGTAAGTGTAGATATTCTTATCCAATATTTTAAATTTTATAACAATAATTTAGTACAAAACCGGATGTTAGTGCACATTAAGCCGGAAATAGATTAAGAAAAAAATGGGCCTGACTGGGTCACTGATCCTAATGGTGTACCCACCAACCCATAAGCTTAATATTTATACACTAATATGTCCATGTTTCACAATCAACTGAAAGGTGTGTCCGCATTTAATTGAAAGTGTTTTATTGAATTTTCGAATATGTCCATGTTTCATGGGAAAGGTGTGCCCTCATTTAAATGAAAGTTCGTTATCGAATTTTCTACGAAAAAAGTGGAGAACAAAGATTTTTGCTTAACGAACTTCTCCAAAACATACACACTTAAGCAATGCGCTAAAAAGGACACCAAGAATGATGATAGGGAAATATAACTTTTAGAAAGTTGCATGTTTTGGAAAATTGCTACTAGAAGCCGTTAGCAAAGAAGCTATGGTGGTTATGGAGGACGGTTTATATTTAGGTAATGTGGTTGCCTTACACTCTTTATGCATACAATGATTAATGTTACACAGACACTTGGGTCCATTCTATTAAGTTATCAGTATAGTAAATTCTCTGCCTCAAATTGTAGTTTTTATGAATTATTTGTTGTTAGAAAAAGCAGCGTTTTTCTACTTTCAGTGTCAATAATAGAGTTTTAATGGGAAGAGGGTGAAGATACACTTAAAGTAAATAAGTTGCAAAGTATAGAAAGCCGTAAATCTATCATAAAGTAAAATAAAGATGACTTTTTTTTGTTTGGCCTATTTAAATCTAATACTCTAAAGTTGGCTTGAACTATGCCTATGACTACTAACTGTATAGTATATCCTAAATTCAACAGTTCCTCTTCATAGTAGACAACATTATTTAATAGTTCATTACTCAATTCCCATTATGATATTTTGCCTTTTTATGACAATACAATGGTTTTACTTCAACTTGCTTCTATACTTATCTTCTGTATTTTGTTCATAGATCAATAGCAAGACCAACCAAAGAAACCAAAATTCCAAACTCCATAAAAATCGGTCAACAGGTGTCGCATTTTGTAAACATAGCTAATGATATATATTTTACTTTGTGACACGTCGTTCATTTTGATTTTATTTTGTCCTTTTCCGATCCATGGTTGATTTGATGTCGCCTTAAAAAGCTCATTAGATATCTAAAGTAATTTCGTATAAATTTTTTAGTTAAATGTGGCAATTTTAACCGCTTACCACTGAATATGTTTCTTTCGTTTGTGTTATGGTAAAACATGTTATGGATGTCAAGTAGTTTTCGAAGCCAACTTCGATGCATCATGCACATAGGAATGCCAAGTTGAATAGAATGCCAAGTTGAATGGGATTCACAATGCCACATTTTTTCAACCAGATCTCATATAGTATTAGTGAATCTCATCATTAGTTTCATGTTCAATGATTAATTAGTAAATTTTGTTCGATAACATGCTTTAACATTCTACAAGTACAGAAAGTGGTCACATTACATTTAAAGGATGAATGACTTTTTGTTGATGTAATGAGTGAAGCTTTTTTGTTTGGCTTAGATTTTTAAATTTTTATTTCTAAACATGTGTTGTGCTATCTGTTTGAGCTATGGTTGACAATTTTTACTTCAATTAATTCATGTATGTGGTTTGTGCAAAATTTGAAGTAATTTTTAAGTTGTCAACTGTAGTTGGAGCTGATATAGATAAAGGTAGAATTGAATTGTTACCGAAGGAAGTCAAGGGAAAAGATATCACAGAACTAATTCCTGCCGGCAGGGAGAGGCTGGCTTCAGTTCCATCTGGTGGTGTTGGTGTTGCAGTTGCTGCTGGTGGTGTTGGTGTTGGTGTTGCAGTTGATGCTGGAACTGGTGGTGGTACCGCACCTAATATAAACGGCTAAATGGGTACAATTAAAAACGATTGGCCAACATCTTATAATGCATAAATGATTTTAATTAGAAGACTATTATTATCATTTATAATGTATATTTGATCAAAATATAGTTATTCCTTATTATGTTAGTAATTATTTGATGGACGTAATTACCATTATTATCTAATCAAGGGTTTGTACTTGGATGTATATAAGGAGAGATAACTAGAGAGATAAAGGACACACAATCATAATAACATCAAGAACTCAAGAATTCGTTCGTTCTCTCTCTCAAACATGTTCATCAAGAACGTTTGAAAACATGGGTTTTTATTTTATTTAACGACATAAATGAATTAATGCAAATTAAATTTTTCGACCCGTGAGTATTCGCGGGTGATAACCTAGTTGCTACATAAACAAATCACACTTTGGAAAAAAGATTGGAAAATGGGCTCCCCGCCTTTCATTTGTTCTTTTTTTTAATAAAAAGCTCTAGAAAACTTATACCACACATCATCTTCCGTAAAAAATTAATAAAAAACAAAAATCAGAAAGTCAGATTACTAACCTTTGGAAGTCAAAGTGAAATGATGAAAAGGCATCCTGTCAAATAAATAGCTGATTCAATTCCGATGGTCTCCAAAGCATGGAAATCTCTAATCACCATGTACGTAGGAACTGGAATTTCCACAAATCGATATCTAGAATTGATTCAATACAAAGGGTGTTTGGGTTAGCTTATTTAAGTTAAAAAGGGCTTTTTTGTGAGAAGGACTTACTAATTTATGACTTTTTGAAAATGACTTTTTAAAAAAGTGTTTGAGTTAGCTTATAAGCCAATAAGTCAATAAGTAGTTTTTTTTAAAAGGTGTTTGGTTTAACTTATTCATGTAAAATGACCAAAAAGGACATCTTTTAAAAAGTGTTTGGTTTAGCTTATTTAATTTTTTTTTCTCTCTTGCATGTTGAAAAACAACTTCATGAAACATCTAACATAAAATTTGTTTACATATAGTTTAAAATTTCCTAATTAGAATATAATAATATTACATTCAGATTGCTAAAAAACACGAACAAAATGCACAAGAATAACAAACTAATGTCATACTATGTTCTTCTTCGTGATTCCATTATATCTTGCGTAATCACATCTCTTATCGCTGCCATATACATACCATCATCATCCGTACGATTTGTAGACGGAACTTCTTCATGAAGTTCATCACTAGTACCGCGGGGATTGTAAGATTCTTGTTGGGCTGTGTTAAATGCTTCATCAAACATACCACACTTTTTGACAAAGTTATGGATCGCCATCGATGCTATCACAATACTCACTTGGTGCTCGTATGTGTAATTAACATGCATATCTCTCAATAATGCCCACCTAGCTTTCCATACTCCAAAGGTTCGTTCAATGATATTCCGCAATGACGAGTGGTGATAGTTAAATGTCTCTTTTGGTCCGCGAGGAGCACGCATAACACTACTCTGTCCACGTTGAAATTCTGGTATATGATAACGAATGGTTTGACCATTGTATGGAGCAAGATACCCTTTAGTATTTGGGTATCCGGCATCAACAACGTAATATTTGTCTACAAATATAACAAACATTTGTTAGTCGTTTCAAACAAGTATTAACAACATAAAAAAATGCTTTATACTAACCACCCGTTGGATGTGGAAATAGAAGCTCCGGCCTCCGTAAGGCTTCATTGAAGATTCTGGTGTCATGTGCACTACCCTCCCATCCAGCCCATACGAATGTAAAGCACATTTTAAAATCACAAACGACCATTATATTTTGTGTCGCATATCCCTTTCGACCAATGTACTTCGTTTGGTCCTTCAATCGAACTGATGCCCTCACGTGTGTTCCATCAATAGCACCAATGCAATCCTTGAATGGATAATACCGAGGATTATTTAATATACGAGCAGGCACCTCATCATTATAGTTTGCGGATGGCTTGATGATGTTAGCACTCATCTTAAGCACGACTGCCATAACTTTATGGAAATGTCTATGAATAGTTTCCTCAGAATGATTAAAAGATTCTTGGACAAACCTATTCGTACACCCATGAGCCAACGACTTTTTGTCCGATTTATCCATTTACTGAATGCCGATAAACATCTGTTAATATAATTTAAACATAAGAAACGGCAACAGTTTGCAGAACTAATTAAACAATGACCCAAATAGCAACAGCAGTTAATATAATTTAAACATAAGAAACATTTCAGTTATGTAGAATTGTAGACACCCAATGACCCAAATAGCAACAGCAGTCATCATTAATCTTCAATTTCTCCAACTACTCATATCTGTTCGCAATATTACTCTAGACTCTGTTCAAAGATTTTTTATGTGGAATAAAATGCCAATTACCTATCGTCTTGTGTATCGCTTCAATGACTTCTTTCCAAAAATTATCTTTCTCATCTTTAAACCTCCAACCCTACTTGGTAATGAGAGCCACATTAGAGTTCCTTAACTTGCATAAACCAAGTCCGCCTTCTCTTTTACCTATTGAAACCCTCTCCCATGCCAACCAATGGATTTTGTGGTAATCAGTAGACCCACCCCAAAGGAACCTTTTGATCATCGCTTCAATATCTTTAATAACCTGACTTGGCGCTTTATACAAAGAAAAATAATAATTTGGTAAATTTTCCATCACCAACTTGATGAGAGTAATCATGCCCCTATAGAAAGAGACTTAGCCTTCCAAGCCGATAATCGAGCTTCAAATACCTCATATACACCGGTCTCCAATTCCAAATATGATTCATATTAGCTCCCACCGTCAACCCCAAGTAGATAAACTGAAGAGCCCTCGCCTTGCACCCAACCAGACTCGCCTTTTCTTCGACTTCCTCACGACCAACTCCATTGCCAAATAGGTTCGATTTAGCAATGTTTATTTTTAGCCCGGGGCAAATATAAAATAGCCGAAGAATCCTTACCACCTTCATAATATTTTCACTAAACCACAATCCAAGCATAATTGCATCGTCCGCGTAGAAAAGATGCGTGAGAATCGGACCGTCATTAGGAGTTCGGATCCCATGCACCATCCCTGTAGCACTTGCTTTGTTGAAACAACAAGATAATGCTTCCATGACCATAATAAAAAATAACGGCGAGATCGTGTCGCCTTGCCTTAAACATTTCCCCGCATTGGAATTCAAAAGTGGGAGATCCGTTGACAAGCATGGAGACCTATCCGACTTAAGAATTCCCATGATCCAAGCACACCACCTATTCCGAAAGCCCATTTGTGTCACCATTATACTGTTAGGGTAGATGGTATGTTGCTGTGAGTGTGATCGGGGAGGGGAGTTGCTGAGTGGGGAATGATTGCCTGTGGTGGATCGGTGAGTGGGGAGTAGGAGAGAAGGGGTGTGATCGGTGAGTATTCACCGAAGGTGAAGAAGAAGCTATGGAGGAGAGAGAGAACCAATCAATCAATTTTTTTTAATTGAGTGGGTGTTTAAACCATTGTTAGTGTTTGAGTATAAAATGGGGAGTGAAAGGGGGGAGTTGACATGGCATGAAATTATTGTGTTGAGAAAACTCAAACACCCTGACTCACCGCAACCATACCCTCCACCCTTAATCTATCTACTATAATAAAAGAAACCAACGTTTGGACACGTGTCATTCATTGAAAGTATCCTCAAATCTATACTTATCTTATATTAACTAAATACATAATAAATTAATATTAAATCTTATCATACTTTAATAAAATATTATCCTCAAATCTAAACTGTTAATTTAATATATTTTTAAAAGAGTAAACTGCCAAAATGGTCCTTGAGGTTTGGTCACTTTTGCCACTTTACTCCAAAACTCAAACCTTTTGAATTTGGGTCCATGTGGTTTCAATTTTGTTGCCATTTTCATCCAAAATCAAAATCTTGTCAGATTTTTTAGTTAAAATCCAGTTTTTTTTTGTCTTTTTTTCTCCCTTTTAATGAAGGGCAAAATGGTCTTTTAATATTTTATTATAACAAATTAAAAAACTCTGACCATTTTGCCCTTCGTTAAAAGGGAGGAAAAAGACAAAAAAAAGTGAATGTTAACTGAAAAATCTGACCAGATTTTGCTTTTGGATGAAAATGACAACAAAATTGAAACAGAGACCCAGATTCAAAAGGTTTAAGTTTTGTACTAAAGTGACAAAAGTGAGCAAACCTCAAGGACAATTTTAGCAGTTTACTCTATTTAAAACAAATACATCTCTTTCCTACTTATCTTATATTAAATATATAAATAATAAATTAATATTAAATGTTACCCTAATTTATTAAAAATATAACTTTTTTTATTATTTGGTATTTATTCAACTTGTGTAAAACGCGAGGTTTTTAAAAATATTTTTTTTGTTATTCAATATTTAAAATTACAATTATTCAACTCATGTAATACACGTGTCTAAGTGTCTAACCTAGTGTTAGAATAAAAGTAAATAAACTATACATTAGTGTGGATGGGGCCAACATAAGTTAGGTAAACCAAAGTCAACACCATCAACTCACCGTCCGTCTCCTACCCTTGACAAAACCCACCACCACCACCACCACCACCACCACCGTCATAACAGTCCTTCTTCCCCAATTCTGCACCCACTTTCTCTAAATTCAGTCATTAATGGCGTCGATCGTAAGGCTATGGTGGTGTTTGGCATTCCTTATTTTCCCTCAACTTTTAACTTGTTGACTTTTATAAGTTAATAAGTTGTTAAAATAGTGTTTGGTAAATAGAAAATGACTTTTAAAATGACTTTTAATTTACCCTTCAGAAGGAGCTTTTTGAGAAGTCACGTTTCCTCACTTCTCAAGCCCTAAAAGTCCTTTTATGAAGAAATTCCCCGTTATGGCCCTCCACAACTACCTTCTGGTGCTAACATACATCTGTTTCTACCTTCTGGCGCTAACAGCAAACTCATTTACACCAGCAATTACTCCATACACCAGCAATTACTCCATCTTACACCAGACTCTGTTCATACATCTGTTGTTCATCCGCAAAATATAGTAATATTGATTGTCGATGGAATGTTCTGTTCATCTGCGCCAACATCCTCATTCATCATTAATCTTCAATTTCTCCAACTACTCATATCTGTTCTCATTGATCTTCAATTACTCCCCCTATATAGGTTATATTTATTAAACTGGATTCCGACAAAGGCTTTGGTAAACAAGACCCCGTATGAAGCATTGAAAGGAAGAAAGCTGAATCTAGAACACTTAAAGGTTTTTTGCTGCACAGCATACGCTAAGGTATTACCACTTCAACAAAAGATGTTAGATGATAGAAGTGAACCTATGGTTTACCTTGGAATAGAAGAAGGATCAAAGGCATACAGATTATATGATCCGGCAAAGAACAAGATATGTGTCAGTAAAGATGTAAAGTTCATGGAAGGTCAACCATGGAACTGGAATAGTTATATGGAAACGGTAGATTCAGGGAATCCCGAATGGACAAACTTTGTCATTCAAGAAGATGACAACCCACCAGAGTTAGAAGAAAATGAACCAAGTAGTCCTGGTAGTAGCGGGCCACATCATGAAGATTCAAGAGTAGATCAGACAGAAGAACAAGACTCCTATGAAACCCCGCCAGCACATTCATACAATCAGAACTCAGCAGGAAGTTCAAGAAAATTATCAAGTAGAGGTCCATCTACATCTGAAAGTACAACAGAGAGTATTAGTGACACTCCAGTAAAACTAAGAAGTCTAGAAGAACTATACGAAGAGACAGAAGAAATTAAAGTAGATCCACAAGAATTATTACTTGCTGAAGAAGAACCAAGGAATTACAAGGAAGCGTCTAGTGACAAAAAGTGGATTGAAGCAATGAAGGCCGAATTAGACTCGATAAACAAGAATAACACTTGGAGATTGACAGAGTCGCCAAGAGATCACAAGGCAATAGGTTTAAAGTGGGTATTCAAGACTAAGAAAGATGCAAACGGAAACGTGGTCAGACATAAAGCAAGGCTGGTTGCAAAAGGATACGTTCAGCAACACGGAATAGACTTTGACGAAGTCTTTGCACCAATAGCGCGCATAGAGACAGTTCGACTAATGTTGGCTTTAGCAGCATATCAAGGTTGGGAGGTACATCATTTAGACGTGAAGTCTGCATTCTTACACGGAGATCTCAAGGAAGAAGTCTATGTCTCACAACCAGAAGGATTTGTAAAGCTAGGAAATGAAGGAAAGGTTTATAGACTATCAAAAGCACTGTACGGATTGAGACAAGCACCAAGAGCTTGGAATACGAAGTTAGATCAAACCCTAAAGTCACTTAACTTCAAGAAGTGCACTTTAGAAAATGCAATCTATACAAGGACGAATAAGACTTCTACACTGATAGTTGGAGTCTATGTTGATGATTTGATAGTCACTGGAACATCAAGGAAGGAAATAGATGTTTTCAAATCTCAGATGAAGAACAAGTTTGAAATGAGCGATCTAGGATTGCTAGCATATTATCTGGGAATAGAAGTTATTCAAGCAGGGGGTGAGATAGCCATCAAGCAGACAGGCTATATCAACAAGATACTCAAAGACGCTGATATGTTATCCTGCAACGACACAAAGATTCCTATGAATCCAGGAACACAATTAACGAAGACTGAAGAAGGAGATCTAGTAGATGCAACTCATTACAGAAGCCTGATAGGTTCTCTCAGGTACTTATTGCATACAAGGCCAGATCTATGTTACCCAGTCAGTCTGCTTAGTAGATTCATGCAAGAACCAAAGGAGCAACACTTGAAAGCAGTAAAGCAAATACTACGTTATATCAAAGGAACTAAAGAGCATGGAATCATATACAAGAAGCAAGGAAGATGTAAGATCACAGGTTATAGTGATAGCAGTTTTGGAGTTATTACAGACAAAGGAAAAGGAACGACTGCTCTGGTATTCTACTTTGGAGGATCACCTATAACCTGGTGTACACAGAAGCAACAGACAGTGGCATTATCATCATGTGAATCAGAATTCATGGCAGCCACTGCAGCAGCATGCCAAGCACTATGGCTTAAAAGACTATTAAGTGAAATTACAGGCTGGAAGGAAGAAAAGATAACACTCAGAGTGGATAATGTTTCTGCAATAGCACTCATGAGAAATCCAGTCTTTCATGGAAGAAGCAAGCACATTGATACACGCTATCATTTCATAAGAGAATGCATGGAGAACGAAGATATCACTGTGGAACACATCAGTGGAGAACTACAACGGGCAGACATACTAACAAAGGCACTAGCAAGGGTCAAGTTTGCTACAATGCGAGAACTGCTCGGAGTTCAAGATCTACAACAACTCAAGGATGTTCAAGAGTAGGGGGGTGAATGAAATCCTTAATCTCTACACATCCTAGTACAAGGGTTAGTGGTAATTAGTATAAAGTATGGCGGTTACATGGCGGTTACAAACTATAGGGGCTGATCCTGTCAAACTGAAAGATGTCAACCAACACCCCTAAGGGTTGGGACACCCTTGGGACACACCCCTATGATCGACGGCTTCAAGGGACACCACCAAGAAACACACCTATTCGATTAGTGGCTGTGACTAAGAAGGAAAAGACACAACCTTTCACATCAATTCTCAACCACACATTCAAGAGACGCGACTATTCACGAAGGGACATGTCTCTACACTCGTACCTGTTAGATTAGTATAAATAGGCCTTTAGATTTTCATTTGTAGATCTGGTTCAAGTTTATGTAAATTCAACATTCAGTATTCAATAAAGTTACGTTTATCATTTGCGATCTAGAGATCAAAGATCATTCTGGGCAACAAGTATTACCCATTAGCAGTGTTCCTCACATCCTAACCAGATAAATTGGCTGCCTTTTTAAGAGCCTCTCTCCATTGTCCAACCTCTGATTCACTCTCATTCTTGTGTACTGCAAGGGCTTCTCCTAGGGATCCAGTTTGTTTTCGCACTTCAGAGGGATCCACATCATAGAACACGGGGAAAGCGGTCTGCTCGTTCTTCGTATGACACTCCATGATCTTCAGAAGCTCGCTTAAGCACCACGATGAGGATGCATAGTGTTTGGAGAAAACAATAATGTAGCATCTCGAGTCTTCAATAGATTGTAAGAGCTCATCACTTATCCTTTTTCCTTTCTGGAGTATCTCGTCATCCTTGAACGTGCGAATACCATGTTGATCAAGAGCAACATAAAGATGATCAACGAAGGTCTTGCGGGTGTCTACACCACCGAAGCTAAGAAACACATCATACAGGTAGCTCTTGCTCTTGTTGGGAACATTTGAACTTGAAGAAGCCATTGAAGGTAAGCTTATGCTTCACAGATCCTAAAGAATCAGAAAGTCTTTGAAGAATTATTCAGCAGATGGTTGCAAAGAAGGTAGGATGGAATGTATGTTTAAAGTTTAAACCACAGAATATATATTATGAGTAAAGTTCACGTAAAAATAAAAATAACGTACGAAACGTACGAAGTGAAAGAAAGTCAAAAAAAGTGGCGGTGGCATTTTGGTAATTATCAGCAACTTCAATATTACTCTAGTAGAGTAATTTTGAACTTCTGTAGGGTAATTTTGGAAATGTTCATGTAGAGTAATTTTGGTCGTGTAGGGTAATTATCAAATTTGTAGGGTAATTATCAGTAGAGTAATTTTGAGCTTCTGTAGGGTAATTTTGGAAATGTTCATGTAGAGTAATTTTGGTCGTGTAGGGTAATTATCAAAATTGTAGGGTAATTATCAAAATTACACTAACCCCCCCCCCCCCCCACACCCAAAAACCTAACCCCCCCCACCCCCAACCCCCAAAAACCTAACCCCCCCCCACCCCCAAAAACCTAAAAAAACCTAAACCACCCCCCCTCCCCCAAACTAAAAGCTAAAAACTAAACCATAAAGCTAAACCCCATAACTAAATGCTAACAAAATTACTCTACAAGACATTTTCCAAAATTACCCTACAGAAGTCAAAATTACTCTACTAGAGTAATTTGATAATTACCCTACATTTCCCAAAATTACTCTACAGATTCTTTAAATTACCCTACAGATGCTCAAAATTACTCTACAAGACATTTTCCAAAATTACCCTACAGAAGTCAAAATTACTCTACTAGAGTAATTTGATAATTACCCTACATTTCTCAAAATTACTCTACAGATGCTCAAAATTACCCTACAGAAGCTCAAAATTACTCTACTAGGGTAATTTTGAAGTTGCTGATAATTACCAAAATGACACCGCCACTTTTTTGCTTTTCCCTCAATGCGTACGTTTCGTACGATAACTTTATTTTTATTTGATCCTTTACCTATATATTATATTAAGATAAGATTTGGCAAGATGTGAACCACACACAAGGAGCTATTAATGTCCACACAACTTACTTTCACAATCTTTCAGTTTTTGGAATTAAACAATCTGATTTTCTAAACTACAAATGAGTTTAGATCATAAACAAGATTGTTTTATGAAGTTTTGATACTACCGACCTGATTAAAAGACAAATACTTGTGGCTGTTGGTATGATTTACGGTTGGTATATTTTTCAGTTGCCACATGAAACCTAAATTAGGCCTTACGGAAATTATTAATATATTTTTTTAATATTTAATACAGAATAAACCAAATAATGAAAGTGAAGAACAGTGTAATTTCTTCGAAACACACAGGCAACAATTGCAATATATGATTCTTTAAACAGGGAATCGGACAAATTAGGCCCACCAATACAAACTGATGATATTGATTGTGCAATTAATTCGTCAATTTAAATACTTAACAGGTTCAGGTCCGAACATGTAATTTATATATATATATATTTTTTGAAAGGTGTGAATTATTCGCGAATGTCGGGAGGTCTAGCATACGTTGTCTTAACCGGGTCCGCGCTAGAGAGCCCCATCGCACAATAGATCCCTCAATTTAAACCCCTCAATGAGAAACCCCTATCACCAAGACTCGAACTTGAGACCTTGAAGGGAAAACTCACCCGGGCCCACCATAAGTGGAACTTAAATATCCGTGGCCACCACTAGAACACTAGTGATGGTAATGTAATTTATGTTCCCCTTAAAGTCAACTACAATTTTGATTAATCTCGGCCATTGGATAATTGTGAAACAAAATCCTGACCACTCAAAATCAAAAAATGCTTCTAGAAGCAGAGTTTACCACTCTGTTCTCGAGTTCACTTAAAGAGGGAAAAGAAAGGAATTGAAAGAAAATAAAAATATGTTTATGTTCCTAAGTTTCATTTAAGGAAGAAAAAGAAAAGAAAACAAAAAATGTTGTGTTCCTGAGTTTCACTGAAGAAACCACACATCACCGCTGCTCTCTGCTCGATTTCAAACGACGGTTATAAGGAGTTCTGGTTTTTACGAAGAACGACTCAACGAAGCCAAAAACCAGTCTCAGGTTTGCATAATTTACATATCTAGGGTTTGCGTTGATAAATTTTGTGAAAATTAGGTTTTTATAGAAGTATCTTAGTCACATCCTCACTTTCATTCACACCAGAATAATACAAAATTAACTTGTATTGTTCATAATGATTTATTTGATTCATTTTTTTATTATTTTTACTGCAGAAATCATAATCATTATCAGACTTACATAAACCTTAGGCTAGAGGGTATGGTGATGGTCCTCCAAGGGAGGATGATCCGCCACGTAAGCGCCACGTCATAGTCCTCCCAAGGATGGTCCATCCCACAAAAGTAGAGGGTATGGGAGGATGGTCCATCTCTATCCACTATGTACAAGTAGTAATGCCTAATGTACAAATCAAACACAAACACAAACAAAGAGGGGCCCACCATATTGGATCGTCGCCAACGTCGTGATCTTGCCGATGAGGACGGGGACGTGGGGGGCGGCATGGTGTTCCACCCGGCGCCGGAGCCTGACGGTATGGGGACGAAGCCCATACCGCATAGCCTTATAATCATGTTATTACATGTAAGAAGCCATCTGAACCTAATGATATGGTCCTAGGTGCTCCTTAGACTCGCCAGATTTTAAATGACTTGTTTGAATTGCCACTTGACAAAATGGACCCACCCTGCCAGTTTTAAAACACAACAAAGCCTTCACAGAGATAGGATACCTGTAACACCCCAACCCCGCTAGGGCTGACGTGTCACTCTTACAGATATCAAAACTAAAAACCAATCTATAGCATTAAATAAAAGACCCTAATTACATTTATTACACTACTGAAATAAAGAATCTTGGCTAGCAACTTCCTAACGCTCTTCACTGAAATCCCCGATCATCCCATATTACCTGTAAAACAAATAGGAAAAAACACAAAAAGAAAAATACAGCTGAGCCAAAAATTGCTCAGTAACGGAGAAATCAACAGTACAAGTAAGGTTATATCGGCAGAAAGAAAAAAAACATAATAGAACTAAGACTGAACTGAAACGATTACTGACACGAGTACTGAAAACAGATGTAGACAAAAGACTGATACAAAAACTGATTCACTAACCGATCTGAAGCTTCAACGAAAACTGATACGGAAACAAAAGTCAGCCATACACATAACTGATATCGAACCCAACACAAAACCGTTATAGAGACTGATACATAGCTGACCACGATGACTAAAATATGTTATCTTATATAAACGAACTTATTGAAAACATCGTTTAAATAATCTAGTATCCATATAACCAAAAAAGTTTCTAACCTATTATTCGTAGTTTGTAAAATGAAACGATTAAACAAATCCAAGAAATAATAACTATCGAATATTTTAAACAACGTTTAATAATGCTATTATTTTTGAAACAAGATACTTGGCAAAAGTATTTTCTTATATTGAGCGTTTGAATTTTATCAAAATAAAATAGTTTATCACATTTCATAGCAAATCAACATTAGACAAAAATAACTAATTTTCTAACTTTGAAAAAGTTATAATTTAGAAATATAATAAATGTCACAAAATGGATTTCAAATGAAATGCTTATAAAAGTTTCGTAAACTGACATGGAAAGCCGATACAGAATCAAAACCAAATACGTAAGCCTAAACATTTTAAATACCAATAAAAATCTTATAATCTTTAAAAGTAAAAAATTGTCAAACTATTATCTTTAAATAAATGTTTAGATTCAAATTCATCTATATTAATTAATCAAATTTCACAAGTTATTATTTCATCAAGAATAACTATTTGTATAGCTTTGGAGATTTATATTTAATAACCAAAATAATCTAGATAACTTGAGTTTAAAAGTAGAATAATTTAATCCTTACGAAATTTCTTAAACCAATAAGAAAAATGGACACGGAACAAAATAGAGTCAACGACAAGTATCGACAGACACTGAATCAAATGCTGAATACAGATATTGTCGGACACAAACTAAACGTATAACACGAAATCTGAATCCAAATTGAGACTGATATAGTGATCGAGACAAATCTGATACAAACCGGTACAAATACTGAGTCGAAACATACATAGCTAATACATAACAGAATCGGATACTGAATACAACCAGAAGCATAATTAACCCAATACACGATTGGAAACAAAACCGGATGCGTACAAACATATCAGACATATCAGAACAGATACTTAACATATTCACATACAGAAACATATACTAACTTACACGACAACTATATATCAACAAAATAAATCGTGTAACACAGAAGCACCCAAAGCCAGAAACAGAAATAGACTGGTACACAGCTAGCTAGTCCATGCACCTATGAGATGGTGAGTGTGGCGTTTACCCCTTATTCCATCTCCAGACAAACAAACTCAAACTCAGAGCTAAGATCGATCTATACGCCTCTAGTGGCCAAGGTGCTACACAAGCATGAGCTAGAGACGCCGTGAACTTTGATTACGCACTGTCAAGATAAGTGCCATGCTGTTGACGCCCAAACGACAAGCCAGACATGCTTGGGTGACAGAGTTCAAATACTAAGGCCATATAAATAATTTATAGGCAACTGGAAATAATACTAACAGGAACATGCGACCATGATGCAAGTCTGAGGTATGGCATGCTACACAACACACTAACAAACAAGTCTACAAATATAATACTGACTCAGATAATGTATCACATATCAAATGGATATATGTATCAAACCATGGCAACCGGACTTTAAAACAAAGACAAAGATCCGTACAGAGAGTAATGAAAATAAAATTACACTACGATATCAA
This sequence comes from Helianthus tuberosus, assembly GCA_030545235.1. Taxonomy (NCBI): domain Eukaryota; kingdom Viridiplantae; phylum Streptophyta; class Magnoliopsida; order Asterales; family Asteraceae; genus Helianthus; species Helianthus tuberosus. Next base: position 9,939,831 of record CM060450.1, on the reverse strand, counting down.
GACCTAAGAATTCGTACGTGTAGAAGAAATTGAAAATTATATTACGATAAAAAGAAACAGAATTCGCACCAACGAGTAACAAAAATGAAATTATACTATGATGTAAAGAAACGGAATCCATACCTTAGTTTAGCAAGCAAGCAAAACCAAATCAAACCGCCCAACACTGACAGTCTGACACCCTATATTTTTTTTTAGTGGATTACATTTATGAAACGCTATGTTGGTTATTTAACTCGTTGACATAACGGTTTCCGACGACATATAGACATCACGAATTGCTATCTAATTACGAGTTCCTTTTCTTTTTTTTTTTCTCTAAAAATTCATAGTGCCAACAAAATTTGCATTTAGAATTTATGTAAACAAAATTATCAACTGATTTTCTAAATTATAATTCACTCCAAGCCTTAATGATTGTAATAAAGGAGTAGGTTATAGAAAAAAATAACACAAAGCCACATTTGAATTTGAACTCATATATAAAAGGAATCGGATCTCTCTTTAAAACTTATACATTATTTTAATGGAGTATAAGTGTTGTAAATAATTATTTTGAGTGGATATATCATCCTTATCATATTTAGGTGGGGTAATACACGAAAACTTCAAGATATTGAACACTTATTAGTCAAATATGGTGTAACTTTCGGTACCACCATCTGCGTAACATAACATGTCGTCGGAAGCATTGAACAACCGTTCAAATCGAAAGTGAAGCTTAAAGAGCATAATAAAGTTTGTTACCTGGTAACAACAACAAGAACACGACAGCGGAGATTGTGGTTTGAAGTTTGAACCAACGACGGCAAACTTTGCTTCATGGCGGAACGTGGTGGCGTTACGGCGGTGTGCGGCAGTGGTGACCTGAACCGCGGCGGCGGTAGGCAACGGCTTGTGACAAGCAATCTGATCCGAGGCTAATGATGGCGGTCATAACAACTGGCGGCACGTGGTGTAGGCTAGAGAATGATTAAGTAGTGGTGGTTATTGCGGAATGCGATGGCGGTTGCTGGTTCACACAAAAACAAGATGAAGACACGGCGATGATGTGCGATCGATCAACCCGGTTGAGGTTCAGAACAGATCAGAGGTGTGGGTGTGTGAGTTCGATTCAAGTACGGTCAATACAATTGATGATTGTGAAGCAAAAGTCCAATTGTCGCCGGTTACCAGTGGCGGAGCTTGACCAAAAGTTTTGAGGGGGCGTAAAGTGATGGGACCCAAATTTTTTTTTCCTATTGTTATGTTTCGGGTGGGGTCGGGTTGGCTATTCGATTCAAATCGGGTCAAATAATAATAGTTCCAAATAAAACAAAGTGTATATTTACCAAACTACCCATCATTTATATACAAAGTTTATAAATATTTAGGATATACAATATAGGAAAAATAATAGGGGGCGATCCTATGTAATTTTAAAATTTTCGGACGAAAAATCGAAACTTGTACACTTCTAACCGAAATATTGAGGTGGGCGGGTGCACCCCCGGGCACCCACTATCCTTCGCCTCTGCCGGTTACGAACAAGGATGCGGCAAGGGTTTCATTGTCGTTCCTAGGTTAAGAACAATTTTCTTTAAATAGTGAAGATGAACAGACTTGATTTGAATTTACAATTCTAACATTACAATATTAGGCAATTTGTCAATGAAGTGGTGGTGGAGTGGTAAGGGAGAGACTTGGTATTCTAAGGGACCCAAGTTCGATTCCTGCCCTCCCCATTATTTTCTGTGGCACCCGGTGATGATGGGAGACTAGGCGAATATGTGGAGATCGCTAGTTCAATCCTTGAACTGAGCGGGTTTTACCTCACCGCACTGTCGTGCCTTCGGGCGAGTGTTCACGGGCTTCGGCCTTAGGTGAGGGTTTTCCCCAGTTCGGAGGCGAGTGTATCCCGATGTGGTGAATTTCGCCAGTAGCCCATTTAGAGGATTCGTTGGCCATTCAAAAAAAAAACAATATTAGGCAATTTACAAAACAAACCTTTTAGTTTAATCTAAAAAAATCCCTAAACTATTAGCAAAAGAGATGTTATAATTATTAATATAAACTAGTATTAAACACCCCCCGCGTTGCGGCGGGGCCGAGCACTAATGCCACACTACTGCCAGCGACCACCGACACTGAAGTTGTGGCGTTTTAGTGCGCATAAATTAGACAGAAACGTAAAACATAGAATAAAATAACTAAGTTGATCTAGGACTCGTGCGTTACGATGAACCCGCGTCTATTTTTTCCCGTTTGACAGGTTCATCATAATCTATATATAATGTATATCATTACCACTATACAAACCATAATAGATATATTACAACAACCATTGCATCAATATGTTACAAATTATATTTATACAAGATTTTGGCTAAATTAATTAAATTATTATAAATAATAATAATTTACATATAAAACAACACAACTTTGAAAGGATCAAACCGATTGAATTTGATAAGATAATAAAACCATTATTTGATTAGGGTACAACCACTTAAGCACAATTTACAGCTATACATGCATACAAAACATATTGAATTTGGTAAGGTAATGAAACCATTATTTGATTAAGGTACAACCACTTACGCATAATTTATAACCAAACATGTATACAGATGTTACAAATTAATATTATATAATATAATATATAATATAAATGAGCAAGAAGAGAATGGACAAATAAGTTTAAAATAAGCTTTTGATTCTTGAATTTGGTAAGGTAATGAAACCATTATTTGATTAAGGTACAACCACTTAAACACAATTTATAACCAAACATGCATACATATGTTACAAATTAATATTATATAAATAGAAATGAGCAAGAAGAGAATGGACAAATAAGTTTAAAATAAGCTTTTGATTCTTATCTTCAAGTACCATGTGATATTGCTTCTTATTATGCAATTTTATTATAATCTACAATCACCTATACTAATCTATATCTATACTACCTTATTAAGCAAACTAGGTTTTCTACCCTTATGGTAATTTTATATTGTATACACATTTTGAAGCAACATGTACAAGAAAGCCAAGCTATTTTAGAGGGGGTAAACTTGTGCATTGTTCAAAAATTTAAGACACTTTAGGGGTATTTTAGAGATTTATGCATCTTTGTAACCCATAATTAAGATGACATATGAAGAGTTTAAATTAATTGTTATTCTAAATAAATTTATGCATTGTAAAATTGATTAACTTACCAATTACAAAAACATTAAAATGAATGCATCAAATAAAAAAGAAATGAAGGATATAAAACTCATTTTTAATATCTTAGCCAAACTCCTAAACCCAATAATGTTATGATGGTCTTTTGTTTGGTAAAGAAGGTCCATGTTTTGATACTAGGATTATAAAATAAAATATTTGATGTTTCATTTTTTGATACAATAATAATATAATAATCTATGAATTTTTTGTAAAATATAGGATTTTTTGTTTGTTTTATAACTAGGTTAGAACCCCGTGTATTACATGGGTTGAATAAATGTAATTTTATATACTAAATTAAAACAATTATTCTTTAAAAATCTCGTGTATTACACGGGTTGAACAAATGTAATTTTATATATTAAATAATAAAAAAACTATATCTCTAAGAACCCCATGTATTGTACTGAATAAATGTAATTTTATATACCAAATAATAAAAACTCGTGTATTATACGGGTTGAATAAATCTAGTTATATATACTACATAATAAAAAAAGTTATATTTTTAAAAACACTGTGTATTACACGTGTTAAATAAATGTAATTTTGTAACCTTGTATATTACACGGGTTGGATAAATGTAATTTTATAAACTAAATAATAAAAAAAGTTATATCTTTATAAACCCCGTGTATTATACAGGTTCAATAAATCCAATTATATATACTAAATCATTATCATCATCATCATACTCAGTAAATCCCACCAATAGCAAAGCTAAGGTAGGTTCTGAGGATGGTAAGATGTAGACAACCTTACCTCTACCCCGTAGGAATAGAGATTAGAGAAGCTGCTTTCAGTGAGAGCCCCGGCTCGATAGTAGTTTTGCATCAAGCATTGGATATAAGACACATAACACTCAACAATTGGGACAAAGACCGATTAGTGCATGGTCCCTTTTGCCTTTCTACTATCAACGCCACCACATGATGATGCATGATTAACCGTCCTCCGCTTATAACGTTATTTTCACGAACTTAGTAAAATAATGTTAAAATTAGTGCAATTTCACTTTTGCCCTCCGATCGTCCACAAATATATACATTATATGCGCATACCGCAAGCGGGGCGAATATATACTAAATAATAAAAAAAAATATATCTTTAAAAACACCATGTATTACACGGGTTAAATAAATGTAATTTTGTATAGTAAATAATATGATATTGGATTCGTTTAGAAAAACATAAAAATGGTTCGGTTTAATTTGAATCAAGTCATAAACTTGGTTAAGTTTAGTTCGAATTGATTAGAACCTCAATTTGGGAAATCTAAAAGAGAATTATATTATAAGCTTCTCATCATAATTAGTGTTTTTTAAAGTTTGATCTAATGTCTAATAAGTTATTTTGTATATTTTGTTTGTACTTTAAATTTTTTATATGAGCGTATTATTGTTTTTTTAAGTTTAAGATTATTGTTTTGTGCTATTATTTAAAAAATATTTAATTTATAATTTAAATTTGAAGATAATATATTATTAGATTAAATAGAATGATTCTATCTGACATTCAAAGTAAGATAAGATTTAATATTAATTGATTATTTATTATTTAATTAATTGATATAAGATAAGTATGAAAATTCAGGAAATTAAAATGTAGACGCCTTCAATGAGTGACACGTGTCCCAAAGTTGATTTCTTTTATTATATAGTATAGATTTCTACCTCTTTCTATATGGAATTCATCTTATTAGGTATATTGGATTAGCCTTAATTGTAACTTCCTATGAATTTTAAGATCTCATACCAAAGGTCTTAAAAGAAATCTTTGTATTTTTACACTTTTTGTCCCTTTCTACCCCTCATCTCCCTCTCAACTGATGCCTACGCTCTTTTTCATCAGGTCAAATCCCTAATTTCTTCCATTGCTACCACATTTATTCAATACGTCATCAATTCTTCAATTAAAACAGTTACAGTGAATGCAATTGGATTATGCCAAATTGAATAAAATCTTAATGACTTAAACAAACACCCGTCTCTTTGTTTCCCCTGAATTGATAGGGTGGGAGGTTAGAAGCTTAAAGAAACAAACGGGAGCGAGGGAGAGAAAGTGAATACATATGTATATGTATACATAGAGAGAGAGAGAGAGAGAGAGAGTAGGGATTCGGCCGGTGGTTTCTAAAGCAATGGATGGAAACAGAAGTTTCCTCCAGCAAACTGAACTGACTGGCGTTCAATCTCACTGTTATACGTTCGACTGTTTCGGATTTATATCGGAATCAAAAGCTAAAACAACTAAAGCACCACTGCTGGCGGCTGACGACGGAGATGGTTCCAAAACTATTGTGATTGAGCACTGGTATGATTATCGCTCTTTTGTTTGGTTATTATCTTTTTTGTTTCTCGTTGTAAAAGTTGTTCCATCATTGTAAAAGTGGTTGTGATCATTAAATGTTTTTGTTTTGATTTAATGATTTGCTGTCCTTTTCTTATTATGATTTTATTTTGGTAAGAGTTCCAAGTTTTCAGTAATTTGATTATATCCGATTTTATCTGATGTGTAGTTTTTTTTTTTAATTTTGCTGAAATATGAATTGTTAGGAGCCTCTCACGCCTTAGCAACATCAAATAATGCACCATTTGTCCAGGCACCAACGTATTGCCACCATTAAAGGTGCATATGAAGTTCTTTTATTTGTCGTATTGTCATGAAGATTTGCAATGGGGAAGAGTTGTTTGACATGATCATTAAGAAGGGAAATTCGAGTGAGAGTGATGCGGCTGAATTGATCAAGATCATCATTGATGTTGTTCAGGCGTGCCATTCGCTCGAAGTTATGCATCGAGATTTAAAACCTGAGAATTTATTGTTTGTTAACAAATCCATTGATTTTGGACTCTCCATATCCTTCAAGCCTCGTATAGATATTAGAACTGTTGGTGTCAACTATCAAGTGTTCATCTTTGTATTATATATATTGTTTCTAACTTGTAATTGGATTTTATTAATGTTTAGTTGAAATATTCACAGACGTGGTGGGTAGTCCGTATGATGTTGCTCCTGAGGTGTTGTTGAAGCTTTATGGGCAAGAAGCGGATGTATGGACAACCCGGGTGTTACTTTACATACTTTGAAACAGTGTACCTCCATTTTGGGCTGGTGTATATGTGTTATAATATAGAAACTATATGTTGTAGATTGCATTAAAACAAGCTTTGGGGATGCCTATTAAACTATCTTGTGTATAATCACAACAAAGAATCGGACCTGTGGCCAGTTATATTTGACAGTGCAAAAGATCTTGTTAAAAACATGTTGTGTTCTTACCCTTCGGATCGGTTAACTGCCCATCAAGTTCTTCGCATGCCCTCTTTTAACCATTGTGAATCATTTTGAATATTTGTGGTGCATATATATTATTGTCGGTTTGACAATGAATATTTGTTTTTTTTTAATTAATGTGCAGGCCATCCTTGGAAATATGAAAATGAAGTTGCTCCTGACTGAGAACTGGAACCAGAAGTTCTTTCTCATCTCAAGCAATTCTTAGCTATGAATAAGTTAAAGAAGATGGCCTTGCAGGTATGAACGCCAAGTGTTCCAGTCAAAATTAGTTCATCTTGCACACAGTGAAATGGCCGACCCGGTCCCTTCAGACGTGTCATCACTAATAACATATCCTGGTAATTCGGGTCCACCCATGGAGCTTTGTGATGGGGATCATTTTGACTATAACTTTGTGGAGTAGGTTTCCTGATGATATTACTCTTGAATCACTTATTCTTACCTTGACAGCTACGAATAATGCTGATGAGTGTGTTAAGGTATAGTTAATTATAATTACTTTGAAGTTGCAAATTTGTTAAACAAATTTCTGAAAGAAACAGTGCTTTTTTAATTTATATTTAGGTAATCAAGAGCAGTGGTGTTACTACACTGAAAATGGTTTGGAATACAATTGATTTTTCGTTGTTCCTGCACCCCCACTTGAGCCTATCTTCACTTAGGTATATTTTTATAGCCTTGAAATTAGAGTATGTGAATATGCTGCGACTCAACTTAAGAAAATGGTAATGGTTGGTACTTGGTGAAATAGACATTTTTTGATGCTGGTAGATTTTACCTTACTGATTCTTTCATACAACACATGTTACACATTATCTCGAGGGTGAGAATTACGTCTTTTGGGGCGGCCGTGAGGACTACTCTGCGTAATACAACATATTTCCTACACTGGTTAGTTTACTTTTTTTGATAATATCCAGGCTGTAGACGGTCTAATTCGGCTATGTTTAATGTTACATAGCTTGAACAATCCCCCATGAAACTGAACTTAAATAGGTGGTGGTTTGAGTCTTAATTAGAGTTTTGTAATCTTATGTGTGTGGCCCAGTGACAAAAGCTATATAGTTGGTTAATGATTCTTTAACTGAGAATTCCGACAAACCATTTGTACTAGATTTTGACTAAAAGTCACTACTAGAAAACTGCTACTATTCCCACGTCAATTTCCGTGGGAAATCCGTGGGTAACTGCGTTTACCCACGGATTTCCCACGAAAATGGGCCGTGGGAATTTTGCTCGTGGGTAATTTTTTCCTGACGCATTTCCTACGGATTTTCCTACTCCTTTCCCACACAAATGTTTCCTTAGAATTCTCCTACTTATTTCTCACGGAATAAATTTTCTTAACTTCCCGACGCATTTCCCACGGAATATTTATTTTTTAAAATTTTGTGCTTAAAACAATTATATTTATATTTATTATATAATATTTATTAAATTTTAATTTTCTTACACAATTCCTACGAATTTGTTTTTTCTTCCTACACAATTCCAACGGAATCTATTCGTTTTCCCTACACAGTTGCTACGGAAATATTTTTTTTTCCTACACAGTTCCTACGGAAATATTTTTTTTCCTACACAATTCCAACTGAATGTATTCATTTTTCCTACGCATTTCATACAAAACTAGTTTTGTTTTCTACACAATTCTAACGGAATGTATTCCTTTTTCCTACGTAATTCCGACAAAATTGGTTTTTTTCCTACACACTTCTAACATAATGTGTTCTTTTTTCTTACGCATTTCCTACGAAACTATCTTTTTTTCCTACAGAATTCCAACGGAATTTGACAAAACCTGTTGAGTCTTTTTCCTACACATTTCTTACGGATACATTTAAAAAATAACAGGAAAAACAAAAAAAATACCTGCTTTTTTCCTGCTAAAAGATGCATACTGATAAATATGATTCGGAATATAAATTTAACAAAAACAAATAACATAAATTCGGAGCACGTTTAAATTACAAAATCATCCATTGTTAAACATAAAGATTCGGAATAAGTAACAAAAATTCCGAGCCCGTTTCAATCACAAAATCACCGTTGTTAAACATAAAGATCCGGGATAATTAAAAAACTACTGCTACTGACTAACGGGAGGCTGGAATTTTTTCATAAACTCTTCAAATTGTTTTTGCCTCTTTTCTTCATTTTCTTTCATTTCTTTTTCCATCTGTTGCACTTTTTGCTCCAACTCCTGTCTCGCATCCCTTTCATTTGCAAGTTCCTTTTCCATTTCAACTCGGACTTTTTCAACCTAAATTGTTAAAACGGGTCAATAATCTAAGTTATTGTTTTCTACTAATAATTGTTAAAAACTATATAATTTATAGAATTGTGATACTTTGTAAGAAGTAAACAATACCTCCTCTTGTGACCTTATAGCATCAACATATAATTTAGATTCGGTAGATGTAGACAATTTCCCAGTTATCACGAAATTAGGATCTGAAGATCCTACCCCGAACATCCGGCCCTTTTTATCTCCTGCCACTCTCGCCCACACATCAAGATCATCCGGATGTTGGTTGAGATCCGACCCATGCAACTTGATCATATCACTTCTGTACCGTAACTACAATTATGGAAACAAATTGTTAGTTGTTGTACTAAAACTTACTACGCCAATGTTCGAAGTATTCAAAAATGATAAAGATAACTTACATAGATTTCTCTTGATTTTTCAGAAATAAACTCAAATCCCACAAGACTATTAATGTCCAGCTCTCCGGCCCAATACTTCTTTTTGCTTTCCTTTTTGAGATGGGTATCAAAATAAACTTCAATCCACTTTGCTTTTCGGCCGTATTTTCTTTCCTAAAAAGCATTTTCGTAATACATTTGAGTACAAACAATTATATTTTTCGACCCAACTTTTTTACTAATTTATATGAAGATGATTAGCTTACCAAACGAATGCGATGCTCGTCAAACCCTATGGATCCACCGGTATGTCGGGATATACCTTCACCACTACCCTTGCTATTGCGGTTTGTTCTCCCGCTCTCTGACTTTTTTAGCCATTTTTCGGTGTTCCAACCCTGAAAACGAAATATATATATGTATATATGTGTGTAAGGCTAGACTATGTGCCAAGTACAATATAAACCACACATATATAGAGCAATAGAATATATAAAAAAGTAGTAACAAGAATGTAACTCTCATACCTTACACAATTGCTTCCATACTACCTTAGACACTGAAGCTGGTGGATATTTATAAATTATGTCGAATCTGTGCTTGTCTCCTATAACATGTCCAGCGTCTCTGGCTTTCTCTTTAGATTTTTCTCTCAAGTCATGGGTCACATATATATATACATATACAAATATAAATACACACATAACTAGACCTGGCAAACGGGTCAGGTCATGGGTCAAAACGAGCATCATGTTAAAAAATATACAATAGTTATGTACAGTGGTAAGTTCATTTTAACTTATAATAACGAGCATCATGAATTGACATTGATTTGACTATAACTAGACCTGGCAAACGGGTCAGGTCATGGGTCAAAACGTGTTCGGGTCATAATAATCCTTCACTGTAAAACCTTAATTAATTCTATAATCCATTTTCAATTTTTTTTATTTTTTCCTAAATTCAATACCTAGTTGTTGCAATTGCAGACCTGCCATAAAATTACACTTAATTACAAATTCAAAAGTTGCTGAAAAAGAAAACACTAAAAAATAGACGTGGCAAACACAACCTAAATAGTTAATTTTGGGTCATAATGAGTAATTTTTGTAAGGCATTAGGTTAGTATGGGCTAAATGAAAACTAGTAGTGGGTTCAAATGGGTTGGATGTGAGCATGAAATTCTGACGTTGTTAAAATATGAAGGATACTGTTTCAGTTCAGATTCAGTAATCCCTTTTTAACCGACCAGACCCGCCCATTTTGCCACATCTAGTCGTCTACAAGTGACGTTAAAATCTAAATATACAAGATCACTTATGAATGACCATCGGCCGCTGAATTATAAATGCGATTTTTCATAAAGCCGCTGAATTAAACAACTTACTTAAAAGTCACTGATCTATATCACCATCTTCACCTAAAGTCGCTGTTTGATATAACCTTCTTAAAAAATTGCTGATCATATCACCAGCTTTGATTAAATAGCTCATTCATATTACCATATTCATAGAAAGTCGTTGGAAGGAAAGGTAGTTTGGTGACGAACCTCTGTGCATACGGTTTCCAGATTTATTTATTTTGGAACACGTAATAAACGTTTCGGTGGCCGGATAGATTACAGTTATTGACGGGGTCGAAGGCATTACATACCAGTGGAGTAGAAGTACCAGTTATATGAAACAACAAACTTATGAATGTATACACATCAAACAACGACTTTCTTTGAAAATTTCTATATCAAACAGCGACCTTATGAATGTCTTTGTTCAAAACAGCAATCTTTAGGGACACAAAGAATGTTGGCAAAGGAATCTAACTGTCTATAACTGACTTCACATGTTGTACAACATGCATAGATAATTGTACTCTGTCTAAAACAAAGTTCCTTGCTTCCTATCACAATAAACAGTCAGGTCTGTCATCCTTGATACCCCACTAGTTTTCAACAATCGCCAACAACATTCTTATAGATGTGTGATTAAAACCCTAGTTCATAACTTCCTATCAAAATAAACAATAAATGTTACAAATAGCTGAGCAAACTTTACAACCTATAAAGCAATGTTCAACCTTCTAACCTAGTGTTACAACTAAGCAAAGCAGAAAACACAAAACCAGCTCAAGGTACAATAGCAACATACATAAGCATTAAGATTTTCCGGTCGGTCGTTATTTGGGTCGGGTCGGGAGGGTCCGGCGACAATACTTTAATAAAAAATTACAAGTTGTACATGCCCTAATAGACTGTGTTGGAGGATTATATCACGTTGTATTGAGTGAAATATATCGTAACGAACAACAAGTTATACATGCCCTAACAGACTGTGTTAAGCCTTAATATATATCTTAATGGCTCGTGAAGGCCTTTATGTTGAAGGGTTACAACACATTGTATTAAGTGCTATTATATGGTAACGAAGAAGTACAAATCATACATGCTCTAATAGACCGTATTAACGCGTGTATCATGGATTCCTACTAATTTCTGACAAATTGTTAAAAAACGTATTTTGTAGGAATTGTGTCGATATTTTCCTACACATTTCCTACGGATATTAATTAAAAACCATTCCGTCGGAAATCTGTAGGCAACTATGACAAATTTCCTACGGATATTAATAAATTTATTTTAAAAATAACACATATAATACAAAAAATATATTACAAAAAAAAATTATCAATTTCGTGAGTAATTTGTCGGTAATTTCTGACACACTTCCTACGGATAGGAAAATTGTTAAAATAAAACGTATTTCGTAGGAATTGTGTCGGTACGTTGCTACACATTTTCTACGGATATTAATTAAAAACTATGCATATTAATAAATTTATTTTAAAAATAACATATATTTTTTTATAAATAATAAAACTTTATATTTTAATATTAGTAATTTCATTTTATTATGATGATAAATTGGATTCCTACGCATTTCCTACCGATGATTAAAATGAAAACGGATTCCGTAGGAATCCCGTCGGGAATTGCCGACACTTTTCCTACGCATAACGATTCCCACGAATTTCCGAGTAATGGTTAAAATGAAAACGGATTTCGTCAGAGATCTGTCAGAATTTTCCTACATTTTTCCTACGCAAACCAAATTGTGGCTTTTTTGTCACTTTTTTTGTCACAAAACTAAGACCCTTTCTTTTTCGTAGGAATTTCGTAGGAAATGTGTCGCCATTTTCATTCGTAGGAAATTCGTAGGAAATTTTGGTAGGAATAATAGCAGTTTTCTAGTAGTGAGTCTTGAAAGCCTATAAAAAGGTTAGCATAAATTAACAATCTTTTGACATTTAAACTTGAATCTTACTTGGCATGGTTAAAAAAAATCCTTTTACAACAAGTTTCAAGATATTTTTAAACTCTGATTATGCTTTATGTTATTTTTTTCCTGTTGAATCAATGCTTTTACAAACTCTTACTTCCCTAAATTAGCTGAACTTTATATGAAGTATACAGCTAAAGGAATGCTTTTACCTGTTAAAACTTTAAACCATCAAAATTACATGTCTAGATGATTATTTCATTATCATTTGACCTTAGCTAAATGTTACTTGCAGGCAATTTTTTTAAAGGGTAAATTACACTTTTCGTCCTTTATGTTTGTATCAGATTGCAATGGATAGCCTTTAACTTCATTAATTACAGTCACAGTCCTTTATTTGAAAAACTCATTACATCCTACGTCCTTTACCACTAACTTGGTTAATATTTTCAGTTAAATCCTATCACATAAGGGTAGTTTAGTCTTTTTACCAATTTAATTAATTTAAAATTTAAAACAAAGCTTTAATATTTACCCTCACCCCCTCCATCTCTTTCTAAACTCACACTCTCCCCCTTTACCCTCTCTAAATCCCCTGAAAATAAAACCATCACCATTAACATCAAACCTTCTTATCATCATCTTGCACTCATTCACCATAGTCTCCTGCCCCAACCGCCCCATCATCTCTTCAAACTCTTGGGTGCATTCACTTCTTCCTATTTTTGAATAAGAACAATCTTCCTATTTTTGAATAAGAACTACCTGCAACTTCTATTATAAACAAACAACTATTTCTTCATTTCAGATCTAAAATGATTCCATATGCCATCCTCTTTGTGTATACTTCTACGTTTAAATAAAACTTCAGATTTGAAATTATTTTCTGAAAACGATTTTACTTTGCAGCTATTTTTAACCAGACTAATCAGTTCGAAGTAATCAAAACTTTAACCGAAATGTTCCGAAATCATCAAAATTTCAACCAAAAACTCATCGAAACAAACCGAAATTCAACTGAATTAGTTCGAAACTTGTAAAAATCACACCGAAACTTATCAAAATCAAACGAAATCGATCTGATTTCACCTAAACTCACTGAAAATCTCAAACGATACATCGAAAATCAATCTAAATACGTCGAAATCACACCGAAACAGTCCGAAATCTATCTGATTCGCACACGATTACAAACCCCCAAAATCAGATGCAAATCTATCAACAATAACTTCGCAGCAATCCCTACCTTCATCTTCACATAAAGCCCCCAAATCTGATGCAAATCTCAGCTTCTTGTACCTCAACTGAGCAGTTAGCACTTCATAATCAAATTACTGATCCTGAAAACAATCAAATGTTGTTCGATTTCACGGCAGATATGATGGCCTACGGCGTCTTCGTGGTTGCCGTAGATGACTTTTAAGGCGAATAACCGGCCTGTGGAGGACTTTGTAGACGGTGTCGCCGCTGCCTCTGCCGATTCGGTTGATCCGATCGAGTTCCGATAGGTTGAATTGTTGTTGTTTAGGGTCTGAGATGAGTTTGGAGTTAGTTGAGATGGAAAGAGGGGCGGAGGACGGTTGTAGAGGTAGGGTTAGTTCAGGATGACGACGTTGGCGGTTGTTGGTGGTGGCACGGTTAGTGGCAGTGGTGGTGGTGTGGGGGCAGATTTGGATGGACTGTTCTTTTCTATTGCAGATAATATATATGTAATGTAATATATATATATATAGAGAGAGAGAGAGAGTTGTGAGAGAGAGAATGAAGGAAAAGATTAAAGATCAAAACATGTTTATTTCACAAATAGTCCTTAATAGTAAAAAGACGAATTTACTCTCATGTGTAATGCACATGACTGAATTTAACTGAAAATTTTAACCTTGTTAGTGCTAAAGGACGTAGGGTGTAATGGGTTTTCCAAATAAAGGATTGTAACTGTAATTATTGAAGTTAAATGCTATCTATTGCAATACGATACAAACATAAAGGACGAAAAGTGTAATTTATCCTTTTTTAAATCCTATGTCTCTGATTAAAATAAAAGGTCTTTACCAGCAAGATTTATCAGAACGTATAAAACTAGAGTGTTATTTGACATATGACAGTGCTACTCTTTATTTTGGAAATTGACCATATTAGGTGACTCTCAGTCTGCTCCCTCAAGTCTACGAATTGTGCTCCTCGCCGTCACAACCCTTGAGGCTTGAGGAGTTGAGATACTGTAGTGCAAAGAAAAAAAAAAGATGAATATATTATAACTAGAGGTGAAAGAGTTATTAGGTCAACCCAACGTAGTGCAGCTCTGTCTTGACTTCCACCGAGATTCAAAGTAATGGAAAAAGATATGGACCGCTTGCGATTTCTCGATCCCGCTGCAACGCGCGGGTAAACCCACTATCATACAAACAACTAAAGCATAAAGCATCATTTAAGCAAGATGTACAACTCCTAGGTGCATACTTATGTTACAAAATTATAGTATATAATATATAATATATAAAAATTACAATATCATTAACTAATGTTTACTAGAAAATATCGTTAGGTATGTAACCGTAATCAGTTAATCGATTGTACTCATTTAAGATCCGACATCTTAATTCAAAAATTTATTATTTTTGAGTTCTAGAATTTTCGTATATTACAATACCAACTTTTCATTCTGGTGTTTAACGCTATTGGTTAAAGTAAATTCGTTAGAAGATATAAGTTTTGGTTGCCAGTCGAGGGGGAGGAGAATTATGGTAATAAGCATTCTCTAGTGTATTGCTTTTTCAGATAAGAGACTTACTGGTTGTTACATCATCATTTTATGCTAACTTGTCCAATTTTGCGTGCTACTAGGAGTAGTTATTCTCTAGTATGCATCAACTTCTATTCAACTAGTCAATAAAAGTTAAACGGGTTGAAGGGTGTTTTAGACAGTTGCGTTGTATAGTTAAACATTTTCTTTTTCTTTACGGATTGTGTCTCTCCATCTGATTTAATTGGAAAATTCCTACACATGGTTGTGATGGGAACCGGACTGGCATTTGGATTCCTCATGGTAAAATTATATATTTTCTATATTTCAATTTATTCATTATGCGTACAAATACTAAAGGTTCTCATTTTTTTATAATTTAGAACATCGCCAAATTTTTAGAACTTTACACTCTATAGTATAAATTAAACTCTGTATCATGCATAAAATATTTTTTTTATTTACTTCAAAAGCATAAAGTTAAACTGACCCATACACTTCCCTTTGCTATATTCATTTATGTCAAAACTTAGAAGACCAACTGTCCTAGAGGTTGCCTTTCATACCATTTACTTATGGACATGTTTGTTGATTCTATGGGTTATTTTTATCTTAACTAGTGAATTTTCCCCCGCGCTTCGCGGCGGGAATTCTGTCGTTATCTGTTCAGTTTAATACGGTATCGGTACTCGTTATACTAATCTAAAGAGAAAACCTTGCGTCGATAAAAAAAATAAAAAGGAATATATCGTTGTTTAGTTGATTACATCAATAAAAAACAATAAAAATGAATATGATGTTTTTTAGTTGATAGCGGTCTAGTTGGTTTGCGTTCTATGTTTAGTATTTTTCAACATCGCGATGTAAATTTTATTGCAAACGAATATAGTTCCATTATCGTACCAAACCTAATTGAAATTGATTGGACAACATTTGTATTGGTACCAGTTATTGTTTTTGTTTTCGATAAACTGACACCGTATCGCTACCATACTATGTCAAACCGAACAACATCGGTATCGTATTGCTACCATAGTGAACCGAAACGAAACCAAAGGAACAACATTGGTTCGGTACCAATATTTATTTTTACTGTTTTTTCTTTCGATAAACTGATAACTTATCGCTATCCCTACAATACCGTACTGTACAACATCAATACCATTACTGTATTCTTTTTATGGTTTTGAAAATTATTCATTTATACAACTTCGTATGTGACGATAAATGAATATCGGTACATGTACCGTGACAATCTAAACCAATCTATATCATTCGAACAACATCAATGCCGCTCTACCGGTGTTCGTTTTTATCGTTTTCAGCTGATTTAAAACACGTGTTGATTTCTATACCTTGTGCATGTATTGTACCGCTGTTGTAACAAATCGCATTGATATCAATTAAATGCCCGCAGAATGTAAAAAAAATAAACAATCATAGACGGGGATTGGGATTTTTTTTTTAAATTGACGGACTAAGGTTATTATTGTACCGTAATTGTAATGAACCGTATCGATACCGATCCAATTCCCACGAAATATTAAAAAAATAAACATAGACACAAATTTTAAAGTTAATGAACGCAAGTTATTACTAAAATATCAAATTAATAATAAATAAAATACTATTAATAAAAAACAAACACTTAAAATATGAATTATTGTTTATTACTAAAAATTAAAATACTTAAAAATTAGAAACACTATTCATTACTAAAACTCAAATTAAATAACATATAAAATATTACTAATTACTAAAAATTAATTTAAAATACTTAAAAAAATAGAAACACTATTCATCGGAAGTTTGAATTAATATGTATAAAATATGCTAAATGAGTTAAATGGATTGAAGCATACAATCTATAATTCGTTTTATATAAAAATAATAATGTTATTAATTATATAACTTTCAGTTTTTATTCGCCAAACTCTGTATTCGGCAATTGAGCTAATCCATTTTGACCCGTATTGAAAATTATGCTGGAGGTAATAAGCCATAAATTTCTATTAACGTTGTTTGATTAATTTTGTAGGTGAAAACGGTTCAGAAGTAGGTGAAATTCTTGATGTGTTAAACTCAATTGTAGGGACCAATAAGAATGGGGATGAGAGACAAGTCTAGGAGCCACCGACTTCACGGACCCAAGCACAACATGGCCATCACTAGCCGCCATCATTCTCCAAATCCGGAAAAGTTGGTTGGGAGTTTTTCAAAAGAAGAGGAGAGGAATTGACACGGTGAAGTGTGCAATTCATGTTGATTATTAGGGGTGGCAACAAAAACCCAACCATGATATTTTGGGTTATTTTGGGTCTTTTTAAAAAAAGTGAAATAAGTCAGAATGGGCTGGGGATTTAGCCAAGATGGGTTAGGATGGGTTTAAAAAATACTCATCTAAATTTTAACATGGGTCAGGTGTCACACCCTGACTTTTGCGGAAGCATGATTACTTGTGACTTGCTTAATATCATTGCATTCAACCATGACAAACATCTATATGATAGAAACCATGATGTTCATCCATAATTAAGTTTCAAAATGATACAAACCAACACTGTTTTAAATCCAAACACAGACTTCAAGTTTAGAATACAACACAAACAAAGTTTCAAGTTCTGTAAAGGACTTCACAAAAGACACTAATAAAACTAGGTTTTGAACCATGTATCCTATCAAGGATAAAACACACGATTCAAACCCTTCAGTACTGGATTACATCATTTATTTGAAGACACAACTTGAAAATCCTTGTTCGCCCGCCATATCCATAATCAATTCCCTGAAATACATGTAGTTTGAAAACATCAACAAAAGTTGAGCGAGTTCATGTGTTTTGTATGTGTGCACGAATTACCTTGTAAACAGTTGTAAGTATGTATTTGTAAACCCGGTATGAAAGCGTCTATGAACAGATCAATTAATGATTTGCAAGGTCATTAATATGTGTGCAACGGCGTTGGAAGGCTCAAACCTAGAAGATTTTGTACCGGGCTTCCGGCTGGAAGACATAGTCACCACCTTCGGCCACTTCCGGCCCAGGGGTGGGGCTCGCAACACCCAAGTAGATCTATCACTCATGTCCCTCGGTCTTTATACGAGGATTAATGGTCTTAAGTGTGCGCCTACCCATTCACATGATCTAACAGTTCATTCCTTAGCTAACCATACCATTTATAATCGTCTGTAAACATTTTGTAACATGCATTTCACCCCCGAAGTTATAAAACTGAAAACAGTTAAAAGAAAAGGGGGGACATGAACTCACTGTCTTGCATCTCGTAACTTGGTAACTCAAAGCTTTCCTTCGGTCGCACGACTACCTACACACGTGCTGTGGTTAATTAGACGGATGGGTCGTGCCTTGACTTTAGTCTTATTTGTTATGACTCAGTATCTTTGAGTTACATTTCCTTGTGTCATAGTATTGTCCCAAAGTATGTAATTATTTGTTAAAATAATAAATATTTTAACTTAAATTATATTTATTAATTTTTGGAATTTTTGTTAAAATAATATATTTTAACTTGACACATTATGTATTTATACATGTATATTTTACCCCAAGGATGGGTATACTTATACTCGTATTCTTGGACTTGTGTATTTTTGCCAAGTATTGGTGGCGTATTCCGGTGTTTATTTATACGTACGAGAGTACGTATTTTCTTGTATTTATTAAGTATTCTTATACTTAATTTTTGTATTTATACATTCCGGAATATTATTTTTAACCGATAAAAATCACCAACATATATTCTTAAAATATATATTTTAAGAAATCTTTTATAGAAAAATTATCTATAATTTCTTCTTTGGCAAAAATAATTATATTTTCATATAAATCTCAAAAATAATATATTTTCAAGGTTAACTTAGACAATATATATAAATTCATTTTCACCCCAAAAATAATATATTCTAAATTTATTTTGGAAAATATATATGTTTTCTCCAAAAATATTATATTTTCTAATTGTTCAAGAAAACATATATATTTTCTCTTTACCCAAAAATAATATATTTTCTTCTTGACAAAAATATGATATATTTTGTTATAATTATAAAAATCATATTTTCGTTTTCTTGGTTTCCAAAATACCATTTACTAAAATATACTTATGAATTTAATTTGAAATATTTTGTAGTTTATATTCCTTGTTCGGTTTGTGCAATTTTTTGGTATAAATTATATATTTATTTCTTGGAATTTTGGTAATATTTTGTATTATAATTCATGGTATTTTGTAAGTTATATTATTTCAAGTCCTAAAATAATATAACTAATACACATAATATACAAATAATCACACAAATTGTGACATCTAAATATATATTTTTCTAAATACATATTTAGTCACTTTTATTATCAAAAACCAACCTCCAATATTTTTAAGTTTTGTAATAAAAATTATGGCAATTTTTATATGAGAACCCATGTTTAAAATACACTTTTAAACACTTGTTGAAAAATATTTTTCTAAGTATTTAATTTCTAGAAAATTTTTGCCATAGTTTCCCCTTAAAAATGCAGGTTTCCATGCTTTCAAAGCGTATCATTTTCTTTTAAAATCATCACAATTCATCAACAAATCAAACAATACTTACCAAGTGCCAAAATCATACCATTTACACTACTTCGAGAACTTGAAAATTTATAAAAATTTGTAGTAACTTAGAGGCTGTTTGTTTTTGCTTAAAACGTCTGCAAGGAGCTTATGTCTGTAGGCGGGCAGACATAAGACCTTGAAGACTGTTTGTTTTTTTGTTAAAAGAAGATCTGAAAATGTCTTTTATTAGCTTAAAAAATAAGCTCACTTCTAACATCTTCACAACCCATTAAGATCTTCAAACATCCACTCCCCAAAATCAGACTCACTCCCTTCTCCTCCCGCCCCCATAGATCTGCTCCGGCCGCCGGTACAGATCTGCTCCGGCCGCCGCTGCTGTTCTCCGGCCGCCGCTGCTGTGCTCCGGCCGCCGCCACAGATCTGCTCCGGCCACCACAGTACTCTCAACGCTCTCTATATTATCCACTTTATCTCTCTCATCAATCATTTGAACTGGGTATCTTCCATAGATGATCATCAATTGGTGGAACCCTTGAATTCAAACCCTTTGTTTCAGGTACTTTATTTTGGTGTTTTTCTTTGAAAAATTAGGAGTAAATTACTTTATAATCTTGAAATATACTTTGTTTGTTTGTTTATTGAAGTGTTTCACAGGTTACCCCAAATCACGTTGGCAATTTGTACTGGATTTGAAGTGATTGTCCCCATCTCTTTTCAGATTGTGATAAGTGTTTTTTTTTTATTTTTTTTTTATTTATTTTTTTTATATGTAACTTGAATGTTATCAATTGTGATAAGTATGATAAATAATTTTCAGCTTATACAGACGATATCCAGTTTATAAAACAAACAGTATTATATTTTCAGCTTGCAGACCTTTAGACCACATCTTCAGTTGCAGACATAAAATCAGCTGAAATCAGACTACAGACATTTTTTGTCTGCAAAAACAAACACCACCTTAGTGTGGTGTTAAGTAAGCTTAGTTACCCTTTTAGAGTGTGGTTATTTAGTTATAAATCACATTCTTAAAGATTTTAGACTTTTACAACTTGTAACTTGATTTTCTAAAAATATTTCTTCTTGAATTTTTCTTGTTAATAACATGTTTCTACATTTGATTAATCACTAAAAATGTGATTAATTTTTTTAAAAAACATGGTTAAGTTAATCTTGTAATTTAACTTGGTTTCTTGAGAAAACACTCTTTAAACTCATCCATGTTCAAGACTTATATTATGTTTAGACCATAATCATTCACAAAACCATCTTTGTTTTCAAGTTCATGATGAACATAAAGGATGTTCATCTTGGTTTTTCACAAGACCATCCTCTCATCTTGCTAGATCATGTGTTTAATCACAATCTAGCAAGTTTCATGTGATGTTTAACATCATAAACACAAACAATCAACAATCAAGAAGCATATAAACACTTAAACAACATAGTTCATGATGTTTTAGAGCTTTATGTTAGTGATTATGTTCTTGATTCTTTATGTTCTTCATGATTAGCAACTTACATACACTTTTAACCAACATAACAAGATGTAAAATGAGGTTAGGAGGATCTTACTACTAGCACAAGGCTTGGGAAGATGAGGTGAAGATGGTGGTGGTGGTGGCTCTTGTTCTCGGCCGAGAATGGAGGAAGGTGAGGAAGAGAGTTTGAGTGTTGTGAAGTTTGTGAGAAATGAGAATTATGACCTAGAGGTTACATATATAAACTTCCAACATTATGTTATATATTGTGTAATATGCTTTCAAAAGATTAAACAAGATCTATTAACCAAATTAAAGAAAATCCAAGGTGGGCCACCCTTTTGGTGATCGTGAATTGAGGGGGGGGGGGTATAGGTTAGTTTGTAATGGATAGTTAGGAAACTAGTTGAAATCTAAGTGTTTAGTTTGTGTATTTAGTTGTTATGTCATTATATGAAGTGTTATGATGTTTGGGGACCATAACTAGCTCGAAAATGATAAAACAATGCTTCTAGTGAAAATCTGATGTTTCAGGTAGTGTCCGGTTGTTCGGTTGGTTACTGGTTCATTAAGGTGCTAAACTATGTAGTTTAGTGTGCTTTATGTTACCTTTTGTGACAGTTTTGATTCCTGACACTTAGGAAAGTATTCTGGACCATTAAACCACAATTCTGCATAATATTAAGTTGTTTAAATGCTGATTTTTGCTGAATTCTGCAGTTTATGAGAGTTTTAGGCATTTTCCGGTACTTAAACTATCACTAGGAAGGTAGTTTTATGATCCTTACTTTCCTACACACTATACTAGTGTAACTCTTGGTTTCTGGCTCATTCTATGCTCTAACCCTGTGTCTGACTGAGTACAGTACTCCCGTCAGTACTTTTGATTTGTCTTATAACTGTGCTAACTTTGTTTCGTGCATCATTTGAATTATAAAGTGTTGCATGCAATAATGATATGACATCATGCAATATGTGATGCACATGTATGTATTATGACAATAATCAGAAAGCATTCATGTCATTAATTTAAATCAGCACAGTCATTAAAGCACTAATTACTGTTTAATTATTGTACGGATACATGAAATTTTGACAGTTGTCAAATCAGGATGGGTTTTTAATTCCCTAACCCAAAAACCTTCAGACTTCATGGATTGAACCCTAAATCACCGTACTCTCTCTATGTCCTCTGTCGCTTTTTGAATCCCCTTCGCCTATTTCAAACCTCATCATCACGTCCATTTCACAAAGAATCTTAGAAAAAAAACCCACCAGTGATTACAACCACCAAACCTCTTAATTTCGATCTCTGCAATTCAAGATCTGATTGAGGCTTCCGGTGAGTTAATGGTTCATTTGTTATAGTTTAATTCGAAGAATTTTTGTTCGGTTATCGACTTAAGGGCTTTCATGATCTGAAATTGTCATACTACAACCCAAAGTTCTTCTATACCCGTTTGCCGGTTGATCCATTCTAGAGTCATCAAATGTTTAAACTACAACGACTGGTTCATTGGTGACAGATTGGTGTCTCTTGAGTTGGACTTTTCTTCAGATTGGTGTCATAATACATACATGTGCATCACATATTTCATGTATCCAATCTGTAACCTCAATGGGTTCTTCACTGACGTGGAGTGTGTCGTCTATATGCACTTCATCTGCAGGGATGATAACTGTCTCTTGAGTTGGACTTTTCTTCAGATTAGATACCTGAAATGTATCATGAACACCATGTAGTTCCTCTGGTAGCTCTAACTTGCATGCTACGGTACCAACCCTTTCCAATATCCTGAATGGTCCAATATAACGTGGGTTTAACTTGCCACGTTTTTCAAAACGCACTACACCTTTCCAAGGTGAGACTTTTAGCAAAACCATATCTCCTACTTCAAATTCCAAAGGTTTTCTCCTTTGATCCGCATAACTCTTCTATTGATCACGAGCCGCCTTGATGCGTTCTCGGATCTGCATGATCTTATCAGTTGATTCTTGGACCAGTTCGGGACCAACCATCTGTCTATCACCAGCATCAGCCCAACATAACAGTGAGCGTCATTTACGTCCATAGAGAGCTTCGAACGGTGCGGCTTGAATACTCATATGGTAGCTGTTGTTATAGGAAAACTCAACCAGAGGTAGATGAGTATCTCAACTGCCACCTAAATCCATTACACAAGCGCGGAACATATCTTCCAACGTCGGAATAGTTCTTTCGCTCTATCCGTCAGTCTGTGGTGAAAGGCTGTACTCAGATTTAACTGAGAACCAAAAGTTTCTTGAAATGATTGCCAAATCCTTGACACAAACCGTCCATCTCTATCAGAAATTATCGAGATAGGCACCCCATGACGTGCTACTATCTCTTTGAGGTATAGATCAGCTAGCTTCCCTGTGCTATCCTTTTCTCAAATCGGTAAGAAGTGTGCAGACTTGGTCAACCGATCTACTATTACCCATATCGTATCATGTCCTCTAGGGGTCCTGGGTAATTTTGTTATGAAGTCCATAGAAATCTGTTCCCACTTCCACATGGGTATTTCCGGCTGTTGCAGAAGACCTGAGGGTTTCTGATACTCGGCCTTTACCTTGGCACAAGTTAAGAACTTTCCAACGTAGATGGCAACATCACTCTTGAGTCTTGGCCACCAATAATAATCCTTCAGATCATGGTACATCTTGTCTGATCCTGGATGGATCGAGTACCTCGATTTATGAGCTTCATCGAAAATAACCTCTCTAATACCACCATAAAGCGGAACCCATATACGTCCCATGAAATACAAGGTTCCTTCCTCGTTAGGCTCCAACTTCTTCTCCATTCCTCGGAGATATTCCGCCTTAAGGTTTTCTTTCTTAAGAGCTTCTTTTTGTGCAGCACGTATACGAGAAGTGAGATCCGTCTGAATAATCATCTCTAAAGCCCGAACCCTTATGGGCTTAATCCTTTCTTTTCGACTTAAGGCGTCTGCTGCCACATTCGCCTTTCCAAGATGATACTTGATTTCGCAGTCATAATCATTCAGCAACTCAACCCATCGTCGCTGTCTCATATTAAGCTCTTTATGGTCAAATATGTGCTGAAGGCTCTTATGGTCCATGAAAATAGTACATCGAGTACCATACAGATAATGTCACCAGATCTTCAACGCGAATTCCACTGCGCCTAATTCCAAATCATGCGTGGTATAGTTCTTCTCATGGACCTTCAGTTGGCGAGAAGCGTAAGCGATAACCTTTTGTCGTTGCATTAGCACGCAACCCAATCCTTGACGCGAGGCGTAACAATATACCACGAAGTCGTCGGTGCCTTCGGGTAGGGATAGTATAGGTGCATCGCATAGCTTATTCTTGAGCAGCTGAAAGGCTTCTTCTTGCTTATCTCCCCATTCATACTTCTTGTCCTTTTGAGTAAGGGAGGTCAACGGTTGAGCTATCTTGGAGAAATTCTCGATGAACCTGCGATAATAGCCTGCTAAACCCAAAACTTGTCGGATCTCAGTCGGTGTCTTCGGAGTTTCACAGTTCCTGATTGCCTTGATCTTTGTGGGATCCACATGAATACCATTCTCGTTTACCACATGTCCGAGGAACTGTACTTCGCGTATCCAAAACTCGCACTTTGAAAACTTAGCGTAGAGATTTTCCTTCTTTAGCAGCTCTAAGATGGCTCTAAGGTGTTGTGCATGATCTTCCTTCATCCGTGAATAAACTAAACTATCATCGATGAATACGATCACAAATTTATCGAGGTATGGCTTGCACACTCGATTCATCAAGTCCATAAATACTGCCGGTGCATTAGTCAACCCAAACGGCATCACTCGAAACACGTAATGTCCATAACGAGTTCTGAAGGCAGTCTTCGGTATACTATCCTTTTGAATCCGCAGCTGGTGATAACCCAATCGAAGACCAATCTTGGAATAGTAGCTTGATCCTTGAAGTTGGTCGAATAAATGACTAATCCTTGGCAAGGGATACCGATTCTTGATGGTTAGCTTTTTCAGCTCCTGGTAGTCGATGCATATTCGAAAGCTACCATCCTTCTTCTTGACGAACAGTACTGGAGCTCCCCAAGGCGAGAAGCTCGGCCTTATGAATCCCTTGTCCAATAACTACTGAAGCTGCATGGATAACTCTTGCATCTCTGAAGGCGCGAGTTGATAAGGTGCCTGGCTATAGGCGCGGTGCCTGGAACCAAGTCATTGTGAAATTCGACTTGTCGTTGGGGAGGTAATCCTGGTAAGTCTTCTAGGAAGACTTCAGGATACTCCCTTACCACAGGGATATCTTCTAGCTTCGGTTCTTCGACTTCCTTATCCACAACATGAGCCAAGAAGGCAACAAATCCTTTACGTAGACACTTTTGCGCTTTCAAACAGCTAAAAATCCACAAAGGCGTATCATGCTTCTCTCCGTGAATCACGATCGTCTCTTCATTTGCCATCGGGATACGAATAATCTTCTCATGGCACACAATCTCTGCACGATTGTTAGACAACCAATCCATCCCAACTACGACATCAAAACTCCCTAAATCAACTGGAAGCAGGTCTATCGGAAACTCACGCTCTCCAAGCTCTATAACATAGCCTCTAATCACCTCATTAGCTTCTACTAGCTTTCCATTAGCCAGTTCTATTGAGTACGGGACGTCTAACTTACTTGCAACTAAACCAAGTATATTCTTAAATTCTAGAGATACGAAGCTATAATCGGCACCAGTATCAAACAGCACAGATGCGTAACATCGATTAATAGGGAACGTTCCAGTAACCACGTTTGGATCCTGACGTGCTTCCCTGGATCCGATTGTGAACACCCTTCCACGTGCCTGGTTGTTTTTGGGGTAATCCCGCTTAAAGTGCCCTACATCACCGCAACCATAACATCCTTGGCTGCGTCCATTCCCATTACCACCTTGGTTGTTGTTATTATTTCCTCCGCGGTTTCCATTCCCGCTTGATTTCCATTTCCATTCCTGTTTCCATTACCTCCCTGATTGTTGTTTCCTCCCTAATTTTGTTCCCATAACCGTTTCCACCACGGTTTCCATTACCGTTACCGCCTTGCCCTCCATTTCCATGCCCAACACCAGACCAGCATGCCTCCTTAGTATGCCCAACTTTTCTACAAGTATCACATTTTCCATATGTGCATCGACCGACATGATGAAATTGACAAATGTCGCACTTCGGTAAGGTACCCATGTACCCTCTTCCCCTATTTTCAGCACTTTCAGCGCCAGCTTGTGCCTCAAGTGGCGGATTAGCGTCTCTATGCTTGTTGGCATTGTTGTTATTCGCCCGAGTACCCTTCTTGAAATTGGTGAACTTTCTTTTGTTTTCCCCAGACGACTCCACATGAGTCTCTTTCTTCTTTGTTTTAGAAATTGAAAACTTGCCCAACCTAACTGCTTCTTCAGTAAGTGCTACGCTCAATTCAATAGCCTCAGTAATGGTTGGAGGCTTGGATGCTGTCACCATGCTCAGAATCTGAGGTGCCAATCCCCAGATAAAACGTTCTATCCTCTTAAACTCTGGCTCTACCAAATAAGGAACAACTCTCGACAAATCATGAAATCTCTGCACATATTCAGCCACTTTTGGACCTTCCATTTTCAAGTTCCAGAATTCCATTTCCAACTTCTGGAATTCTGCGCGAGAACAATACTTCTTATGCATCAACTCTTTCAGTTCATTCCACATCAAAGCATACGCAGCAGCCTCACCCAACGTCTGAACCTGAAGGTTCCACCACGACAATGCTCCCTCTAGAAACAGTCCAGAAATATATGTGACTTGTTGCTCTGGAGCACATTTACTCATTCTCAAAACAGAATCCGTCTTCTCAACCCAGCGCACAAAGGCTACGGCACCCCTAGTGCCATCGAAATTCAGAGGCTTGCAGTCCAAAAACTGCTTATAGGTACCACCTGTAACACAAGTAACATCATTAACAGAAAGCATTAGCAAAGCACACTTGGAAATGTCCAAACATATTGTAATGTGTCTTAGGTGACTTAAACATTACCATTTGGTGGGTTATTCCCTGAGGTACCTCCGCTGCGTTCGGAGCGAAGGGCCTCATGCTGTGCGATGGCCTGTGAGATTCGCTCTTATAATTCCGCCTCTGTCGTTGGCAGAGGATTGTTGGTATCGGTATTCCTTCGAGGAGACATCTTTCTTCTAAGAAGAAGATCGGATAGGTCAGTTCTTATTCGTTAAATAAATAAATAATTTTCTAGAGATCATATGTACATATATACAAGCAATCATCATATCAAACAATCATGCAACAACACTATCATAACATGAACATGTAATCCAACAACGTGTTTGGTGAGAACATAACGATTGAGCTTTCATTAATTACCAACCACAAATCACATTGTTTACAAGTGTATCACATCAAAAGGGACATAGGGTCACACTACCCTTGTCAAATGAGTCTGTCAGTATACAACAATCACATAGTCAAAAAGTGGTCTTCAAAAGTCTTCACAATCTCGGCTCAATAGTAGTGCTCTCACCAAAAGTAATGCATCTGCATAAAACCAAAAACCTACGAGGAGGAGGGAAGAAAAGCAAACTGCGAACGTGTGCAAGCTCCTCCTCGAGCTCGTACACACGGCGAAGCAAATAGCTGATCTGCTGCTCGACGGTAAGGAAACGAGCATCAAAACCCTGAATGGGTGCAGGAGTAGCAGATGGATGCGTAAAAGGAGATGACGATGAATGTGGAGGGACAAAAGTAGACTGACAGGGACAAGGTGGAGGACGTGGAGGATTCAGCTCGAGCTCCAAAACTCTGTTACTCAAGATCTTAAACTGTAACTGTAAAGACAAAAGCAACTCATCCTGTGTGTATCCAACGAAATGTGAGGGTTGGTAGGGTTCTGAGATCGGCATGGTATAGGGTGGGAACCATCGGAATGGCTCGTCAAGCGGTGTAGATGTGAAAGGAGTAAATGGTGCAGTCTGTGGAATCGGAGGGAAAGCCGCTGAAGCAAATGGGTCATAACTCGGGGACTGGCCCGAGGTACCTTCCCCTGGACGGGGTGCAGGGATGTCCTGGAGGAAAACAATCGGTAAATCAGTGCGGTGAACATCAGAATCAACAGGATGGAGGGGAGCAACATCAGCGGGTGGGGGTGGAGGAATGAATGGCTCAGCAAGAGGAAAATCAACAGGTGCAGGTATCAGATCTGGAACAAGGGGTGCAATATCTAGTAATCCAAACGGGACATGGTCAGGATCAGGAATCGGCTCAGGGTCAATAGGTGCAATATCAGGCTGACCAAAAGGAACAGGAGCTAGCTCAGGGGCAGGCTCTGGATCGTGTGGAGGTGTGGGGACACGAGCAGGGGATGGTGCAGCAGGCATAGCGGTGCCATCGTAGCATAGAGCTGCAATCCGGCCGCCCATAAAGCTGAAGAAGTCATGGACTCAAAGGAGTCTGAAACCGAATGCAAACTGGAGTCAGAAGATATCTCAATGACAGGAACAGCAGGAGGAGGGACAGCAACAACATCCTCATCAATCTTCCCGTCGCCCTGGGCGTCAGCTGGGGGACCATCCACAAACAAATCAACATCGTCATCAAACAAGTCATCGAATGGCCAATCCTCAGGAGGAATGACCACAAGGGGAACAACATCGAGGATCGGGGCCACAATGTGCTCACCATCGGGGTGACCAATGATGAGGTGATCATGGACAGGGGCAGGAATATCAAAAGGATCCTCAATGGGAACACCATCAGCTATAGGTAAATCATCACCAAAATCTGGTAGCGCGAATGGCTGGAAGTCGTCTTCTTCCTCGGACAACATTTCGGGATCACTCTCAGTCTTCGACATAAATATCTCTGGCTCGGGCATAACCTCGTTGTCTGAAACGACGGCCATCGGGTCGTGGGCGTCAGATAACCCACTCTCTGAGGATGACATGTATGCCTGTAACATAACAATCATAACATGTGCACATATATTAACCACTAACACTCAGTATATGTAAACAAGTCAGTCATAACTTAAACATGTATTCACATTATCCTTCATAAAACTTTTCTATCTTTCCTAGTCTACCCCATGCAGACTAAACCACCATTGTGGCCTTGCAATCGTGTTTTCTGTTTTTCCTTTTGTAAAACGTTTGTTCCATGGATCTTGGTGAAAATACTCTGTAAAAATGTTTTCGTGAGAGAGCCCTAGTGATTGTAGTCTAGACTCGAGAAGGAATCCTAGTTCGCTACAATCGAAGCTCTGATACCAAACTGTCACACCCTGACTTTTGCGGAAGCGTGATTACGTGTGACTTGCTTAATATGATTGCATTTAACCATGACAAACATCTATATGATAGAAACCATGATATTCATCCAGAATTAAGTTTCAAAATGATACAAACCAACATTTTTTTCAATACAACACAAACAAAGTTTCAAGTTCTGTAAGGACTTCACAAAAGAAACTAATAAAACTAGGCTTTGAACCATGTATCCTATCAAGGATAAAACACACGATTCAAACCCTTCAGTACTGGATGACATCATTTATTTGAAGACACAACTTGAAAATCCTTGTTCGCCCGCCAGATCCATATTCAATTCCCTGAAATACATGTAGTTTGAAAACATCAACAAAAGTTGAGCGAGTTCATGTGTTTTGTATGTGTGCATGAATAACCTTGTAAATAGTTGTAAGTATGTATTTATAAACCCTATATGAAAGCGTCTATGAACAGATCAATTAATGATTTGCAAGGTCATTAATATGTGTGCAACGGCGTAGGAAGGCTTAAACCTAGCAGATTCTGTACCGGGCTTCCGGCTGGAAGACATAGTCACCACCTTCGACCACTTCCGGCCCAGGGGTGGGGCTCGCAACACCCAAATAGATCTATCACTCATGTCCCTCGGTCCTTATACGAGGATTAATGGTCTTAAGTGTGCGCCTACCCATTCACATGATCTAACAGTTCATTCCTTAGCTAACCATACCATTTATAATCGTATGTAAACATTTTGTAACATGTATTTCACCCCCGAAGTTATAAAACTAAAAACAGCTAAAAGAAAAGGGGGACATGAACTTACTGTCTTGCGTCTCGTAACTTGGTAACTCAAAGCTTTCCTTCGGTCGCACGACTACCCACACACGTGGTGTGGTTAATTAGACGGATGGGTCGTGCCTTGACTTTAGTCTTATTTGTTATGACTCAGTATCTTTCGGTTATGTTTCCTTGTGTCATAGTATTGTCCCAAATTATATAATAATTTGTTAAAATAATAAATATTTTAACTTAAATTATATTTATTAATTTTTGGAACTTTTATTAAAATAATATATTTTAACTTGACACATTATGTATTTATACATGTATATTTTTCCCCAAGGATGGGTATACTTATACTCGTATTCTTGGACTTGTGTATTTTTGCCAAGTATTGGTGGCGTATTCCGGTGTTTATTTATACGTGCGAGAATACGTATTTTCTTGTACTTATTAAGTATTCTTATACTTAATTTTTGTATTTATACTTTCCGGAATATTATTTTTAACCGATAAAAATCACCAACATATATTCTTAAAATATATATTTTAAGAAATCTTTTATAGAAAAATTATCTATAATTTCTTCTTTGGCAAAAATAATTATATTTTCATATAAATCTCAAAAATAATATATTTTCAAGGTTAACTTACACAATATATATAAATTCATTTTTCACCCCTAAAATAATATATTCTAAATTTATTTGGGAAAATATATATATTTTCTTGAAAAATTTTATATTTTCTAATTGTTCAAGAAAGCATATATATTTTCTCTTTACCCAAAAATAATATATTTTCATCTTGACAAAAATATGATATATTTTGTAATAATTATAAAAATCATATTTTCATTTTCTTGGTTTCCAAAATACCGTTTACCAAAATATACTTATGAATTTAATTTCGCAATATTTTGTAGTTTATATTCCTTGTTCGGATTGTCCAATTTTTGGGTATAAATTATATATTTATTTCTTGGAATTCTGGTAATATTTTGTATTATAATTCTTGGTATTTTGGTGAGTTATATTATTTCAAATAATATAACTAATACACATAATATACAAATAATCACACAAATTGTGACATCTAAATATATATTTTCCTAAATACAAATTTCGTCACTTTTATTATAAAAAACAAACCTCCAATATTTGTAATTTTTGTAATAAAATTATGCCAATTTTTATATGAGAACCCATGTTTAAAATACACTTGTAAACACTGGTTGAAAAATATTTTTCTAAGTGTTGAATTTCTAGAAAAATTTTGCCATAGTTTCCCCTTAAAAACAGGGGTTTCCATGCTTTCAAAACATATCATTTTCTTTTAAAATCATCACAATTCAACAACAAATCAAACAATACTTACCAAGTGCCAAAATCATACCATTTACACTACTTAATGAACTTGAAAATTTATAAAAATTTGTAGTAACTTAGTGTGGTGTTAAGTAGGCTTAGTTACCCTTTAAAGTGTGGTTATTTAGTTATAAATCACATTCTTGAAGATTTTAGACTTTTACAACTTGTAATTTGATTTTCTAAAAATATTTCTTCTTGAATTTTTCTTGTTAATAACATGTTTCTACACTTGATTAATCACTAAAAATGTGATTAATTTCTTT
The DNA here is from genome assembly GCA_030545235.1 of Helianthus tuberosus. Taxonomy (NCBI): domain Eukaryota; kingdom Viridiplantae; phylum Streptophyta; class Magnoliopsida; order Asterales; family Asteraceae; genus Helianthus; species Helianthus tuberosus. The sequence goes on along the minus strand of CM060450.1, from coordinate 9,907,907 downwards.
AAAAAGCATGGTTATGTAAATCTTGTAATTTAACTTGGTTTCTTGAGAAAACTATCTTTAAACTCATCCATGATCAAGACTTATATTATGTTTAGACCATAATCATTCACAAAACCATCTTTTTTTTCAAGTTCATGATGAACATAAAGGATGTTCATCTTGGTTTTTCACAAGACCATCCTCTCATCTTGCTAGATCATGTGTTTAATCACAATCTAGCAAGTTTCATATGTTGTTTAACATCATAAACACAAACAATCAACAATCAAGAAGCATATAAACACTTAAACAACATAGTTCATGATGATTTAGAGCTTTATGTTAGTGATTATGTTCTTGATTCTTTATGTTCTTCATGATTAGCAACTTACATACACTTTTAACCAACATAACAAGATGTAAAATGAGGTTAGGAGGATCTTACTACTAGCACAAGGCTAGGGAAGAGGTTCAAAATGAAGATGATGATATTCTTGGTGGTTAAAAGCTCTAGAGTGAGGTCCTTCAAGCTTCAAGGTCACAAAGCTTCTTATCCTAGCTTCTTACACCTTATGATCACTTGTAAATGGATGAAGATGAGGTGAAGATGGTGGTGGTGGTGGCTCTTGTTCTCGGCCACAATGGAGGAAGGAGAGGAAGAGAGTTTGAGTGTTGTGAAGTTTGTGAGATATGAGAATTATGACCTAGAGGTTACATATATAAACCTCCAAAATTATGTTATCTATTGTGTAATATGCTTTCAAAAGATTAAACAAGATCTATTAAACAAATTAAAGAAAATCCAAGGTGGGCCACCCTTGTGGTGACCATGAATTGAGGGGGGGGGGGGGAGGGGTATAGGTTAGTTTGTAATGGATAGTTAGGAAACTAGTTGAAATCTAAGTGTTTAGTTTATGTATTTAGTTGTTATGTCATTATATGAGGTGTTATGATATTCAGGGACCATAACTAGCTCGGAAATGATACAACAATGCTTCTAGTGAAAATCTGGTGTTTTGGGTAGTGTCCGGTTGTTCGGTTGGTTACTGGTTCATTAAGGTGTTAAACTATGCAGTTTAGTGTGCTTTATGTTACCTTTTGTGAAAGTTTTGATTCCCGACACTTAGGAAAGTATTATGGACTATTAAACCACAATTCTGCATAATATTAAGTTGTTTAGATGCTGATTTTTGCTGAATTCTGTAGTTTATGAGAGTTTTAGGCACTTTCCGGTAGTTAAACTATCACTAGGAATGCAGTTTTATGATCCTTACTTTCCTACACACTATACTAGTGTAACTCTTGGTTTCTGGCTCATTCTGTGCTCTAACCATGTGTCTGACTGAGTAATGTACTCCCATCAGTACTTTCGATTTGTCTGATAACTGTGCTAACTTTGTTTCGTGCATCATTTGAATCATAAAGTGTTGCATGCAATAATGATATGACATCATGCAATATGTGATGCACATGTATATATTATGACAATAATCAGAAAGTATTCATGTCATTAATTTAAATCAGCACTGTCATTAAAGCACTAATTACTGTTTATTATTGTACGGATACATGAAATTTTGACAGTTGTCACATCAGGATGGGTTTTGAATTCCCTAACCCAAAAACCTTCAGACTTCATGGATTGAACCCTAAATCACCGTACTGTCTCTATGTCCTCTGTCGCTTTTTGAATCCCCTTCGTCTATTTCAAACCTCATCATCACGTCCATTTCACAAAGAATCTTAGAAAAAACCCACCAGTGATTATTACTCTAGAATGATAAAAATAAATAAAAACGTATAAATCCCTATTTTTGCGATTTTAAGCGCGTACCGCGCAGCACAGCGCGCATACTGCTAAATACCGGCAACGTAGCCAGTCCAGACAAACAGAATATTGTTCAACAATATTTTGAGAGAATATTTTTATAGAACAATAAAAATAATTTAAAACGTACTAAAACATGATTGAAACGCTAGATAAAATACCCGGTATCCAGTAGAATACCAGTTTTTGGCCTAGATTGTATATATATGTATGTATGTACGATATGTGTGTGTATGTGAGACATGGAATGTTAGTTGGCAGCCATGCAAATGGTCTCTCTCTCCTCTCTCCTTCATTTAGTGGACATAAAAGAGGTGGAGATGATTATGTCTCCTAACCCTCCATATAATTACCTTTTCAAGACCAAAAATCAACAACTCTTCCACTCTTTCTCTCACTCCCAACCGTAAACACCCCACTGCACTTCCATTTTTGAATTTCAAACATGATCTTGAAGATTAAAGACCATTTCAAGGTGTTTCCAAGTGTGTTTAGTGATTTGAAGGCCAATCCATGGAGTTTTTAGGAAGGTGCAAGCTTTTTATCACAAAAACCATCATCAAAAAACCCATTTATATTCTTGAAAGGTATAAATTACTCTTAAAATTTTAGGACTTGTTTCTTGATAATGATAATGATGGAAAGTTTCTCAAAAGCTTGGAATTATTCACAAACTTGGAAATCTAAACAATAAAATCATTTTCATCAAACAAAAATGGAACTAAAAATATGTGTGTGTTGCCGTGAGTATGTATGAGTGTGTGTGTGTGTGTTAGAGTTTTGTTTTGTTAATATGTCAAGTTTGAAAGAAATGATACTTAAAAGGTTCATGCATGTGTGATTGAAAGTGATTTACATGAAAATGAGTTGTGATTAAAGTAGATTGATGAAAAGTCATATTTGGATATATGTATATAGTCGTGTATATACATGCATGTATGGGTATATATGGATTTTTGTTCGTTAGATTCTTGAATGTGTAAGAACATGATACATGTGTTTATGAAAAGATGAATTGATGATAATCATATGAAGGTTGAAATGTTTGGATTAATAAAACATGAGTTAAATAAATATGTAGATGCATTTAGTTCATATAAAATGATTTTGATATGATATGGATGCATTAGATGCTTGTACTTAAGCATGGATGTTGATATGTGATCATAAAAAGGTGATTTGAGTATGATTTAGTAAAAATCAGTTGTAATCAGATTATAAACACTAAAAGAAAATTATTTTATAGTGTTTAGTGACATATAACTTTGTCATAATGTTTTCTAGCTTTGCATGTTGTACTTGGTGCATTAAAAGTTGTAAAATACGTGAAATCGCATGACTTATGTGACTTACACAAAAACTGCACTAATATGATTATAACCAATATTTTAATCAGTAAATAACATGTATTATGTTAAAATATCAAGTCGTTTCGAGTTGGGATGGTTATAGTAACGTTTAACGCAAAACTATGCGTTAAAACGGTCAAAAATCGGCTTTTCGAGTGATTTTTATAAAACTGATTTAGATCAGTAAGTAAACTGATATTTTTAGTTTAAAAATGAGTATTTTAACTAATTTTAAGTTTACTTGGTGTTTGGTTGGTCATACGTGACTTCCGACGCCCGAAACCGTTACCGAATTGCTAAAATACGCATTTTTCAATGTACACTAATATAGGTAAAATTTTGGGTGAACCTTATGTGTTAAAATATGTTATGTGATTTAAACATGAGAATGTGAAAATATGTTAAGTTTTTAACATGATATTAGAAATCTAGCTTACGCATGTATGCTTGTACGTTTTGTGAGGTAGAAACGGTAAAAATTGCGTTAAACGTGAAACTTGTTTGTCGAGCATGAAATTTGATACATATAAGATATTTTATGTATATTTTCTTTAAAAATTACAAAATAGATAAGTTAACAAGATTTCGCGTGTTTCGGTGTTAAATTATGTGAACGTTTATGTATATATATTACGACGCGCAAATCGTAGATATATTGCGTATAAACGGGAGAGTTAACGGATTTACACAATAATGGTCACCAATAAAATCGTTCAAGTCGCAAGATCATATATATATTAACGTGCCAACATAATAAAAAATGATAACTTTTCGAGAAAATCTCAAAGTTATGTGATAATTCTAAGAAAACAGAGAAACTTAGGATTTTTGTGTTATGTATATTGATTTAAAATCGTTCCTATATATATATATATATATATATATATATATATATATATATATATATATATATATATAGGACGTGTAGAAATCAATCTCTGGGATTGCGCTATTTAAAATACGCACCCAAAGGTGAGTGTCACTAAACCCCTATTTTTACTGCTTTATATATATTTTGGGGGTAGAACACGCCAATAAAAGGGTTTAATAATGTTTTCGAAATAAAACAAACTTTTTTGATATAAATTATATATTTTCGTTGAAAATATATGGATTTGTGAAAATATATGTTTCGGGGATGAAACGGTTTTGTTGAATATATTTATTTCGGGATGAAACAGAATTGGTACGGTGTTTTCGAAGCGAAACAGACTGTAAAGTTGGGACGAATGCTAGCCTGGTCCCAGGGAAGGGGTCCAGGGGGTACAACTTCGTACATTAAATTGTCATATTAGTAGGATATATACATTATACCTGAGGCAGACATCATATTGTTCTCGAAGTGGACCATGCGCCCATGATGTCGTTTAATCGTTTAAGTATTGCACGCGAGGAATTGTTGGTAGATCTATCGGGTTGACAACCCCGTTGTGACCGGTCGCCACGTGTCAAGTCAAGCGACGAATTTTGATTCTGATTATTGTCTAGCATTGATTATCCCTGCATGGTTAATATATAGTTCGTATTGTCTAGCTAACATTACGAGTTCGAAAATTGACGCAATAATTTAATATACAAAACCTGGGTAAGAGAGTTATTGTCGGGTTGTTAAACCGCGACGGAAGACCCATGGATTTTATTAAGGAAGTAAAAATGGACTTTCTAAAAAAAATTATATGGATGTTTTCAAATAAACACATAATCAGAAAGTTTTCCTTTGGAATGAATTGTTTGTATGTGAATATGTGAACTCACCTTCCTTTGTGTTGACACTTGATTTTAACGTGTTCTACAGGTACTTGAGTTCGGCTTCGGGAATTATGGCGTATCTTGTGTTTGTTGATGCATGTTTTGTCACTTAAAATGTTGGACTGACTTTTAAACTTTCTGGGTCAAATGTAATAAGATCCGTGAGGATCAAAGACAACTTTAGTCATGGTTATGTCGTGTTTGGGACGTTAAGTTTAAAATCTATGTTTTAAATAAGTAATATTATCCAACACTATAATGCATCAAACATCAAGATAGAAATGGGCACCAGCTTCCGTCACCACTACGTTTTATATTCCGGTGCGACGTTTTTGGGGTGTGACAGAAGTTGGTATCAGAGCCAATGGTTGTTAGCGAACTAGATGTTTTCGGAGGAAAACACTAGACTTTAACCGAAGAATTTTGAGATTTAAAGTCCAAAATTCTCGAAGCCAAGATTTTTAAATAAACACGGAAAATTTTATCATGTATGAAAACCCTTATGTGTTTATGTGCGTAAGTGATTTTCTGTTTATTTGGGCCTTATGTGTTACTATTCATGTTGATCACACACACTTACTTTGTATGGTTACAATATGTCACGTCTCGGCCTATAGAGCCATTAGTAGTCCTGCTAACTGATACTGTCGAGCCTACACTTGAGATTCTTTCGCCCGTTATTACAGAATCGTCTTTTCCGCTACTCGAGTCACGTGTTTTACTACACCTCTTTTAGTCTACACTCGTCGTAGGAAGAAGACTCGACCCATTGGAGAGATCGTATCAACCTCGAGAGCTGAGATAGCGTTCGCTTTGAAGAAGCAGAAGGAGATTTGGGTCAATCGCTTTTACTGTGATCGTCAGTTCGCCACGTTATGCGGAGACTTGGAGACGACGAAAGGCAAGATGAAAGACTTAGAGGGACAGATGGACTAGTATGATGATCTAGAAGAACTTGTTAGGAAGATGTTGGACTTCCAGGGATTGAAGCGTCAGTTGTTGGTTGTTTTTGTTGTTTGTTTTGTATATCTTATTTGATGAACCCTATTTATGGCTTGCATGCCAAATTTTCATATATTTAGGAGGAAATTTCATACAGACTTGTTGCGGGTGTTGATGTAGACACGCCGAATATTGATTAGTCTTAGTATTAAAAACAAGCTTTGTAAATTTCTGGTATAAATATCGAATGAGTTCCTTTTGGCATAAATTTTTTTCTCATTAAAATGTGGATATTATACATGCGCAATGTTTGGTTCACTAGAATTTAATGATTGAATTATTTTGGATATCGTCTTATATTGATATTATGTTGTAATAATAGAAACGACGAAATACCGCCAAAAGCGAGACAGGGTTCTGGACTACCTATTACCCCGAAAGAGTTGGCACAACTCATAGCCCAACACGTTAATATTGCCATGGAACAGTGCGATGTTAACCAAAATAATGACCAGGAACGTGGACGTGATGCTCATGGGTGTGGTTTTGGTGGGACACAGATCGGAAACCCTTTAGGTGATATAATGATCAGAAAGTTTTAGTAGTTCCTGTGTTATGATATAATCGGAGCATAATTCTGATTTTTCATTAACTTTGTGAATAGTACATAGATGTACACGCAAAACAATCCAGGGTTGTAACCCAAGATCATTTACCTGTACCCTATGCAATGACGTGGCAACGGTATGCGTGATGTCGGGCCGTCACAGTGGATCGACCATTCAAATAATTCCGCATTCTGAGCCTAGATCTGGGGATTCGTGAAAGCGAAAGTCTGAGAGTTCGAGCAAGGAAACCAATGAGAAGCGTGACAGGAAACGCAGTTCGGAGAAAGCATGTGTGGTTAACTCTAGTGGTTTGGGAGAAAGATAATGTAAGGGATGGCAGGAGTGGTCCTGAGAGGAAGACTCACAAGGATGAGCGGAGAAAGTGCGCCAGATGTGGTCGGACTAGACATATGACTCACGAGTGCTATGCTAAGAGTAAATTGGATGGAGTTACGCTCGAGGGATGCTTCGTGTGTGGTGAACAAGGACACAACAAAAGAAATTGCTCGAAACCGAAAGGACAGGATGTTGTGGGTAAAGCCATCAAGGCGAATGCTGGGAAGGCACGTGAGAATCCTGCTACTGTTACTGGTATGTGTCAAATCAAAAGCCAATCTATGTTCATACTTTAATACCAAAGCTGACTTGAGTTTTGTTTGAAAAACTTTGAACCATTTTTGTGTTCACCTACAAGTAAGCTATGTATAAAGTGCCCGATAGAACTAGCAATTGGTAAGTTGATAGAAACTAGCGAGGTCGTTCGCGGTTGTAGTATTTAGTTAGGAGATCATAGTTCTAGTGTTGGTTTATTTCCAGTGGAGCTGGGGAGCCTTGACGCAGATGCAAGAATGGATTGATTTTCTGAGGATGAAGTGGGGACTATCGCTTAAAGAAGCTAGCTAGGATATCTCGTCCTGATGATGGTAGAAAGGTGGTAGTCATTTGTGGAGATCGATCGAGTCGAGTGTTGATAGTTGAGAGTCGTCAGTGTTATGAGGATGCTCAAGTTGTTGCAGAAAGGCTATTCTGCGTTCTTTGTTAAAGTAGTGGATATGAGGGCCAAAGATAGGAATATCGAAGAGATTCCTATTGTTCGCAATTATCTAGAAGTTTTCCTAAAAAGACTTACCTGGATTGCCCCCTGCGAGACAGATCGAATTTCGAATCGATCTGGTACCCGATGCTGCACCCATTTGCAAAATCTCCTTATAGATTAAGCACCGACTGAAATGATAGAAATGTCGAATCAGCTTCAAGAGCTACTAGACAAGGGTTTCATTTGATCAAGCTTTTCGCTTTGTGGTGCATCGGTTTTGTTGTGAGGAAGAAGGATGGATCCTCCAGGGTGTGTATTGATTTCAGAGAGCTAAACAAGTTGACTATCAAGAATCGGTACCCTTTTCCGAGGATTGACGATTTGTTCGATCAAGCTACAGGGATCCAGCTACTACACGAAGATCGATCTACGATCAGGATATCGTCAGTTAAAGGTTGTTGAGGAAGATATTCTGAGGACTGCTTTTCAAACTCGATATGGCCATTACGAGTTGTTAGTCATGCCTTTTGACTAAATTTATGCGCCATTTATATTCATGGATCTCATGAATAGGGTATGCAAATCCTATTTGGATAAATTCGTGATAGTATTCATTGACGAAATACTTATCTATTCGCGAACCAAAGAAGATCATGAGTATCATTTGAAATTGATTTTAGAGTTGTTGAAGGAAGAGAAGTTGTATGCTAAGTTCTCTAAATGTGAATTCTGGATTCAGGAAGTTCATTTACTCGGACATGTCATAAGTGAGGAAGATATACAAGTGGATCCGACTAAGATCAAAGCGATCAAGTGTTGAGAAGCGCCAAAGACCCTGTCGAAGGTGCGATGATTCTTAGGACTGCTGGGTACTACCGGAGATTTATTAAGAATTTCTCTAAATTAGTGTAGTCTTCGACACTAATAACCCCGAAAGGAAAAGGGAATTGATTAGACAGAAAAGCAGAAGGAAGCTTTTCAAACCGTTGGAGGGAAATATTGAAAGCATGTACAAAGGATTTCCAAGAAAGTTAGGATACTCACATGCCCTTGGCAGAGTTATCCTACAATAATAGTTATCACACTAGTATGTAAGTTGCTTAGTTTGAAGCCTTGTATGGAAGGGAGCGTTGATCGCCACTTTGATAAGCTAAAGATGCAAAGGACGATTAACCAGACCCTAGTTTATCTGGGAAACCAGCGACAGGATTTGCCTAGATCGAGGGAAGGTTAAAAGTCACCAATTGATCAACAGAAGGATTACATGGACAATTGAAGGAAACTATTGCCATTCCAGATTAAAGATTTGGTTCTGTTAAAGAAGTCATCTTACAGAAATGCTACTAGGTTTAGCAGAGAAAAGAAAAGCTGAGCCACAATGATTAGGTCCTTTCAAGAGCCCATCTTGAGTTGGATCAGTCGTTTATAGGCTCGGGCTACCATGAGGATTGAGTGGTGTACATGAAGTATTGTTTGACCCAGTTTGAGAAAGTGTATAATGAATAATACACTGATTTTGTTTATTTTAGAGATTTATTTAGACGATAGACGGAAGTTTATCGAAGTATCGTAGAAGCAGTACGTATAGCTAGAAGAGTTATGTTAATAACTGGATAGGCGATTACAGTATTCTAATCGTATATGTGATTTAGTGCTTGTGCAATTTGTAGATACCTGAAATGAATGCAAGAAGGAAAGAAAGTGAGTTCATGAGATTAGATACTTTCGAGAGCCCATCTTGAGTTAGATCAATCATATGTAAACTCAGACTACCTCAGGTACGGGGTAATGTATATGTAAATATACATATGTAGAACCCGAATTGGTGGAACTTTGACTTAATCTTCTTGATTAAGTGCTTGTGAATGTTGAACCTTGGAAAGGGTGGAGAGCGTTGAGACGTGACATTAGGAATTGAAGACGCGTGTAATATAAGTCTAAGAAGATTCTTTGTGAGAATCAAAGTTTCTTGCAAAAACTACAAGGCTATATTCATTAAACCTGCTTTTACTGTTTCCACCCAGTGCGAAAACAAAACCTGTAGAGCAAAATTTCGGGGACGAAATTTCCTAAACAGGGGGAGACTGTAACACCCGGCTTTTCAGGCCGTACCGTACAACTGTAACACGTGTTGTGAATAGATAAAAGGCTGTATTTGACTGATTATGATGTTTATATGTGAAATTTAACGAGTTGGTAAATTTAAACCTCGGTAAAAATTATGTTGGCAACGATAAGATAAACGCTTATTGCGTAACGGTTAAAATGCGAAACGAACGTCGGTGACCACCCGATCAGTGTTAAAATCCTAAAAATAGTCTGTTATGATTAGGATAATAATTTTAAACATTTTCTTGATGAAAAATAAATTAAAACGCTAAGAAACTCTATTTTTCGAGTTTGAGCGCGTACCGCGCGATGAAGCGCCTATACCGACAAAATACTGTCAACACAGCCTGTCAAGGCAACTGATAATCATTTTAGTAATAATTTGATGAGTTTATAACTCCAGAATGATAAAAATAAATAAAAACGCACAAATCCCTATTTTTGCGATTTTAAACGCGTACCGCGCAGCACAGCGCGCATACTGCCAAATACCGGCAACGTAGCCAGTCCAGACAAACAGAATTTCACACCCAACCGATGGCGGAAACATCGGGATGAGACGAACAAATCGCTCAAAGACATCATAACACTATTTGTGACAATATAATTAAAATTAAATTTCATTAAATACTAAAATCCAAATACATCGTTCAAATAAAACAAGAGAAAATTCAAACATAGTTTATTAAATGGGTTTCTAAATCCATCCTAACTTGATTCTTCAACATCTTGACTATCAACCTGCAATATGCATTAAAATACAATCAACAAAAAGTTGGCGAGTATACAAGTTTGATACATAGCGTAATATGTTTAAAATGATTAACATGCTCATATCCAACATGAATAAAATGATTACTAGTTAACAGTATATGGTCGAAACGATGTTACTCTACATGCCCAAACCAATGTTTACGCAATTAAAGTGACTTTCCCAAGGATAGCGGGAGGTTAACATGTTTTACCTAACAATACCCAAGGATAGCGGGCGGGGCGTTACAACCTATAGCGCTATAATTGTTAGGGTAGGCTTGTACTAAGTAAATGAGCATATAGTCATGAATGTTTACATTAGCATAACATGTCTAACAAGAATCAAATGTTCCACGTGCAATTTGGATAGAGGGTGCATAAAATAACGTTCAACGTAATAGTGTGTTTTGCATAGGAATACATATTGCACCCAAAGTGATTTAAAATGGAAAAAGGGTCATGTATACTCACAGTGATTGCGTTGCGATTTCTTGTAATAACGCACGAGTAAAGATGGGTAAGATCCAAAGGAACGAACAAGAGCGATTAAACTAGATATTTAGAACGAACCGTTGTTATTTATTGGTAAACAAAAGAAATGAATCATAATCCTAATATTTATGAATTGTGTAGTAGGTGTTTGTGTTAATTATAATTTTAATCTCGTTATTAATGTTATTATTACAAAATAAATAATGAAAATTAAAAGATTGAAATAAATTGCTAGATATCTAAATAAATTGAAGGATTAAATAAAACTTTTAATTATATGGCTTTAAGGGTCTTTAGATAAAAGCAAGAAAAGTAATGGGCAAAATATGATAACAAATAAAAAAAAGAAAAAAAAACAATACGTAACTGTATGTTATGAAACTCAAAGATTCAATTGTTTGAATGACGAAAAACGTTAGAATTGAATACATATCACCAGAAGATTACACCAGGAACAATGGAATGAGAGATTATATACCGAAATAGTGGCTTCGAGGTCGTGTCGAGAGCTTCTGGCGGTTGACTGTCTTCTACGGTGACGAAACAGAAGCGGGACGTGTGATAATAGTGGATGATCGGGTGTGTTTCGAGTCGAAAGAGGGGTGAGGTTGTAGTGGTGAGGGTTGTATTTATAGGGGATTCGAATGGGTCGAGGTTTTTGGAAATCGGCTGTGATTGTGGGCCGAAAATGGAAACCGGAGGTGATTTGATCGAGGAAATGGTAAATGGTCGAGTAATATGGAAACGCGGATTCGCTGCTGCAAATCCCTGCAATTTTAGTCGCAGAAGGAGAAGGAAAGTGCTTGGTCAACACGTTTTCGGTTTTGGCGCTTAAATGGGTTTCATTCAACATCCGAGTTTGTGTATAAGACCAATTTAGTTCGGCAATATTACAGCTCCGAGACGGAGGATAAACTGGTTAAGGTGCTCGGGTTATAAAGAAGCGGCGTGGGTTCGAGTCTGATAGAGGGCCGGTTCCTTAAAGAGGAACCCCCCCTTTTTGTTCTTTTATGTTTGGTTAATTACAGCTTTGGTTCCTGTGGTTTCATGAGTCTACTAACTGAGCTAACAGCTTTTACTAACTTAGTTTACTTGGATTATAAATAAATAACTAACTTAGTTAACCATATTACTATTAAATAACTAACCAAGTTAGTTAACCTATCAACCTTTTTAACTAACCAAAAATTAATTTTATTATTTATATCTTTTTATAATTTATTTATTAATTAATTAATTTTATTTATTTGTTTAATTATTTAAAATATTAATAATAAATTTTATAATATTTGTTTTAAACTAGTTTTGGGTAATTCTCCGAATTAACGTACGAATTCCCGATTTTTTTTTTGTACGGGATTAGGGTAATCTCTTGATAAGAACTGTTTCGAGAATTGATATCTTTCCACTGTTTTCACGTGTTTGAACTTGTTTAATGAGTTTTCAAATGTGATAAATTCGTGCACACATAGCATACAAGTATAACAAGAATATGATCAAAATAGCTTGGTTTTACATTATGATTTCAAGTCTCGGATTACAATTTGAAATGAAATAGGATATAACAAGAGTACCAGTGACTGAAATAGAAAGTACAACATGACTTGCTATAAATAGAAAGTACAAAAATGCGAAACGTTACAGTCTCCCCTACTTTAGGAGATTTCGTCCTCGAAATCTTTAGGAGGATGGCTGAACGAATAGATGTGGATACTTAGTCTTCATGTCGCTCTTAAGCTCCCAAGTGAACTCGGCACCACGCTTTCCTTCCCATCGCACTTTGACTATGAGAATTTTGCTGCGCCTGAGTTGCTTGGTTCCTTGATCCACGATTTCGACTGGTCTTTCTACAAAATGAAGAGAATCATTGATTTGCAAGTCGTCCACTGGAACATGAAGTCCTTCTTCAGCTAAACACTTCTTGAGATTTGACACATGAAAGGTTGGATGTACGTTGCTGAGTTCTTGAGGTAGGTCAAGTAGATATGCCACTTTACCGATTCTCTCAAGAATCTTGAAAGGGACAACGTAGCGAGGGGCAAGTTTACCCTTTTTACCAAAACGAACCACTCTTTTCCACGGAGATACCTTGAGTAGCACGTGATCACCAACATTGAATTCCAAAGGTTTGCGTCTTTTGTCGACATAGCTCTTTTGACGACTTCTAGCCTTGAGTAAATTGTCACGGATTTGTAGGACCTTATCCGTCGTTTCTTGTATGAGCTCAGGGCCAGTGAATTGTTTATCACCAATCTCGTGCCAGCTGATAGGAGATCGGCATTTGCGTCCATACAATGCTTCAAATGGAGCCATCCCAACTACCACCAAAGTCAATGACACAGGAGCGAAGCATATCCTCTAGGGTTTGTATAGTACGTTCCGTCTGTCCATCTGTTTGAGGATGGAAAGCCGTACTGAGATTTAAGTGAGTACCCATAGCGGATTGGAAGGTTTACCAAAGACGAGACGTGAAACGACCATCGCGGTCAGAGATGATGTCACGGGGAATGCCATGACGACAGATGATTTCATCAGTATAAATTTGAGCAAGTTTTTCGACCTTGAAATCTTCACGAATGGGCAAGAAGTGAGCTGATTTGGTTAGGCGGTCAATGATTACCCAAATGCTATCATGACCAGAAGGTGTTCGCGGAAGTTTGGTTATGAAGTCCATAGCAATGCTATCCCACTTCCAAACAGGAATTTCTGGTTGTTCGAGCAAACCAGAAGGACGCTGATGCTCAACTTTGACTTTTGAGCAGGTGAGACATTTAGAAACGTAAGAAGCGATATCTTTCTTCATACCAGGCCACCAATAGGATGTACGAAGATCATGGTACATCTTATCAGCACCAGGATGAATCGAGTACTTAGATTTGTGAGCCTTGTTCATGATGAATTCTCGAAGATTGTCGTGATTTGGCACCCAAATGCGATCGAGATAGTATTGAAGTCCATCTGATTTCGTCATAAGTTGGTCTATGGAAGCACCTCGTACTTCGACGATCAGACTTCCTTCGTTGGCTGACGCAAATTGTGCCTCACGAATACAAGTGTGAAGGTCACTCGAGATTTGAAAACAACGAATGCCACAAGAATGAGTCTTACGACTAAGAGCATCGGCCACGACATTCGCCTTTCCAGGATGGTAGCGAATTTCGCAGTCGTAGTCGTTAAGCAATTCCACCCAACGACGCTGACGCATGTTTAGTTCCTTTTGGTTAAAGATATGTTGTAGGCTCTTGTGGTCAGTGAAAACCACACACTTTGTACCATATAGGTAGTGTCGCCAAATCTTTAATGCAAAAACAACCGCAGTCGTAGTCGTTAAGCAATTCCACCCAACGACGCTGACGCATGTTTAGTTCCTTTTGGTTAAAGATATGTTGTAGGCTCTTGTGGTCAGTGAAAACCACACACTTTGTACCATATAGGTAGTGTCGCCAAATCTTTAATGCAAAAACAACCGCACCAAGTTCGAGGTCGTGAGTGGTGTAATTTTTCTCATGAATTTTCAATTGTCGAGAAGCATAAGCGATGACCTTGTCTCGTTGCATGAGAACGCAACCAAGACCACGATTCGATGCATCGCAATATACCACGAAGTCATCGGTCCCATCGGGGAGAGCTAGAACAGGAGCATTACAAAGCATGTCCTTGAGACTTCGAAAGGATTCCTCTTGTTCGAGACCCCAAACAAAAGGTTTTTCCTTTTGAGTTAACATGGTGAGGGGAACAGCAATTTTTGAAAAATTTGAGATGAATCGACGATAGTAACCCGCCAATCCCAAGAATGAACGAATCTCTGATGGGGTTTTAGGTGCTATCTAACTTTTCACAGCTTCGATTTTGGCAGGATCGACATGAATTCCTTTCTCGCTAACGACATGACCAAGGAATTGGACTTCTTTGATCCAAAATTCGCACTTGGAAAACTTTGCGTATAATCGTTCACCACGCAAAAGTTCGAGTATGAGGCGTAAATGACGTTCATGATCGACTCGAGTTTTAGAGTAAATAAGAATATCATCGATGAAAATGATTACAAAGCGATCCAAATATGGCTTACAAACACGATTCATTAGATCCATGAACACAGCGGGTGCGTTAGTCAAGCCAAAAGGCATAACCACGAACTCGTAGTGCCCATAGTGAGTGCGAAAGGCGGTTTTTGGAATGTCCTCTTTGAGGACACGAAGTTGATGATAACCAGATCAAAGATCGATCTTGGAGAAACAAGTGGCGCCTTGAAGCTGATCAAAGAGGTTGTCGATGCGAGGAAGAGGATAACGATTTTTGACAGTGAGCTTGTTGAGCTCACGATAGTCGATGCACATGCGAAAAGAGCAATCTTTCTTCTTGACGAATAAGACAGGTGTGCCCCAAGGTGAGGTACTTGGTCGTATGAAGCCTTTATCGAGGAGCTCTTGAAGTTGGCTAGAAAGCTCTTGCATCTTAGATGGTTTAAGACAGTATGGAGCCCGAGCAACAGGAGTTGCACCAGGTACGAGGTCAATGCGAAAGTCAACTGATCGAGGAGGAGGGGGACCAGGTAAATCCTAAGGGAAGACGTCAAGGAAATCACACACCACTGGAACGTCACTTACGCTCTTTCCCTTGCCCTTTTCTTCCACTACGTGGGCTAAAAAGGCAAAGTACTGTTTGCGTAAGTATCTATTCGCTTGGGTGCATGACATCAACTTTAGTCCACTAGAGGGTCGGTCTCCATAGACGTGCAAAGTGTCACCAGATGAAAGAGGCAATCGAACATATTTCTCATGACAAGCGATTTCAGCATGGTTCTTACGAAGCTAATCCATGCCTACTATGATATCGAAGCTACCCAACTTCATGGGTATGAGGTCGATGGAAAAAGTGTGTTCGTTTAAAGTGAGAGTGCAATTACGAAGAATAGTATCAACGAGAATAGGTTTGCCATTGGCAACTTCGACTGAGAATGACTTAGGTAGTTTCGAGCGTGTGCAATTTAACAAGGGTTCAAATTCAACAGATACAAAACTTTTATCCGCACCAGTATCAAATAAAATTGAAGCATATAAGTTGTTGACGAGAAACGTACCGTTAACGACTTCATTATCGTTTTGAGCTTGCTTGACATTGATATTGAAAGCACGACCACGAGGATCTGGTTGACGTAGCTCTTGCTTCAGCTGAGGGCATTGAGGTCGTAAATGCCTAGTATCCCCACAATTGAAACAGGCTGTCACACCCCGAATTTCCACGTGTCACCGGTGGGCCCGGTGGGGAGTATCGTGACGTAGTTGGCAACATAATAGTCAAACAGCACAATATATAAATGCACAGCGGAAGCAAAAGATAAATATTATTACATTTCCGAATATAAAGTAATATCCAGTATTACAACGGAATGTAAAGGATCCACAGGCGGATCTTTAAAACATATCATTTGTTCAACAGACTTTAGACGTCTAGGACTTGCAAGATTTCCTTATTAGCGCCCTGAGCTTCCAGCCAATTACGTTCAGTACCTGTCACTTAACCCTTTTGGAAAATACGTCAGTTTTCACTGGTAAATACACTCAACCGACTCATTTTGGAAAAATGATTTAAAATTGGTTTGGATGCACATGGCACAAAATATATTGACACTTTGATTAAAATGCACAGAGGCAAAATTAATCTTTTTATACTTGGAACAATTATATTTATAACCTTGTATACAGATTTACATGTTCGTTGTACGTTCAGGGCCCGATGTAGAAATCGAGTCAGATTAACAGACACGCCACAAGTATAGACCCACAAGAGAGTGAGATACCGTTATTACTTAAGTAACTGTCAGGTGTATGCCTACACCCCGTACTTAAGACGTGGCCATTTTATAATACAATGATGTCACTAGGATATCCGGGACATGGTCATTAACCCCTAAAGGTCTTTATTTCAAACAATACAGATTAAACCGGGTTACCTCAATGATTTAATCCATAATAAGATTAAAGATTCAATACCCAACCAAGCGGTATTATTATACCGTATTCCAAGCCCGTATAGGGAAAATAAGTTAAGAGTATTTACCTGAGCTAGCTCCTGTCTTAAATAGCAAGAATCTAATAACTCAGCCGTAGTCACTTAAGTAAGCGTAGGTACAATTTTACCGGAAAGCTCTTGTCACGACCCCCGATCCCTTCTCCCCGGGAACGGGCGGACGTGATCACAGAGTGCGGTGGTATCAGGGTTATCATTTAGTATTGCAGCGGAATTTACATCAGGATCGTAGTTAGGAAATATTTATCAGAGAAAAACCACCATCTTTGATATTAATAAACACATGGGCAAAACCCAAGTTTCTTAATACAATACACTTATAGGGACACATCCCTATTTTATTAAATTTAAAACATCGTTTATTAGGTAACTTTTATAGCCACATTATCTCCAAGCCTTTAGTGCTCTCCAGCTGGCTTTCTATTAATTGGCTGTCACATTGGGTTACCTGAAACGTGTTTTAAAAACATTTGTCAGTCGGAAATACTGGTGAGTGTATCCCAGTTTAATCAAGTTTAAAGTCACAGAGAACAGTATTGAGAGTGATCACTTTGTTTAGTATATACAATTACTCCATCTGGTACTATCACACTAGACTTGTGGGTCATATTACCCATTGGCTAACTCATTGTCCAATGGTAACGTATTTGTCATCCTGACTTACTACTCGCAAGTAGTACAAAATTTTGTATACAAAACCCCAACATACCGGCAGTAATGTAATAACTACAAAGACTCAATTACTGTCAATTTTCATAGTAAAACATTTAAGGGTTGGTAAAACATTACCAAAACATTTAGCAAAAAGAGAATAAACTCACATTGCTGTCTTAGGCTTTCCGTAAGGTTTTCCTGGCTATAATCTATAATATATACAAATGTACATTGATTAGTATCACAACCCTTTGAAATTATTAATAATACCCTCCCCGAGACGGTATTCCAACAACTACGTCGGGCAGAACCACGACAGTTGTTACGGAACCCTAAATCAATCGGGCAGCGTAACTATTTTGAAACCGGGGTTATAATACTTACAACGGAGCAGAACCTCGCTAAATTAGGGGTATAATACCCAAAATATTGCCTCTACTATTCAGAATTCGAGATTGAGAAGAGAAAGTGAGCGACGGAAATTGTAAACTGATGCCTCTTATTTATAGTTGTGTAATCTGACCCTCACGCGGCCCGCGTCCCATATACCCAACCCTAAAGCGGGCCGCGTCAAGCCTAGCTTTGTCTAGTCATGATACTAGACTTGACACGATTGCGACACGTGTCGCCCTCCGGTGCTATCACGTATACAGGACACTCGCGGCCCGCATTGACTTAAGGTAAACCTAAAGCGGCCCGCGTTGACTAAAGAAGTCAGCGAAGTCAATGTTTGGTCTTCATACGGCCCGCGTTATATGTGGAGGTGGGTTAAAGCGGCCCGCCTCAACCTATAATTTTCATTTTTATTTTATTTTTATCAACTATAACATAATACGGGCTTCGTTTTTGCATACGGGATATAATATAAGACAATTTGAGACTTTATAAAATATATTAGGGTGTCGGAATATTATAAGAGCGTTGGTTTTACCGAGGGTTGTTACATTCTCCCCACCTTGTTTAGAACTCGTCCTCGAGATCTACTGAAACAAGAGCGGATATTTCTTCTTCATTTTTGACTCGAGTTCCCATGTATACTCAGGTCCTCTTTTGGAATCCCACTTTACTTTGACTAGAACTAGTCTCTTATGCTTGAGATTTTTAACTTTTCTGTCTTCAATTTGTAGAGGTCTTTCTACAAACTTAAGTTGTTCATTTACCTCTATATCCTTAAGAGGTACGAGTAATGTCTCGTCAGCTAAACACTTTTTAAGATTAGATACATGAAATACGTCATGTATTCCTGCCATTTTCTCTGGTAGTTGTAGCTGATAGGCTACAGATCCTATTCTTCTAATAATTTTGAAAGGTCCAACATACCTGGGACTCAACTTTCCTCGTTTGATGAATCTTACTACTCCTTTCCAAGGAGAGACTTTCAACAATACTCTATCTCCTACTTGGAATTCTAATGGCTTGCATCGGTTATCAGCATAACTCTTTTGTCGATCACGTGCGGCTTTCAGTCGTTCCTTGACTTGAATAATTTTGTCAGTTGTTTCTTGTACTATCTCAGGTCCTGATAGTTGCTGTTCCCCAATTTCTGCCCAACAGACTGGGGTTCGACACTTTCTTCCATAAAGTGCTTCAAATGGTGCAGCATTGATACTTGTGTGATAACTATTATTATAAGAAAATTCTATTAAAGGTAAATGATCGTCCCAATTACCTCCAAAATCAATTACACAAGCTCTAAGCATATCTTCCATTGTCTGAATTGTCCTTTCGCTTTGTCCATCCGTTTGAGGATGATAAGCCGTGCTTAGCTTTATCCTGGTTCCCATTGCTTTTTGGAAACTTGACCAGAAATGAGAAGTAAAACGGCTATCTCTATCAGAAACAATTGATAAAGGAATACCATGTAAAGAAACAATTTCATTTACATACAATTTAGATAATTGTTCCATACTAATTGTTTCCTTCATTGGTAAGAAATGAGCTGATTTGGTTAATCTATCTACAATCACCCAGATTGTATCATTTCCTTTCCTAGTTTTTGGTAATTTGGTAACAAAATCCATTGTTATCAATTCCCATTTCCAAATTGGCATTTCTAATTGTTGTAACAAACCTGAGGGTTTCTGATGTTCTGCTTTAACTTGTAAACAAGTTAAACATTTAGAAACATAGGTTGCTATGTCCTTTTTCATTCCTATCCACCAGAAATTTTTCCTTAAATCCTGGTACATTTTATTACTTCCTGGATGCATGGTATACTTAGATTTATGAGCTTCTTCTAGTATACGGTTACGCAAGTCTCCTAATTTAGGTATCCACATTCTCTTTTTATGGAATCTCCAAATTCCATCTATTCCTTGTGTTAACTCTTTTAACATACCTTTTAATTTTTCAGAATCATCCTTGATTACTGATTCTTGTGCTTCTCTTATCTGATCATTTAAATCTACTTGCAGATTTAATCTAAGAGAACGTACTCTTTTTGGCTTTTCATGATATTTTCGGCTTAAAGCGTCTGCTACTATATTGGCTTTTCCTTCATGATATTGGATATCACAATCATAATCACTAAGAAATTCCATCCAACGTCTTTGTCTCATATTCAACTCTTTCTGCCTGAAAACATACCTTAAACTCTTGTGATCAGTGAATATGGTAAACTTACTACCATAAAGGTAATGTCTCCAAATTTTAAGAGCAAAAATTATCGCTCCTAATTCTAAATCATGTGTTGAATAATTCTCTTCATGATTCTTAAGTTGTCTAGATGCATAGGCTATAACCTTTTGGCGTTGCATCAATACACATCCATAACCTAATCTAGAAGCATCACAATAGACTACGAAGTCTTCAGTTCCTTCTGGTAATGCTAATATAGGTGTATGGGTTAATCTTTGCTTAAGAATTCTAAAGGCTTCTTCTTGTTTCGGTCCCCATTCAAACTTAACCGATTTACAAGTTAACTTAGTTAAGGGAATGGCTATCCTTGAGAAATCTTGGATAAATTTTCTATAATAACCGGCCAATCCTAAGAAACTTCTAACTTCTGTTGGTGACTCAGGGGTTTTCCATTTAGTAATTGCTTCAATCTTGGTTGGATCTACATGAATTCCTTCATGATTTACTAGATGTCCAAGGAATTGTACTTGTTCTAACCAAAATTCGCACTTATTGAATTTGGCATAAAGTTTTTCCTTTCTTAATATACTTAAAAGTGTATGCAAATGTTTTGCATGTTCTTCTTTATTCTTAGAATAAATTAGAATATCATCTATGAATACAATTATGAATTTATCCAAATATGGCTTACATATTCGGTTCATCATGTCCATAAATGCAGCTGGGGCATTGGTTAAACCAAATGGCATGACAGTAAATTCATAATGACCATACCTTGTTCTAAATGCGGTTTTAGGAATATCCTCTTCCTGTACCTTTAATTGATGATATCCTGACCTTAAATCGATCTTCGAGAAGTATCGAGCTCCTTGCAGTTGATCAAACAGATCATCGATTCTCGGTAATGGATACCGATTCTTAATCGTGACTTTGTTTAATTCACGGTAATCAATGCACATACGCATTGATCCGTCCTTCTTTTTAATATCGGCGCTCCCCATGGCGATGAACTTGGCTGAATGAATCCTTTCTCTAACAATTCGTCTAATTGTTTCTTTAATTCTTTCATTTCCACGGGTGCCAAACGATAAGGTGCCTTGGCAATTGGTGATGTTCCTGGTATTATATGAATTCTGAATTCAACTTCTCTATCTAGAGGTTGCCCTGGCAATTCTTCTGGAAATATATCTGAAAACTGAGATACTACTGGAATATCTTTTAAATCTTTTCCTTTAGTGTTAGTGATTATCGAAATCAAATACACTATAGAACCTTTTCTTATGAAACTTGCAGTTTTCATCACAGAGATAAATTTTGTAGTTCTAGAGGATTTCTCTCCTTTAATTGTGATCTTCTTACCTTTTGGTGAATCTAATTGAATTAATTTCTGATCACATAAAATATTGGCTTTATTGGCTATTAACCAATCCATTCCTAAAACAATGTCGAATCCTACCAGATTCATGGGATATAGGTTTGCTATAAATTTCTGATTTGAAATTTCTATACTTGCCCCCTGCAAGATTTCAGAAATTCTAACAGTTTCTCCATTGGCTGTCTCTACTAAGCAGTCTTGTGGTAGTTTAGTTAATGACTGATTTAAAATTTTGCAAAACGATGTATTAATAAAACTTTGGTTTGCACCAGAGTCAAATAATACTTTAGCAAAAATATCATTAACTAAAAACGTACCAGCTATGACGTCGGGAATCATTCTGGCTTCATCTGCAGTCAGCACAAATGCTCTAGCATTTCTAGTATTCTTGTTATCTGTGGCTGGAGCTAGTTTTGGACAATTTGGCCTGATATGACCTTTTTCTCCACAATTGTAGCATAATCCATTACTGATTTTCTTCCTGCAATTTTCCTCCTTGTGTCCTGACATCTTACAATGATTGCAGAGAATGGAACATTTTCCTGAATGCTTTCTCTTGCAGACCTTGCAATATATTGCAGAGGTAGAACCCATATTCTTACGATTATAATTTCCAGAACGAAATTCTTGTGTAAGCCTTTGAGTTAAATTCCTCTTCTGATCCTCTTCTCTAGTACGGACTAATTCATCAGTCAAGGTACTAGTTAATTCTACAGCTTCTTCTATGGTTTGAGGTCTAGCTGCCTTTACTATGTGTCTAATTTCTCCTATCAATCCCCAAATATAACGAGAAATTAACACTGGTTCTGGTGAAGCAATAGTTGGCACTATCCTAGCATATTCAAAGAATAGCTTTGTGTACCCTTTGCTATCAACACCCGTCATTCTAAGGTTTAGAAATTTGTTTGCTATCTGTTCTTTTTCATTGGGTGGGCAGAATTTCCTTTCTACCTTGTTTTTAAATTCTTCCCATTCCATATTGTAGGTTTGATCACTTCCTTTTGTCTGAAGGATAGTGTTCCACCATTCTAGTGCTGCATTCTTAAACAGATTAGAAGCAAACAATATTTTATCTTCTTCAGCACACTTGCTTATCCTTAGAACTGCCTCAGTCTTTTCTATCCAACGTAAAGTTGCAATAGCCCCTTCATTGCCCGAGAATTCCATTGGTTTGCATGACCAAAATTCTTTATAAGAACAACCATAAGGCATGGTTCTTCTTCTTTTGGGAATAGGCAATTGAAGTATGGGTCCATTGTTCACACTGTTTTCTTGTTCACTTGGTCGCTTACTGCTATGCTTACTTTTGTTATCAGCATCCTTAACAGTTTGAACTATAAATGGCATTGCATCTATAATTCCCTGTGCTACTATGTGTTGAATAGCGCTATTATCCAATTGAGGTCCATGGTTATTGTTGCTTGGATTCTCATTTCCCACATGAATGTTACTATGATTATCATTATTCAGATTTCCTTGATTTTCTTCGTCAGCCATCTGAATTTTAAACAGTTATCTCATATTAATATCATAATTAATATCTTAAGCTTAGTTAATCATATCACACTAAATCTTAATCAAAAACGTAGATCATTGCTACTTTACTCTATTCATATAGTATTATGCTTCTATTACAAACTATTACTGGAATGAAATTACAATACCGACATAAAGTAAAATCACACTAGTAATATGCATCCATACAAACATCTTTTATTCATTTTATTACTACTACTTCCACCATTCTCACATTCATGGATATGGATTCATCCAGAAATCCATATTGCTCTCATCGTATTTCCATACGAGACGCTCTCCCACTTGACGCATTCTCTCACTACTTTCTAAGATCTCCTCCCCAAAAGCCCTAAGTTCTTGAATGTTTTCTGCACTCATTGGGGGTGCAGGTTCTCGGACTGGGTTTGGAAACTGAGGTGCTGGTTCCTGAGATATGGGTGACAGCTCCTGAAATTGGTAAGGATCCTCTAAAATTCCCCTAACATAATCATTTTGGTAATAGGGATCTAAAGGGTCCATACCTGGAAAATCTTCTATGTTTTGCATGGGTGGATAATCCTGGATAGGATATCGTTGCACAAAGTCCCTATTATCATCCCACCAAGGATCATAATTTGGGTCTAAAGGGTTTGGTGCAGGTATCCTAGGGATTTCCTCTGGATTAAAATCATGCATTTCTACTTGATTATCGATGTTTTCTATTTCCATGGGTTGATTTGGGATTACAGGTAAAGGTTGTGGAGCTACTGGTTGTTCCAAATCTAGGTCAGCAGCAGTCGTAGCTAGAATATGGAAATTTGCTAATCTTCTATTAAGCATATCTTGAGTATGGGCATCGGTTTCTCGCTTAATAGCTGCTAAAGTTCTTTGCTGTTGCAATTTCCTCATTCTCTTCCTACGAGCAAAAGCTTCTTTACTAAACCATCCTCTTTTCTTACTAGGAAATGGTTTTTCAGACTGAGCTCTAAAGGTAAATATTCCATCTTCCTGATCAGCAACGTACCCCGAGAGGGCAGGCTGGGATGAGGTACCTTCACTCTTAGGCGAATCAACTAACCAACGATTCACGTCTGATGGCCCTTGATCACTCATACTGAAAACTAACAAATAGTCAAATAACACATAACAAGTAATTACAGTTATGCATATATTTCCATAATTATTTCCTAACACAAAATAAAATTTAAGTGTCAGCAGAACACTTCTTTGGCTCAGACCAGTGGCTAGGCTCTGATACCACCTTCTGTCACGACCCCCGATCCCTTCTCCCCGGGAACGGGCGGACGTGATCACAGAGTGCGGTGGTATCAGGGTTATCATTTAGTATTGCAGCGGAATTTACATCAGGATCGTAGTTAGGAAATATTTATCAGAGAAAAACCACCATCTTTGATATTAATAAACACATGGGCAAAACCCAAGTTTCTTAATACAATACACTTATAGGGACACATCCCTATTTTATTAAATTTAAAACATCGTTTATTAGGTAACTTTTATAGCCACATTATCTCCAAGCCTTTAGTGCTCTCCAGCTGGCTTTCTATTAATTGGCTGTCACATTGGGTTACCTGAAACGTGTTTTAAAAACATTTGTCAGTCGGAAATACTGGTGAGTGTATCCCAGTTTAATCAAGTTTAAAGTCACAGAGAACAGTATTGAGAGTGATCACTTTGTTTAGTATATACAATTACTCCATCTGGTACTATCACACTAGACTTGTGGGTCATATTACCCATTGGCTAACTCATTGTCCAATGGTAACGTATTTGTCATCCTGACTTACTACTCGCAAGTAGTACAAAATTTTGTATACAAAACCCCAACATACCGGCAGTAATGTAATAACTACAAAGACTCAATTACTGTCAATTTTCATAGTAAAACATTTAAGGGTTGGTAAAACATTACCAAAACATTTAGCAAAAAGAGAATAAACTCACATTGCTGTCTTAGGCTTTCCGTAAGGTTTTCCTGGCTATAATCTATAATATATACAAATGTACATTGATTAGTATCACAACCCTTTGAAATTATTAATAATACCCTCCCCGAGACGGTATTCCAACAACTACGTCGGGCAGAACCACGACAGTTGTTACGGAACCCTAAATCAATCGGGCAGCGTAACTATTTTGAAACCGGGGTTATAATACTTACAACGGAGCAGAACCTCGCTAAATTAGGGGTATAATACCCAAAATATTGCCTCTACTATTCAGAATTCGAGATTGAGAAGAGAAAGTGAGCGACGGAAATTGTAAACTGATGCCTCTTATTTATAGTTGTGTAATCTGACCCTCACGCGGCCCGCGTCCCATATACCCAACCCTAAAGCGGGCCGCGTCAAGCCTAGCTTTGTCTAGTCATGATACTAGACTTGACACGATTGCGACACGTGTCGCCCTCCGGTGCTATCACGTATACAGGACACTCGCGGCCCGCATTGACTTAAGGTAAACCTAAAGCGGCCCGCGTTGACTAAAGAAGTCAGCGAAGTCAATGTTTGGTCTTCATACGGCCCGCGTTATATGTGGAGGTGGGTTAAAGCGGCCCGCCTCAACCTATAATTTTCATTTTTATTTTATTTTTATCAACTATAACATAATACGGGCTTCGTTTTTGCATACGGGATATAATATAAGACAATTTGAGACTTTATAAAATATATTAGGGTGTCGGAATATTATAAGAGCGTTGGTTTTACCGAGGGTTGTTACAGCTCTAGTCTGGAATGATGGTATAAATAATTAATTAGAATGCTAACGGGTCTTTAATTAAGCCTAAGCTTAGACCGGTTAGTCTTACAGGAAGATACGGTTCGTACGCACGATTAAGCGAAGACCGGAATAGAATGTGATTTAGACCCGACAAGTTTGGAGACTTGTATAATATGGGTATACTAAACACATTCTGGATTTTGAGATAAAACCGATAAGGTTTGACCCGTTTCGGCTAACTTATATAAACTAGTTATATAAACCGATCCGAACGCGAATAGCGTGTAACGGGTAACCGAATAGGTCGCGAACAGGTTTTCTAAGTTAATATGCTTAAAATATGTTGTGGTATCACAATGATACCTTCCATAATGCCCGAAACGAGTTTAATTCTTAATTATGCCCCGTAGGGGTATTTTGGTCATTTTAAAGATTATAAAAGGGATTTATTTGACTTCTATGATTCGGGCCTGATCAAATCAGTAAAATAACTTATTTTGATAAGTTACATCAGTAGGTATTTAATATTAGGTGTTTAAAATAGTTTTAACGCATACTACGCGCTTAATACGCGTAAATGTCGGTTTAAAGCGATTTTCGGGTTTAAATGGGAATTCTGAGTTTCTAATCAGTTTATAAGGTTCAAAATACTTTATTTATTATTTAAAATCAGTAGCAATTGGATTCGCGTCAAAAGGATTTATAAAACTCATTTTATGCGCGAAAAGGGTATATTCGGTATTACCGAATTAAGGCACTAAACCTAGCTTATGATCAGTTTAAAAATAATTAAAAATCTTCAAAAATCCCGAAATATTAATTGACATCAGTGGGGAAAAGGTTTGGTACCGAAAATCGGGTTTAGATAGGCTATGTGCTAATCGCGCCGTTTAATTAATAAAAAGCTTTTTATTTACGCTAATGCGCATATCTCCTAATCTAGACTTCCGATTGACGTGAAAATTTACGTACATGTTTAATAATCAGTAATTAAGATTATTGTACTTCAACCTTTTCAAAATTCTCGTTGTATGGTCATAAGGGCATTACGGTCATTATTTAAGCACTTAACGGAAATGCGCGAACGAATCGGATAATCAACAAAACAAGTACCGAGGCTTATACTATCGTGTAACCCAATCCTAATGAAGCACTAAGGCAATACCGAATCAAATTAAAACGGGTCAGAAGCGAAGTCAAAGCAAAAGTCAAAGTTTTGCGACTTTCGGTTCCGAACCGGGTTTAAACAGAAATCTGTCGAGTCGGACAAGCGTAAACAAGTTTTTATACTTATTACCAAGTTATATTAATATTAAAACAGGTTACACGCCTCTCGGATTGCATTTCGTGTATTAAATCATAGTTTACACTTCTGTTGACTTTTTCGGTTAACCTTTGACTCGACAAACGACCTAGTTAGGTCTGGAATCGGTACGTGCCCTTATAAGGGTTTAATACCCATATAGTTATCTATCTAACGGTACTTTTAATTCGACATACGAATGAGCTATCGATAATTAATTGCGAAGTCAACCGTAAGTTACGATATATTGACTTTTACGCTAATTACTAAGTTAAATGTAATTAAGGAAGGACTAGTAGACTTACAAGTGTTTAATGATGATTAGGGATGCTTGGGAATCAGCTTGGAAGTCCCACAAATGATCAGAATGGTTGTAAGAATGAATGAGCACCTTGGTGGCCTTATATAGTGTTTGCATACACCACAATTCATTGACAACAAGCTCTATGATCATCCACAATCATCCAACACATGTCCCTAGTCTTCTAGGGGAGTCTAAGGGTCCTTAACATGCAAGAAAAACCGGCCTAAAGGGTCACAAGTGCACAAAACAGCCATCTGCCATGTTTCTGGTTGCTGGTGCATGGCTAGCGCACCGTTAGGCTCTCAGTGTAGCGGTGCGCTAGCCTGTTATCAGCCATGCCATTTTTGCATTTTGGTCCTTAGTCCCCCGAAACATCGCTTTCACTCGGATCTTGCAAGATTTATTGTACATTAGGCCCTCTAACTTGACTTTTAAAGGTTCCATGACATAACCAATTATTGTTAAGTCCTCGGTTTGCTTTGTGATTGCTCGTAAAGCCTTAATTTGTAATGTTTACGTTATTAACCCCTCGCATACGAACATCATCATAACATTCCCATACTATATCGAATCCTTGTAATATTTTACCACATTATTCTAGTGAGTAATATTAATCGTTACAAAGCTTCGGGTTTGCTAAATGGTCACTCAGAGGCATACTTTAACATGTTGACACATTTAACCCCTGTAGTTTGTAATCTCTCACTTTCTTTTACAACTGGCTTCGTATGATCCATGATCCATTCGTTTAAGGGTATAAGCATTATGTAGGGTTAATATACAATACCTTTATTCACTGTTGACATTTAGAACTCGTATTTTCATATACTTTCCACGTTTGTCAACTTTAGTCCTTTCTGAACATTCTCTCGCACGTTCAAACTTATGACACGTGTCATTCCATTATAGGACGTGAATTTTTCGGGGTGTTACATCCTCACCCCCTTAAAAGAAATCTCGGCCCGAGATTTACCGAAAAAGGAAGTATTCTCTGCCTAATAATGGCAACTTACAGAAATTTAGGAATTTGTATGATCTTGTTCGTTGTTTCCAATGCAACTTTCAGATCCAGATAATTGGACTTACCAATCTATTGTCCTAACAATAGGTTGTTTAATATTCTATTTATACAAGGTCTCCAAAGGAGCAGCCTTGATACTTATTTACCAACTTTTATAGAAAAGCTTATCTTAAGATGAGATGGTTATTTCAACCATTGCTTAACTATTTTAAGGGATAGCTAATCTTTACAATCAGTCGAACAAATCGACGATCCTGGGTAGTTGATGGCGATTCTTAATCGTTGTCTAATTAGGGTTGCGGTAACGAGTGCATAAGCAAAACGAACCGTCTTTCTTATCCAACAACATCAAACTCTCAGCATCGAGTTAGGCTATATGAATCTATATCTTAAAATTTTCTTAATCAGGTTTTCGGTTGTTCCATAATAAACATGGAGTTCTTACAACACTCTAACCCAAAGCGGGATGTTAATCTTAACTCTACCTGCCTCTAGCGAGGTAAACAGGGTAAACTTAGAAGAAGGTAACCAAGATACAAGGAGGTTACAGAGATTTTCCATATCTCAAGCTCTAGTTCACTCATCAACGCTTGTGTCTAATAAGTGACACATTCATGTTATGAGTCCGCATGTTCCATTATCAAGGAATATTTATTTGGATAATTCTACTCCGGATATCTCCTTTGAATATTACTAGTTGACTTTAGTACAATATGACCATTGGGATATCTCAGGGGTTCCATGTATTAAACCTCCATGCTGATCAGACATGGAAATAATCTATGGGACACACTAGGATACGCCAATCCTCATATGACACTTTTATCAAACATAGTTTGGAATTCGTAGGCGATATAAAAACAATGAGAAAATAATTAAAATAACATATGTTGTCGTACTCTATGCGAAGAAAGAGTGCTCTAAGATTTTCGGAAGGATTCCTTGCCGATACTATAAGAATTGGTTACTATGGTTTCCTTGGTAAGTTATACCTTGTGGATGATAATAAAAATTTGCTAAGTTTATGGTTCATGGAGATTTATTATTGCCTGTGTTAAAAATCAGGACACTTAGCAGGAACTATCATTGATAAATGATGAGGAAGTTTATTGTACAAGTGCTTATATCTAATCAATAATGGAAGTTTCACAAACTAGGCACCTAGCTCAGTTGGCTAGGCGCGCGAAAGGGTGCAGCCTAGACCCAGGTTCGATTCCGGGGACGGCCAATTCCACCATTTTTTTTATGTTTAGTATTTATTAAACATACAGATACGTGTAATTACGAGGGTTGTCTCATAAGGAGTCTTGATAATTAATTGCTTCTTATCACCCACAGTATGGGCTTGAGTTTTTAAGGCAACCAATCGATTTTTATCACTATATTGAGTCCTTATGGGTGCAACCAAAAGTTTGCTATAAGGGTATTAGAAAAAGTGATTTCTAATAGATATTAAACATCAATATAGGATTTGCTGGAGCATTTTATAAAGTATCATCGGCCAATTTCTACCTCGTATTTAATGACCGGAGTCTTAATCAGGTGGAGACAACAGTTCCCAACCTTTATCATTCATAATATAATTATGTGTGCCAGTATCAAATAAGTTTCTGCATAAACTGCTTGATAAGGAAAGGTACATATTATATTATTATTATTCTGCACCATCTCTTGGGCGTTCATCCTGACAATTCGTGCGTTTGTTCTCTTGGCCTACTCGGGCTTCTTCGCGTACTTAGGGCAGTTGGTCTTTATGTGCCCCTTCTCGTTGCAGTTGTAGCATGTAGCATCTTTAATTTTTCCACAATCAACAGTCTTGTGTTCCCTAGACTTGCATATCCCACATGCAGGTGGTCCTGATTTAGAATTGGACTCCATTCTGCATTTTCCAAAGTGGCGTTTTTGGCAAGTCGAGCACCTTGGCTTCTCCTCCGTTTGCTGATTACCCTTGTTAGATCCAGACTCTTTCCTATGGTCCGTATTACCCTTGTGCTTCTTATCAGATCTCCGTGAGGTATCATCCTCACGCTTCCTCTTACTTTCTTCAGAATTCTTTAGCGATCTCAACCTGACCGCATCCAAAGTAAGGGATAGAGAGAGATCTGCTGCTGACCTAAACGTAACAGGTCTTGAAGCCTTGACACTGGCTTTGATTTATGGGGCTAAACCCCCAATAAAGCGAGCAATTCTTTTGGGTTCCGGTGTTATCAAATATGGAACCAGCCTGGACAGGGTATTGAAAGTGGTGAGATAAGCTTGACAATTTAGATCCTTCATCACCAATGCTAAGAAATCGGATTCAATCCCTTCCACCTCGTGCTGCGGGCAATAATTCTCCCTAATGAGAGCAGCAAACTGTTCCCACGACATGTCGTAGAGTGGGATTTTCCCAGTAGCTTGAATGAGAGACTTCCACCATGCTAGTGCCTCTCCCTTGAATGATTGGGACACATACTTCACCACATCCCTCTCAGCACAACCACTGATGTCGACAACTGTGTCCATTTCATCCAACCATGTCATACTATCAACTGCCCCTTTCTCCCTAGTAAAATCCCGGGGTTTGCAGGAAACAAAGTATTTATAGGTACAGGACTTGGTAAGCGGTTCCTTATCGAATACTATCTTCTTGGATGGAACACTGTGTGGAATAGATGATTGTCGATCATCATCTTTCTTTAACTCATCTTTCTTTGGAGGTGGCTTGCTATGAGCCTCAGAATGAGTCTTAGGGACAGACTTAGAGTGGGGTACAGATGAGGCTTTACTATTGGTCCCACTATACTCCCTGAACTGTTCCTCCACAGCTTTAGATACAGCTGTATTAATCATTGAACGTAGTTCTCCTCTGGTTATATTAATCCTCTCATCATCGCGGTTTTCCAGAGGATGACTGTTTATCTCGTCAGAGTTAGCCATGTAGTCTTAGTTGCTACAAAAAGAACATAAGGGCAAAGTTTATTTAGAAGCCCATATAGTACTATCGTTCTTGACGATTTATTAACCATGTTTTTAATACACATTATAGTTAATTTGTTAAATATAAACATTGTTCAGGATTTTTATCATAATCCTAAATTATAAGTTAATAACAGCACAAAAGGCTTAGTCACGTAGACAAGTTTAATTTATAAGCCATGATTTCAGAGAATCGAGGCATTATAATTTATCCTAGTTATAAAACATTACGGATATTAAGATGGCACAAGGCCTAGTCACATGGACACTTTTAAATTATAAGCTATGATTTCAGAGAATCAAAGCCTTGAGGTTTGAACCTAGTTCATTACCTTTTTCTGACAGGGAGTCATAGCTACCACTGTATTTTGGCTCATGTAGAAATGAGCAAGGCTCGTAGGCATTTTATTACCACGTATGGTTAAAATATGATCATTTCAGTTGATGATGTAAACCCAGGATTTAGGGATCATTAAACTGGGTTAGGAATCTTTTGAAGAATCCTTAATTACGTGTGTGATTCCCAACGAATCACATCTGTCAGGAGTGTTAACATATTTATAGATGTTAACAGGGATTTGAATCTTTTAAACAGGTCTTACCATCTTGGCCCGGCCTTATAATTGATCCAAAGGCTAGGTTTCACTTTTTAAGATTCTTATTAATATTTCACGCAGAAGGATTTCTGAATTGAACTCCTAATAGGGATCTGAATCTATATTGAGGAACTGCCATCTTGGCCGGTCTTAATATGACCCGAAGCTAGGTCTTGTCCTTTTTGATTTTGCCATTTTATTATAATGGTAGATCTTATAATATAGGAATGATATTTTAAACTTAATCGTTCCTTTAAAATTTAAACAAGTATAGGGTTGCCCTAAATGGGACTTCAAAAGAATAATGTCGTCCTCGGAGGGACTGAATGATAAATATGTCCTTATAAGGACTATATACGGAAACGTTCTTCAGCAAAAGGAGTTTCTTCTTCATTCAATTCCTGAATGCTTTCTCCGTGGTTGCACGTTTCATCCTGGTCGCGGTACAAAGCTCAGCATTTCAAGGCTCCAGATGTGGAGAATTCTTATTACAGCTTCTTCGCTTGGCGACGTATCCAAAAATTTGGAAGCAAAATTTCCAGATTAGGATTTGAGAATATTCCTAAGTTAAGTCTAGACTCAGAAGTTTAGATATGTGCAATTGTGTAACTGAGATTAAACACAAAAGGCTAGTGTTTAATTCACTCAGTGTTGGCTCTGATACCAACCTGTCACACCCCGATTTTCCACGTGTCACCGGTGGGGAGTATCGTGACGTCATGGTTGGCAACATAATAGTCAAACAACACAATTATATAAATGCACAGCGGAAGCAAAAGATAATTATTATTACATTTCCGAATATAAAGTAATATCCAGTATTACAACGGAATGTAAAGGATCCACAGGCGGATCTTTAAAACATATCATTTGTTCAACAGACTTTAGACGTCTAGGACTTGCAAGATTTCCTTATTAGCGCCCTGAGCTTCCAGCCAATTACGTTCAGTACCTGTCACTTAACCCTTTTGGAAAATACGTCAGTTTTCACTGGTAAATACACTCAACCGACTCATTTTGGAAAAATGATTTAAAATTGGTTTGGATGCACATGGCACAAAATATATTGACACTTTGATTAAAATGCACAGAGGCAAAATTAATCTTTTTATACTTGGAACAATTATATTTATAACCTTGTATACAGATTTACATGTTCGTTGTACGTTCAGGGCCCGATGTAGAAATCGAGTCAGATTAACAGACACGCCACAAGTATAGACCCACAAGAGAGTGAGATACCGTTATTACTTAAGTAACTGTCAGGTGTATGCCTACACCCGGTACTTAAGACGTGGCCATTTTATAATACAATGATGTCACTAGGATATCCGGGACATGGTCATTAACCCCTAAAGGTATTTATTTCAAACAATACAGATTAAACCGGGTTACCTCAATGATTTAATCCATAATAAGATTAAAGATTCAATACCCGACCAAGCGGTATTATTATACCGTATTCCAAGCCCGTATAGGGAAAATAAGTTAAGAGTATTTACCTGAGCTAGCTCCTGTCTTAAATAGCAAGAATCTAATAACTCAGCCGTAGTCACTTACGTAAGCGTAGGTACAATTTTACCGGAAATCTCTAGTCTGGAATGATGGTATAAATAATTAATTAGAATGCTAACGGGTCTTTAATTAAGCCTAAGCTTAGACCGGTTAGTCTTACAGGAAGATACGGTTCGTACGCACGATTAAGCGAAGACCGGAATAGAATGTGATTTAGAACCGACAAGTTTGGAGACTTGTATAATATGGGTATACTAAACACATTCTGGATTTTGAGATAAAACCGATAAGGTTTGACCCGTTTCGGCTAACTTATATAAACTAGTTATATAAACCGATCCGAACGCGAATAGCGTGTAACGGGTAACCGAATAGGTCGCGAACAGGTTTCCTAAGTTAATATGCTTAAAATATGTTGTGGTATCACAATGATACCTTCCATAATGCCCGAAACGAGTTTAATTCTTAATTATGCCCCGTATGGGTATTTTGGTCATTTTAAAGATTATAAAAGGGATTTATTTGACTTCTATGATTCGGGCCTGATCAGATCAGTAAAATAACTTATTTTGATAAGTTACATCAGTAGGTATTTAATCTTAGGTGTTTAAAATAGTTTTAACGCATACTACGCGCTTAATACGCGTAAATGTCGGTTTAAAGCGATTTTCGGGTTTAAATGGGAATTCTGAGTTTCTAATCAGTTTATAAGGTTCAAAATACTTTATTTATTATTTAAAATCAGTAGCAATTGGATTCGCGTCAAAAGGATTTATAAAACTCATTTTATGCGCGAAAAGGGTATATTCGGTATTACCGAATTAAGGCACTAAACCTAGCTTATGATCAGTTTAAAAATAATTAAAAATCTTCAAAAATCCCGAAATATTATTTAACATCAGTGGGGAAAAGGTTTGGTACCGAAAATCGGGTTTAGATAGGCTATGCGCTAATCGCGCCGTTTAATTAATAAAAAGCTTATTATTTACGCTAATGCGCATATCTCCTAATCTAGACTTCCGATTGACGTGAAAATTTACGTACATGTTTAATAATCAGTAATTAAGATTATTGTACTTCAACCTTTTCAAAATTCTCGTTGTATGGTCATAAGGGCATTACGGTCATTATTTAAGCACTTAACGGAAATGCGCGAACGAATCGGATAATCAACAAAACAAGTACCGAGGCTTATACTATCGTGTAACCCAATCCTAATGAAGCACTAAGGCAATACCGAATCAAATTAAAACGGGTCAGAAGCGAAGTCAAAGCAAAAGTCAAAGTTTTGCGACTTTCGGTTCCGAACCGGGTTTAAACAGAAATCTGTCGAGTCGGACAAGCGTAAACAAGTTTTTATACTTATTACCAAGTTATATTAATATTAAAACAGGTTACACGCCTCTCGGATTGCATTTCGTGTATTAAATCATAGTTTACACTTCTGTTGACTTTTTCGGTCAACCTTTGACTCGACAAACGACCTAGTTAGGTCTGGAATCGGTACGTGCCCTTATAAGGGTTTAATACCCATATAATTATCTATCTAACGGTACTTTTAATTCGACATACGAATGAGCTATCGATAATTAATTGCGAAGTCAACCGTAAGTTACGATATATTGACTTTTACGCTAATTACTAAGTTAAATGTAATTAAGGAAGGACTAGTAGACTTACAAGTGTTTAATGATGATTAGGGATGCTTGGGAATCAGCTTGGAAGTCCCACAAATGATCAGAATGGTTGTAAGAATGAATGAGCACCTTGGTGGCCTTATATAGTGTTTGCATACACCACAATTCATTGACAACAAGCTCTATGATCATCCACAATCATCCAACACATGTCCCTAGTCTTCTAGGGGAGTCTAAGGGTCCTTAACATGCAAGAAAAACCGGCCTAAAGGGTCACAAGTGCACAAAACAGCCATCTTCCATGTTTCTGGTTGCTGGTGCATGGCTAGCGCACCGTTAGGCTCTCAGTGTAGCGGTGCGCTAGCCTGTTATCAGCCATGCCATTTTTGCATTTTGGTCCTTAGTCCCCCGAAACATCGCTTTCACTCGGATCTTGCAAGATTTATCGTACATTAGGCCCTCTAACTTGACTTTTAAAGGTTCCATGACATAACCAATTATTGTTAAGTCCTCGGTTTGCTTTGTGATTGCTCGTAAAGCCTTAATTTGTAATGTTTACGTTATTAACCCCTCGCATACGAACATCATCATAACATTCCCATACTATATCGAATCCTTGTAATATTTTACCACATTATTCTAGTGAGTAATATTAATCGTTACAAAGCTTCGGGTTTGCTAAATGGTCACTCAGAGGCATACTTTAACATGTTGACACATTTAACCCCTGTAGTTTGTAATCTCTCACTTTCTTTTACAACTGGCTTCGTATGATCCATGATCCATTCGTTTAAGGGTATAAGCATTATGTAGGGTTAATATACAATACCTTTATTCACTGTTGACATTTAGAACTCGTATTTTCATATACTTTCCACGTTTGTCAACTTTAGTCCTTTCTGAACATTCTCTCGTACGTTCAAACTTATGACACGTGTCATTCCATTATAGGACGTGAATTTTTCGGGGTGTTACACAGGCCCTAACAGTGTTTGCTAGTTTATGGTTTTGGGCAGGTGCAGGGGTATGGCGACAGTAGGGGCAATGTGACCATAGTGTTTGTAAGAGGTACAATGGCGACATTGGCTAGTTGGGGGATGGTGGAAGTGATAAATGGTGCATTTTGGGTGGGTTCCAGTGTATTGTTTCTTCTCAGGGTTATCTTAGTTTTGGGTTACAGCAGGTACAACCGCATTGCAAACAGGGTGTTGAAACTGACGTTTCTTGCCCCGATTGCCATTGGGTTGGTGGGTGATTTGGTGAGCTGGTTTAGCAGTGTGGGTTGATTTGGCGGCTGCAGCAGCTTGTTTGTCGCAAACGCGATTGTTGTTCAAGCTAGCAGCGAGCCGATAGACAGCCTCGATGTTGTCAAGCTTGGCTGCCTCAATGGTATCTCTCATGGTAGGGGGTAAACCGTTGATATACTTCCTGATCATACGATTAGTGGTGAGAACAAGGTGGGGTACAATGAAACTCAACTGTTTGTAACGGGTGGTGTACGCGAGGTTGTCATCACCAATTTGCTTGAGAGCC
Source organism: Helianthus tuberosus (assembly GCA_030545235.1). Lineage (NCBI taxonomy): Eukaryota > Viridiplantae > Streptophyta > Magnoliopsida > Asterales > Asteraceae > Helianthus > Helianthus tuberosus. The sequence goes on along the minus strand of CM060450.1, from coordinate 9,871,320 downwards.
CAAAACTCTTCCTCAAGCTTTTGTTGTTCATGAGGAGGGCAGAACTCCTCCATCATGAGTTGTTTCAACTCTTCCCATGATAAAGCATACGCCAATTCGTTCGAACGAATGTTCCTTTCCTTCATCCACCATTCTAGGGCTCTTGCTTGGAAGACACCAGTAGCACTACGTGTCTTGAGTTCTTCAGAACATTCACTGTTGATGAATGTAACTTCTATGCTACCGAACCATTCAAGCATAGCCGTCACACCCTCTTTTCCAGTGAAAGGTTTGGGGTGGCAAGAAGCAAAATGCTTGTAGTTGAAAGTGACAGGCTTAGGCTGGACCACTTTTGAATCAACAGAGGAGTTAGGGGTGTTGGAAGCTTGAATCTCAGTCACGATCTTGGGGACAATACGAGCAATTTGATTGGCCATGAATGCCATCATTTTCTTTTGCGAGCTGGTCTTGGACTTTCTTGGATGAGTGGGAAAGTTGACGAGATGACGACATCTAAGGATTCAAAAACAAAGAATGGATGAGACTTTGATCATAATGTTTTGTTTAGGAAAATTGTTTTCATGAATGCGTCACATAGCACATAGTTTCATATAGCATATAGTTTTCAAATGATTCCACATAGCATAACATGAGTTTTCACATAGTGTAGCATGTAAAATGAAAGCATCATAAATTTAGTTTGTTCCCGAGAGAATATTATTAATTTTTTTAGATTGCGAAGATAGTGCAATTCGTGTCTCTAAGCTTGAAATGAAAATAACGTATAAAACACATAAAAAATTGAGATAACATAAAAGAGATTTAACGTAAAACATGGATTGTCACGGAACGTAACATAAGACTATTCCAAAGTAAATCGAAGTCCTTTTCGAATTAAGGAAACGTGCTTTGGCCTAATAGACAAATACTCTCATCGAGGAGCGACTAACGATATTTGTCCTTCCAGTTACTACACGTCCTTAATCGATTGGGAACATCGAAACTTTGGCGAGATTGAAAATCGAAGAGTGGGACTAGTTAACAAGATACAAGTTTCACCTCTAACTTGATAACATCGTACCCTAGTGTGGTTGGTACTTATCAAAAGATAAGGGTCCACTAGAATATGAAATGGAAATTTCCCTTCAAGATTTGGATATCACTCCTAACTTGAGGGTAGATTTCGTGCAAAATTCAAAGCATAGCTGAATGAAAGTCATCACCAAATGTGGGAATCACCCCTATTTTGATGAATCGTCTCGATTGTGTTATAAGAGTGTATTCAAAGCCTCAAAAGTGTGTATTGTGTTAGCCTTAGGAAAGGCATGTATATTAAAAGACCAAAGAGAGTAGAGGGAAGCAAATAAGATAGATGGAAGGTAGTTTTAAACAACACATAAGGATAAAGCACCTAAACTATAGACTAGGTAAAAGCATCCATACTTTTCCTAATTCCCTATAGTTATGGCTCTGATACCAATCTGTCACACCCCAACCGATGGCGGAAACATCGGGATGAGACGAACAAATCGCTCAAAGACATCATAACACTATCTGTGAGAATATAATTAAAATTAAATTTCATTAAATACTAAAATCCAAATACATCGTTCAAATAAAACAAGAGAAAATTCAAACATAGTTTATTAAATGGGTTTCTAAATCCATCCTAACTTGATTCTTCAACATCTTGACTATCAACCTGCAATATGCATTAAAATACAATCAACAAAAAGTTGGCGAGTATACAAGTTTGATACATAGCGTAATATGTTTAAAATGATTAACATGCTCATATCCAACATGAATAAAATGATTACTAGTTAACAGTATATGCTTGAAACGATGTTACTCTACATGCCCAAACCAATGTTTACGCAATTAAAGTGCCTTTCCCAAGGATAGCGGGAGGTTAACATGTTTTACCTAACAATACCCAAGGATAGCGGGCGGGGCGTTACAATCTATAGCGCTATAATTGTTAGGGTAGGCTTGTACTAAGTAAATGAGCATATAGTCATGAATGTTTACATTAGCATAACATGTCTAACAAGAATCAAATGTTCCACGTGCAATTTGGATAGAGGGTGCATAAAATAACGTTCAACGTAATAGTGTGTTTTGCATAGGAATACATATTGCACCCAAAGTGATTTAAAATGGAAAAAGGGTCATGTATACTCACAGTGATTGCGTTGCGATTTCTTGTAATAACGCACGAGTAAAGATGGGTAAGATCCAAAGGAACGAACAAGAGCGATTAACCTAGATATTTAGAACGAACCGTTGTTATTTATTGGTAAACAAAAGAAATGAATCATAATTCTAATATTTATGAATTGTGTAGTAGGTGTTTGTGTTAATTATAATTTTAATATCATTATTAATATTATTATTACAAAATAAATAATGAAAATTAAAAGATTGAAATAAATTGCTAGATATCTAAATAAATTGAAGGATTAAATAAAACTTTTAATTATATGGCTTTAAGGGTCTTTAGATAAAAGCAAGAAAAGTAATGGGCAAAATATGATAACAAATAAAAAAAAGAAAAAAAAAACAATACGTAACTGTATGTTATGAAACTCAAAGATTCAATTGTTTGAATGACGAAAAACGTTAGAATTGAATACATATCACCAGAAGATTACACCAGTAACAATGGAATGAGAGATTATATACTGAAACAGTGGCTTCGAGGTCGTGTCGAGAGCTTCCGGCGGTTGACTGTCTTCTCCGGCGAACTTCCGGTGAGCTCCAGCGACAAAACAGAAGCGGGACGTGTGATAATAGTGGATGATCGTGTGTGTTCGAGTCGAAAGAGGGGTGAGGTTGAAGTGGTGAGGGTTGGTATTTATAGGGGATTCGAATAGGTCGAGGTTTTTGGAAATCGGCTGTGATTGTGGGCCGAAAATGGAAACCGGAGGTGATTTGATCGAGGAAATGGTAAATGGTCGAGTAATATGGAAACGCGGATTCGCTGCTGTAAATCCCTGCAATTTTAGTCGCAGAAGGAGAAGGAAAGTGCTTGGTCAACACGTTTTCGGTTTTGGCGCTTAAATGGGTTTCATTCAACATCCGAGTTTGTGTACTTCTCCGAATTAACGTACGAATTCCCGATTTTTTTTGTACGGGATTAGGGTAATCTCTTGATAAGAACTGTTTCGAGAATTGATATCTTTCCACTGTTTTCACGTGTTTGAACTTGTTTAACGAGTTTTCAAATGTGATAAATTCGTGCACACATAGCATACAAGTATAACAAGAATATGATCAAAATAGCTTGGTTTTACATTACGATTTCAAGTCTCGGATTACAATTTGAAATGAAATAGGATATAACAAGAGTACCAGTGACTGAAATAGAAAGTAGTGTCTGAAATAGAAAGTACAACATGACTTACTATAAATAGAAAGTACAAAATGCGAAACGTTACACAGAATATTGTTCAATAATATTTTGAGTGATTATTTTTATAGAACAATAAAAATAATTTAAAACGTACAAAAACACGATTAAAACGCTAGATAAAATACCCGCTATCTAGTAGAATACCAGTTTTTGGCCTAGATTGTATATATATGTATGTATGTACGATATGTGTGTGTATATGTGAGACATGGAATGTTAGTTGGCAACCATGCAAATGGTCTCTCTCTCTCCTTTCTCCTTCAATTACTGGACATAAAAGAGGTGGAGTTGATTATGTCTCCCAACCCTCCATATAATTACCTTTTCAAGACCAAAAATCAACAACTCTTCCACTCTTTCTCTCACTCCCTACCGTAAACACCCCACTACACTTCCATTTTGAATTTCAAACATGATCTTGAAGATTCAAGACCATTTCAAGGTGTTTCCAAGTGTGTTTAGTGATTTGAAGGCTAATCCATGGAGTTTTTAGGAAGGTCCAAGCTTTTTATCACAAAAACCATCATCAAAAAACCCATTTATATTCTTGAAAGGTATAAATTACTCTTAAAAATATATGACTTGTTTCTTGATAATGATAATGATGGAAAGTTTCTCGAAAGCTTGGAATTAGTCACAAACTTGGAAATCTAAACAATAAAATCGTTTTCATCAAACAAAAATGGAAGTAAAAATATGTGTGTGTTGCCATGAGTATGTATAAGTGTGTGTGTTAGAGTTGTGTTTTGTTAATATGTCAAGTTTGAAAGAAATGATACTTAAAAGGTTCATGCATGTGTGATTGAAAGTGATCTACATGAAAATGAGTTGTGATTAAAGTAGATTGATGAAAAGTCATATTTGGATATATGTATATAGCTGTGTATATACATGTATGTATGGGTATATATGGATTTTTGTTCGTTAGATTCTTTAATGTGTAAGAACATGATACATGCGTTTATGATAAGATGAATTGATGATAATCATATGAAGGTTGAAATGTTTGGATTAATAAAACATGAGTTAAATAAATATGTAGATGCATTTAGTTCATGTAAAATGATTTTGATATGATATGGATGCATTAGATGCTTGTACTTAAGCATGCATGTTGATATGTGATCATAAAAAGGTGATTTGAGTATGATTTGACGAATGCCGGCCTAGTCCCAGGGAAGGGGTCCAGGGGGTTCGTACAACTTCGTGTATTAAATTGTCATATTAGTAAGATATATATATTGTACGCGAGGCAGACATCATATTGTTCTCGAAGAGGACCCTGCACCCATGATGTCGTTTAATCATTTAAGTATTGCCCGCGAGGAATTGTTGGTAGATCTATCGGGTTGACAACCCCGTCGTGACCGGTCGCCCTGTGTCAAGTCAAGCGACGAATTTTGATTCTGATTATTGTATAGCATTGATTATCCCTGCATGGTTAATATATAGTTCGTATTGTCTAGCTAACATGTAACACCTCGAAAATTCACGACCTATAAGGTGTTGACACGTGTCATAAGTTGAAAGTGCGTGGGAATATTCTTAAAGGACTAAAGTTGACAAACCTAGAAAGTATGTGAATATACGGGTTTTGAATGTCAAACAGTGAATAATTATATTGTACAATAACCCTACTTGATGTTTATAACCTTATAAGAATGGGTCATGGATCATACGAATCGTATTGTGAAAGAAAGTGAGAGATTACAAACTACAGGGGTTAAATGTGTCAACATGTTTAAATTATACCTCTGAGTGACCTTTTGACAAACCCGAAGCTTTGTAACGATTAACTATGCTCACTAGAATGTACCACAAAAATTTCATGGAGTTTCGATAACGTATGAGAAAGTTGTGATAAAATTCGCGTTCGAGGGTTATAAGCGTTAACGTTGAAATTTAGGGTTTTCGGGTAATCACAAAGTTATCCGGGGACTTGACAAAGATGGTATAAGCCTTAAAGCCCCTATATGTTAATATCAAAGTCCCAAAATGCAAGTATTGTGGTGAAAGTGACCTTTCGGGGGACCAGGGACTAAATTGCAAGATTTTTAAGCTTGACAACAAGCTTACGGACCGCAACCATAAAGACCTTACGGTCCGTAAGCATCAGCCCAGATGCGAAAAATGACAGACAGCTGCCTGTTGCTGTTGTAACCGACTTATAATCTTGTATTTTGATTCTATGGGCGGCCTATGTTAGTTTTTAGCTTGTAGGACACATGTTAAACATCTGATAACAGCCCTAGACTTATGTGGCATCAATCTTTGGTGATCAAAAGTTCCTACATAAAGGTCAAAGTTGCAACATACATGCACTTTACATTCCTGATCATTTCTGAGCATTCCAAGCTGATACAAGCATTCCATAACATCCATTAATCAAGTGTAAGTGCTCTTGATCCTTCTCAATTCAGTTTTACATCATTTATAGCCTAGAAATCAAACCGTCGTAACTACGGTTTGACTTGGCGATAAATCACAAACGGTCCAGAATTTTGTCGAAACGAAAGTTGTTATGAGTTGGTAATTATATGAGTATTAAACCTCTAAAAGGGCTCTTACTGATTCTAATCCGAACTATGTCGTTCATCGAGTCAAACATGTTCCGAAAAAGTCAACATAACTATTAAACGTATAATTAGCGTTCCAGAAGGCGTACAATCTATTTTAACATACATATAAACTGAAAATAAGTGTAAAAACTTGTTTACGCTTGTATGGTTCGACAACTTTCTGTTATGAACCGATTCGGAACCGAAAGACGCAAAAGTTTGACTTTTGCGTTGACCTCAGTTCTGACCCGATTAAGATAGGTTTAGACATGCCTTAAAGTTCCGTTAGGACCTAGTTACTTGTGTGTATAAGCTTCTGCGTTTATACCACTCGAAATCTTAATCGTTCGATGTTTCCGTTAAAAGCCTAATTATGACCATATTGCCCTTATGGCCGTAAAACGAGATTTTTAGAAATATGAAAACTTGATAATCTTTATTACTGATTATTAAGCATTTCCGTAAATTTTCATGTCAATCGGATGTCTAGATTAGGAGATATGCTTAATGACGTAATTATAGGCATTTTTATTAATTAAACGACGCCATTAGTATAAAACCTATCTAAGCTAAATTTTTGGCACCAAATCTTTTACCTACTGATGTTAAATATTATTTTGGGATTTTTGAAGATTTTTAATTATTTTTAAACTGATCATAAGCTAGGATTAGCGCCTTAATACGGTTAATACCGAAAATACCCTTTTCGGCCATAAATTGAGTTTTACACGTCCGAATGGCGCCAATCCAATTGCTACTGATTTTAAATAATAATTATAGTATTTTGATCCTGTTGAACTGATCCGGAAACTCATAATACTATTTTAACCGTACGTCGCTTAAAACGGCGTTATACGCGTATTATACGCGTAGTTAGGATTTAAAACTATTTTAGTATACAAGACTTATAACCAAATGTTATATCCTGTTAAAATAAATTATTTTACTAATTTAATCAGACCCGGATCACTGAGAATGAATTAATTCCTTTTATAATCTTTAAAATGACCAAAATACCCATGCGGGGCTTATTAAGCGATTAAACTCGTTTTGGGCATAACGGAAGGTATCCTACGGATATCACAACATATTTAGGGCATGTTAACTTAGTAAACCTGTTTAGGACTCCTACGGATACCCGTTACGCTTCATACGCGTTCGGTTCGGTTTATGTAACTAGTTTACATAAATTAGCCGAAACGGGTCAAACCTTATCGGTTTTACCTCAAAATCCAGAATGTGTATCATATACCTATATTAAGCAAGTCTTCAAACTTGTCGGGTCTAAATCACATTCTATCCGGTCTTCGCTTAATCGTGCGTACGAACCGTATCTTTAAAACTAACCGGTCTAAGCGTAAGCTTAATTAAAGACCGTTAGGATTCTAATAGGTTATTATAAACCTTCATTTCCAGTTAAGGAGAACCAGTAAAAGATACTTGCACTTGCTAATTTTGATCTATACTTACTCAGGTAAATACTTTTGACTTATTTCCCTATACGGGCTTGGGGTAAGGTATATAAAATACCGCTTGGTCCAGCATTGAATCTTTAATCGAATAGAGGTTAAATCATTGATATGCTTTGTTTTGAAATGTTTTGTTGCTTAAAGCCTTTGGGGGGTTAATGACCGTGTCCCGGATATCCCTGGCATCATTTTACGAAATGGCCACGACCTTAGCACTCAGGTGTAGGCGTACACCTGTCAGTGTCTCATTATATAAAGTGGTGTGTCTATTGATCTTTAATCCAATCTACGGATCGGACTACTGAACGCATAAGAAACATGTAATTCATTTACAAGCTTATATATTTACATAATTATCCCAAGTTATAAAATATTATTTGTGCCTTGTGCCTAAAATCCATTTTCTTAAACTCTTTTCAAATGAGTCGGTTGATTGTATTTACCAGTGTAAACTGACATATTTTTCTTAAAAAGGTTAGTGCAGGTAGTACGCGAAATAGGCTGGCCTGTCTCCTAGCATCCACATTAAGTCTCGCCAACTTGGATGTTATAAACTGTTGAATATTGTTTCCTCTTTATTTTTAATCTACCTGTGGATTCATTTTCGACATTTTGTAATGTTTAATATTACAACACTTTATGGTTGAAATGAATTTACTTTGCTTCCGCTGTGCATTTAAATATTGTGTTGTTGACTATATTGTTGCCAACCACGTCACGATATTCCCCACCGGGCCCACCGGTGACACGTGGAAATTCGGGGTGTGACAGGTTGGTATCAGAGCCAACATTGAGTGAATTAAACACTAGCCTTTTGTGTTTAATCTCAATGACAATTGCACATTCCTAAATCTTCGAGTCTAGACAAGAACTTAGGAAAAAATCCAAATTGTTTTTATTTTTTTAAAATTTTAATGTTGTTCTTTTATTTTTCCTTGTTATTACCCTTGATTGTATTAACAGGTTTAAAAAAAAATGCCACCGAGAATGAGACGAGGAAAAGGACAAATTAGAGCGCCTAACGACCATGAGGCAGGTCCTTCACGTCCACGAAACTCATCTGCAACGAATGAAGATGCAAGAGAACTATGGAGGACCTATGAAGATTCGGCCAGACGATCTTTTTCACATGCCTCAACACCTCCATATCATGATTCTTATGGCCCTCAGTCAGAGAATGAGCCCCACGACCAGCAACAGCAATCTCCAGCGTACAATTTCTTCGGAGTCCCGACTCCTGTCTTTCAGGGTCAGTTTAACCCTGCGGACTACTTACCAGAACCAGTGGGATTTAATCCACTAGGACCAGAAGATCACTTTTCGGGTGATCAGGCGATGGATATGAACGAGGACGAAGATCCCGTCGAGCCGGCAACAGGAACCCCGAACCATCCGGTGGAGATCTCTGATGGTTCGTCTTTTCACGGAACACCATATCAGGGACCGGATAGTTATCAGGCAATATTCGACCGGTGTGAGTGGTACTTTACACCATCTCACCATTCATCACCTCATCAGCAGCAGCAGCAGCAGCCGCAGCAGCAGGATTCCTCAGGGGATCCACATTTTGTGGCAGTTACGCCACCACCTCCACCGCCGCCAGTTCAATTAGCACCTCCTGAACCACCTAGACGTAGGAGGACTGGCGTGCGGATGTCAACACGAGAAGGGGATTTTCATTTTAGCTCCCCTCAGCACTCTAGTGGCAGCCATTACCCGCCACTAAATGAAGAACCACAGGTGGGTGGACCTTCAGTCCCAGTTTCGGAAGTGAACTAAACACCTATTGAACCACCACCAATGAGTTTTAATAACCCTATCCCTGCCTATACTAGCCCAGCAGGCTACAACCCATATGGACCGCCGGCTTACCCTAGCTATAATTATGCCGGGGCTGATCCATACCATGTGGCAGTAGACTACAATGCCCGCTACCCAGAAGGACCTTATGGAAACCCTTGGGGAGTAGGATACCCGACTCGTGGGTATCAAGCACATACTCGACCACCATTTCATCATCAGCCACCACGGTTTCCTCCGCCTGATCAGGAGGAGCTCCGTCAAAGAGTAGAAAGGGTTGAGCGTGAATTACAGAGGGAACGCAGTAAGAATCAGGGATTTATGAGCGGTCTAGCAGATTTACTAAAAGGAAAGAAGAAAAGGGATCGTTAAATCCCAACATATATTATAGTATTTCCTTATTAAATCAAGTCCCTACGAGGACATCTGTTTAATTATGTATGTAGTCCCTGCGCGGACACCTAACTTTGTACATAGTCCCTACGAGGACTTATCTTTATTAGTCCCTGTGTGGACACTTATGTAGTAAACATTCCCTGTGAGGATTGTATTATCTTGTTTAGCTCCTGCGAGGGCAAGTATTTTGTAAAAAATCCCGTTTTGGGTAAACATGTATTAATTGTAAATTAATGGAATGTTATGTATGAAAATTTTATTTCTGTCATTTACGCATATATATTATACATGAAATAAACAAAATAACATCATTCCTTTTACAATTGATCTGCTTATTAATTATTAAATAAAGAATCTTATAGTATGAAACCTAGCCTTCGTGTCATTTTAAGACCGGGCCAAGATGGTAAGACCTACTCGAAAGATTCAATTCCTAGTTAGCATCTGAAAACATGTTAACACTCCTGGCAGATGTGATCCGTTAAAATCACGCATGTCATTCTATATAAGAATTCTTTAAAAGAATCCAAACCCAACTATATGATCTCTGAATCATGGGTAAAGGTCATCAATTATAATGATCATATTTTTACCATCCATTGGTAAATGGAATGCCTGCGGGCCCTTCTCATTTTCATATGAGACAAAAGACAGTATTAGTCTATGACCCTGTCTGATAAAGGTAATGAACTTTGTTCAAACCTTCATGTTTTGATTCTCCGAAATCATAGTTTAATAATCTAAATTGTCTATATGACTAGGCCAATTGTGCTATAAATAAAACTATTAATGTTTTATAAATAGGATAAATTATATAAGACATCCTAAATGTATGTGAGTAATAAATTAACCAAACATGGTCTATGATTACCTTGGTTAATAAAATTGCCATAAAAGACAATTCTATAATAAACTCACCAGTAAATTGTTGTCGATATGATTACAGTTCTAGATACATGGCAGACTCAAATGAAGTTAACAGTCACCCAGGGATAGTGAATGAAAATGCCCAAGTAAACGTGGCAGGTGCAGATTGGGAAGCTATGATAGAAAATGCCGTTAATCGAGCAATGGATAGACAGTCCCATGAACCAAGTGGTACCCATACGAGGACCCATTCTGCATCACACGCAAGAACACCCTCCAGGACCCACACTGGCCACATCAGTAACTCTCATCACTCCTCGAATCAAAGGAGTAATCCATCCCAGAGAGTCTTACAAAACCAAGAACCTCGTAATAGGGGTTGCAACTACAAATACTTTGTGTCATGCAAACCCAGAGACTTCGATGGGGAAAAAGGAGCTGTTGATTGCATGACATGGATGGATGAAATGGATACTGTGGTGGATATTAGTGGTTGTCATGATAGAGATATTGTAAAGTTTGTCTCACAATCTTTCAAAGGCGAAGCCTTAGCCTGGTGGAGATCTTTAATCCAGGCCACAGGGAAAGTCCCGTTATACAACATGAACTGGGAACAGTTCATGGCGCTAATCAAAGAAAATTTCTGCCCTCAACATGAGGTTGAGAGGATTGAATCTGACTTCCTGGCACTGGTCATGAAAAATCTGGATTGTCAGGCCTACCTAACTTCTTTCAATACTTTGTCGAGGTTGGTCCCTTATTTGGTGACTCCGGAGCCTAAACGTATAGCCCGTTTTATCGGGGGTTTGGAACCGGAGATCAAAGCAAGCGTAAAGGCCTCCAGGCCAACCACTTTTCGGTCAGTAACGGACATATCGTTGTCCCTTACCTTAGATGCTGTCAGGTTAAGATCACAGAGGAAAACTGATACCGAAAAGAGGAAGCGTGAGGATGACAACTCACGACGCTCAGACAAGAAGCAGAAGGGGAATAATGACTTTAAGAAGGGGTCAGGATTCAAGAAAGATGGTCAGCAGACGGGTGAAAAACCCAGATGTAAAATTTGCAGGAAGTACCATTTTGGAAAGTGCAGACTTGACACAAAATCCCAATACCAGCCTAGGCCTTGTGGGATTTGCAAGTCTACGGAACATAAGACCTTGGAGTGCAAGAAAATAAAGGATGCAACGTGTTATAGTTGCAATGAAAAGGGGCATATCAAATCCAACTGCCCAAAATTTACAAGGAAGAATGAAGAGGGGAAGAAGACCAATGCGAGGGTCTTCAGGATGAATGCCAAAGAAGCCGTCAAGGACGATAACGTGATAACAGGTACCTTTCTCGTAAATGATGTTTATGCGAGAGTGTTATTTGATTCAGGCGCTGGTAAGTCGTTTGTAGATAATAAGTTTTGTGAATTATTGAAACTACCTGTTAAGAATTTAAGTGTGAAGTATGAGGTGGAACTAGCAGATGGTACTTTAGAAACCGCTTCAACTATCTTAGATGGGTGTTTTATATCCATTAGGAATCACTCTTTTCCGTTGTCTCTACTTCCTTTTAAGTTAGCCGGATTCGACATAGTATTGGGTATGGATTGGTTATCTAATAACCAGGCCCAAATTATTTGCAATAAGAAGCAAGTGATGATCAAGACTCCGTCTGGTGAATCACTTACTATTCAAGGAGATACCCAGTATGGGTTACCAGAGAAAATGTCTATACTCAAAGACTCTAAGTGTTTGAAAAAGGGTTGTGTCATCTACATGGCACAAGTAATTATGGAAAAGCCGAAGCCCAAGATTGGAGATATCCCCGTCGTTTCTGACTACCCTGAAGTTTTTCCTGAAGAACTACCTGGTTTGCCACCAGGTAGACAAGTAGAGTTCAGAATCGATATTATTCCTGGATCAGCACCAGTAGCAAGGGCACCTTATAGGTTGGCCCCAACAGAGATGAAGGAACTAAGAACGCAGCTAGACGATTTGCTAGCTAAAGGTTTCATCAAACCAAGTTCGTCTCCATGGGGAGCACCAGTTTTATTTGTGAAGAAGAAGGATGGATCGATGCGTCTGTGCATCGACTATCGTGAACTTAATAAGGTTACTATCAAGAACCGGTATCCTTTGCCCAGGATCGACGATCTGTTCGATCAACTTCAAGGGGCAAGTTTCTTCTCAAAGATTGACTTGAGGTCAGGCTATCACCAATTGAAGGTTAGAGATGAAGACGTGCACAAGACTGCATTTAGGACTCGATATGGTCATTACGAGTTCCTGGTGATGCCTTTTGGGCTCACTAATGCACCTGCAGCGTTCATGGATCTTATGAATCGTGTGTGCAAGCCACATTTGGATAAATTCGTCATCGTCTTCATTGATGACATTCTCATTTACCCGAAGAACGAAGCTGATCATGAGAAACATCTCCGTTGTATTTTGGAATTACTTCATAAAGAGAAGCTTTATGCCAAGTTCTCGAAATGTGAATTCTGGCTTCGAGCAGTCCAATTTCTTGGACATGTTGTTAGTGAGCAAGGTATCCAAGTGGATCCCGCCAAGGTAGAAGCTGTTATGAATTGGCATGAGCCAAAGACGCCTACTGAAATTCGTAGTTTCCTGGGTTTGGCAGGATACTATAGGCGCTTTATTGAAAACTTTTCAAGGATTGCTGCACCCCTGACTTCGCTGACACGTAAGAAGATTAAGTTTGACTGGGGTCCTAAGCAGCAGGAATCCTTCGATCTATTGAAACAAAAGTTAAGCAATGCTCCAGTATTGACATTGCCAGATGGAGTAGAGGAATTTGTAGTCTACTGTGATGCATCACACACCGGGATGGGATGTGTGCTTATGCAGAAAGGCAAAGTCATTGCCTATGCATCACGTCAGTTAAAGGTGCACGAAAAGAATTACACCACCCATGACTTGGAGTTGGGTGCCGTTGTATTTGCACTGAAGATTTGGAGGCACTATCTTTATGGTGTCAAGTGTGTGATCTATTTTGATCACAAAAGCCTCCAACATTTGTTCAACCAGAAGGATTTAAATATGAGGCAACATCGTTGGATGGAAACTCTTAATGACTACGATTGTGAAATAAGATACCATCCCGGCAAGGCGAATGTAGTCGCCGATGCCTTGAGCCGAAAAGAAAGGGTGAAACCCATCCGAATAAATGCCAAGAGCATGGAAATTAAGAATAATTTGATGGAAAGATTATTAGCTGCACAACAGGAAGCTGTGTTGGAAGCTAATTACTCTAATGAAAAACTAGGGGTAACTGAGGAGCAGTTAACTCTTAGCAAAGACGAAATTCTTAGATTGAATGGTCGAATATGGGTTCCAATTTATGGAGGACTTCGTGATGTCATCCTCCAGGAAGCCCATAGCTCTAAATATTCCGTTCATCCTGGAGCTGATAAGATGTATCAGGATCTAAGGGCGAATTATTGGTGGATAGGCTTGAAAAAGTCTGTAGCCGCCTATGTAGCTAAATGCTTGACGTGTGCACAAGTGAAAGCAGAACATCAGAAACCGTCAGGTTTGCTACAACAGCCTGAACTTCCTACTTGGAAGTGGGAAATGGTAACTATGGATTTTATTACCAAGTTACCCAAGACAAGGAAAGGAAATGACACAATATGGGTTATTGTTGACAGACTGACCAAGTCAGCTCATTTCTTACCCATCAAGGAGACATATAGCTCCGACATGTTAGCCCAACTGTACGTTGACAAGATTGTCGCTTTACATGGTATACCTGTGTCTATTATCTCCGACCGAGATACTAGGTACACGTCGCATTTTTGGAAAAGTTTCCAACAATCATTGGGCACGCATTTGAACTTTAGTACAGCTTACCATCCACAGACTGACGGTCAAAGTGAGCGTACCATTCAAACGTTAGAAGACATGCTACGTGCATGTGCAATTGATTTAGGCGGAAGTTGGGATAAGAACTTACCGTTGATCGAATTCTCCTACAACAATAGCTACCACACCAGCATCAAGGCTGCGCCTTTTGAGGCATTATATGGTAGAAAATGTAGATCGCCCGTTTGTTGGGCCGAAGTTGGAGACGTCCAGTTATCTGGACCAGAAATAGTGTTTGAAACGACTGACAAGATTGTCAAGATTCGTAACAATCTCCAAGCTGCCCGAGATAGGCAGAAGAGTTACACTGATCCAAGTCGTAAGGATTATCATTTCGAAGTAGGTGAAAAAGTCCTACTCAAAGTGTCACCCTGGAAGGGAGTGATGCGATTTGGTAAGAAAGGTAAGCTAAGCCCGAGATACATAGGACCTTTCGAGGTTATCGAACGTGTCGGGTCAGTTGCCTACAAGTTAAACTTACCTGAAGAGCTCAGTAGTTTACACAATGTGTTCCACATCTGTAATCTGAAGAAGTGTTTCGCTAGCGAATCAGTGGTTATACCCTATACGGATGTGCATATTGATGAGAGCTTTAAATTTGTGGAAAAACCTGTGTCGATTGAAGATCGACAGGTAAGGAAGCTTCGAAGGAAGCATATACCTTTTGTAAAGGTCAAATGGGATGCCCGTAGAGGTCCCGATTACACGTGGGAGGTTGAATCCACGATGAAGGAAAAATACCCTTACTTATTTCAGTAAATCTCGGGTCGAGATTTCTTTTAAGGGGGTGAGGATGTAACACCTCGAAAATTCACGACCTATAAGGTGTTGACACGTGTCATAAGTTGAAAGTGCGTGGGAATATTCTTAAAGGACTAAAGTTGACAAACCTGGAAAGTATGTGAATATACGGGTTTTGAATGTCAAACAGTGAATAATTATATTGTACAATAACCCTACTTGATGTTTATAACCTTATAAGAATGGGTCATGGATCATACGAATCGTATTGTGAAAGAAAGTGAGAGATTACAAACTACAGGGGTTAAATGTGTCAACATGTTTAAATTATACCTCTGAGTGACCTTTTGACAAACCCGAAGCTTTGTAACGATTAATTATGCTCACTAGAATGTACCACAAAAATTTCATGGAGTTTCGATAACGTATGAGAAAGTTGTGATAAAATTCGCGTTCGAGGGTTATAAGCGTTAACGTTGAAATTTAGGGTTTTCGGGTAATCACAAAGTTATCCGGGGACTTGACAAAGATGGTATAAGCCTTAAAGCCCCTATATGTTAATATCAAAGTCCCAAAATGCAAGTATTGTGGTGAAAGTGACCTTTCGGGGGACCAGGGACTAAATTGCAAGATTTTTAAGCTTGACAACAAGCTTACGGACCGCAACCATAAAGACCTTACGGTCCGTAAGCATCAGCCCAGATGCGAAAAATGACAGACAGCTGCCTGTTGCTGTTGTAACCGACTTATAATCTTGTATTTTGATTCTATGGGCGGCCTATGTTAGTTTTTAGCTTGTAGGACACATGTTAAACATCTGATAACAGCCCTAGACTTATGTGGCATCAATCTTTGGTGATCAAAAGTTCCTACATAAAGGTCAAAGTTGCAACATACATGCACTTTACATTCCTGATCATTTCTGAGCATTCCAAGCTGATACAAGCATTCCATAACATCCATTAATCAAGTGTAAGTGCTCTTGATCCTTCTCAATTCAGTTTTACATCATTTATAGCCTAGAAATCAAACCGTCGTAACTACGGTTTGACTTGGCGATAAATCACAAACGGTCCAGAATTTTGTCGAAACGAAAGTTGTTATGAGTTGGTAATTATATGAGTATTAAACCTCTAAAAGGGCTCTTACTGATTCTAATCCGAACTATGTCGTTCATCGAGTCAAACATGTTCCGAAAAAGTCAACATAACTATTAAACGTAAAATTAGCGTTCCAGAAGGCGTACAATCTATTTTAACATACATATAAACTGAAAATAAGTGTAAAAACTTGTTTACGCTTGTATGGTTCGACAACTTTCTGTTATGAACCGATTCGGAACCGAAAGACGCAAAAGTTTGACTTTTGCGTTGACCTCAGTTCTGACCCGATTAAGATAGGTTTAGACATGCCTTAAAGTTCCGTTAGGACCTAGTTACTTGTGTGTATAAGCTTCTGCGTTTATACCACTCGAAACCTTAATCGTTCGATGTTTCCGTTAAAAGCCTAATTATGACCATATTGCCCTTATGGCCGTAAAACGAGATTTTTAGAAATATGAAAACTTGATAATCTTTATTACTGATTATTAAGCATGTCCGTAAATTTTCATGTCAATCGGATGTCTAGATTAGGAGATATGCTTAATGACGTAATTATAGGCATTTTTATTAATTAAACGACGCCATTAGTATAAAACCTATCTAAGCTAAATTTTTGGCACCAAATCTTTTACCTACTGATGTTAAATATTATTTTGGGATTTTTGAAGATTTTTAATTATTTTTAAACTGATCATAAGCTAGGATTAGCGCCTTAATACGGTTAATACCGAAAATACCCTTTTCGGCCATAAATTGAGTTTTACACGTCCGAATGGCGCCAATCCAATTGCTACTGATTTTAAATAATAATTATAGTATTTTGATCCTGTTGAACTGATCCGGAAACTCAGAATACTATTTTAACCGTACGTCGCTTAAAACGGCGTTATACGCGTATAGTTAGGATTTAAAACTATTTTAGTATACAAGACTTATAACCAAATGTTATATCCTGTTAAAATAAATTATTTTACTAATTTAATCAGACCCGGATCACTGAGAATGAATTAATTCCTTTTATAATCTTTAAAATGACCAAAATACCCATGCGGGGCTTATTAAGCGATTAAACTCGTTTTGGGCATAACGGAAGGTATCCTACGGATATCACAACATATTTAGGGCATGTTAACTTAGTAAACCTGTTTAGGACTCCTACGGATACCCGTTACGCTTCATACGCGTTCGGTTCGGTTTATGTAACTAGTTTACATAAATTAGCCGAAACGGGTCAAACCTTATCGGTTTTACCTCAAAATCCAGAATGTGTATCATATACCTATATTAAGCAAGTCTTCAAACTTGTCGGGTCTAAATCACATTCTATCCGGTCTTCGCTTAATCGTGCGTACGAACCGTATCTTTAAAACTAACCGGTCTAAGCGTAAGCTTAATTAAAGACCGTTAGGATTCTAATAGGTTATTATAAACCTTCATTTCCAGTTAAGGAGAACCAGTAAAAGATACTTGCACTTGCTAATTTTGATCTATACTTACTCAGGTAAATACTTTTGACTTATTTCCCTATACGGGCTTGGGGTAAGGTATATAAAATACCGCTTGGTCCAGCATTGAATCTTTAATCGAATAGAGGTTAAATCATTGATATGCTTTGTTTTGAAATGTTTTGTTGCTTAAAGCCTTTGGGGGGTTAATGACCGTGTCCCGGATATCCCTGGCATCATTTTACGAAATGGCCACGACCTTAGCACTCAGGTGTAGGCGTACACCTGTCAGTGTCTCATTATATAAAGTGGTGTGTCTATTGATCTTTAATCCAATCTACGGATCGGACTACTGAACGCATAAGAAACATGTAATTCATTTACAAGCTTATATATTTACATAATTATCCCAAGTTATAAAATATTATTTGTGCCTTGTGCCTAAAATCCATTTTCTTAAACTCTTTTCAAATGAGTCGGTTGATTGTATTTACCAGTGTAAACTGACGTATTTTTCTTAAAAAGGTTAGTGCAGGTACTACGCGAAATAGGCTGGCCTGTCTCCTAGCATCCACATTAAGTCTCGCCAACTTGGATGTTATAAACTGTTGAATATTGTTTCCTCTTTATTTTTAATCTACCTGTGGATTCATTTTCGACATTTTGTAATGTTTAATATTACAACACTTTATGGTTGAAATGAATTTACTTTGCTTCCGCTGTGCATTTAAATATTGTGTTGTTGACTATATTGTTGCCAACCACGTCACGATATTCCCCACCGGGCCCACCGGTGACACGTGGAAATTCGGGGTGTGACATAACATTACGAGTTCGGAAATTGACGCAATAATTTAATATACAAACCTGGGTAAGAGTGTTATTGTCGGGTTGTTAAACCGCGACGGAAGACCCATGGATTTTATTAAGGAAGTAAAAATGGACTTTCTAAAAAAATTATATGGATGTTTTGAAATAAACACATAATCAGAAAGTTTTCCTTTGGAATGAATTGTTTGTATGTGAATATGTGAACTCACCTTACTTTGTGTTGACACTTGATTTTAACGTGTTCTACAGGTACTTGAGTTCGGATTCGGGAATTATGGCGTATCTTGTGTTTGTTGATGCATGTTTTGTCACTTAAAACGTTGGACTGACTTTTAAACTTTCTGGGACAAATGTAATAAGATCTGTGAGGATCAAAGACAACTTTAGTCATGGTTATGTCGTGTTTGGGACGTTAAGTATAAAATCTATGTTTTAAATATGTAATATTGTCCAACACTATAATGCATCAAACATCAAGATAGAAATGGGCACCAGCTTCCGTCACCACTACGTTTTATATTCCGCTGTGACGTTTTTGGGGTGTGACATTAAGGGCTTTCATGATCTGAAATTGTCATACTACAACCCAATGTTCTTCTATACCCGTTTGCCGGTTGATCCATTCTAGAGTCATCAAATGTTTAAAATACAACGACTGGTTCATTGGTGACAGATTGGTGTCTCTTTATACGAGACTGGGGTTTCTTTATGATGCACACCACCTGTTCGATGAAATTCCTAACAGAGATTTGGTATCCTGGAATTCGTTTATTTCGGTGTTTTCGCAAATGGGGGAGGTGGGTTTGAGCTTAAATGTGTTTTGTAGGATGAGACATGAGGATGGGATGATCCCAAATGAGATAACGCTTATATCGGTTATTTCAGGTTGTGGGATTGTTGAGGGAGGTTATGTTCATGGATTTGCTGTGAAAAGCGGGTTGTTATCCGAAAGAAAAGTTGTTAATTCACTTATTAATAACTATTAATAGACCAAAGGAAATAAATAGTGATTTAGTTCATGGTTACTTCTGATTGCCCTATTTGGGCGGTCATCACCCTGGTTTCTTCTTATCACCTACTATTTAAACTGGTTCTGAGGAGAGAGAAAGGGAAATGGGCGGTCAGCACAAATAAAGAGAGGAACGAGGGAGGCTTAGAGAGATCCATAGACGTAGAGGCATTGGCCGCTGACCTCCTATTTCCGGCGAAGGCAGTCGCCTTCTGTGGCCATATCCAGCTCCTGTAACTCTATTATTTCCGGCAATTAGCACTTCTTTTTGTTGTATCCGGAGTTAGAGAGAGAAACCCGCACTCTCCGGAAACGATTGCCGCTTGGCATGCGGTTCTTGGCGAAGCTAGGGGTGTTCAAAAAACTCGTGGCTCGCAGCTCGCTCGAAACTCGCTCGAAAAAAACTCGAAGAAAGCTCGGCTCGAAATTGGCTCGGTTGTAAATGAGCCGGCTCGGCTCAACTCGGTTTGTAAACGAGCCGAGCTCGAGCTTGGCCTGGCTCGGCTCGTGAGATGGCTCAACAAGGTTTACATCCTTCATTTTTTTGTCCCACATCGCTTAAAAACTAAAACTAAGTGAGTATCTCCCTATAAAAGAAGGTAAAGACAATGTACAAAGTAAATTAACTATTTATACTTGCATATTTAGCCATATGGTTAAATTAAATGGCAATTATGGCCCTTAGTCTATGAAAAAATTCAGTTTTAAGAGCTTTTTAAGTAGTAAATTTTTAGTTCAAGCTAGATCGAGCCGAGCCGAGCTAGCTTGAATTCTAATCGAGCCGAGCTCAAGCCTCAAATCTCAGCTTGATTTGAAATTCGAGCTCGAGCCGAGCCAGCTCGAATTGAGTTCGAGTCGAGCTCGAGCTGGCTCTAGCTCCACTCGGCTCGGCTCGTTTACAGCCCTAGTGCCTGCCGTTTCCGAACATCTCCGGCATATGTTTCTCTCTGTTGCTCTCTGATTGGCTGTATTTACTGTTTTTATATTCTTTTGCGGCTGGTTTGTGATTGTTGTTGGTTTCTTTCTCTATTCCCTTTTTTTTTAAATTTTAAGTTTTTCAATTAACATGTACGAAAAACATGGTTGTTTGAACACGGCTTCTTCGTTGTTTCGAACAATCAAGTTACCGAATTTAGTATCGTTGAACTTGGTGATTAAGATTCGTGTTCAAAATAGTGTTTTCGAAAAGGGTGTTTTGTATTTCAATATGATGCGTAGAGTCGAGGTGTATCCTGATCAAGCTACAATCCTCACGATTCTTCAGTGTTGTGTTGATACTGGAGTCGGGAAAGTGGTAGATGTGTTTCATGGTTATATTTTGTGCTCGGGTTTGGATTAAAGCATTCCTACGATGACTGCATTGTTAAACGTTAACGTTTATGCATAATCTGAAAGATTAACGGCTTCGTGTGAAATTTTTAAAGAAATGATTATGAAACATGTTGAATGGAGCCCTATAAATTTCCCGTGTCAATCTTAAGCAGTTGATTTTGTTTGTGATTCAGAGAAATTTTTTTTTTTCATATTACTACGGTAAAGTACCCGTCCACTGGACGGGTACATAAGTAGTTTATAATATTATCATAAATAATTGATGTTCCAAATGCGATTACAATCATATTATAATATATTTTAATGATGTGATTTAATAGATCATAAGCATAAAATTTTAATACACTTTGAGCAACTTATAACCAATTTGACCCGCTCTAATTTTAGCCAAATTTATAGTACTAGTGGGAAGCCCGCGAACAAAACAATGAGGCAATATTTTCATAACCGGAGGGGAGATCTAACCGGTTTCGAAGATTTACTTAAATTGTAGTCTTACACATGTCAACTAAATAATATTTTGGATAAAAGTACGAGGTATGTATGGAAACCATTATTGCATCTCAATAAACACACACAGTAATACAAAAGTAAAAGAGATAAACATAACAATTTAAAAATAAAAACCCAGGTGTCAAGCAGTTGCATGGTATTTTAAATATATGGTATAGATACCTACGACATCTTTCATTTTGTTCCTTGTGCCATCCATAACAACTTCCTAATTTCTGTACAAGATACGAAGTTGAGGATGCATCAAACTGATCAATGATACATAATTGGCAATCTGAAACTTGTATTCTTTTCCAATTTAGTTCCAAATATTTTGAGAGCAGGTAGCCTGCCAACGTACAAGAGATATACTATTATTAGTTTTGATATGATATACGATAAATATATAATATTAGCTTTAAATAGTCAATCTCAGATAAACACAACATTCAGGTTTCTTTGATACCGGTTCTTTTTTACTACAATTAACTAATCTACTTTTAACTATTTTCCACGCCATTTGAGTAAAAAGTAAAAAAAAAGACACTTTCTTGACTCTCTTAAAAAATATTGTTTTTATTCGTTTTGAACTGTGGATTTTTATTCGTCAAAGTGGTTAGAGACGTGCAACTTATAAGCCTTTATTTATATATAAGCATTGTTGGGATAGTTCACACTAAGATGAGCATTTATACAGATGCAATTGTGAGCATTGTGCAACAAGCAACCTTGCATCGATTGTGCAACATGTCATTGATTTTAAAATACAAAGTATATGAGTTCAAATGTAAAGAAAACTAATGGGCAAAAAATGGTTAAGAGAATTTTGATTCCAACATACAGAGTACCAACACGTCATGGTTAGACCGTTTCTCTAGAACCCTAGTTGCTAATGGTAGAGTTGCGGCTGATATTTTCAATCATCATCGTCATCTTGGTAGCAATCTGATCACTGGAGTGAAGCACAGCATGAAAAGTTGACAGTAACAAACCGCGGGTTGTTGGCGTACGTCCACAACGGTGTTGTTGAATCCCGGCGTACGTCCACAATGGTGTTGTTGAATCCCGGCGATGGTCTGCGAGAACAGAGAGTGCGAGAGGGATGTATCTGTCAATGATGGATATTGGACACTATATTTATACGTTAAATTGGTTAGTGCCCGCGTTAAACGCGACTTCAACCAAAAACATATTATTTACTTTGAAATTTAATATTCTGTGAAAACACATACATTAGAAGAAACAAACAGAAAATTATTCAAATCCTGGAAAAAAACTTCCTTATAGACGACATTTGTTGTTTTACTCGTTACATTCCTATCTTTGTCTAGTATAAGCAACTTCACACCGGCTCTGCTTTTGACTCTTGATAATGCAACATAAAGTTGACCATGTGAGAAAACTGGATATTTCAAATGCAATCCAACCCTTGATAGAGATTGTCCTTGACTTTTGTTTATAGTCATTGCGAAACATACATTTAACAGGAATTGTCGTCGTTGAAACTTGATAGGAATTCTTTTATCCGACGGTGTCAAACTGATTCGTGGAATAAACGTTATTGTCCCTATGTTTCCTTTGGATATAATCTCAGCTTCTATAACACGTTTATAAAGTTTAGTAATACGTAATCTCGTACCGTTGCATAAACCATTTTGTTGATCGATATTACTAAGCAACATTACAGGTACACCGACTTTAAGGACTAATCGATGATTAGGCAGACCAGATATTTTAAGACCATTCAGAAAATCGGGAGAATATAGTTTAGAATGTGCTTGGTTCTTTGCTTGATCAGTTTGACAAATACTATCAGAACTCAAATACTCGACTTCATCACCAGGAAACGAAGCAAGCAATCTTTCATTTATTTCTTGAACAACCTCATTTTTTGGTGCCAGTATAGCTCTTTCAGCAAAATAATCTTTATCTTTGTATAGTTGAAGAAGTGAAGGGTATACAAAGTCGATCAAATCCGACATAGGAGCCGCAGAGCACTTGATTAACAGATCTTCAGGAATATCTATAATGACCTCACAATCATCATTGTCACCAATCTTTCCCTCGCCCAACTCAACCAACCAATTTGCAAAAGCTTTAATCTCTTCTATATTAGATGCGTTGGCTCCTACAGTTCACCTCATGTTTTTCATTAACGTAAGGACCTTGCAAGTACTCCAAATATAGGACGGAGTGATTGAAGCATTAACGATTTCTCGTCTACTACCATTTGGTACAACCGGAAGTATTTGTCTAAAATCACCACCCAACACCATAACTTTACCACTAAAACTCATCTCGAAATTTACTGAATCATAACATTTGAATATATCTTTCATTGTTCGGTCAAGTGCTTCAAACGCGTGTTTATGATTCATCGGTGCTTCATCCCAAATTATCAACTTCCTTTTTCCCAATAAATCATTAACTTCATCATCCGGTTTAATAAAACACATCGAGTCTTCTGTTAAATTTAAAGGTATATGAAACCTTGAATGTGCAGTACGTCCACCAGGTAACAAAAGAGAAGCAATTCCACTTGATGCAACGTTTAATACAATATCTCCTTTACATCTGATGGATGTAGATAATGTCTTCCACAGAAACGTCTTACCAGTCCCTCCGTAACCATAAACGAAGAAAATACCACCCGCATTACTATTAACGGCTTGAATTATCTCATCAAACACTAAACGCTGCTCATCGGTTAGCCTGCTTAAATTATTATCAAATTCAATGGCAGTAGCGCTTATATCGTACACAAGCTCATCAGCAATTAAACGATTGTCTGCTGAATATATTGATTCACTGTCGGGTTGAGGCATAGACGGAAACCGAGTTATACTTGAGTTATTACGTAATAAGTAACGCTCAATTTCAAGCAACGTTAGGTTCCTTATTTGTTCCTCTGGAAGAGACAAATCTATTAAAAATATATTAATAAATTATTTAAAGTAGTATACATAAAAAAATAAATTAATAAACACTAATATATAAGACATAACTCTGAAAATATTAAATAACAATTTGCGTACCTTCGATCCCCAAAAACTTTTGACGATTGTATAAAATGCCATCAGCAAGGTACTCCCATGTGTTTTCCCAAACATGTTCAGGCCTTGATAGTGTATTAGACGCCAACATTGTAGCAAATAGATTCCGAAGATAGTATCCTGAACCTATGTAGTACGCCTCTTTGATAGCTTCTATATACTCCTTGTCGTCATCTAAAAGGCCTCTAGCGTAGCACGCATCTCTAAATGTTGGGAAGACTTGTCCATTCACAGTACGGTTATCTTCAAAAGACTTAGGACCTACTACCTTATTAAGAAGGATTCTTAAAAAATAAGCCTCGCCCATAGAAGGATTAACACAATGAATACGACCAATGGTTTTGCCTGTTATGCGTTTATCCTATATCCTTTGCTTCTTCTTCCAAACAAATTTAGTTGGGAATTCAACGTAAGTATTGGTGCGCGCCAACGGATCTTGTACGTTTTTTTCCATCCACCCTAAAAACATCGTAGAAGAAACAGATGGTTTTTGAAGAACACTATCAAGTTCGTCATCAGGGCCGTATACAATGTTCTGTTTATTTGGTAGATGAAACGGTAGCCTAATTACAGATGGAATTAATAGTGAGTTGTAAAGCTCGAACATGTTTAGGTTTAGTTTCCATTCGACTGAGGGCGTCAGTCACAACATTGGCCTTGCCTGGATGATACTTGATTGCACAGTCATAATCGTTTAAGAGCTCGACCCAGCGATGCTGCCGCATGTTAAACTCTTTCTGGTCAAAGATGTGCTGAAGCCTATTGTGGTCGATATAAATAGTGCATTTAGTACTGTACATGTAATGCCTCCAGATTTTGAGTGCAAAGACCAAGGCTCCCAACTCCAAGTCGTGAGTCCTGTAGTTCTTCTCGTGAATCTTCAACTGTCAAGAGGCATAAGCTATCACTTTCTCGTGTTGCATCAGCACACAACCGAGACCCTGAATAGAAGCATCACTGTACACCACGAAATCATCTGTACCATCAGGTAAGGACAATATTGGTGCACTGCAGAGTTTTTGTTTTAAAATTTGAAAGACGCTCTCCTATTTCGCTCCCCACGAATACACGACACCCTTCTGTGTGAAAGTGGTAAGAGGCTAAGCGATCTTCGAGAATCCCTCAATGAATCTACGATAGTACCCTGCGAGATCAAGAAATTGTTGCACCTCCGTAGGGGTCTTCGGTGCCGCCCAATTCTTGATGGAATCGATCTTAGCCGGATCTACGTGTATTCCGAGTTCATTGACTACGTGGCCAAGGAAGTGTACTTCTCGAATCCAGAAGTCACACTTGGAGAATTTTGCGTAAAGTTGCTCCTTTCTCAAGAGTTCCAAGATAAGACACAAGTGCCGCTCGTGGTCCTCCTTGGTTTTAGAGTAGATCAAGATGTCATCGATAAACACAATGACAAAGTCGTCAAGATACGGTTTACACACGCGGTTCATGAGATCCATGAATACCGTTGGTGCGTTGGTTAACCCGAAAGACATGACCAAAAATTTGTAATGGCCTTACCGCATTCGGAAAGCTGTTTTAGGAACATCTTCCTCTAAGACTCTCATCTGATGATAGCCCGATCTCAAGTTGATTTTTGAATAAAAGCTTGACCCTTGCAGCTGGTCAAACAGATCGTCGATGCGAGGTAGAGGATAACGGTTCTTGACCGTCACCTTGTTGAGTTCGTGATAATCGATACGCATACGAAATGACTCGTATTTCTTCTTCGTGAATAGGACTGGGGCTCCTCATGGGGATGAGCTAGGTGGGATAAAACCCCTATCCAATAGTTCCTGAAGTTGATTAAAGAGTTCTTGCAACTCTCCCGGTGCAAGACGATAAGGAGCACGACCTATCGGAGCTTCTCCTGGAGTGAGTTCAATTTGGAATTCCACCTGATGACGTGACGGTAGACCTGGAAGCTCTTCAGGAAACACGTCGAAAAGGTAACGAACAACTGGAAAGTCTTCAATCTTCTCTTCCTCAGATTGAGTATCGGTAACGAGTGCTAGAATAGCAGGATAACCCTTCCGTATTTACTTCTGGGCCTTCATAACTGAAATGATGTTGACCGTTGCACCACTCCAATGACCTTGAACGGACAGTGAATCTCCACTAGGGAGAGGAATACGTACGATTTTCTCTTTACAGAGAATTTCTGCTCGGTGTTTGGACAACCAGTCCATACCAACGATTACGTCAAAGCTACCAAGAGTAACGGGAAGTAGGTCAATGTCGAACACTTGACCTGAGAGATCGAGTTTGCACCCTACGTAAATGTGTGAGGCTTCAATTGAGTTACCATCAGCCAGTTCTACAACATGTTTGATTTCGAGGGGTGTCGGGGTTGATTCTAATAGTCTACTGAATCTTAGAGACACATAACTCTAATTAGCACCAGAGTCGAATAATACAGAGGCGAAAAGATTGTTCACAGAAAATGTACCGGTCACGACATTGCCATCGTTCCTGGCATCACCAGCGCCAATAGTAAACGCTCTCCCACGAGCACCGTTTCCACCATTATTGTCATTATTGTTGTTGTTCACAGCATTGTTGTTGTTCCCATTATTATTGGTGTTCGGGTTCAGTTGGGGGCAATCCTTCTTGAAATGCCCTTTGTTTCCACACTGGTAACAACCCTTCCGATTACCCTTATTTTGCTGTGGTGGTTTTCTCTGTTGCTGTTGCGACTGATGCTACTGCTGCTGATATTGTTGTTGTTGTTTTGGGAATGGGGCTCTGTAGTCTCTTGCCATGTGACCCACATTGTCACACCTTTGGCACTGGCCGTAGTGGTGGTAGTTGCACTTGCTGCACTTCGGCTGTTTACCCGCATAAGAGCCTTGGTTCTGGTTGTTGTTCTGGTTTTGGTTGGCAGGGGGAGTCTGATTAAAATTACGGTTGGTGTTGTTATAGGCTCTATTCTGTTGTTGATTTGAGTTGATACCTTGTCTGAATCGTTCCACTTACGTTTTTTATCAGTAGCAGGAGCAGTTGTAGCGCCGCGTGCTGGTAATGAATCACGTTTGACCTTCTGATCGATAATCTTGTGGGCTAGTTGGATGATTTGGGGTAAGTTATCAAGATATGCCGCAGTGACCATACCCTTGATTTGTGGTGCTAAGCCATTGTTGTACAACTCGATCCTCCTGTGTGGTGGGCGTGATAAGTTTGGGCACATGTTCGCAAGTTCATGAGATCGTTTTGTGTAAGCCTCGATCTCGGATCCCACCATTTTCAAAAAATAGTATTCGTTTTCCAGCTTCTGCACTTCATCACGAGGGCAATACTACTCCCTCATCAGTTCTTTGAAATCATCCCAAGTAGTAGTGTTTTCCATATCGATGCCCAACATCTGGACTTGGGCATTCCACCATGTCAAGGCACCATCCTCCAAAGTGCCCGAAGCATACTTCACTATGTCCCCAATTGGACAGTTACACATCGCAAAAACTGACTCAGCCTTTTCGAACCAACGGAGTAGTCCCACTGCTCCTTCGGTTCCACTGAATGTCTAAGGCTTGCAATCCATGAGCGTCTTCAAAGTACAGACCGGCGAATTGTTCTGATTTTGATTCCCAAGCTGACCTGGAAATGAAAAAAAAGTACAACGCACGAATGAGAGTCGAGTACATGATTAAGGAACAAGAATCGTCTTGTAGGTATTGTACCAGCTTGCTGAGCTGCCAAGGCTTCAGCCATACGTGTATTGATTAAGTCTGTCAACTCAGCCTGAGTCATAACGATGTTTCTACGTCCACCGCCGAGGCCACCACCGCGTCCACCCGTACGTCCACCACGTCCATTCACGATTCTCCATCCATGAGAAGAGTGGAAAAGGTAAGTATTACGATTAAGTAAAAGTCAATCATTGCTATGACTTCTATAGATTATGGAATCCCCCATTATGTCAGATAATGGGTCAGAACCCCTTTCACACTTGCCAAGCCTCACTAGGACTCACATGCACCCCACATTATTATCACGTGTACACCCGAAATGATAATATGATTTGCATGTTCATCTCAGTGTCTCTTAACTTGTGTCAAAAGGTTCCTCATATTCGAGCGTCAAAACGGATATCATCAAAATGATAAGGATCAAGAAAGTCTAAGGATCAGGTCATACTACGATGCATCATAATGTAAACAAGCAATTCATGTAATCGTATTGAGTATGCAACTATATGCAATGTTATACATAAGTGTATGCTAGGTGTGCAATGTATACAGTAATTAAGGGACTAACCTTACAATCTGGAGCTGAGTGTCATGGTCGATTTCAGAACTGTTCAGTTATAGTCTGGTTTTATAAAATCGTTTTTAAAACCTAGTTCACTATAACCAGTGGCTATGATACCAAATTGTCACACCCCCAAAATACCACATGCAGAAACCCCGGCAAGGCGTGTGACGTACCAGGATCCAACCACTAATCACATTGAACTAATAGTAATATAATAAATTCAAAATCTCATTCAACGTGAAAAGTGTAATTCATAACATTTGTTTAAAACCAAATACGTTCGGCGGAAGCATAAATATTGTTCAATAAATTCAATATCGTATTGTTTGAAAACATTTCTAACTTTAAATGTCTTCCCAAGTGCCACGACCCATAACCACTCCAGCATCCCAGACTGCAAGTTCCACATCAATCCATATATCGACCTGCAAGCATGCAGAAAAAGTGTATCAGCATAAAGCTGGCGAGTTCACAATTTTGTTTAACCATATAGTTGTTAAGTATTTAGTTTAAAGACATGTTGATAATAACTCGATACCGCAAGACGGCTGTTTGTTTGCCCTTCCCCAATGCCTATCAACATTGGTCATGAGGTTAAGATCATTAGTTCACGCCCGTCCTATCCAAGTACGTCGTGAGGTTGCCAAGCTTAATAGAGCTATCAACTAATACCCCGTTACCCTCCAAGCAACTAGTTCGGTAGTAAGATGGAACTTAAAGTGATAGAGTTGAGTGTATTATCCAACGTCGAAATTAAACAACAGTTGTAACGTATCCACTCTACGGATGTATGTTTATAAAGTATCCCCTACTGGGATGTAAGTTTGTTTGTCTGTCCCCACAGGACGCATGCTTGGGAAAAGAGCAGTGAACTCACCTTAGGTTTGCTCAGTAAATGGTATTGCTTTGTTTCAAGTTAATCAACCAAGTCCTATTATGGTTACCAATAACAGTTAGGATTTCATCCAATCATTTCACGTATTTAACAAATTGCATGCACTACAAGAATCATCGTATAATCACATAGTAGACATTCGGGCAACATACGAGTTTATGTCACAGATCCATGATTCAACTGACAATCTACAGCCTATTATACCATTCATTTTAGTGTGCGGCCCAATTAATTCAAGGCCCAGTGAAAGTGTGCGATCAGGTTACGAGTGTACGGTTCAGATTCCGTTTGTGATCCATTGGCTGGTGTACGGCCCAAATACATTTGGAGCCCAAGTGAGTGTGCAACTTGATTTCAGTTGTGCAATCCAGAAGGCTTCACAGCCCAAGTTACGCGTGTGTGTATATTGGCCCAATATAAGTATTCAAGCCCTCATGACAATGTGCGAAAATGTTGTGCGGCCTCTTTTTAATGTACGACTTACATTACATACTTGTATGATGGGCATTAGGTAAGTGTACATAACAGTAGTGTGTGACTTCAATTTAATGTGCGCCTCCATTTTAATGTGCGGCTTGGCATGCGCATTCAAAATCATAGTGTGTGACATAGAGGGTGTGCGATGTGGAGTGTGCGGGTTCCGTTGAACCTTGCCGTGATTTACGGATCAAACCATAACCACCCATGATTTACCCAATTGATCAGTTATTTCCATAACCCCTCATGACCCTAATCATCAGTTTATTTTCATTAACAACAATTAACAACATGCACACATCCCAATCCGATCAATCTGTTACAAAATTGAAGCTTATGAACCTGAATCATTATCTAGTAATTACATCATGATTCATATCCCACCTAACTCAAACAACCCAATTGTTTTAACGAGTAACCATCGTTCAACCGCATCTATGAACATCATGTTTCACAAAATCATTGAAGCCTAATATCATGCAAAACCCTAATTCGTTGACATAGAGAATGCTTTTAAATCAGCCGATTATCACTAGGTTCACACAATCATATCAATCCTTAGTTAACCATATTATCTTTCATACAATCCAAACATGGTTTCTAACTACTCCAAATCATCAGAATTCTCATGCTCATCATCACAAATCAACACAAGTTTACAACACATAATCAAAAGTAACCAATCAGAATTAAGACAAGTAAAACCAAACTAACCGAAAGATGAGTATTGCTAGACAAAAGAGAAAAGCTTCGAGAGAGAAGGAGAGCTTCGAGGGGAGTAGGCCACCGTTGATTCCAAGAGAGAGAGAAGAGAGTATTAGGGTTTATTATGATTTTCTAAATCTTAAACACACACTACATAACACCCATGTCTCCTCACACGAGCTGGGCTTTGAACGGTTTGGGCTTGATGGTGTGTGTGGGCCGAGACTAAATGACACAAGGGTTAGGGAGTGTGTGGTCATGCGAGGGGTGTGCGACCCGGAACTCGTGTGTGGTTACTTATTATGAAACATAGTCACCTAAAGCTTCCATTCAATTATAACATTCAAATATGTCAACCACCTTTATTAAATTCACATAACGAACACATGGTTACAACGTATGACGGAATATAAATAGAAGTTATGTGTAGTTAAAGAACCTTGGAAATTCGGATTGTCACGGTTAGCACATTGATATTGCCGCTCATGTTTGGTTTGAAGCCTTATATGGGAAAATGGCATTATTGATGATGTGTATGGAATTATGGAGTAGGATTTTCTCAATTATTGTCCAAGATACAAACTAGATATTAACTGTTCTGATATGCTAGCGGTTTAACGGCTCAATTACATCCAGATTTCAGGGATTCACAACCGATTCAACCAAATTTGGCGCTGATGGAGAAGAATCTCCCAAGATTGAAGCCGTATGCAGTCCATCCCTAGAAGGGGGAGTGCTCCAATGAAGTTCAGGGTATTCTTAATCAACCAGGTTTTTTTTATCAGTTTTCCATGTTTGTTGTAGGTGTTTTGTTTTGCTCATGAAGATACATATCCGTATCTGGACCTTATCCTGAGGGACGGACCGAATCACCTAAGGACGAACATTCTAAAGACCTCCGTACCCCACATCGCCGAGGACGGACAACTGAACAAGTGCGTCTGGATGGATGATGTCATCTCAGTTGACTAGTATAAATACCCATTCAAGTACAAAGCCAAGTACGATTTTCTGAACCTTCGTCTCTACTTTCTCTCTCTATCAAATACTTATCCTTACACCGGAGGGTGGTCGCAAAGGGGCCCTCCCATCTCTGCGGCGAGCCTAGCGATTTTCTCTTTTGCAGGTTAAAGTCCCTAACCTCTCCAAGGTCCAAGCTAGATTCACAGGGTCCGGCCCTCGCTGAATTTTGGATCTTCAATTGGCGCTATCTGATTTCAAAGCTCACAGTCCTTCACTTTGTGAATTTCTTGAGCAACGAAACAACTGATCTATGGCGGCCTCGGGTTCTCTGAATTCGGAATCCATTGCTGCTAGTGTGCAAACTACAGCTCCGACAAGTGTTGCTTCCATGGTTTCAGCTCCTTTGAGCTCGGGACCAGGAACAACTCTACCGTTCATATTGATGCCAACTTCACAGGCATCAGAATTCGATGCGGAATTTCTCTCCAAAAATGCAAGTCTCTTACGATGACTAAAGGCTCAACAGGCTAGAGATGAACAGATCCTCGGTTTACGAACCAGGCTCTTTCATGATGAAACTCCGGTCTCTTCCGGACCATCTCCAGCGGTCATGGGGCGCACTGATTCTCAAATGGAAGTGGTTAATGATCCAGAGCTCACAAAACCATACCATCCGGTACCAATGACGGCTAAATCCAAATTCAGTGCTCGCATCACCCATGCTAAGCTTCCACCGAAGCTCAAAATGCCAACCACCGTTACAAAATATGATGGCACCACTGATCCGGACGATCACATGTTTGATTTCGATGGAGCCGCACGAGTCGAACAATGGCCGATGCAAGCATGGTGTTTCATGTTCGCACAAACGTTAACCGGAGCCGCACGAGTATGGTTTGATGCTTTAAATGAAGGCGAAATCAATGACTTCAAAGAATTCCAGAGGTTGTTCCTCTAGAATTTCAGTCAGCAAAGGCACTATTCCAAAGAAATCAGCGAAGTACATAACATCTGAAGGAAAGATAGAGAATCTCTGGATAGTTTCATCGACCGTTTCAATCGAGAAAGTATGCAGATCAGTGGGGTGGTTGATCAATTGAGGATCTCCGGCTTTTGTCATGGGGTCCGGAGCAATCAGTTGGTAGAAAAATTACACGAAAACCTCCCAAAGACGATGGAAGTACTAATGGAACGTGCTCGGGCCTTTGCTCGTGGAAAAAAACGCTTGTAATCCGACACCGGAGGCAGATCAAAAAATGTCTTCTTGGAAAAAGAATGGAGGATCCGTGTTTGATAAAGCTTCATCTGGAAATAGGGGACGAACGCACCCATATAGCATAAATGATCGACCTCAGCACGGAAGAAGTTATGGTTCAAGGTTCTATAATCTATCGGAACTCTCCAAAACTCCCAGTGAAATCCTTAGTGCTGAAGGAGCAAATTTCCCCGCACCTTCGAAGCTCCGGAACCCATGAGAAAAGAACTCCAAGAAGTACTGTGACTGTCACCGAGCACGAGGCCACAGCACGAACGACTGTTGGTCCTTAAAGTAAGAAATCGAGAAAGCAGTTCATTCTGACAAACTTTCACATCTGGTGAAAGAAGTAAAAGAAGGCAAACCCTCCGGCACTCCAGTAGATAACCCGAACAATCAGTCTGTCATTTGCATGATAAGAAAGATGAATGACCAAGGAATCAAACGGACCAATCATCATTTGGCTGCATGGATGCATCAGCAATCGCCTTTCCACCAATAAATCCGGAAGAAGTCAAGGACGGGCCGATCATTGTGTCTGCAGTTATTGCGGGTCACAAGGTTCGACGGATCTATGTCGATGGTGGAAGTGCCTCCGAGATCATGTATCAACAGTGCTTTCAGCAGCTGGCACCACAGACCAAAACAAAACTGATTCAAGTATCTATGTCGTTGGTAAGTTTCTCCGGAGAAGAAGTCCAACCAATCGGACAGATCACTTTGCCGACAACGTTGGGTACCGGAAGATTGGCTAGAACTGTAAATTTAACATACTTGTGGTTGGTGCAAGATAAGTACACAATGTCATACTGGGAAGACTAGGAATGTGTGCATTCGGTATTATCAGTTCTACCATTCACGGGTCGTTGAAGTTTCCTACCGAAGCCGGTGTAGCAACCCTACACTCCGAGTCAACCATGTGCGTCGCTGAAATACGACAAAGCGTAGGAAGTAATACCCAATCTCCAATTCCACTTACGGAGGAATGGGCCATCCACCCGAATTTTCTGGTACAGAAAATCGTCATCGGTGCACAATTACCAGAGCAAACCAAAAGACGGTTATGGAAGTTGTTGGCCAGTTCTCTAGACGTCTTTGCTTGGCAAACTTCAGACATGATCGGAGTTCCTCGAGTTTTAGCCGAACATAAGCTAAAAGTATCGCACGCAGCTAAGCCTGTAGCCCAAAGAAGGAGGAATATGGCTCCAGCCCGGCACAAAGCTATCGCCGAAGACATACGTAAACTGTTAAATGCTGGAATCATCAGGGAAGTATGGTATCAAACTTGGGTCTCCAATCCAGTAATGGTTACCAAAAAAGACAAAACCTGGAGAATGTGCGTCGATTTCTCCGACCTCAATAATGCATGTCCGAAAGATTGCTATCCCCTCCTAGAAATAGATTTAAAAATTGATTCCCTAACAAGGTTTCATCTCAAATACTTCCTAGACGCATATAAAGGGTATCATCAGATACAAATGGCTATGGAGGACGAAGATAAGACAGCATTTGTAACAAATGAGGGTCTGTATTGTTACACAAAAATGCCGTTCGGACTCAAAAACGCTGGAGCTACCTATCAAAGGTTGATGGATAAGGCTTTCAAGGGGCAGATCGGACAAAATTTAGAGATATACGTAGACGATCTGGTTATCAAGAGCGAGGCCAAAGACAACATGTTAGATGACATACTCGAAACCTTCACTAGGCTTCGGAGTATCAATCTCAAATTAAACCCAAAAAATGTTTATTCGGCCTGGAAGAGGGAAAATTCTTGGGGGTATGGATAACACAATTCGGTATTCAGGCTCATCCGGATAAAATCCGAGCTGTGGTTTCTATGCAACCTCCTAAAATGATAAAGGAAATTCAATCTTTGAATGGTAAGTTAGTAGCACTACATCGTTTCATCTCCACAGCCGCTGATCGCACCATTCCTTTTATGAACGTCGTAAAAAGAAGCACCGGTAAGGGGCAAATCGAATGGAAGACATAAGCTGATTCTGCCTTTCAGGAGTTAAAAGTTTGTCTGGCGTCCTTACCTACCTTGGCCGCGCCGATAACAGGTGAAACTGTCACCGTATACCTCTCCGCCTCTCATTTTGCCATCAGCGCAGTACTCGTGGTACATCGAAGTCAAGCACAAATTTCGGTGTATTACGTGACCCGGGTCTTGAAAGATTACGAAACCAGATATCCGATGATAGAAAAGCTTGCACTCGCTTTGGTACATGCTTCAAGACGCCTCCGAAGGTATTTTCAAGCCTTCAATATAGAAGTACAAACCAATCTCCAGGTCCAGCAAATCCTAAGGAAACCTGAGGTCTTCGGACATCTTACAAAATGAGCTCTAGAGCTCAGTGCTTTCGACATTACTTACCGAACAATAGGCCCGGTAAAAGGCCAAGCAGTAGCAGATTTCCTTACTGAAGTTCCCACCGGAGAAAGCGCTAAGGAAAAACTTGTCCTCCCAAAAGTTTGGAATTTATATACAGACGGAGCTTCTAGTAAAGAGGGATCTGGAGCCGGTTTAATTTTAATAGATCAAGAAGGGATAGAATACACCTACGCTCTGCGTTTCAAATTCAAAACGTCAAACAACGAAGCAGAATATGAAGCACTCTTGGCCAGACTCCAAACTGCCGTAAAAGCCGGTGCTAACTCAGTTCTAGCTCATGTCGATTCATTATTGGTTGCCAATCAAGTTAATAGAGAATACGAGGCACGAGAAGAAAATATGGTTCGGTACTTGAACCAAGTAAACAGTTTGGTGGCCACATTCGATTCGTGCAAAGTGGTTCACATTCCGAGGAGCAAGAACAAAAAAGCCGATGCTTTGAGCAAGTTGGCGTCAGTTACATTCTGCCATTTATCCAAGGAAGTTTTGGTCGAAACTTTGCAAGCTCCAGCCATCAGCCAGGGAGAAGCGGTAATGTCAATCACCGTACAGGAAAAGTCATGGATAACACCAATTCTGGATTACCTGGAAAATGGTACGCTTCCGGAAGATAAAGCTTAGGCACGAAAGATGAAGGTCAAAGCAATCCAGTACCAAGTTCATGATGGAAAACTTTACCTAAAGACATTCCTAGGTCCGCTCCTAAGATGTTTAACGCCGGAAGAAGCCATCTATGTTATCATAGAAATTCATTGGGGAATCTGTGGTATACATTCTGGGTCGAGGATGGTCATACCCAAGGCAATGAACGCCGGATACTTCTGGCCGGGTATGCATCAAAGTGTCATTAGTGAGACACAAGCATGTGAAGATTGTCAGTGTCACGCCCCGGTCAGTCACCAAGCGAAAAATAGCCTCGTACCTGTAACCTCGGCCTGATTACGACTGTAAAAAGGAACGAAGCTTAAAGAAGAAGAAGAAGAAGTAAAGATAAGATGAAAACAAGGATAACAGCAGGGGAGAAATCGAGAGAGTAAAAAAATGAAAGTGAAATGTAAAAAAGGGGTTTTTATAGAAGCCTTAAGTCGGTTGTCAAGGGTCAGTCATATCAACCGTCATGTCAGGCGCCGATCACGATTCTCGAAGCGGGATTTGTAACCGTCACCGGTCGGTGACTGACGGTCAAAACATCTACTTCACTGGTGCCACGTCATCCGATCGAAAAACTTTGTACAACATTTTATTAAGTCCTTTCCAGAACTTAATAAACTGAGGGACTTGAAGATACATATCCGTATCCGGACCTTATCCTGAGGGACGGACCGAATCACCTAAGGACGAACATTCTAAAGACCTCCGTACCCCACATCGCCGAGGACGGACAACCGAACAATTACGTCTGGACGGATGATGTCATCTCAGTTGACTAGTATAAATACCCATTCAAGTACAAAACCAAGTACGATTTTCTGAACCTTCGTCTCTAATTTCTCTCTCTATCAAATACTTATCCTCATGTCGGAGGGTGGTCGCAGAGGGGCCCTCCCATCTCTGCGGCGAGCCTAACGGTTTTCTCTTTTGTAGGTTAAAGTCCCTAACCTTTCCAAGGTCCAAGCTAGATTCACAGGGTTCGGCCCTCGCTGAATTTTGGATCTTCAGCTCAAATGAGTGATTTTCAGAGATTAGAACTTATGAGAATGGTATAGCTACATTGAGTAGAGTACATTAAAGGTTTTCTCAACACTTTAACATAATCCGATTCCATGTACTAATTTAATGTAAACATCATGTAAATTATATAAGTTTTTAATTAGGTTATGAAATCAAAACTTTTTGTTAAGATTATGTGCTATCTTCAATTCCATGTACTGGTTTAAGGTAAATATCCGATTAATTATAAAAATTTTTAATTAGGTTATGAAATCATAACTTTTTGTTTAGGATTATGTTGAATCAGACATGATTTTTTCATGATTTACGGTTGGTATATTTTTCAGTTCCATCTGAAATTTGAAACCTAGATAATGTCTTGCTGAAAATAACAAATTTGAATTTTAAATATTTTTTAGTATTTTAAATGCAAGTAATGAATTTAAATAAGAGTATAATTTCCATGAAAGCCACTGGTGGCAAGTGGCAACAACTTGAATCCAAAATGGGCCCCTGGGTTTACTTTTCAAAGTCGACAAAATGGAATGATAATTAATAATGTAATGAGTTTTGGAATGGTTAGATGACTAGATCCCTTGGGTTTACTTTTCATAAACCGTGTTTTCATACACCTTGTTTGAATAGACTAAATAATATTTGTTAATTTTATTTTATAAAATTTTAAAACTCAAATATTATTATTATTATACTTGAAATTTGCATTTAATAAAATGTGTTTGAAAAGAAAATCTAATCTGGTCGTTTATAAATATATAAATTGGGCCAGCAATAACAGAAACGTGGATCACGATCTCTAGGCTAGCCCAAAATAATTGGGAACGTACAGTTGTCATCGTCTTCGGACCTCGGGTTGCACACAGTTGGCCAATGGAACGATTCCAGTAACTTAGTTCGCATAGTTATTTTTTTGTTTGCCGCTCACAAAACCATTTTTTGATGCAACTAGTTGATTTTCCGTCCGCGCGTTGCGGCGGAGACCCAATGACTACAAAAGGCGTGTCAGCAACGACAAGCAGATACCGAATATCAAAACATAAATAAAAATGACGTGGTAATGATAATCACTTCGTCCTAAAAAAACGATTTTAAAAAACCTAATATATAATAATAGGACCCAAACGTCTTACATGTTGAAAATTCAGTTGTTTTCAGTTCAGTTATTACTGTGCTAACACGTTAAAATATGGATGAACTCGGTACCGGTAACGGCACCGAAAGTACCGATCCGTAAAATCATCGAAATTAGGTACAGGCACCGAAAATGCTCAGTACAATACGGTATGGTATTTGAAGGTAAAAATCAATAAATACATGTATGGTGCTAGACCGGTGTCGAACCGAAAGTAACGATTCTGAAAATGCCAAAATGTGGGTACCAAATTGGTACCGAAAATGATTTGGTATAGTAAATTTGGTACCGATACGATACCGGTTTGATTATAGGATTTGATATGATTTGCTCATCAATATTCTAAATATCCAAGTTAATTTTACATGCTACAATTCATTTATGACAAAAAAGAAAGCAAAATAAGTTGTTGTGTATATAAAACCTCATTCAAACAAATACAGTTTACTTACTGTGTGTATGAAAAGTAATCTAAACGGTACAATTACTTGCATTGCTGCGTTGCTACAGGATTTGATGAGCTCAGTACCAACCGGTACCGAAAATACCATTACCGAAATCCCCAAAAGTGGGTACCGGTACCGAATATACATGGTATGGTACGGTTCGGTACTGGTACGACACCGGTATTCGAGGGTAAAAACCGGTGAATACCGGTGCCGAACCGGTACTGAAAATACACCGGTTTGGTAAATCGAGTACCGGTACTGGTACCCGATACCATTTGCTCATATGTTAGTGATGTTACTATTCATTCCATAATGAGCTCGGTACCAACCGATACTGAAAATACCGTTACCGAAATCCCAAAAGTGGATACCGGTACCGAATATAATGGGTACGGTACGGTTCGGTACCGGTCGATAC
Organism: Helianthus tuberosus; assembly: GCA_030545235.1. Classification (NCBI taxonomy): domain Eukaryota; kingdom Viridiplantae; phylum Streptophyta; class Magnoliopsida; order Asterales; family Asteraceae; genus Helianthus; species Helianthus tuberosus. The sequence continues at coordinate 9,832,347 of CM060450.1, read as the reverse complement.
TGGTACGCCACCGGTATTTGAGGGTAATAACCAGTGAATACCGGTGCCGAACTGGTACCGAAAATACACCAGTTTGATAAATCGGGTACCGGTACCCGATACCATTTGGCTCATCTGTTAGTGATATTACTACTCATTCCATTCTAATTTTAAGATATAGGTAAAGGTAATTCTGACCGTATAAACTCATAAAAAAATTGCCTTAACCATTATGATCTCCGCCATTATACAGTATATTATATATATATATATATATATATATATATATATATATATATATGCATTATGGTTTGTAACAGAATGCTTAGTGTGTTGTATCACTAAAGACAAATTCATATCTATGCATTATGGTTTGTAACATAATGCTTAGTGGGTTGTACCACTAAAGACAAATTTGTATTTAATTTAAAAACTATAAATAGTTTTGCGAGTTTACACGGCGCAACGTGTGTGTGGTTAAACGTTTTTAGCTCGTCTGTTTTTTTCCGTTTCACAGATTCATCGTAACGATCGGGTCCTAGGTCGACTTAATTATTTTTTATATGTTTTACATTTCGGTTTAATTTTTTCGCGTTAACACGCTGCAGCTTCAGTGTTTGTGGTCGCTGGTAGTAGTGTGACATTGATGTTCGCCCCCGCCGCAACGCGGGGGTGCTTACTACTAGTTTAAACTCATAAAAACTGTCAAAATTTTGCATTTTTTTAACTGCTTTCCGGTGTATGGAAATAAAGGAAAAGCAAAAGACGGGGTTTATTTTGATGTGGGTTTAATTTTCTCCTATTTGTCAATTTCTTTGATTACAATGGCTTCGCTTCACCAGTCTTCAAACTCACGCAAATACCCCCTCCAATTCTTACGTATATGCAAATTAATCCTATCGATTTCAGAATTTTTATGTTTGCTAATGGAGACTGATTGTGGTTAGGGCTTTAATCTTTAAATTTAGCTCTATCCTTGTAAAAGTCCCGCCTAGGCTCCGAGTACTCCCCAAGTACTCGCTACAAGGTAGGTTGCCGAGGCACGAGTACTGTTCTCCCAGGCCAATTACTCCCCGAGTAATCTTCGCCTAAGCCGAGTACTTCCCGACTACTCCCGAATCCGACTAGGGAGCGCCTAACGACTTTTGCAACCATGGCTCTATTAGATACTTTTTTATCTATTTGTTTGTTCTTATTTCTGATTCAGGATCCGAAAAATATGAATGATATGTTTATTTGTTAATTTTTATAATCAATTTTTTGAATTCTCTGTCTTATGGTTCTTGTGTTTTCCTTTGATTTGGGGCTTTTTCTGTGTGTTTGCTAAATGTGTTGCAGGGTGTTTGGATGTGCATTTTTTTAAACTGAAACTTTAAAAACCCACATCCAAAACACCAGTTTACAATTTGAAATAAGTGTTGACTTATGAAAGAACATAAATCTTATAGTTGCTACAATGAAAGAACATAAATCTTGACTTATAAAGTCAAACATCTTAATTTCCCAATTCAAAATTGATACTATGATGAAACCCTCAAATTGGGACTGAAATAAGCATCTAAACTAATAAAACAACATAATAATTAGGAATTCAGGGTCCAATGGAACAAAATTATCTCAAAAACAATGCAGCTACAATCAAATTTCACTATTTACATTTGTGAAAAAACAAACAGAATCAAGAATTGAGATATTGGAGTAATGAGTGAAGAACATACCTCTTGTTTATTGGGAAACAAGTTGTTGGGATTGTCGTGGAAAACATTGGGAAATTAGATTTTGTGGGTAAAATTGGATTGCGGCCTCCGACGTTTCAGAGACAGAATCAACCATTCATCATCAGGTTTGTTGATTTCCAAACCTTTCACTGAATAAATGCTCTGTGGAAGGTGAATTATGTCACTACCCCAAACATCTAATAAGTGTAAACATTTTAAGTTTCCTAGTTCCTCTGGCAATTTTTTAACCCCCTTACATCCTCCAAGCCTCAACTGTTTGAGACATTTCAACTTACATCTGATGTTAGGAATTTCTCTTAAATTACGGCAATGTTGTAGATCTAAGAATTGTAAACAATTTAAGTTATCTCTTAATATTGTAAATTATCGTCGGGTTCCTTAAATTTGCCACTTTTTCTTCTAACGTAAATTAAATCATAATTTTCAAACCTTCCACTAAATAAATGCTCTGTGGAAGGTGAGTTATGCCAGTATCCCTGACATCTAATAATTGTAGACATTTTAAGTTTCCTAGTTCGTCTGGCAGTTTTTCAAGCCTCCCACATCGAAAAAGCTTCAACTTCTTGAGACATTTCAACTTACAAATGTTGTTAGGAATTTCTCTTAACCTATAGCAATACCGTAGATTTAATTTCTCCAAAGATTCTAATTGGCCAACATCCTCAGGTAACTTCTCAAGAAGCTCACAAGAATAAAGATATAGGTGTTTTGGTCAAAAATCAAGCAAAGATAATATAACCAAACTTTCTGTTGTGAGGTATGATGCTTGAATTGATGAATAACAATAAGGATCACTCTGAAATGTAATGAACAAGTGACACGAAGATTTATACGAGGAAAAAGCCCTTGATCAATGAATGATCTCCGGCATAAAAAACCTCGGGTGATGGAAACTACCGATCACCAACTAAAATTAAACAATGAATGTGTTACAACTTCGGATGATAGCGAGCTAAGTACAAGGATCACTATAGTGTATTGTGTAAACAAAAGTGTGTAATCGCCAAGTGAGTTAAAGAGAGCTAATGAGAGCAGTTGTAAGAGTATGTGTGTGACCAAAAATAGCTAATGTAGGATTGTGTTTCGACCTAACCGAGTCGGTTCAGAGGTGTTCTTCTATGTTTCAGGTGCGGAATTACAAGAAACGTAGTAGACACAGCTGATTCTTCACTTATAACACTGATTGTATTGAATGACAAACAATTACAGATCAGTCCTCACACCGGCAGAGCTTCAGCGTGGAATACAAGGTCGTCCCTCATGATTCCGCTCTAACAACACCTATATATAGTGTAAGAGATTCCGCTTCAAGTGACATGCACTCATGAGCGAAATCACATGTTGATGATTTCGCTCCAAGTGACATGATCACATAAGCGAAACCCCATGGCAATGTCCCTATGAGCGGAATCAGTACATTAAACTCTATACATTTTCTATTTTCTTGTAAAACGTGCCCTAATCTATACAATGCAATGTAAGACTCAATCCAAGACGAAGTCGACAGATGTAGTGCACCAACAGACTCTCCCTCAGATGTTGACGAGTCGACTGATTGAGTCATGACAAAACTGTGTCTTTACTTCTTCAGTCTTGATCTATCTCTGGGCTTTTCTCTCTCTGTTTCACCAACAGACTCCCCTTCAATAATATCTGCTTGAAAATCTTCAGACTCCCCCTCTCAATTTGCTGGCATTTCTTTGTTCTTCAACAATATCTTCAGGATCGTAATCTGGCTTTCACAGGATCAAGATCGAAATCTGGCATTCTAACTTCAATTTCCAGAATCAAACTTGACTAACCTGCATATTCTCAACCCAGAAATAAGTTTCTAATTTAACAATTAAATGCACCAACACAAATTCTTTTTCATAAACTTGTGCACCGTCAATTACTCTTTATCGAATCACAAATTCATGATGAATTTTGACATTTTAAAAACTCACTCCCTCTCACACCAATATCATCATGTTTAGCACTCAGAATTTTGACAATCAGCTTTTCAATATCAGTTGTCGAAAATCTTTTTGATTTTTACAAAATTTATTCTAAAACACACCAAAAATCTTTTTGAGTTTTTCTGAAAGATATACATGAAATTCAATAAAGAAATATTTACAGACAATATTTTTGTGAGTTTGTGCAAGAGAATCATATCAGTTTCTGAGACAAATCACCAACATCGTTAAGCTTTAAACATTTTAAGTTCTAAACGATTCACATTAATTGACGATATTGTTGTCCACTTAAACTCAATCTAAAAACTTTCGAAATGCTTACTGATACATTAAAGTATATTAAGATAGCACTAGGTTCTTATGGACCCCACGATCTTAGCATATCCCCTCATCATGCAACACACTAACTCAAGTAATGCCTTTAAACTTTATCAACTGTGATTTGTGCGAAAAACAAAGCAGAATGTTTAAACATTAACAATCAGGTCGATCTTTCGATACGCAGAGAAAGTCCAATGTTTAAACAAAATAAGAAAAAATAAAACAAGTTGAAATTGTTTAGGCTTTAACCACCAGATCGATACTCACGTATACGCAGAGATGATCCAAAGCTTAAACGAAACACCAAAGAAAATAAAGCAGAACATTTAGGCAACAACATCCAGGTCGATACTCACGTATACGCAGAGGATGTCCGATGCTTAAACAAAATAAAGAAATAAAACAAGTTTAAATCTTTGCAAAATGAAATGCACAATCACAGCGACTTTTCAGCAAAGTTGTGAAAGTTCACAATCTTAACCAGTTTTATGCATTTTCAGCATTCAGCGATTACTGAGTAGGCACACAATCAAGAAGGACAAAACTAAGTACTACATTTTTGACCGTGTTTCCCACTAGAACTAGGCTTTTTCATTTTAAGTTTGTATCTTTCTTGCAAATCTACTAGTCTAGCTGAGCCTATCGTCACATCTTTAGTGAGATCATTTATCACATTTTGACTTTCCATTTCTTTAGCATGTTGTGATAGTCCACTGATATACTATCATTTCCTCTTTTATGCAACAAAACTCATTTTTGCATTTTTTTTTTCAATGTTTTTGTCTTTTTCAAATTTTCAAATGTTTTTGAATTTTCTAAAATTTTCTTACTCCCCCTAAAATGCAAACACATTTTAGGAAATTTGAAAACTATTAAGCTCAAGACCCAATTGTAAACATGAACTGTACAAAAATTTGACAACTGACATCGAATAGCATCAAATCGCCATTCACTTGGCATAAACAATTCGAACTCCCCCTTTCACAAAACTATTTTCTCATAATGATTTCAAAACACTTAAGTTTGTTTTAATCAGAATGATTTTTCCGAAAAATAAGTTTTGTTTATTTTACCACTTGTAAAATAATTTTGACTTTCAAATTACCAATTGTAAGCTTTGACCAATCAAGTTCAACCAAATGACCTTGATTAACCAATTGTAGGAATTAAACCTCTACACAAACCATTTTACCAATCAATATGTCGATTCCTGCTTCGCATTTACCACCCTGGAAGCTCCGGAAATTCACATTTATCCTGTAAAATCTCAAACAAACAATTTTCAAGAATAATGCCGATTCCTGATCCGCGATAAACACTTGGGATCTCCGGCGTAGTCCTAAGACTTCAAGGAAAAAAACTTCCATCCAAGTCTTTTCAGACTTGATGGCTTTCAATTCTTGTGCAGTGGGGTTGTAAGTTGCCTTTTTAGTTGCATAAAAATCTTTTACTCCCTTTGCTTTCCCATTCAACATTTTTCCGAAAATTTTCTTAACACTCCCATTGAATGTCTTCTCGATATCAAACTTAGTTTTCTCTTTGTAAAACTGATTTGAGATATCAACATTACCAACTTTCTGTTTTACTTCTTCAAATTTCAGTGATGGAAACTCATCATCATTCACTGAAATTTTTACCTCAACTTGTGGCTCTTCTGACTTTGTGGAACCAGATTCATCACCAACTTTTTCATCATCTTTCTTAACAACCCACACTTGGTTGTCATTCTTTTTCTTTTTATAAAAATTCTTTTTAGAACACTCACCAACCTCATAAGTTGAATTTTTAAAAATTTTAAATTTTTCTGTTGGTGATTCAACATTAATACCCTCTTCTTTCAATTTCTGAGAAACTCCCTGTTTTGTTTTGGCAATTTTCTGACAATTCCATGCAATGTGACCAGTTTCATTGCATTTATAACAGGTACGAGTCTCTTTCTTTTGAAAAGCTCCATTCTTCATCTTTTCAGCAAGAAAATCTTTATTTGACTGTCTCCAGAATGGTTTCTTCGATTCTTCTACTGCACTTCCACCTGACACAAATTCTGTTTTTGTTTAAGAATTTTTCAAATTTTTATGATTTTTTGGTGGAATAAAACCTAATCCTTTCTTTTTGTAGCTACAATTTTGGTTTTGTTTCTTTTGAAAACCAGAACCAAAATTATAACTTTTTTTCTTGTTAAGACGTTGTTGAACTCTTGAAGTGTATTTTTTAGGTTTTTCAGTAAGATTTAAATCTTTTATTTCAGAAATATTAATTTCTGTCATTTTGAAAACCTTTTTGATCATGTCAAAATGAACACTTCTTATTGGGAACTCTTTCTCAGAGTATAATTTGTCCGAATCATTTAAAGTGTAAGCAACTTCAAATGTTTCATCATCCAAATTTGCTTTTGATAATAAAAATTCTTTACTGTAAGACCGTTTGACCGACGACTTTGGATTGTTGACCGACAAACTCGAACTTTTGACTGACGAACTTGAACCCCTAGACTCGGACTTTGACTCAATCTCCTCCTCAGTATCCAACACCTGATCGACCACCTTTTTTATTAACTCAGATTCATGATCAGTATCGGACGAGGTAAACGTGACATCAATGTTATCTGGTAAAACGTCAGTTGTATCGGTTTTTAACTTTATATTGACTGCTTTTTCAAGTTGCTCCTCATTTGGTTTTCTAGGAGAATACCCTTCCCAAATTGGAGGCGGACACTTATTATAGCTAACAGTCGGTTTCTTACCACTATCTTTCTTCTTTGTTGGCTTCTCGTCTTGAAAAGCTTCCATACCTGCAACAGTTGGGTAAATACGATCAATGAGATAATCAGAACTGGAATAACTTTGTAATAAACGTCTAATTCTCTCATTCTCAATCTTTTCTGTCTCCAACTCTTGTTTCCATTTGGCACTTTCTTCGATGTAAAAATTTATGGCTTTCTGCTTTGACATCATCACAGCATTCATCATCGTAAGTGCTTGTTCTCGTTCAGAGTTTGTCTTTTGAAGACCAGTTACTGTTTTGTTCAAGACATCATAAGATTCTTTCACATAGTTGAGGTTGAACAATAACTGCTCCTTCTTCTTTTCATACTCAGCAATTATCTCGTCTTTTGCTGCACAACTCTTACATGCTTCCAAACACTTCTCACAAGGCTTTACAACTTCAACAATCTTCTCAATTTCAATTGTCTTTACCACTTCAATCACTTTTTCTTCTTCTTTCACCTTCTCTTCTTCAATCTCACCTTCAACATTCTCTTTCTGAACAACATGTTCAGATTTAATTTGTTGTTGTTCTTTAGCAGCTCGTTTCTCCTTCAGTTTCTCCATGCGATCTGCAAAATAGAAATGAAAACTTTCAGGAGAAAGATGAGATTTTGCAACATTTATATGTTTCTCTTCCTCATCATCACTACTACTATCAACTGGTGTTTGATCAAACTCTACAGGTTTTTCAGAATCAGCATCTGATTCACCAAAATCAGACGGTGTTTGATCAAATACAACTTTCTTTTCTGAAATAATAACATTTTGAACACTCTCATATGAACTTTGTGAATCTTCATCAGCACTTTTTGAACTCTCTTCAGATGTAACAGACTGTTCCTTCACATTTTTCACTGTCTCACCAATAGATTTCATCCACACAGCAAACATATCTGGTTCTCTGACAATCTTAGCAATAAAGGCTTTAAAATTCCCATTCTCATCTGCAAACATATTCCAGCTAAAACCTTCAGGTAGTATCTCATCATCTTGATCAACTATGCATGCTTTGTTATCAGGAAAAATATAATTGCTCCAATCAAAATCCACAACACATGCTCTTTTTGAATCATCGATTCTTCTACCATGAGCAGTCTGTGAATCTTGTGATTGACCAACTTGTTGATAAATGGCTTTCTGGTAGTAATCATCTTTTCCAAACGGATTCTGAGCGCCACTAGCTTCTCTGTTCTTGCACTCCCTTTTAAAATGGCCTTTCTCCCTGCAACGAAAACAAGTAACTTTAGATTTATCAAAACCTAAAGTAGATACATGAGCATCAAGAAAGTCATTTCTCCCAGTAATCGTTTTGAACTTTTCAGCACGTCTAAGAACACTTGCAAGACACCATTTGATATCCATCAGTTCCATCTCTTCGGCGTCTATCTGATCGTAATCCTCCTTTGTGAGCATAGGATTTCCAATTCGACTAGCCACTAGACCTTCATACGAGAGAAGCACGGAACCAAGTAATGCCATATGATCTTTTTCAGTATCTTCTGAAAAGCTTTGACCTTCTGGAAGGTTGAGAGCTATGTTGCATTGAATCACGTAGCCATTCCCTGTCTTAGTACTTTGAGATTGAAAACTTGTATTTGACTCTTTCGGATTAACACTAGGAAATGATGATGAGAATCCGCTACTGCTTTTGTTTGAACTCTGATCAACCTTATCTGACGAATCCTCAGCACTAAAAGCAGTTTGAATTTTCGGACTTCTCTCAGGTTCAAAAATTGAAATACTACCCTTATAGTACATTTTCACATCCTGTTGACTGTTAGGGGTGGATTTCTAAATGACCCGTGATCCTTAACTGTTATCCTTTTAAGTGATCCTTACTTCTTTGACAGATAGTGATCCTCAGAAGAGCTTCAGGATCAGGATCATGGATCACCTTAAGGATCCTCATACTGACAATTGTTTGTTTATGTTCCGTATTATTTTGCAGGAGTAACAAGCTTGACTTGGTCTTGGCAACGTTCCTATGGAATATTCCCCTGGTATTTCGCACATGCTTGACCGGAAATGGACGTTGTGGAGAACGTGGGAGTATGGCACGAAAGTCGGAAAGTTTGTTATTGTAGTTAACTTCTATTTTAAATAAGGGGTTACGAGCTGGTAGAAAACACTTAGTCATTATTGGCAACAACACACACTCGCAAACACACTCATTCAAGCTCTCGTTCAAAAACTTAGTGATTACATACACTTTTTCCACATTTCACTGTAGTGATCCTTGTACCCAGCTCGTTGCCATCCAAAGTTGTAAACATTTATTGATTTATTGTAGCTTGGTGATCGGTAGTTTCCATCACCCGGGGTTTTTTGTGCCGGAGATCAATCCTTGATCAAGGGCTTTTTCCCTGTATAAATCCTTGTGTTGTGTGTGCATTCTACATTGAAGTGATCCTCATTGTTGTTACATATTTCAAGCATCATACCTCACAAAATCAGATTTGGTTGCATTATCCTTGTGTGATTTTTGACCAAAACAGTTTGGCGCCCACCGTGGGGCAATCGGTGCTTCATCCTTAGAGAGATCTGTGTTTCTGTGTTCATTTTGGTTCACTATAACCAAGCAGATGGCCTCCTCAGCGAAGAATGCTTCAAATTTGATGCCTTCACTCAGCTCTTCACAGGGAGTTTCTTCTTTGCCTCCACCACCTTCTGGATCCCAGAAGAACGCTGAAAATGCTGCCAAGAAACCAACTCCCATTTTCTCAAAACCTCCAACTTCTTCTGCTTCTTACACTCCCACTACTAGTGACATGTTTACTTTGATTTTGCAGATGAAGGATCAGATACGGCAGCAGGATAAGACCAACGAGAGGATTCTCAAAGAAATCGGAGACTTGAAGAAACAAAAGACATCGGCAGATGATCATTCCCCACTGGTGCCAAAATCTTTGAATTTTGACACCCCGGTGATTACTTCTCAAGCATCGGTGTTTCCAGATATCCAATATGTAGGTGGACCAAAAGGAGTACACTACGGAACAACAACAGTGACTCAGGCATTGGGTTCGTATTTTCAACCAGCGGGATCCTATCCTCAGCATATGGGATCCCTCACAAGTTCTGGAGGATATTCAGGAGTGCAGCAGGCTCAAGGATCCTCCTTTGTTCCAGGATCATCCCAGGTTCAAGGATCCTCCTTTGTTCCAGGATCATCCCAGGTTCAAGGATCCATCATCCCAGGTTCAAGGATCCTCCTATGTTCCAGGATCATCCCAGGTTCAAGGATCCTCCTTTGTTCCAGGATCATCCCAGGTTCAAGGATCCTCCTATGTTCCAGGATCATCCCAGGTTCAAGGATCCTCCTTTGTCCCCGGACCATCCCAGGTTCAAGGATCCTCCTTCGTTCCAGGATCATCCCAGTTTCAAGGATTCTTTCCGGTGCCAGGATCCTTAAGGATTTTGCAAACAGGAGGTTCAGATATCCATCAAGGAGATTTTATTCCAATGCAAGCCAATGCTTCTACTGGTCCCTCGATCATTCCAGAGTCCCAACAATATGGATTGACATCCATTCTTCCTAACCTGAATCCAATGGCAGGTAACACTTTTAATAATTCTCATACTTCTAACCATGGTCTTATGCAGGATCCAGGTATCAATCATGCCATGGCTAGAGAATTGCAAAAGCTTAAGGATATGATATCAAGTGTTCCAGGAGTAGTCAAACCTATACCAGAGATTGCAGATGGGAGCCATAAGATATCTCGTTTTGCACCACCAATATGTGATGCTGAGATACCTAAGAGATTCCATGTGCCAACAATGAAGCTGTATGATGGTTCGACGGATCCTGAAGAACACATAGCACAATATAGGGAGAGGATGGAGATCAATCCAATCCCAGAAAGGTTAAAAGAGGCATGCTTATGCAAAGGATTTGGATCCACTCTTACTGGATCAGCTCTCAAATGGCTGCTAAGTCTTCCTCCCTACTCTATTACCTCATTTGCCAACCTAGTTAATTTGTTTAATAATCAGTTTTCTTGTAGTAGAAAATTTGAACGATTAACTAGTGATTTGTATAGGATAACACAGGGCCATAATGAATCATTAAGGGATTACATTACCAAATTCAGTAAAGAATCCTTAGACATTCCCAACTTAGATATAGCTACGGCTGTTGAGGCCTTCAAAATGGGATTGCTTAGGGATTCGTCTTTCTATGATGATCTTGTTATGACACCATGCAGGAATTTAGATGAGGTAAGAACCCGAGCACTTAGGTTCATTCGGCTAGAGGATGACAAGAGGATCCAAGAGAGGTTAGCAGGATCCTCAAAGCAGGATAAACAAGGATCCTCATTCAGGAACAACAAATTCAGATCCTACAACAGATCTGATAATCAGAACGTGCATTCAGTTGATCAAGAAGAGGATGATGAGGATTATCCTCCAATCTCTGAATATTGTTTTAGTGTTGATAACAATGAACTAATCCTTGCAATGCAGAACTTAGGTGACAAAGCTAGATGGCCGAGAAAAAATGATAGGCCATCTGTAACTAAGGATAAATCCAAGTGGTGTGCATATCATGAAGATTTTGGGCATCTCACAGAAGAATGCATTGCATTGAGAAAAGAAATTGGATACTTGTTGAGCAAAGGGCATCTAAAGGAGTTATTGGGAAGAAAAAAGTCAAGGACTCAGGATCCTGAAAGGATCCCTGAGAAGGCTCCAGCTCCTCCAGCAGATGCACAAGTGATAAACTTTATTTCCGGAGGATCAGACATTTGTGGTACATCTTTCTCAGCAGCTAAAAGGCATGCAAAGGAAACTAAGATGGATAATGGAGAAAGACCAGTTCGAACATCAAGTGTCTCCGAAGGAAAAGTTATAACCTTTGATGAAGAGGATCGTGTTGATATCCAGGATCCTCATCACGATGGTTTAGTTATTACTCTTTTTATATCTAACCATTTTGTCCGCAGGATCCTAATAGACGGAGGAAGTTCAGTGAACATTATCCAGCTTGATGTTTTAAAGAAGATGGGTATCCCTGAATCAGAGATCATACCAAGATCCTCCGTGCTCATGGGATTTAGTGGCGAGACCAAGAATACCCTGGGGGACATTAAACTCCCAATATATATTGAAGGCTTACACTCTTATCAAATGTTTTGTGTTATTGACTGTTTGTCTTGTTGTAATGTTATCCTTGGCAGGCCCTGGATACACGATATGAAAGCAGTCCCATCCACATATCATCAGTGTGTGAAGCTCCCTAGTCCTTGGGGAATAGTAAAGATTGATAGTGATCAGCAGGAGGCTAAGAATTGTTATACTTCATCGATGAAACCAGCCTCGAAGTCAAGGGAACAATAGCAATCAAAGTATCCTCCAAGGGATGTCTTGGAGGCAAGAGAGCATGATGTGACAGAGATCCTCATGGATCCTAATGATCCTGAATCCAAAGTCTATATCGGATCAGGGATCCTTGGAGAAATGAAAGAAGATCTTATATCCTTCCTCAAAAGGAGAAAGACTACCTTTGCATGGAAACACGAAGACATGACTGGTATATCTAAAGATGTTATCACCCACAAACTCGGCATTGACAGATCCTTCAAGCCAATTCACCAAAGGAGAAGGAAGTTTGCACCAGAAAGAAATGTCATTATCCAGGAAGAGGTAGAGAAATTGCTCCGGGCAGGTATGATTAGAGAGGTCAAGTATCCAAGATGGTTGGCCAATGTGGTTGTTGTTCAAAAGAAAAACGGAAAGTGGAGGGTATGTGTCGATTTTACCGACTTAAATAAGGCATGTCCCAAGGATCCTTTCCCATTACCCCACATTGACTCCATGGTGGATGCAACTGCGGGTCATGAATTGTTAACTTTTATGGATGCTTCATCTGGATTTCAACAAATCCAAATGGAACCATCCGATCAAGAGGATACAGCATTCATGACTCCAACTGGTATATACTGCTATATTGCTATGCCGTTTGGACTTAGAAATGCAGGTGCAACATATCAAAGGTTGGTGAATATGATGTTCAAGGATCAGATTGGACAAACTATGGAGGTTTACATAGATGATATGGTGGTAAAATCCTTAAAAGCTGAGGATCACCTAAGAGACTTGGAGGAAGCATTTGATATCCTTGACAAATATAATATGAAGCTTAATCCTTCAAAATGTCATTTTGGTGTTAAAGCAGGTAAATTCTTAGGATACATGGTGACTAAGAGAGGCATCGAAGCTAGCCCAGAACAAATCAAAGCAATAGTGAACATTAAATCTCCGGTCAATGCTAAGGATGTTCAAAGACTCACAGGAAGGATAGCAGCCTTGAACAGATTTATATCCAAGTCCTCCGAGAGGTGCAAAGAATTCTACGATATCCTAAGGAAGAATAAGAAGTTTGAATGGACTGAGAAGCATGAAAATGCTTTAAAAGCCCTCAAAGATTACCTGTCCTCAGCTCCGGCATTGATGAAACCTGAAAAAGGTGATGTGTTATCCTTATATCTTGCGGTATCCTCAAAAGCGGTAAGTGGGGTCCTTGTTAAGGATCATCAAGGTACACAACATCCTGTTTATTATGTAAGTAAAAGTTTACTTGATGCCGAATCCAGATACTCACACCTTGAAAAGCTTATTCTTGCATTAATTATGGCATCTACTAAGTTAAGACATTATTTTGAAACTCATGTTATCATTGTTAAAACTAACTTTCCAATCAAGAATGTACTCAGGAAACCAGAGATGTCAGGAAGGATGGCCAAGTGGGCAGTGAAGCTAAGTGCATATGATATAAGATATGAGCCTAGGACAGCCATCAAATCCCAAGCATTAGCTGACTTTGTGGCTGATTTCAGTAGTGATTTACAAGAAGAAGCTGAACTAGAGGTCCAGCAGCTAGAAGAGACCAAGGATCCTTGGATACTCCATACTGATGGATCCTCAAATGTCAAAGGCACAGGGCTTGGAATACTACTAAAATCGCCACAGGGGGACATAATACCCCACTCTATAGCTTGTGAGTTCCAAACCACTAACAATGAGGCTGAGTATGAAGCCTTAATTGCGGGTTTGCAAATTGCTAAGCATATGGGGATCAGGTATCTTGAGGTACACGTAGACTCTTTGTTGATTACAAACCACTTTAATGGATCATATGCTGTTAAAGGTGAAAAACTAACCAAATATTTGGAGATAGTCAAAAGTTTGGCACTCCCCTTTTGTTTCTTTTAGTTTGTCACAGGTACCAAGGGAAGAAAATACAGAAGCTGATGCATTGGCTAATTTAGGATCATCCTTGAAGATCCCGGAGGATATCAAGATCCCTATTATCCATATCCTGACCCCAGCTATTGAGGATCATGTGGTTGTGGAAATAGGGAATGATTCTGCAATGATCCCTAGTGAGGATACTCAATCCCATTCAGGATCAGGATCATGGATCTCGCCGATTATGAGATATTTACAACATGGAGAGATTCCAATAGGAGAAAACCCTAGGGCTTTCAAATCTAAGGTATCTCAATTCACAATTATGAATAATATGTTGTATAGACGATCTCTTGCAGGACCATACTTGAGATGCATTGAGGATCCTGACATCCAAGAAGTTTTAAAAGACTTCCATGAAGGAGATTGTGGAAACCACACTGGGGGCAGGGCATTATTTTCAAGGATCCTAAGAACAGGGTACTACTGGCCAACTATGAAGAGGGATGCTATGGAGTATGCTAGAAGATGTGATCCTTGCCAGAGACACAGCAATATCCTTCTTCAACCAGCTGAACTATTGCATCCTATATCCTCCTCTTGGCCATTTATGAGATGGGGCATGGATATAGTTGGTAAACTCCCTAAGGCACCTGGTGGGAAAGTATTTATGCTAGCTATGACTGATTACTTCTCCAAGTGGATAGAGGCTGAAGCTTTTGCCCAAGTCAGAGAAAAGGAAGTTATATCCTTCATTAAAAGAAATATTATAACAAGATTTGGAATTCCTTCTGAGATTATATGTGATAATGGTTCCCAATTTATTGGGGGCAGAACCACTAACTTTTGTGACAGTTGGGGGATCAGGATGATAACATCAACACCAGTCCACCCACAAGCTAATGGTCAAGCAGAATCATCCAACAAGATCATCATTAACAATTTGAAAAAGAAGCTTGGATCCAAGAAAGGGAAATGGGCAGAAGAACTACCCTATGTGCTTTGGGCTGATAGGACAACCCCCAAGAATGCTACTGGTCAAACACCATTCTCTTTGGTGTTTGGGGCAGAATCAGTGATCCCGACAGAAATAGTGGTTCCTACTGCTAGAATAAGTACCCGTGATCCTGAGGAAAATGATAAAAACTTGGCTCAAGACCTGGATACTATTGAAGAAATCAGGGATATGGCTAGGATAAGGATGGCCAGTTATCAACAAAGAATGGCTGGTGCTTACAACAAAAATGTCAGGATCAGAAGGTTTCAAGTTGGAGATATGGTGTTAAGGAAAGCATTTCAGAATACCACTAATCCTGCTGATGGAAAATTGGCTCCAAAATGGGAAGGCCCCTATTTGATTGAAGCTGAAGCAGGAAAGGGGGCATATAGATTGCTAACTATGGAAGGTGATTTGCTACCAAGAGCTTGGAATGCTGTCCACTTGAAGAAATATTTCATGTAAGCAGGATCCTTATGGCATAGGTGATCCTCACGATAAGGATATCCTTAGAAGATCCTCAAAGTACCAGTAATCCTTACTCAGGTAATATCCTAATCTTGAACTATTTCATTTCTTTATTTTCTCATATAAGGATAAGGATTATGTATCCTTTATCCATCTCTCACGTGAGTTCAAGTTTTGAAAGTTCAGGTATCTTCAGCACCACATTGGTTATCCACAGAAGCAATCCATCCTTTGGGTCTAATCCCAGTTATTTGGGCTTGTCCCCAGTTCCGCCTGTAGCGCACGATGATCCTGGTATAGTTCAAGGCTTTGGGACCAGTACTCGTTCTAGGGGCTGATAATTCCATTGTTCTGGCTATGCTTAGGATCCTACGTATAATGGTAGACGTACCATACATCCGTTCATAAGGTTTCTAACGTTTTCACGTTAGCTAAGGTTTAGGCATCTTCATGCCACTAAGTTTGGATAGACGCCTGTTGGGGCCATACTCCAGTTTACATACGATCCTTGGGCTTGTCCCCAGTTATCCTCGGGCTTGTCCCCAGTTATCCTTGGGCTTGTCCCCAGTTTTCCTCGGGCTTGTCCCCAGTTATCCTTGGGCTTGTCCCCAGTTTTCCTTGGGCTTGTCCCCAGTTGCTAACTTTTATCCTATAATGGCTTAGTTCCAAGTTATGATCTATTTCAGGTCTGTGATGACAAGTAACTCGGGATCCTTGATCCTTATTTATTCATAAGGTTTATCTTACAGTTATCCTTGTTATGCTTAGGATCCTAACTTGGATCCTCAGGTATGATCCTTAACTTTTTTGGTTTTATTCGTTATTCTTTTAAATAACCCTTATACTTGACAACTGAACTTATAAATTTTAAATCATGTCATTTTTAAAACTTATCTGTTATGGGATATATGATCCTTGTTCATATCCTAAACTTTTCGGATATCTTTTCTAGTTTTTCAAGGCTTGATAAGTATAAACAAATTGAACATTATAACAGTTGGAAAACAACGTATTAAAAAGGATAACAAGTACAAGATAAGCCACAAAAGGTTAAGTTTTTATTTATTAACATAAGATTAACCCTTTAAAGGTTGTCAAAATTACCTACCCGAGCTTCTACCAGCAAAACGTGGCCCGTCCGCTGGGGTAGGTAAAGGGTGTCCATGATAATGAGTTCAAAAGTAGTGCAGGAAAGTAAAGGCGGCAGGATCACAATGGCTTCATCCCCCAAACAGAGGATCCCTCCACCAATTGCAATCCTGCCTATTGTTCAAAGGATCATACATGATCCTTAATCCTAACAACTATTGTTCAGAGTTATTACAGACCAACATTGTTCACCATCAAAACACCATCAACCACAAAAACCACAAACCATAAAAAATTGGGCTCCGGCCTTGGCACGTATATCCATCATCGCCCAATTGTGCAACCTACACCTTGGCCGCATCACCAGCTCCTGCTCCACTAGCCTCACCAGCTTGACCCTTGTCTCCAGCCTCAATCGTCAGGACCTCAGTAGCCTCCTCCTCATCATCCTCAAGATCAGCCAGCCTTGCCTTCCAGCCCTCAACATCCCAGCTACCCTTGTCAAAGCTAGGATCCTGAGCTTCCTGGGCCATCCTCAGCTTTGTCTGGTACATCGTGATGGCAGCAGAGACCTTGGCACCTTCTATGAGGTCATGCTTCTCATAGTCAAGGTCAATCAGGAGTTTGGCCGTCTTGGTCTTCTCATCTTGGAGTTGCTTTTGAAGATCAGCAATGGCAAGGTCTTTCAGAACGGCAGCTTGTTGGAGGTCAGCTATTTTCTTGTCTTGGTCCTCAACATTCCCCACATAATCCTCGATTTCGGCAAATTTCTGCAAAGAAAAAGACAGAGCAATTCAGGATCAGGTGATCCTCGTATGGGTAGGATATCTGGCTAAAGTGGTGATCCTTACATCATTGAAATACTCGAGGAATTGGTGGCGAATGAGAGGCAGACCCTGAAGATCCTCAGCTCCGGAAGTCTTTCTCTTCCTGACTGTCTTTCCTTTAAGGGGAGCTTTGGGGATAGAGATGCTGGGACTTGAGGTGGATCTCTTCTTCCTTGGTCTGACAGAATCAAGATCAGAAGTATCAAACTGGGAGACAGGTTTAACAGACTTTCCGGCACCTACACAACCAAAACAAGATAAGTACCTTTTCTTAATTTATATTTTACTATTTATCTAAATTTTAAATAAGGATACTTACTTGACATTGTAACGGAACCTGAGGATATTTCCTGAGAATCTTGGGTAACTGTCTTGAAGGTTCTGATTTCAGGGTCGAGTCCCCAGAAAGCTGCTAATCTTTCTCTGGTGGCAGGTGTTGTAATAAGATGTGAAACAGAGATTGCTGCATAATGCAAAAAAGAAAAAGGTCAGCATCCTTATACGAGAACAGGACTACCTGGTGATCCTTCTCAGGATCCTCCGGCCTACCGTTGGTGGACCACTTCTTTGGTAAATGCTCTCCATCTGGGATGGTGTCCCTTTTTACAAAAAAGAAACGGCGTTTCCAATCTTTGTCGTTCTTGGTGACTTTGAGAAGGGGATGCTCAGCACCGGGTTTTCGTTTGAATAAGTAACGATGGGAACCGAAAGTAGTAAGATCATACAGCTCCGCCAGTTCAGACATGCTTAACTCAATACCCTCCTGCTCAATGATTCTCTCCAGGGTATACAAAACCCTCCAAACCATCGGCATGGCTTGGATGTATGATATTCCAGTAAGAGAAAAGAAGGATTGTGTGAACTCTGGAAAAGGATAATTATACCCTATAACAAATGGGGTGGCTGGAAAAGCAACCCATGTATCAGAAACATGGTCGCTAAGAACAGAAGGATCAAAAGGTTTGAAAAAGGCATTCGCCGGAAAGCAATGACGGATTTTATCTATTTGAGCATCGGTAAAACAACACCTCTCGTTCACCGAGTCTTTGATGATCTTCTGACTCTTCAAAGGGTTATCTTTTTTGTGATCCTTGGCCGGGGAACTTCGGAGCAACATTTTTGAAGTGATAACGTTGAAAAAAGAAGAACAGAGTAAGAAGGGAAGAGAGAGGAGAAAGAAATACCTGATTGATCTTCAACTGAGATTATAAAGGGAGTTTCTTTCGAATTTAAATGAATATTGATCCTATCTACATCTCTATTTATAATCATGATTCTGCAGGATAGTCACTTCAATGACATCATCATCGCAACGGCTAGTTCCATATTAACGGCTATAAATCCGTTGGTTTGTTATGGATAAGGCTAAGAAAATATAATTCGTTATATTTACATTTTAACTCCTTATATTTTGGGGGCAATTGTTAGGGGTGGATTTCTAAATGACCCGTGATCCTTAACTGTTATCCTTTTAAGTGATCCTTACTTCTGTGACAGATAGTGATCCTCAGAAGAGCTTCAGGATCAGGATCATGGATCACCTTAAGGATCCTCATACTGACAATTGTTTGTTTATGTTCCGTATTATTTTGCAGGAGTAACAAGCTTGACTTGGTCTTGGCAACGTTCCTATGGAATATTCCCCTGGTATTTCGCACATGCTTGACCGGAAATGGACGTTGTGGAGAACGTGGGAGTATGGCACGAAAGTCGGAAAGTTTGTTATTGTAGTTAACTTCTATTTTAAATAAGGGGTTACGAGCTGGTAGAAAACACTTAGTCATTATTGGCAACAACACACACTCGCAAACACACTCATTCAAGCTCTCGTTCAAACACTTAGTGATTACATACACTTTTTCCACATTTCACTGTAGTGATCCTTGTACCCAGCTCGTTGCCATCCAAAGTTGTAAACATTTATTGATTTATTGTAGCTTGGTGATCGGTAGTTTCCATCACCCGGGGTTTTTTGTGCCGGAGATCAATCCTTGATCAAGGGCTTTTTCCCCGTATAAATCCTTGTGTTGTGTGTGCATTCTACATTGAAGTGATCCTCATTGTTGTTACATATTTCAAGCATCATACCTCACAAAATCAGATTTGGTTGCATTATCCTTGTGTGATTTTTGACCAAAACATTGACCACTTGGACTGTTCATCCTAGCGATCTTCTGTTGTTCCAGATCCTGACTCTCGATCTTTTCGATAAACTGAGATATAGTCAACCCATCATAAACTCCTGTATTTTTCAGAATCATCAAATACGTTCCCCATTCTTTCTGTGGTAATGCATCAGCAAGTTTATCCACCCATTCTTCACGATCTTTGATGATACTTAACATTGACATTGATCGCACAAGATGGCAGTATCTCTCAATCAACTTCTTTGTATCCTCACCTGGTAGACTGCTAAACAAATCAAACTCTTTCTTGAGCAGCGCTTTCTTGCTCTTTATCATGTTCTCACTGCCCTCAAATTTGACTTTAAGAGCATCCCAGATTGACTTTGCAGTTTTGTCATGCTGTAACAGAATAAATATGTCTTCTTTAATAGCTTGTTGCAGCAAACTTATCATCATTTTCTCAGCTTTGTACATAACCCGTTCTTGCTCTGTAAATTCTGATAACTCTTTGAGAACCCCCAATTCTGTACGAGGTAACAAATATTTCTTTAGTATACATTCCCAAGATCTCAGATGATTTGCCTGAACCCAGTTCTCGAACCTATCTTTCCACCCGTAATATTCTTCGATACTCATCAACTTCGGAGGCTTTTGAGTGGTTCCAATCTCATTTTCTGAATTCATGACTTGAGCAATTGATGATGGACCAGTCGGTGTTGCAAACGCGTTGTAAAACTCAGTAATCAGTAATCATGATGACTTAGCACAATTTCCAAAACAATGACAGATGAGCGAAATCAAGTAACTAATGACACTCGAGCGAAATCACAAATGTCCTTTGAAGCGAAATCCCAGATTTATGTCACAAAAATGAAACCCCAAATGTCCTTTGGAGCGAAATCACAATGTAATTAGGAGCGAAACCCTATCTATTCAAATGAGCATAACCTTGATTGTCCCTAAGAGCGAAATCTCTCTGTCACAGGAGCGAAATCAAGCTGATTTGTTGTCCTAGAAGCGAAATCAATATGACACTAAAGCGGAATCACCCTATCTCCTTAAAAGCGATACCTCTTCCGAACCAATTTTAGTCCATTTTAAGTTCGAATTTTGATCTCAAACTTTCCAGGGTTTGTCTATGTCCAATTATCTATGATCTGTGCAATTTTGAACCAATTCTGACCGGTACAACTATCTTAATCAAAACTAGAAGGTGTAGAAGCAAGAAAAATTGATCAATTCCAGCTGATTTCGGAAGAACTCCTCCTCCTGTGCTCTGATACCAATTATAGGATCGTGTTTCGACCTAACCGAGTCGGTTCAGAGGTGTTCTTCTATGTTTCAGGTGCGGAATTAAAAGAAACGTAGTAGAAACAACTGATTCTTCACTTATAACACTGATTGTATTGAATGACAAACAATTACAGATCAGTCCTCACACCGGCAGAGCTTCAGCGTGGAATACAAGGTCGTCCCTCATGATTCCGCTCTAACAACACCTATATATAGTGTGAGAGATTCCGCTTCAAGTGACATGCACTCATGAGCGAAATCACATGTTGATGATTTCGCTCCAAGTGACATGATCACATAAGCGAAACCCCATGGCAATGTCCCTATGAGCGGAATCAGTACATTAAACTCTATACATTTTCTATTTTCTTGTAAAACGTGCCCTAATCTATACAATGCAATGTAAGACTCAATCCAAGACGAAGTCGACAGATGTAGTGCACCAACAGCTAAGTGTTCTCTAATTAGCTCGCTACCCCTTTAAAATAAAAATTATCTACTCTAACTAACATTCAGCAAATAGTGCAAGTCCTCCACGACTCCATAACGTCCACTTCTGGCCAAGCACGTGCGGAATCAACCTAGAATATGCTCTAGGAATATCGCCAAGACCGAGTCCAAGTTGATACTCCTACAAAACAATTTCGAATTTAAAGTAGACAACCGTTAGTACAAGGATCCTTATGATGATCCATTATCCTGATCCTGAAACACTTCTGAGGATCACTAACTCAAACGGAAGTAAGGATCACTAAGCCCAACAGCAATTGAGGATCACTGATCATTTAGAAATCCACCCCTAATAATTGCCCCCAAAATATAAGGAGTAATTATGTAAAATAAGCGAGTTATATTTTGTTCTTATCCACAACGGATCAATCGAATAACTAGCCGTTACATTCGGACTAGCCGTTACGATCATGACGTCACTGAGGTGACTATCCTGCAAAACCATCATTATAAATAGGAGTTAGAGATAGGGATCGTTTCACATTTAAATTCAAAGGAAACTCCCTTTAAATTCACATCTGACGATCAAGCAGGTATTTCTGTTCCTCTTCTTCCTTTACGTTTTCTTTCTCTGCTCCTTCTTTCTTCACCTTCTTCAAATCAAGATGATGCTAAGATCCTCACCAGCTAAGGATCATAAGAAGGACAGTCCTCTCAAGAGCCAGGGGATCATTAAAGATTCGGTGAAAGAAAGATGCTGCTTCACTGACCCACAAATAGACAGGATCCGACATTGCTTTCCGGCGAACACCACTTTCAAACCTTTTGATCCCACCGTTTTAAGTGATTACGTTTCTGAGACTTGGATAGCTTTCCCAGTCACTCCTTTCACAATAGGATACTCGTATCCTTTCCCTGAATTCACCCAATCCTTTTTCTCCCTCACCGGCATCTCCTATATTCAAGCTATGCCAATGATCTGGAGGGTCTTATATACCCTAGAAAGGATCATTGAGCAAGAAGGAATTGACATAGGAATGTCGGAGTTGGCCGAGATGTATGACCTCACCACATTTGGATCCCACCGATATCTATTCAAGCGTAAACCTGGTGAAGATCATCCCGTCTTTAAAGCCACTAAGAATGATACCAACTGGAAACGGCGATTCTTCTTTGTCAGAAGGAATTCTATCCCGGATGGAAAGGATCTGCCAAAGAAATGGAGCACCCATGGTAGGATAGAGGATCCTTAGAAGGATCACTGAGTAAGCTCATTTCTGATGATGGCTACTAATATGCTTCTGTTTCTTTTGTACAGCTATCACAATCTCACATATCGTACCTTCACCTGCCACAAAGGAAAGGCTTGCTACTTTTCGGAAGCTTGATCCTGAAATAAGATCATTCAAAACAAATACCCAAGATTCTCAAGAGGTATCCTCAGGTTCTGTCACAATGTCAAGTAAGTATCATGTTCTTTATATATTCAAATGTTCAAATAAATAGTTAAATAGAAATAGGATAAGGATACTTATCTGTTTTGAATGTGTAGGCGCTGGAAAATCATCAAGATCTGCCTCCAAATTCAGTGTCACCGAGCTTGACACCGTCCGATCCTCCAAGAAAAAATATGCTGCTAGCCCCTCTGTCACAGTCCCCAAGGCAACCGCTTTGAAGGGAAGAGGTGGAAAGAAAAGGAAGACTTCTGAAGCTGACAACCTACAAGGCCTGCCTCTGATCCGCCATCAATTCCTCGAGTACTTCAATGATGTAAGGATCACTGACTCAGCTTAGTTATCCTATCCACTTGAGGATCACCGGACTCCAATTTTTGCATTGTCTTCTTTGTAGAAATTTGCTGAGATCGAGGACTATGTTGGGAACGTTGAAGAGCTTGAGGAGAAGTATTCTGACCTCCAAAAGGTGGTTGTGCTCAAGGATCACAAGATCGCTTCTCTTGAAAAGGACCTCAATGATGCCAAAGCTCAAACAGCTGCAATCCTCATCAACGTTGACTATGAGAAGCACGAGATCACAGAGGATGCCAAGGTCTTCGCTGCCATTGCCATGTACAAGACCAAGCTACAAATGGCACAAGAAGCTCAGGGTCCTGCCTTCGATATGAGCAGCTGGGATGTGGAAGGCTGGAAGGCCAGGCTGGCTGAGTTGGACGATGATGAAGAGGCTGATGAGGTTCTGGCACTTGAGGCTGGTGGCAGTGGCAAGGATCAGGTGAAGGATACTGGAGCTGGAGGGGATGATGATGCAGCGAAGGTATAGGCTGCATGAGTGGGCGATGAAGGACATTTCTAGACGTAGCCGGAGCCCACTTTTTTAGTTTGATTATGGTTTTTATTTTGATGGTGTTTTGATGAACAATGGTTGGTCTGTACTTAAACAATAGTAATTAGGGTTGAGGATCATGGATGATCCTTTGAACAATAGGTAGGATAATGGGTGGTGGATGGATCCTCTGTTTGGGGGATGAAGCCACTCGTTATCCTTCTGTCTTTAATTTCCTGCACTTATCAGACCTATGAACAATGGACACCCTTTGCCAACCCATGTGGACGGGCCACGTTTTGCTGGTAGAAACGTGGGTTGGCAATTTTGACAACCTTAAAAGGGTTTAATCTTTTGTGAATAAAATAACTTTAACTTTTTGGCTATCTCCTGTGTTGTTATCCTTATTGGTATTTTATTTTTCAACTTGTTGTGATGTTCATGTTGTTTAGACTTATCAAGTAAAGAAAAAATTTAAGAAATATCCCTTAAAAGTTAAGGATATGATCAAGGATCACATATCCCATAATCAATAAGTTCTGAAAAGTAACATAGTTTAAGGATCATAAATTCAGTTGTCAAAGGATAAGGGTCAATTAGATAAATAATGAGTGAAATCAAAATAGTTAATGATCATACCTGAGAATCCAAGTTAGGATCCTAACCTTTAACACTTATGATCAGGATAACCAAATTACAAACCTTAGTTGAAAGTAAGGATCAAGGATCCTTGGTCATTTATCTTCACAAACCTGAAATAAGATACAACTTGGGACTAAGCCAATATAAGATAAGAGTTAGTAACTGGGGACAAGCCCAATATACTGGGGACAAGCCCAATATACTGGGGACAAGCCCAAAGGATAACTGGGGACAAGCCAAGCCCAAAGGATAACTGGGGACAAGCCCAAAGGATCGTGTGTAAACTGGAGTAAGGCCCATACTGGCGACTATCCAAACTTAGTGACATGAAAATGCCAAAACCTTAGCTAACGTGAAAACGTTAGAAACCTTAGGAACGGATGTATGGTACGTCTACCATTATACGTAGGATCCTGAATATAGCCAATACAATGAAATTGTCAGCCCCTAAAGCGAGTACTGGTCCCATTGCCATGAACTATACCAGGATCATCGTGCGCTACTGGCGAAACTGGGGACAGGCCCAAACTGGGGACTAGCCCAAATAACTGGGGTCAAGCCCAAATAACTGGATACTTCTGTGGATACTCATTCCTTAGTTAAGGATACCTAAACCTTCAAAACTCAGAATTATGTAAAAGGAGGATGCAGGATCCTTATCCTTATATAAGAGAATAAAAGAATGAAATAGTTTGAGATTAAAATGTTACCAGAAAGAGGATCATCTGTCTGTAAGGATCCTTCAAGGATACTTGTCAAATGAGGATCACGGATCCTAGTCACATAAAATATTTCTTCAAATGGACAGCATTCCAAGCACTTGGTAGCAAATCACCTTCCATTGTTAGCAATCGATATGCCCCCTTTCCTGCTTCAGCTTCAATCAAATAGGGGCCTTCCCACTTTGGTGCTAGCTTTCCATCAGCAGGATTGATGGTATTTTGAAATGCTTTCCTTAATACCATATCACCCACTTGGAATTTCCTGATCCTGACATTTTTGTTGTAAGCTCCAGCTATCCTTTGTTGATAAATGGTCATCCTTATCCTTGCCAAATCCCTGATTTCCTCTATAGTATCCAAGTCTTGAACCAAGTTTTTAGAATTTTCTTCAGGATCACGAATGCTTGTTCTTGCAGTTGGAATCACCATCTCTGTAGGGATCACTGATTCTGCCCCAAATACCAAGGAAAATGGAGTTTGACCAATAGCATTCTTGGGAGTTGTTCTATCAGCCCAAAGCACATAAGGTAGTTCTTCTGCCCATTTTCCTTTCTTGGATCCAAGCTTCTTCTTCAAATTGTTGATGATGATCTTGTTGGATGATTCTGCCTGACCATTAGCTTGTGGGTGGACTGGTGTGTTGATGTTATCATCTTAATCCCCCAACTGTCACAAAAGTTAGTGGTTCTATTCCCAATAAATTGGGATCCATTATCACAAATAATCTCAGAAGGGATACCAAATCTAGTAATAATGTTTCTTTTAATAAAGGATATAACTTCCTTTTCTCTGACTTGAGCAAAGGCTTCAGCCTCTATCCACTTAGAGAAGTAATCAGTCATAGCAAGCATGAATACTTTTCCACCAGGTGCCTTAGGAAGCTTTTCAACTATATCCATTCCCCATCTCATGAATGGCCAAGAAGAGGATATAGGATGCAAGAGCTCTGCTGGTTGGTGAAGGATATTACTATACCTCTGACAAGGATCACACTTCTTGGCATACTCCACAACATCCTTCTTCATAGTGGGCCAATAGTATCCTGTCCTCAAGATCCTTGAGAATAACGCCCTGGCCCTAGTGTGGTTTCCACAATCTCCTTCATGGAAATCCTTTAGGACTTCTTGGATTTCAGGATCCTCAATGCATCTCAGATATGGTCCTACAAGAGATCGTTTATACAACATATTATTTAATATTGTAAATTGAGATACCTTAATTTTGAAAGCCCTTGGGTTTTCTCCTGTAGGAATCTCTCCATGTTGTATATATCTCATGATTGGGAGAATCCATGATCCTGAATGAGATTGAGTATCATCACTAGGGATGATTGCAGAATCTTCTCCTATCTCCATAGCTACATGATCCTCGACAGCAGGGGTCAGGATATGGATAATAGGGATCCTTATATCCTCCGGGATCTTCAAGGATGATCCTAGATTGGCTAATGCATCAGCCTCTGCATTCTCTTCCCTTGGTACCCGTGTCAATCTAAAGGATACAAAAGAGAGTGCCAACTCTTTGACTATCTCCAAATATTTGATTAGCTTTTCACCTTTAACAGCATAGGATCCATTAAAATGATTAGTGATCAATAATGAATCTACATGTACCTAAAGATACCTGATCCTCATATGCTTTGCAATTTGCAAACCAGCTATTAAGGCTTCATACTCAGCCTCATTGTTGGTAGTTTGAAATTCACAAGCTATGGAGTGGGGTATTATGTCCCCCTGTGGCGATTTTAGTAGTATTCCAAGCCCTGTTCCCTTTACATTAGAGGCTCCATCAGTGAAGAGTATCCAAGGATCCTTAGTTTCTTCAAGCTGTTGGACTTCTAACTCAGCTTCGTTTTGCAAATCACTACTAAAATCTGCCACAAAGTCAGCTAAGGCTTGGGATTTGATGGCAGTCCTTGGTTCATATCGTATATCGTATGCACTAAGCTTCACTGCCCATTTAGCCATCCTTCCTGACATTTCAGGTTTCCTGAGAACATTCTTAATTGGGAAATTAGTTCTAACAATAATGGCATGAGTCTCAAAATAATGTCTTAATTTAGTAGATGCCATAATTAATGCAAGGATAAGTTTTTCTAAATGTGAATACCTGGATTCAGCATCAAGTAAGCTCTTACTTACATAATAAACAGGATGTTGTATACCTTGGTGATCCTTAACAAGGACCGCACTTACTGCTTTTGAGGATACCGCCAAATATAAGGATAACACATCTCCCTTTTCTGGTTTCATCAAGGCTGGGGCTGAGGATAGGTAATCCTTAAGAGATTTAAGGGCACTTTCATGCTTCTCAGTCCATTCAAATTTCTTGTTCTTCCTTAGGATGTCATAGAACTCCTTGCACTTTTCTGAGGAATTGGATATGAATCTATTCAAGGCTGTGATCCTGCCTGTTAGTCTTTGCACATCCTTAGCATTGGCAGGAGATTTGATATTCACAATAGCCTTAATTTGGTCTGGACTTGCTTCAATGCCCCTCTTTGTTACCATATATCCTAAGAATTTACCTGCCTTCACACCAAAATGACACTTGGAAGGATTAAGTTTCATATTATATTTATCAAGGATATTGAATGCTTCCTCCAAGTCTTTAAGGTGATCCTCAGCCTTCTTGGACTTAACCACCATGTCATCAATATAGACTTCCATAGTGTGTCCAATTTGTTCCTTGAACATCATATTGACTAGCCTTTGATAAGTAGCACCTGCATTTCTTAATCCAAATGGCATAGCAATATAACAGTATATACCAGTTGGGGTCATAAAGGTTGTATCCTCTTGATCAGATGGTTCCATCTGAATTTGTTGAAATCCAGATGAAGCATCCATAAAAGTCAACAACTCATGACCCGCGGTAGCATCCACCATGGAGTCAATGTGGGGTAATCGGAAAGGATCCTAGGGACATGCCTTGTTTAAATCAGTAAAATCGACACATACCCTCCACTTTCCATTTTTCTTTTGAACAACAACCACATTGGCTAACCATCTTGGATACTTAACCTCTCTTATCATACCTGCCCGAAGTAGTTTATCTACCTCTTCCTGGATAATAGCATTCCTTTTAGGTGTAAACTTCCTCCTCTTTTGATGAATTGGCTTGAATGACCTGTCAATGCCAAGTTTATGAGTAAGTATATCTTTAGATATACCTGTCATATCCTCATGTTTCCAGGCAAAGGTGGTTTTCCTTCTTTTGAGGAAGGATACTAGCTCCTGTTCAATATCGCTAAGGTTCCCTGATCCTATGAAGATCTTGGATTCAGGATCATCAGGATCCATGAGGATTTCTTTCAAATCCTGTTCTCTTGCCTCCAAGACATCTCTTGAAGGATATTTTAATTGCTATTGCTCCCTTGGTCTTGAGGCCGGTTTCATTGATAAGGTATAGCAATTTTTAGCCTCCTGTTGATCACTCTCAATTTTCACCACTCCCCAAGGATTTGGTAGCTTTACGCATTGATGATAGGTGGATGGGACTGCCTTCATATCGTGTATCCATGGCCTGCCAAGGATAACATTACAACATGATAAGCAATCAATAACACAAAACTTCTGATAAGAATGCAATCCTTCAATATAGATTGGGAGTTTGATGTCCCCCAATGTATTCTTGGTTTCTCCACTAAATCCCACAAGTACTGAGGATCTTGGGAAAATATCAGACTCTGGAATATTCATCTTCTTGAGGACATCAAGCTGAATGATGTTCACAGAACTTCCTCCATCTATAAGGATCCTGCGAACAAAATGGTTAGAAATAAACAATGTAATTACAAGACCATCATGATGAGGATCCTGGATATCAACACGATCATCCTCATCAAAGGTTATGACTTTATCCCGGGTGACAACGGAGGTCCGGACGGGTCTGTCTCCATTATCCATCTTGGTTTCCTTAGCGTGTCTTTTTGCTGCTGAAAAGGATGTACCACAGATGTCTGATCCACCGGATATGAAATTTATGACTTGTGCATCTGCTGGAGGAGCAGGAGCCCTTTCCGGGATCCTTTCAGGATCCTGGATCCTTGATTTCTTTCGTCCCAAGAGTTCCTTCAAATGCCCCTTGCTCAACAAGTAACCAATTTCCTTTCTAAGTGCAATACACTTATCAGTGAGATGCCCAAAATCCTCATGATATGCACACCACTTGGACTTATCTTTTATAGCAGCTGGTTTATCACTTTTCCTTGGCCACCTAGCTTTCTCACCTAGATTCTGAATTGCAAGGATTAGTTCATTGTTATCAACAGAAAAACAGTATTCAGAAATAGGAGGATAATCCTCATCATCCTCTTCTTGTTCCACTGCATGCACATTCTGGTTATCAGATCTGTTGCAGAATTTGGATTTGTTGTTTCTGAAGTAGGATCCTTGTTTATCCTGTTTTGAGGATCCTGTCAATCTCTCCTGGATCCTTTTGTCGTCCTCTAGACGGATAAACCTAAGGGCCCTAGTTCTTACTTCATCAAGATTTCTGCAAGGTGTCATAACAAGATCATCATAGAATAATGAATCCCTAAGCAATCCCATTTTAAAAGCTTCTACAACCGTAGCAATATCCAAATTAGGAATATCTAAGGATTCTTTACTGAACTTAGTGATATAATCTCTAAGTGATTCATTTTGACCTTGTGTTACCCTATATAGATCACTAGTTAATCGTTCAAAATTTCTACTACAAGAGAATTGACTATTGAACAAGTTAACTAAATTAGCAAATGAAGTAATAGAATAAGGGGGAAGACTTAGCAGCCATTTAAGAGCGGATCCTGTAAGTGTGGACCCAAATCCCTTGCATAGACATGCTTCTTTCAACCTTTCAGGAATTGGATTGATCTCCATCCTCTCCCTGTACTGAGCTACATGCTCTTCTGGATCCGTTGAACCATCATACAGCTTCATAGATGGTAACTGGAACCTTTTAGGTATCTCAGCATCACATAAAGGTGGTGCAAAACGAGATATCCTATGGCTACCATCTGCAATTTCAGGAATGGGTTTAACCACTCCTGGTACACTGGATATCATATCCTTAAGCTTCTGTAGCTTCCTAGCCATGGCCTGATTGATACTTGTATCCTGCATAAAGCCATGGTTAGTGTTATATGAATTATTAAAAGTGTTACCTCCCGGAGGATTCATGTTAGGAATTGCAGGTGTGAATCCATATTGACGAGACTCTGGCATGATTGAAGGACCAGATGAAGCAATGGTCTGCATTGGTATGAAGTCTCCTAGATGAACGTCCGAGTTCTGAGGCTGCATACTTCTCGAAAATCCTTGATTCTGTAGGACATTGGATCCTTGGAGTTGAGATGATCCTTGAACCTGTAAGGATCCTGGAACCAGAGAGGATCCTGGGACAAGGGAGGATCCTTGGACCGGGAAGGATCCTTGGACCGGGAAGGATCCTTGGACCGGGGAGGATCCTTGGATCTGGGAGGATCCTTGGACCTGGGAGGATCCTTGGATCTGGGAGGATACTTGGACCTGGGAGGATCCTTGGACCTGGGAGGATCCTTGGACCTGGGAGGATCCTTGTACTGCATGCATTCCCAAATATCCTTCTGACGTGAAGTATCCCTGATGCTGAGAGGAGGATCCTGATTGTTGAGAAGAGGACCCCTGAGGCTGGAAGTAAGAGCCAAATGCCTGACTCATTGTTGTTGTTCCATAACGCCTTCCTGGTAATTCACCCAAGTATTGCACGTCCGGAACTGCTGAGTGTTGGGCGGTTAAGACCGGAGTGTCGAAGTTTAGCGATCTTGGCATTAGAGGGGAGTGATCCTCCACTGATTTCTTCTGTTTCTTGATCTCATCGATCTCCCGGAGGATCCTTTCGTTGGTTTTGTCCTGCTCTTGTGCATGATTCCTCATCTGCAAAATCAGAGCATAAAGATCATTAGTAGTAGGATTAGTTGAAACAGAAGAAGTAGGTGGTTTTTGGAAAATGGGGGTTTGTTTCTTCGCAGCATTCTCAGCATTCTTCTGGGATCCAGAAAGTGGTGGAGGCAAAGGAGGAACGCCTTGTGAAGAACTGAATGACGGCATCAAGTTTGAGGTGTTCTTCGCTGAGGAAGCCATCTGCTTGGTTGTAATGAGCCGAAATGACCACGAAAATACGAATCTTTCTAGAAATGAAGCACCAATTGCCCCACGGTGGGCGCCAAACTGTTTTGGTCAAAAATCAAGCAAAGATAATATAACCAAACTTTCTGTTGTGAGGTATGATGCTTGAATTGATGAATAACAATAAGGATCACTCTGAAATGTAATGAACAAGTGACACGAAGATTTATACGAGGAAAAAGCCCTTGATTAATGAATGATCTCCGGCATAAAAAACCTCGGGTGATGGAAACTACCGATCACCAACTAAAATTAAACAATGAATGTGTTACAACTTCGGATGATAGCGAGCTAAGTACAAGGATCACTATAGTGTATTGTGTAAACAAAAGTGTGTAATCGCCAAGTGAGTTAACGAGAGCTAATGAGAGCAGTTGTAAGAGTATGTGTGTGACCAAAAATAGCTAAGTGTTCTCTAATTAGCTCGCTACCCCTTTAAAAATAGAAATTATCTACTCTAACTAACATTCCGCAAATAGTGCAAGTCCTCCACGACTCCATAACGTCCACTTCTGGCCAAGCACGTGCGGAATCAACCTAGAATATGCTCCAGGAATATCGCCAAGACCGAGTCCAAGTTGATACTCCTACAAAACAATTTCGAATTCAAAGTAGACAACCGTTAGTACAATTATCCTTATGATGATCCATGATCCTGATCCTGAAACACTTCTGAGGATCACTAACTCAAACGGAAGTAAGGATCACTAAGCCCAACAGCAATTGAGGATCACTGATCATTTAGAAATCCACCCCTAACAATAGGGTTTTGAGATGTTTCAACATACAAATGCTACCAGGGAGATGTTTAACTTTTGTACGAGTTAAATCTAGCTCTTCTAAACATTCCAGTTGGCCAAGGTCTTCTGGCAATTCCTCTATGCCAGTGTTTCCATGGTTAAGAGTTGTCAAATGTTGTAAACTACAAATGCTTCCTGGAACACTATTGAGACCATAACATTGAAAGAGATTTAGAGAGACAAGCTTATGAAGATTTCCAATTGATGAGGGTACTTCTTCTATATCTTCATTACATGAAAGATCCAGCTCTACCAGACTATTGATGGAGTGCCCTGTGGTTATATAATTCGGGAATTCCTTCATATATAAATCACATAGATGAAGAAACTCAAGTGATTCCAACTGCACGATAAAACATATCGACTTCAAACTCTCGCATCTATTTAGGTTTAAATAGACTAGGCTTCTTTGACATCCACCATGCACGTCAAGTGCTACCAATTTAAAACAACATTCAAGATGTAACCTCTCAAGATTGGGTGTTAGCCCAAGGTCAAGGCTCCTTAACTTTGAATTACTCAAATTAAGGAATTTGAGGTTCTTCATAACCTATTACAAAATATAAAGAGAACAAAAAAAGTAAAAAAAATATGTTGGTACGATGACTAGCCAATAGATATACATATATCATTATAACAAATAATACAAAACAATTGATCAACCATATTACCTTTTCACCTTCCCAAAGTTGTTCAATTTTGCTCCAAGGCATTTCAAGTGCAACAAGATTATTTGCTTCAAATGTTTTGGGTAAACACCGATGAGGGTATTCCTTCCAAGATAGGTACCGTAACGTGTTTGGAAAATACCTGCGAGCTTTGACATGTTTCCAAGACGTTTCAAAAAAATTCCACAAGTGGTCCACAAGGTCGTGATAAATATATTCATGGTTCACGATAAGACATTTAAGTTTCTTCATATTTTCAAGACCTTCCAAAAAATTACCATGAGTTATACATCTTGTTAATTCACTACCCTGCAACTCAAGAACAACGATCGTAAAAGTTGTGTTAAACCCGATGAAAAATTGAGAGTTTCATCTCCACCTTACTAATAAAATGGATTCTTACCGAGTTACAAGACAAGACAAGACATGTTTGATTTCCTTTTGAATCCATAATCGGGTATGTTTATTGGGCTCATTCGGATGATCACGGCATACGATATTCTTGCCCATTTCTACTAGATGGCCATGCATGTCTATGATTACATAACTGCGTCTTTTTGAAGTTACAATTAGAGACATTTGCTCAAGAACTCTTAAACCATATTTAGCATGAAATCCGCAACTTTCAAGCATCCTTATTGCATCTTCTTTGTTCCAACCTCTAAGAAAACATGCCACATCTAGGAATATATCCTTGTGATGATCATCTAGGCTTTCATAACCTAGTTCCAGTTTTCTGAGAATTTCCTTCAAATGAATTGTTTTGAGTCTTGCTAGTGTATATGCCCATTCGCTAGTATCTTTACCATAGAGTTTTGAACCCAAAACTTTGATTGTTAAGGGAAGACCACCAGCGTAACTTACAACTTCATGTGAATACTTTTCATACCCTTGAGTCAGAATGTCTTTGCCAAATGCATGTCTACTGAAAAGGAGAATTGCTTCCTCTTCGAGTAAAAGATTGGCATCTCGTATCCATTTCACTTTATGTTCTTCGAGCACCTGCCCATCTCTAGTTGTAATAATAAGTCTACTTCCTGCCTTGAACCAAGTAGTATCACCAGCTAACATCTCAAGCTGGTTTATAGCATCCACATCATCGAGAACAACAAGAACTTTTTTACCACTCAAGTTCTTACTCATTAAGTTTCTACCTTCATGAACTCCACGTACATTCATGGGTCCATTTAATACATCTGTCAATACTTGTTCTTGCAACTTCTCCAACCCGCCAATCTGAGAGGCTTTTTCCCTTACATTCCCAACAAAGCTTTTACCTTCGAAATTAAAAGATATTTTATTAAAAATAGCCCAAGCCAATGTTGTTTTCCCAGCACCTCCGTCGCCCTTGATGCCTATCATGCGGACATCATTTGTACCAAGCTCTAAATACGAATTGAGATCTTGCATCCTTTGTTCCATGCCTATTAAGTCTTTATCGACGTCAATATCAATGGGACGTAACTCAAATGAAACCTTCTCAACAATTAATTTTATGACTTTAGCTTCATGCCTGTAGATCATAGAAGACGATTCAATTAGCTTGTGCAAAAACCCGCATCAATAATCAATTTTCAAGTCTTAAACACAAACTGTAAAACAAGTGTAATTCCTTCAAAGTGATAACTTTTTTTATATGACATCAACTCATTTTCACTCAAACTTACTCTGACCCTACATCCAACCAGACCCGGTCAGTCTGTTTAGTTTAATTTGCGAGGCATAATATACATTGTAAAACAAGTGTTACATTAGAACATGAGATCCCATAGTAGAGATATAAGGAAGGTAATTACCCGTTAGCGGTCTTCTTCACATCCCAACCAGACAAATTGGCTGCCGCTTTAAGAGCCTCTCTCCATTTCCCAACCTCTGATTCATCCTTATTCTTATGTACGGCAATTGCTTCTCCAACTGATCCAGTTTATTTTCAGACTTCAGAGGGTTCCACATCGTAAAACACAGGGAAAGCCGTCTGCTCGTTCGTGTTATGACACTCCATGATCTTCAGTAGTGTCACACCCCCAAAATTCCACCTGCGGAGTATCACCGCTTGGAGGCGTGACTGACCAGGATCCAGCCACCAATCATATTGAATCAAGCAAGCAAGTAATTATAAAAGTTCAGCCAATACAATTAATGTCCATCCAAAACCTAATTCAAGTTGCAAGCGGAAGCATAACGTTTAAAAACCAAAACATAAGTTTAATTGTTTCAAAGTTTAACATGGCACACAGCTGTCCATGTCCCACAACGACTCTCTTCCATGCAAGCTCCAGCTAAGTACCTATTGACCTGCAAAGCATGTAGTAACGAGTCAACAACAAGTTGAGTGAGTTCACGGTTGGGTGTTCATTTTTAAGTTGTTCCAAAAATAGTTTCTTTTAGCTGGCATCCTGCCATGGGGGTTACCCCATAGTTGAAAACGTGATTTGTTTACCCATTTACTCTGGCAATACAGCCGTGGGGGCTACCCCATGTTAGTTATCTGGCATTTCGGCCGTGGGGGCTACCCCATGTATATACTAGACTCGTTACCATATCGATTGCTGACTGTAGTCATGTTTATGTGCCCTGAACTGTCAATGTCTATCATCATTGACGTGCCCAGATCCATTAGTTCACGCCCGTCCTCTGCGGCACGGTGTGAGGCTTGTCAGACCTAAATAGCGCTATCTAACTAATGACCCGCTCGCCATTGGCCCGGCGATTAAGTCGATATAAAAAGGAGGGACTTCGTGATAGAGTTGTGGTCTAGTACGAGTTATCTGTCCATGAGGACGAGGAATTATATTCCTGAACCAATACTGTCCTACCCAAGAAAGGACGAGGAATCCATGTTCTTTAACCCCATTCCCAACCCCTGGGAATCCCATGCCTTGTAGAGGGTGTGAACTCACCTTGGTTTGCTCGGCAGATACACAGAAAGGTCAATCAAGCTATATTGTGGTCAACCACGTCCTAATATAGTTGTACCACACAAGTCAGGCTCGTATTCAAATAGTGCACGTATGTTCTACACGTATTGTACACAAGTAACGATCATGGCATATACATCTAGCATGGCAGTTTAACAACAGTGCTTAGTTCAACGGTAGAAGTCATGTAGCAAATAAAGCCCAACAGTACCGCCAGAACACCTAGGCCCGTAATATTGTGCAAGTCCAAAACAGTGAGTCTGTGTACGTGGTCTCGAGTCGGGACTAGAGATCTCGAGTCGAGACTGGGGCGGTCTCGAGTTATAGCTATGAGTTTTCGAGTCGCAATCGTGGAGGTCTCGAGTCATGCACGTGCTAGTCGAGACTAAACGGTCTCGAGTCACAACCGGGCTCGCAACCATGGTCTCGAGTTATGTTGCTTGTGTGCCGGTGTGGTCTCGAGTTGTCATCTATCTAGTCTCGAGTCGAGACCAAGGGTCTCGACTGGCACACCTGCTAATAGCCGGCATTTGTACTAGCCAATAGGATTTTGATTTCATGCAACAGTGTGTACTATCCATACAAACATGTTTTCTTGTCTAACAATTAACCAAAATGGATCAAACATAGCAACTTTCAAATGTTCATATCACATTCAACAAGTTCTTCATATGTTTGTATCATTTTTGTCACGTATTCATCCTGTTCTTCATTAGGGTTTTCATCTTGCATACTTGATTAATCAAACTAAGCATAAACCACAATAGTTATACAACCTAGTCATCCTTATTGATTCCTATATCCAACATATCCAATCAACACATGCATCCATAGGGTTTATCATCAACATTCAATCATTTTTATGTTATCTAATACACATCCTTCATAACAAACATGAACATGTGCACTCCAAATCAAACAAACACCTTTATCATACACCAACAATAGTCATAATGCATTCATCATGGATAACGACAATCTTAATATCGACATTTCAAGAAAGATGTATAAAACTTGACAAGCAAATGCATATTATCATACAATCTCATCACACACCATCAACCGAAATAAAAGCACTTAGCATGAATCACTAACCGGTTGTGAAAAGGTACCGAGATAGTAAAGAAAACGAATAAAATGGAGTGTCCGAGTGATGGTGATGAGCTTGATCGAGTCTCCTTGTTATTGCCGATTGATCCAAGAGAATGTGGGAAGAAGGATGTTGAGACTTAGGGTTTTAGTGAGAGAGAGAGGGAGAGTGTGGAGGGGAGTGTGTGAGAGTGAGTGTGGGTTTGGGGTTCTTATACCTGGTTTCGGGTTCCAAGAGGTGCATGGCCCAACCGGCCCAACGGTTACTGTTTACTCGAGACCGAGTGGTCTCGAGTCGGGTCCTTGTGTCTCGGGTCACACACAAATATACGCATACATATAAGCACAACACGTAATCACATAATATTCACTTATAACATTCATTAAACCGACAAGTCAATTAGTCACATAACGTTCAATCATGTTACATCAAGATACGATGACGGGTTCTAAATTTTGAGTTGTCACATCATCCCCAAGTTGAAAGAAATTTTGTCCTGAATTTTGGTAAGCACTCACTGAGGGAGCTAGTTAAGTTGTATGGTTTTCCCGGTTTTCCTGGGGTGTGACATCCTCCCCCCGTTGATCTGGAATTTCATCCCGAAATTCCGTAGCTTCAGCCTCAGTAGTGGTTGTATTGTTTGCGAACAGTTGGGGATACTTTTGTTTCATCCGATCTTCGCGTTCCCAGGTGAACTCTGGGCCGCGACGTGAGTTCCAACGAACCCGAACGAGAGGTATTCTAGTGCTCTTGAGGACCTTAACATCCCGGTCCATGATTTCAACTGGTTCCTCGATGAATCGTAGCTGCTCATCGATAGTGAGTTCCTTCAGAGGAACTATGGGGGTCTCATCTGACAGGCACTTCTTCAGATTCGACACGTGGAAAACGTTGTGAACTGCACTGAGTTCTGCTGGTAGGTTCAGTTTGTAGGCCACCTTGCCTATTTTCTCGATGATTTCAAAAGGTCCAACGTATCGTGGGTTAAGTTTGCCTCGTTTACCAAAACGAACCACACTCTTCCTGGGTGAAACTTTGAGTAGTACCCGCTCCCCAACCTGGAGCTCTAGTGGTTTCCTGCCCTTATCGGCGTAGACTTTCTGATGATCACGAGCTGCCGCCATGCGTTGTCGTATTTGAGCAATTCGTTCGGTTGTGTCTACCACATGTTCTGGACCAGTGATCTGACTATCCCCCACTTCTGCCCAACAAAGAGGTGACCGGCATTTACGCCCGTACAATGCCTCAAACGGAGCAGCTTTAATGCTGGTGTGGTAGCTATTATTGTACGAGAATTCCACAAGTGGCAGATGCTTTTCCCAGCTGTTGCCAAAGTCGATAACACATGCACGAAGCATGTCTTCTAAGGTTTGAATAGTACGCTCAGTCTGTCCGTCCGTCTGAGGGTGATATGCTGTGCTCATGTCTAAACGTGAGCCAAAGGATTTGTGCATCGCTTGCCACAGCTCTGAGGTAAAACGCGCATCTCGATCCGAGATAATAGAGGTGGGCACCCCGTGCCTCGAGACAACTTCCTTGAGGTATACTTCTGCTAGAGTGGAGAATTTATCCGTTTCCTTGATAGCCAAGAAGTGAGCAGACTTTGTGAGTTGATCCACGATCACCCAAATTGTGTCGTTACCACGTTATGATCTAGGCAGGCCTGTGACAAAATCCATGGAAATTTGCTCCCATTTCCTTTGTGGTATCTCTGGTTGCTGGAGTAGACCTGAGGGTTTCTGGTATTCAGTCTTGACTCTCGCACAAGTCAAACACTTGCTGACGTAAGTTGCTATGTGGGCCTTCATGCTAGGCCACCAATACGTAGTTTTGATATCGTGGTACATCTTATCCGAACCAGGATGTACCGAGTAGCGAGACTTGTGTGCCTCATCCATCACAAGCTCTCGTAGGTTGCCAAAGAGTGGGACCCAAATGCGTCCCGTTATGTAATAAGCACCGTCTTCCTTCTGTTCTAAGCGTTGCCTTGAGCCGCGTAGGGCTTCAGCCCTGACGTTTTCTGGTTTCAATGCTTCTATCTGAGCAGCTCGTATCTGGGAAGGAAGACTAGAATGTATCGTAAGTTGCAAAGCTCGCACGCTCTTAGGCGCGGTGTCCTTTCGACTGAGGGCATCAGCCACAACATTGGCCTTGCCCGGGTGGTACCTAATCGAGCATTCGTAGTCATTCAGTAGTTCGACCCATCGTCGTTGTCGCATATTCAGCTCCTTCTGTTTGAAGATGTGCTCGAGGCTCCTGTGGTCGGTGTAAATGGCGCACTTGGTACCGTACAGGTAATGTCGCCATATCTTAAGTGCAAAAACAACAGCTCCCAGCTCTAAATCATGTGTAGTGTAGTTCCTTTCATGAACTTTGAGTTGGCGTGAGGCGTAGGCTATAACTTTATCTCGTTGCATCAATACACAACCAAGACCCTGAATTGATGCGTCACAGTAGACCACGAAGTCGTCTGTGCCCTCTGGCAAGGAAAGGATAGGTGCGCTGCAAAGTCTATCCTTTAAATGCTGAAATGCTAATTCCTGTGTATTTTCCCATCGATAAGCAACGCCTTTCTGCGTTAGTGAGGTGAGAGGCTGTGCGATCTTAGAAAAATCCTTAATGAACCTCCTGTAGTAACCTGCCAAACCCAAGAATTGGCGAATTTCCTTTGGTGTACGAGGTGCAGGCCAGTTCTTAATCGAGTCCACCTTGGATGGATCAACATGAATTCCATCCTTGTTTACCACGTGGCCTAGGAAATGGACCTCACGAAGCCAGAAGTCGCATTTTGAGAATTTCACGTAAAGTTGTTCCGTCCGAAGGAGTTCCAAAATAAGTCGTAGATGCTGCTCGTGTTCCTCCTGACTCTTAGAATAGATCAGGATGTCGTCGATGAAGACTATAACGAACTTGTCCAGGTAAGGCTTGCACACTCGATTCATCAAGTCCATGAAAACCGCAGGTGCGTTTGTCAGCCCAAAAGGCATGAACAAAAACTCATAGTGCCCATAGCGAGTCCTAAAGGCTGTTTTAGAGACATCCCCTTCTCGGACTCTCAGCTGGTGATATCCCGATCTCAAATCAATCTTTGAGTAGTAGCTCGACCCCTGCAGCTGGTCAAACAAGTCGTCAATACGTGGTAGAGGATAACGGTTCTTCACTGTTACCTTGTTGAGTTCGCGATAGTCGATACACATTCTAAAGGTACCGTCTTTCTTCTTCACAAATAGTACTGGAGCTCCCCAGGGCGATGAGCTAGGACGGATAAAACTCTTATCCAAGAGTTCTTGTAGTTGCGTAGAGAGTTCCTCCAACTCTGATGGAGCTAATCGATAAGGTGCACGAGCTATAGGCGCAGCTCCAGGAGCTAGTTCAATCTGAAACTCGACTTGGCGATGAGGCGGAGGGCCAGGTAATTCCTCAGGAAATACCTCAGGATAGTCGCGTAAGATCGGAAAATCTTCTATCTTCTTCTCTTTCTCCGAGGTGTCAGTAACGAGAGCCAAAATGGCAGTGTGGCCCTTTCGCAAGCACTTCTGGGCCTTAAGGAAAGAGATGACATTCTCAACAGTACCCTTCTTGTCGCCATGAATCATGAGAGGTTCATCACCGGAACTAGGAATACGGACAATCTTCTCGTTGAAAGGATCTCTGCTCGGTGTTGGGATAACCAATCCATCCCAATGACAACGTCGAAACTACCCAAGATGATAGGAATAAGGTCGATAGAGAAGGTCTGGTTAGCAAGAATAAGCTTACAACCCTTGACTACATGTGCGGCCTCTAAACTCTTACCATTTGCTAGCTCTACAGTGCGCTTGTTGCTCAAGGGAGTTGGAATACGCTTAAGCATTTGACTAACTTCTAGTGACACGTAGCTAGTATCGGCACCCGAATCAAATAAAACTGTAACATAAAAGTCGTCGAGAAGGAACTTACCCGTCACAACATTGGGGTCATTCCTTGCTTCACCTTGGCCAATCACGAACACCCGCCCCCTGGCTCCATTGTTGTTGTTGTTGTTCCCATTGTTGCCATTCCCCTGATTGTTGTTATTGTTGTTGTTGTTCTGGTTCCTGTTCGGTTGGGGGCAATCCTTCTTGAAATGGACTTCAGCTCCACACTGAAAGCATCCTTTGTTGATACCTTGCTGCTGCTGCTGTCGCTGGTTCTGAGGGGCTTGTTGTTGGTGATTTTGGTTTTCGGGGTATAAGCTTCTGCAGTCCTTGGCGGCGTGACCTGGCTTGTTGCACCGATGACAGTTACCCCTGGTGCATGGCCCGCTGTGGTGTAGGTTGCAGCGATTGCATTTGGGGTGATTCCCTTTGTACCCACCATGACTTTGACCACCAGATGATTGCTGACTGGGGCTCTTGTAGTCATCAGTCTTTCTCTGCTGAGACTGAGACTGAACAGAAGTCGAACCTTTGCTTAAAGCTCCATCCCATTTACGTTTGTTGTCACTGGGAGTTTCAGAGGTAGCTGTAGCACTAATACGCTTGGGTAACCTGTTCTGCTCCACCGCCTGATCGGTGAGACGGTGAGCCAACTGAACAACCTGCTGGTAGGTGGCGAGGTTTGCTGAAGTCACATGACTTTGGATTTCTGGCACCAAGCCCTTGAGATAAAGTTCAATACGCTTAATAGGAGGGTCCACCATAGTAGGACACAGTAATGCAAGCTCATTCGATCTCTTTGTAAATGCCTCAGTTTCTGACCCCGTCATCTTGAGGTTGAAGAACTCGACTTCCAGCTTATGAATGTCATCACGACTGCAGTATTCTTCCTTGATCATCTCTTTAAAATTTTCCCATGGGGTGGCGTTGGCAGCAACCAACCCCAGCATTTGGACCTGAGCATTCCACCATGTGAGAGCCAAACCCTCGAGAGTACCGGTAGCATACTTCACCCTGCGCGCCTTAGGGCATTCACACATTTCGAAAACTGACTCGAGCTTCTCAAACCAGTGGAGGAGTCCTACCGCTCCTTCAGTGCCGCTAAAAGTAGTGGGTCGGCAGTCCATAAAGGTTTTAAAGGTGCACACAGGTGGATGAGCATGTTGACCTCCTGCGTGTGCAGCTGCAAGTGCCGCAGCAACTCGTTCGTTAATTAGAGCCGTCAACTGGGCTTGAGTCATGTTAACGCGTCCAGACATGATCTTCATATCAAGAAGAACATGAGTGAGAGAGGTTCGTGAAATTTGCAATGACAGAAGAGAGTAAGCACACACGGGTTCAAGCAACAGTAGTTATACTAACTAAGCA
Organism: Helianthus tuberosus; assembly: GCA_030545235.1. NCBI lineage: Eukaryota > Viridiplantae > Streptophyta > Magnoliopsida > Asterales > Asteraceae > Helianthus > Helianthus tuberosus. The sequence continues at coordinate 9,790,602 of CM060450.1, read as the reverse complement.
TACCAGAAGCAATGCACTATGTAACTATCAAGTAGGCAATATATACACAGATCATATCACCTAGAATGTCGAGCCTTGCATGTGGAGTGAAGCGTCGTTGTGGATCGTAGAGCACTGTACAGGTTATAGTCTGATTTTAATAAAACCTTTTCCCTTATTAAAAACAAGTTCACTATAACCAATGGCTCTGATACCAATCTGTCACACCCCCAAAATTCCACCTGCGGAGTATCACCGCTTGGAGGCGTGACTGACCAGGATCCAGCCACCAATCATATTGAATTAAGCAAGCAAGTAATTATAAAAGTTCAGCCAATACAATTAATGTCCATCCAAAACCTAATTCAAGTTGCAAGCGGAAGCATAACGTTTAAAAACCAAAACATAAGTTTAATTGTTTCAAAGTTTAACATGGCACACAGCTGTCCATGTCCCACAACGACTCTCTTCCATGCAAGCTCCAGCTAAGTACCTATTGACCTGCAAAGCATTTAGTAACGAGTCAACAACAAGTTGAGTGAGTTCACGGTTGGGTGTTCATTTTTAAGTTGTTCCAAAAACAGTTTCCTTTAGCTGGCATCCTGCCGTGGGGGTTACCCCATAGTTGAAAACGTGATTTGTTTACCCATTTACTCTGGCAATACAGCCGTGGGGGCTACCCCATGTTAGTTATCTGGCATTTCGGCCGTGGGGGCTACCCCATGTATATACTAGACTCGTTACCGTATCGACTGCTGACTGTAGTCATGTTTATGTGCCCTGAACTGTCAATGTCTATCATCATTGACGTGCCCAGATCCATTAGTTCACGCCCGTCCTCTGTGGCACGGTGTGAGGCTTGTCAGACCTAAATAGCGCTATCTAACTAATGACCCGCTTGCCATTGGCCCGGTGATTAAGTCGATATAAAAAGGAGGGACTTCGTGATAGAGTTGTGGTCTAGTACGAGTTATCTGTCCATGAGGATGAGGAATTATATTCCTGAACCAATACTGTCCTACCCAAGAAAGGACAAGGAATCCATGTTCCTTAACCCCATTCCCAACCCCTGGGAATCCCATGCTTTATAGAGGGTGTGAACTCAGCTTGGTTTGCTCGGCAGATACACAGAAAGGTCAATCAAGCTATATTGTGGTCAACCACGTCCTAATATAGTTGTACCACACAAGTCAGGCTCGTATTCAAATAGTGCACGTATGTTCTACACGTATTGTACACAAGTAACGATCATGGCATATACATCTAGCATGGCAGTTTAACAACAGTGCTTAGTTCAATGGTAGAAGTCATGTAGCAAATAAAGCCCAACAGTACCGCCCAAACACCTAGGCCCGTAACAGTGTGCAAGTCCAAAACAGTGAATCTGTGTACGTGGTCTCGAGTCAGGACTTGAGATCTCGAGTCGAGACTGGGGCGGTCTCGAGTTATAGCTATGAGTTTTCGAGTCGCAATCGTGGAGGTCTCGAGTCGCAACCGGACTCGCAACCATGGTCTCGAGTTATGCTGCTTGTGTGCCGGTGTGGTCTCGAGTTGTCATCTATCTGGTCTCGAGTCGAGACCAAGGGTCTCGACTGGCACACCTGCTAATAGCCGGCATTTGTACTAGCCAATAGGATTTTGATTTCATGCAACAGTGTGTACTATCCATACAAACATGTTTTCTTGTCTAACAATTAACCAAAATGGATCAAACATAGCAACTTTCAAATGTTCATATCACATTCAACAAGTTCTTCATATGTTTGTATCATTTTTGTCACGTATTCATCCTGTTCTTCATTAGGGTTTTCATCTTACATACTTGATTAATCAAACTAAGCATAAACCACAATAGTTATACAACCTAGTCATCCTTATTGATTCCTATATCCAACATATCCAATCAACACATGCATCCATAGGGTTTATCATCAACATTCAATCATTTTTATGTTATCTAATACACATCCTTCATAACAAACATGAACATGTGCACTCCAAATCAAACAAACACCTTTATCATACACCAACAATAGTCATAATGCATTCATCATGGATAACGACAATCTTAATATCGACATTTCAAGAAAGATGTATAAAACTTGACAAGCAAACGCATATTATCATACAATCTCATCACACATCATCAACCGAAATAAAAGCACTTAGCATGAATCACTAACCGGTTGTGAAAAAGTACCGAGATAGTAAAGAAAACGAATAAAATGGAGTATCCGAGTGATGGTGATGAGCTTGACCGAGTCTCCTTGTTATTGCCGATTGATCCAAGAGAATGAGGGAAGAAGGATGTTGAGACTTAGGGTTTTAGTGAGAGAGAGAGGGAGAGTGTGGAGGGGAGTGTGTGAGAGTGAGTGTGGGTTTGGGGTTCTTATACCTGGTTTCGGGTTCCAAGAGGTGCATGGCCCAACCGGCCCAACGGTTACTGTTTACTCGAGACCGAGTGGTCTCGAGTCGGGTCCTTGTGTCTCGGGTCACACACAAATATACGCATACATACAAGCACAACACGTAATCACATAATATTCACTTATAACATTCATTAAACCGACAAGTCAATTAGTCACATAACGTTCAATCATGTTACATCAAGATATGATGACGGGTTCTAAATTTCGAGTTGTCACAAGTAGCTCGTTTAAGCACCATGATGAAGATGCGTAGCGTTTGGAGAAAACAATGATAGAGAATCTGGAGTCTTCAATGGATCGTAAGAGCTCGTCATCTTTCTTTTTTCCTTTCTAGAGTCTCTCGTCATCCTTGAACATGCGAATACCATGTTGATCAAGAGCAGCATAAAGATGATCAACGAAGGTCTTGCGGGTGTCTTCACCACTAAAGCTAAGAAATACATCATACAGGTAGCTCTTGTTGCCCGTACATAAACTTGAAGAATCCATTGAAGGTATTTGAATGCTTGAAAGATCCTAAAGAATTAAATCTGTTTTTGAAGAATTCTTCAGCAGATGGTTGCAAAGAAAGTAGGATGGAATGAATGTATATAATTAAGATAAAGTTGTATTAAAAATGTCGACATATAGCATTTTGACAATCATTTACTTAGTGGAATTAATTAAACTATCACTACAAATAATTGTGGCTGTTGGTTTGCTTTAATTTTTAGAGTTTTAAATACAACTAGGTATTTTAGTGTCGTCGTGTTGCGGCTACTAACATGGCGACTTAAATTGAAGTATTATAAGCAATGTGTTTGAGCCACCTTGGCTTCGTCTCACCTCACTGCACCTCGCCTAAGCATCTAGGAGCTCACATGCAACACTCTGACTACATAAACATAGCGTAATAAATATCTAAAAATTCATGAACCAATTTACATAAAAATGTATTGCCAGATAAATATAAGTATCATCGAACTATAATACATGTTCCATCAACTCATTCAACAACTACACCTACTTATTATCAGGATTCAGGTTAATCCTATACCCAACATTCAATAATATTTATAAATAAAAGATAATATTAGTATTCATATAGTCAACTTTCAATGGTAATATCAAGAGCGATATGCAGATTTCAGGCTCAACTAATAAAGGGACAGGGCTTTCGTAGGTCAGCCCCATTAACGATAAACCCATTGAAGACTACATTTACCCTTTCACTTGAATGATTAGAAATAAACAACGCAACATTCAAAAAACTGTAAATACATCAATTTGATACATATATACTTGATGAGCTTAGTCAACCAAAAAATTAAGATAAGAACACAAATTTCTAACCGACAAATTTCCAGATCTAGTCTTTCATTATAAATAGCTTGCGATAGCAAAAGCCTTAGCACAGTATTGAAGACAAGTGTAATCACAGCCATATAAGACTGAATCAAGAATCAAGAGGTCAGAGACTTACAAGTAGATGACAATAGATTGATTGCGGGATTCTGAAGAGTTTTACGTCTTATCCCCTTATGCTACTTCGGGCATCGACCAATGTTTATAAATTAAGAGATGATCTTCTCCATAACCAGCGTCGTCATCTTCTAGATAATGGGCTATATCACCCGACCCGCCGCGGTAGGTTATCACGTCGACGCCTCCTGCCACTCTCCGGCAATATCGTACAGTACACCAGTCTCCGGCACCAATCTTCTTCTATCTCTCTTTCTTCTCTTTGTTTCTGATGTATGAATACAATAGCACGAACCATTTCAGAGGTAACACATAAGGCAAGAGGCACATGTAAGGATATGGGCGAGATCTAGAAGAACAATATGGAGACGTATGGTGAGCTGATAGAAAACGTGTAACAATACTCTCAGCTTTCCTCGTTAGCGAATCACTTCCCACAACCATCTGCGTCCGTCGATTAGATACATCCACGCACGTAATTACACTGTTCATTTTCATTCACTTATTAACTCCGTACGATGCTTCTCTGAAACAAAAAGGAACACATAACTCACAAAACGAATGAGATTAACGTCAAACCACATCATTTAACAAAAAGAAGATGCACGTACATTTGGAAAACCCATAATAAATTGGCAATATAAAAATGTATATACAGATATATACCTGCGTACAGAACTGGAAGGCAAACGCAACAAATAACCAAAGCAACCTACAAAGAAGCGAAAACAACTTGGGAAATTATGCTTATGTTTACTCTTGCATGTTAAACACAAATTAACATAAACAGGTATTTGAAGCACACTGTTACACATTCTCACACAGTACAATATTAAATAAACAAAACAGTAAAAAGCCAAGCAACCTACAAAATGAACCACCAACAGTTATAAACAGGTTGACCAAATCCAAATTTGACATTGCCTAAATTGTTCAACAAAATTACTAAAATCACCAATCAACATGCCCTTGTTATCTTTAAAAAAAGAACTTAAGTGAATAGTTTTCAGTTGGTGTCGGCGACCTTCCAAATGCGGACATAACATAGCCTAAACTGTCCAATAAATTTACTAAAATCAGTAATCAACGCACCCTTGTTATCTACAAAATACATAACTGAAGTGAATAGTTATTTCTTGTTTCTGTGCCACATTCATTTGCAATTTATAATCGGCCACCATCCACAGCCGAAGCGATGCGAAGAGGCGGCCAAGGCGACATGAATACAAAGGCTGGCCGCCGCCCACATCTGATAGTAGCTGGCCCAATTTGAGTCTATACTGCTAATAAATTGTAAAACCAAACACCATGGGAGGATCCAGACTTATAGGACCGAGGCCTAGGCCCCATACGACCAATAAAATTTCTATACTTTTTTATTATAAGTAATTTTTGGGTCTGAATCTTGGAAATTAAAATAATAAGAGGGGTACACATAGAAATTAGTTATTGTTTTTGCAACCTTTCAATTTTCATAGTGTTTATTTAGCCTTAACATTTTTTTCTTTTATTTATAGCGTTGGTTTATTTTTGTTTAATCGACCCATTTACTTGTCGATTTGGGTTGTGCTTTTATCCCAAATGGATAAAAAAGATGAAAATAAAAAAGAATTGGGTCAGAGCGCTCCCAATGTTTAAATCGTTTTCTTAAAAGAATTGATTCTTATTGAACAATATAATTTGTGTAATCATGTTTAACTCTCAAGTTATATTTAACTGCTCGTTTTCCCACCTTTAAGTATTAGTTATGGCACCCGCTTTGTCTTGTTCATCTGATATAGGCCACTGCCCCCATGATGAGCTACCAGAGGAAGTCAACTCTATCATCCGGGAATGAATGATTAATATTGAAAGTGAACCAAAGGTTTTTAAACAAACAACCAAAGATGGGAGCCGAATTGTAGCAACCTGCATTTCTTCTTATGACGAACATGGGTATTTTTGAATTCCAATGATTTAACAAACGTAGCCATTTCTTGTACCAAGCCTAAATAAAAACATAATTAAGTTTAACCATATTAATTTTACAGCTTTGTTTAAAGAATCATGTAATTACTAAAAAAGCTAAAATATTCACTCACATTAACCATTCATCCCGGGTCATCTAGTTGGTAGGGGTGGTCGTTGATGAGTTCCCATGCTATGATTGTGTTTTCGTTCTTGCAAGGGAATTTGGTGGTTGTATTTACTCTTGTAATAACTCTCTGCAATCATAGTTATACATATTAGTAGCTATATAAACATATTTACATACAATAAACACATATTTATAACCTTTTTGCTTACTTAAACATGGTTCTTGTAATACCCTGTGACTACCAGATTTGTGTAGAAATCATCCTCGTTAGTCATTTTTGAGCTGAACTCCCGAGTTTCTAACCCACTCAATGTATTGTGGTCTCCCACTAAAGTCTTTATAATTGTTTACAAATTACAAAACTTAACACCAAACACAAAGTTACCAGGCTTGAAGATCATATCGTGCAGGGCAAATATGATACCATCTAGTGTTCCATGTTCCAGATCCAAAAGCACAGCGCGTGAAACAAACCATCTGCCGCTCACCTTATTATAGTAGATGTTGATCCACTCAATCAGATTATACAAAACAACGATTTAAATGCCAGCATATATAAAACAAATGAGAACTAAACCAAACAATAATGATAAATTTATAGTTCATAGGTTGTAACTGTAAGTTTCTAACAACCAGTTTACATTAATCGAAAATATATCATAGACCATCTTCCATAATTCTTTGTTTTAAAACCATTAATTTAATTAATGTTCAAGTACCAAGAACTCGACCGACAATACCCACCGGTGAATCGCCTCTGCAGACGACATTTTCTCCCTCCAAATCACCATTGCCAACCTCAAAGGAAACATTTAATCGATTCATGAGGCTCAGAGAAAGCAAAAGTACGAAGTCACCATGGTTGCAGGAGGCATTGTAGGCGATAACCTGCCATCCTCCATAGCTGCCACGCCATGGAAACATATTGACCGAATTTTGATAACTCATCACAGCCTCGTGCGCACCAGGCACCAAGCAGAAGTGGGATTTTGTCATGCCTCAGATCTTCCAACAAAGACCTATTATATGAGATAACATGCGTATGAGTAATTTATTATTGGTCATAGCAAAATCATCGACACAATTCCTTCATATTCACAAGTTATACATGAATAAAGAAACATACAGTTGTCTTCAGGTACTAAGGTCAGACAAATTGAAAGACCTGCAGTTTTGACAGACATTACCAAGAAGCGTGGGGATGTTATGCACTGTTTGGAGGGAATTGTTAGAATTTTTTGTTATTTTAAAGGGGGTGTTATTCTGCAATCTGCATACCACCCGTAATAATCAAAATCGAAACACACCGAATAAATCAAATAACCTCAAATCAGTTGTAAACCCTCACTATTACCTCGAATCCACCATCAACTTCGTCATCAACGGCCGACCCCTAAATGCATAAAACACATATAAATATCCACGAAAACACTCATTCAATAATAGAAAACCTAAAAAAGCACGATCACATACACCTGAATACATAAGTCATTAATATCGCTACATATCAAATTGGTGACAAAGCAGTTAAAAATATACCGATTCAGAATCAGATCTGGAACTATCGCTTAAAACTTTTACGAATGAAAATCACGATGAACTTGGGCCACTCTCATAAAAAAATAGGCAACAAACCAGTTTACCAAGTCTCAGAAAACATCAAATATTCAATGAAATCTCTATAAAAACAATTACAACGGCGGAGAAAGGAGGAGAAATGGAGTACTATTCACAAGGTTTGTTTTTTAAATATAACTAGTGTTATACCACAATCGCGTGTTGCGGCGGAAAATCACGGGTCAAGACTTCACGTGTCTAGTAGTAATTTTGGCTACGAGAGTGGTGTACATCAGAAAAAACCATCTATTATCCCGACCATGGTGGCCGGAACTACATACAAACATTGTATCATTAATGCATTTGTTAGGTTTAAGTTGCAACAAAGTCATAATAGTTAAATCAATTTATAATTGTTTTTTTTAATCTTTAGTTTATAAAGATTTTCTTTTAAAAAGAAAAAGAAAGATTGAATGGGACTCGCACTTTCATCAATGAGCTCATCCGTTAACCAAATATTTTTGCTCTTCCTTCGGCAAGGATGAATCCGCACAATGCCAACATTTGTTGTTTCACCCATCCTTCGCCACCCTTATGGCATCTATAATCATCCATAGCCCCCACATTATAGATGCTATAACAGTAACATGCAAAGCTTCTTAGCACATATTACACAAAAAAAATCATAAGCTTAACAAAAAGAAAAGTAATGAAAATATTATTCCAAAGCCATACTTCATATCGGATACACCCTGAATAATTCTCATATGGTTTGTAACTATTCTCTCAAAAAGTATTTCTATGTAGATTGTACTTCTAATTTATTTATCCTATAATTATGTAATATTTTGATTTTTACTCTAGAAAAGAAAAGGAAACAATTCAACCACATTCTCCTGTCTTTCCTACTAAATTACCTGTTTCTCGTTATCATCAAATATATATAGCGTTTAAAAAATCATTTGTACACAATCAAACCAACTTTGTCACATTAAAGCGAAATAATGTATATGGATACAAAGATCACTTGGCTCTACTTAAAAAACCAAAAACTTGATCCATAAGACATACATATTGTTAATGCACTTTAGGTGATAAGTGCATGTCTCCCATTTATTAGGGTCTTTATTGTACTTTGTTGAAAGATAGTCCTAGTTTTATCCTAGGGAAAGTTGTCCCAACTTTATCCTAGGGACAATTGTCCAAGTTTTGTGTCTAGGACAATGGTCAGGGGGTTAAAGCTAGGAACTTTGTCTGAGTTTTGTCTAGGGCAAAAGTTCAGAGTTTTGTGTTATTTTGTTTTGTCCGGGCTTTCTAGTTTGTCTTGAAAGTCCGGGTTTACCTTGTATATATACCTTTATGTGGAATAGACAAGGTGGCGATTCTGTGTGAAATTCTGTGCACCTAACCCTAATCATTGTGTGTGTTTTGTCTGGCGGCTACTGTGTGTGTGACGTCATTCATCTTCATCATCAAGAATACTCTGTGTATTCTTGATTTCTCTCATAAATCTTTGCATTCTAGTTTCCATCTACAGTGGTTGATCATCAGATGGATTCCGCACACCTGTTGGTTGCTTTAGCTGAGTGAGATCTTGGATTTGGAGGCCTTTCAAGTGGTATCAGAGCAGTGTGCTCATACTACTGTAGGTGTTTCTTAGTTTGAAGGTTTTTAGTGAGAAAAGTTCATCTTTGATAGGGCTTAGTGAGTGTTTAGTGAGTTTTTGTGTTTTATTCATGATTCTTCATTCATTTCTAGTGATTTGGTGATGGATTTTGAGTAGTTTGGTGATTTTTTAGTGTCAATCTTCATCTGGGTTTTTACAGGGGTTTTGGTTCTTGTTCATACAGGGTTTGAAGGAGAAAAAGATTCCTGAGTTTGATCTTTGGAAAGTTTGTCCGTAGTTTAAATTCTGTGTTTGTGTCTCCGGGGTATTGTTGAACCAGTGTGTAGTCACATTGGGGAGATAGTCCGGAGATTGGTTCTTCTGAGTTTCAGAACTCCAATCCAGTCCGAAGTTTAACTTGTTCTAGCTATTACCTTGTCCGAATTTTTAAGCTAGTCTGAGTTTTAGATTTTGCTTGTCCGAATTTTATCTTTATTGTAGTCCGAAGTTTATAAGCTTAGATTGTCCGAACTTTAAAACTCACTTAGTTTATAATTAGTTTATAACCTTAGAGTCCGAGTTTTCCTTTTATGATATCCGAATTTGTTTCTCTTTAGTTTAGGTCCAGTCCGATTTTTATTTAAGTTCAAACTTTATATTATTAGGCCCAGTCCGAGTTTCACTTAGTTCACTTGTGCCAGGTCCGAATTTTATAATATATTAGGTCCAGTCCGATTTTTTATAAGAGTCTGAGTTTATTTATGTCCGAATTTTACATCTATTGTAGAGTCCGACTTTTTTTTTTTTTGTTAAAAGTATTAAGAGTCCGAATTATTTAGTGCTTGAGTCAAGTTTTTATCTTTTATTTATTAGGTCAGAATTTTAGCTTTTATTAGTAGTCCGAGGTTTAACTTTTATCTTTAAGATTTATTAAGTCCTGAGTTTTAGTCTTTTTAGGTAGAGTTTGTCTTTTTAGGTAGAGTCCATATTTCAATTTATTAGGTAGTGTCCTAATTTTAATTTTTTTTAGTCCGAGTTTCTTTAGATATAGAGTTTAATTTTGTTTTCTTTGTTGTCCGAATTTTTATCTTAAAAAAAATTAGAGTCCGACTTTTTTAGTTATATAGGTCCGAGTTCTTTAGCTCTTTATTTAGGTCCGACTTTTAAGTAATAATTGGAGTCCGAATATTTTCTTAGGTTAGAGTTTTTTTTTTCTTTCTTAGTTAAAGTCTGATTTTTAGCCTACCTTATTTAGGTATCTTCCTAGTCTGACTTTTATTTAGGTGCCTTAGTCCGAGTTATATTGTTATCTTTTCTTCATTTTTTTTAGTTTATAAGTTGAGTTAGTGTCCGACTTTTATAAGTTATTTAGTTGGTGTCCGAATTTCATGCATTGGGTTAGTGTCCGATTTTTAATTTTATCTTGTTGAGTCCGATTTTTAATTTTATCTTGTTAAGTCCGAAGTTTACTATTGTAGGTAGTCCGAATTTTAATTTTATCTTGTTGGGTTCGAATTATTTGTCCCTTCTCTTAGTGAGTCCTAGTTTTATCTTAGTTAAGTCCGAATTTTTTAGTCCAAAGTTCACTGTTTCCGAATTTTAAACCTTTAGGTAGTCTGAAGTTTAAATACCTAACAGTGTTGTGTCCGAGTTTCTTTTTGTGTGTTTTATTTCAGGTTTTTGTGATCCGGGTTTCACACTCTGATTGAAGCTCAGACATTTCACTCCGTGGTTTCTCTCCGAATTTGGACTTAGAGAATCTGTTCAGTGACACAGTTCTTGCTTGGAAATCTTCTGTTTGTTTTCTGAAATGGCAAACAACAATCTGACTGCAATGGTGCAAAACCTCAAGCACAATGCTGAGGTAGGGAGTAACGACAAACCTCCCTTGTTGATAAACGAGCTTGATTTTCCTGAGTGGAAGGAGCGTTTCGAAAGATATGTACGAGCAAAAGACATCAAAATCTGGTTGTGTATCGTTAAAGGATGTGGAGCTACTCCAGTACGTACGTTGACGATTGATACGTACTTGGCTCTCACTGACGACTAAAAGAAATTTTTTGATTGTGAAGAGAAAGCTATGTCAATGATTACGATGGCTATGACACAATCGATACTTCATACTTTCCGTAAGAGAAGTACCTCGAAGGAGTTGTGGGATAGCATGATCGAGCGATATGAAGGAAATGCAATTTACAAGAAACGACGACTCGAACGGTTGAAGACTCAATTCGTTGTGTTTAAAGCGTTAAAGAATGAATCATTTGATGACACTGTGAACCGATTTTATCATCTGTTGAGCGAACTTGAAAGGAGTCAAGAGGGTATCTACACTGAATTTGAGAAGGTTGAGAAGTTTCTGAATTGTCTTTCCAGAGAATGGAATATGTACACCGCTTTGATTAGGGAAGGTGTTCTCTACGAGGAGCTCTCATTGGAAGAAGTTATACAAAAACTGAAGGGTTATGCTTGGAATATGGAAGATCAAGCATCCGATTTCGAGAAGATTCAAGATCCTCAGTTATATAAAGCTTCAAAACCGACGGATAAGGGTAGTAATGGAGGAGCCGGTGTTGCCCTATATTCAGAGAATGAAGTTCCAGCTAGTGAACACGCCTTTATAAGCAACAATGTCAGTGCAAGTGGAACAACGAATTCCAATCAAGGAATGTACTATTCAAGTGGAACTCAGAAATCTCAAGCGACAAGCTTGAATATCCCAAAGGTAGATGCAAGTTGTTTAAAGTTGATTGAAGAAAACATGAGCCTTTTGGCGTCCTTCATGACTGCCTACGAGAACTTCTGTCTTGGAAAGCTCGTTGAACCGTCAAGTCTCGATGAGGATTTTGATCAGATAGATCAAGACGAAATGGAAGAACTTGATCTACAACTCAATATGGCACTGTTAGTTCGTAGAGCGAAGAAGTTTCTGCTAAAGACGGGTAAGAAGTTCATAGGAGGTCAGACAAAGACTCGAATGGGAGTCGACATGTCCAAAGTAAAATGTTACAACTACGGTATCTACGGGCATTTCGCACGTGATTGTCGAAAGCCGAAAATGGAAAGATCTGATAGAGACAACAACTCTCGAGGAAATAATTCTAGACCCCACAACAATGCATCAACTGCTACCTCTAACTCAAATGCTCGTTCAAGTGGGTGTGAAAATCCTACTCCTTCGACAAACAATGCAATGGTGGCTCAACCTCTACAGAGTGTGACTGAGTCTTATGACTGGGGTTGTGCTTTGGAAGACATCTCAGGAGCTATTGTGTCACAAGCCTTTATAGCTGAAATTGTGAACGAAGTTGTGTGTGAAGGGATTGTCGAAGAGGCTAGCATTGAGGAACTTGCGGTTGTAGCTGAGGTTCTTGGGGAAGAGTTGGATTCGGGAAATGTTTCTGAGAATGAAGATAACCCGAATGAAGAGTCTGCTGAAAAGGCTAACAAAACAGAAGATGGAGAAAAGGGAAAATGTTTTGAATTCAACATCTCCACAGCTGAAATGCAACAATTTGTGGATGCAAAAGCTAAAAGGTTGGAAGAAAACTCCGTTGGAAATGAGGCTTGTGCATTCATGGCTGGAATTGAGGTAAAATCATCTTCCGTAGATAAGCGATGTGCTAGATGTGTTGAGTTTGTGACCAAGATTGATAGATATGCACTTCATAACACAAATTTAATTGCAGATTTAGAAAAATCCAGAGAACTCATTGCTGTGTTGTCTAATTCGGATAAAGAACACCGAATTAAGATAAAAGCGCTGAAAAATGATATCTCTGAATTTGAGAGACTTGTGGCTCAGGGTAATGTTAAAAATCAGGAATTAAAAACTGAACTTGAAATGAATCAAAACTGTGTTTTGGAAAAGAACAAAATCATTTTGGAAAAGGATAATCTGATTTTAGACTTGCAACGAAAAATTGAAAAGTTCGGGGATTCATCTGAAGTGATGAATTTCTGTATTAACAGCCAACGTCTCAAAGAATCTGAGGAAGAAATGTTCGGCATCGGTTATAAGAAAGTGCCTCCACCGGTAAACCATAATTATACATCGATGCCAAGCATTGATCCTGAATTGGCAAATTTTGTGCCAAAGACTCCTCTGACGGTTGAACCGCAAAGTGAGTCAGAATCTGAGCCAGATGAAGTTACTGACTCAGATCAGTCGAAGATGAGTGGAGTTTCGAAGAAAAATGAAGTAAATCTTGAAAACATTGAAAATTTGATAAACAATAAGATTTTGGAAATGCTTAATCAAGTTCAAAATGTGAAGTCAAAACCAAAGTCACGTGTGAAATCTAAAAAGTCTTTGAAAAATATTCCTAAAACTGAGTTTGTTAAGGGGGAGGATTTTGTCAAAGAAGAAGTTAAAATCGAAACTGGTTCCAACTCTCAGTTTGTGAACCAAATTTCGAAAAGTTCCACCAACGACTCATCATCTTCGACACTCATGAGGAACGTCCAAAGATTGTTGCGAAAGTTCGCAAATGTTATAAGTGTCGTGGGAAAGGACACTTAGCAGCAGATTGTCCAGATGACAAGGGTAAATCTCTTGTTGATCCTGATCAAAAGAAACCTTTTGTTGAAAAACCACAAAAAGAAATAGTCAATGTTGAAAAGAAAAACGGTAAAAATCAGAAGGTTGAGACTAAGAAAATGATTAAACAAGAAGAAAAACCAGTTGTCAAAACAAACGTTAAATCACAACAAAATCAGGATCACGGGAAGAAACCAGTTGTTGTTAATCGTGGTGAAGGATCGGAAAGTTCACCTCAAAGACATGATACTCGTGAGAAAACCCCTCACAGACGACAAAATCATGTTACTTTCCAAACACATGAGAATGACCAACGTTCTGGAGGTTCGAACAACAACTATGTTAGACCTCATGCACAGAACAGATTCGTGAATGACCGAAATGCGTCACCCCCCCCCCCCCCGATTTCCAAATCAAAGACAGCATTCGGATAATCATCCACGATCATTCTCAAGACACGATGATGTTCCTAGATTTGGTAGGAATTTTGAGCCACCCAGGAATCAAAATTATGGATACCAAAACTATGGAAACCGAGATTATGGAAACTCTAGTTATACCAACAGATCATCAACTCCGTATAATCCACGATTTGCGGGGAGTCATTCCAACAATTTCCGAAATGGAAATGGAGGACACAATGGCACTGATGGTTATTTCAAAGAGTTTTCCTATGTTGATGAATCGGGACGACCCAAGACCATCATGGCTTGGGTCCCACGCTCTAACTCAATTCTCTTGTTGGGGAGTGTAGGAGTAGCTGAAAAGAGCTATCTATATTTGGTATATCGATAGTGGCTGTTCCAGACACATGATAGGAAATAAAGAATTATTGAACAATTTTAAACAAATCCGTGGTGGTTATGTGAATTTTGCCGGTGAAAAGGGTGGTTATATCACCGGTGAAGGCTCTGTGTCAAATGGGAAAATTACGCTGCATAAAGTGAATTACGTTGAAGAACTGAAGCATAACTTGATGTCGGTTTCTCAAATCTGTGATAACAAGTACACAATGCTGTTCACTGATAAAGCTTGTTTCGTTTTGCGTCCGGGATTTATTGCTCCTGAAGATTGGATCGTTATGAGGGCTCCAAGGGTGAATAACACATATGTCATGGACATGCGTCCGTTGGTTAACTCGTCTGCTCCAGTGACTTGTCTACTTTCAAAGGCGACTGAAGATCAATCTTATCTCTGGCATAGGAGAATGGGCCATGTGCATCTGCGAAAAATGAACCACTTAGTGAAGAACAACTTAGTGTTGGGGTTCCTTTACGTAGTTTCAATATGCACAACAAATGTGAATCATGTGAAAAAGGAAAAATCAAACGAAAGCCTCACAAACCGAAAACAGTTAACTCAATCCAAAAACCACTTGAATTGCTTCACATGGACCTTTTCGGCCCGATCCATGTTGCTAGCATTGGTGGGATGTCTTATTGCTTAGTTGTCACTGACGATTTCTCACGTTATTCATGGGTATTTTTCTTAAAAACAAAGGATCAAACTGCTAGTATTTTAAGAGATTTATTCAAACAACTTGAGAAAAATTATTCACTTCCTATTAAGAAAATCCGAAGTGACAACGGCACTGAGTTTAAAAATCATTATATGGATGAGTTATGTCGGGAAATGGGAATCATTCATCAGTTCAGCGCTCCATATGTTCCTCAACAGAACGGAGTTGCAGAACGGAAGAATCGTACCCTAATTGAGGCGGCCCGAACTATGCTTTCTGAATCAAAATTGCCAATTTTCTTCTGGGCCGAGGCGGTAAACACTGCATGTTATGTGTTAAATCATGTGCTTACTGTCAAAAGAGAAGATAAAACGTGTTATGAATTGCTTGAAAACAGGAAACCGAACTTATCTGGTTTTCAGCCTTTTGGGATTAAGTGTGTTATCAAACGCACCAAAGATACTCCTAAAATGGGGGAAGTTGGTGAAGTTGGGTTCTTTTTGGGGTATGCCAATGGAACTCCAAACAAACGCGTTTATAACATCAAGAAGCGAATAGTGGAGATCGTGTTTGATATAACTCCTTTGAGTTACGATCCTCCACCGTCCGAATTTGGTCCCAAAAGCGGTTATGATTATGATAAATTATTTGACTCATTTGATCTTCCTGATGTTTCAGAAGAAGATTCGGAGGTTGTATACACACATCTTGTGAACAAAGATGAAGTGGATGCGAGCTAGAGAGCAAGTATTCCTACTAATGTGTCTCCGAATGTTCCAGTCGCTGATCGTTCGATTGTAAACGAAGTTGTTGCTGAGCAGATCCCCAATGCAGCTGCTCAAACTACAAGTGGTGATCTTTACGTTGATTTCTCAGCATATCCAAATGTTAATGCGTCTTCTGGAAATGCTCAAGCTTCTAGTAGTAATGCAAATGTTGAGGGGGAGATTCAATCGAATTTGGGAAACAATCTTCAAGCACCGGCAATCCCAGTTCCAAGAACAAATATTCATCATCCTGTTGATAATATTATTGGGAATCCAAATGCGGGAGTGCAAACGCGAAGGAGTATTTCAGAGATGCAATGTCTGTTCTCTGCTATCAAGAAAGAAGAAATCTACAATCTTAGCCTGCATGAATGTTTTATCTCTCAGATAGAGCCGAAGAACTATCAAATGGCTCTCAAGGATAATTCTTGGTGTGAGGCGATGCAAGAAGAGTTAGCTCAGTTCGACAAGTTAAAGGTGTGGAATTTGGTCGATCTTCCAAAGGGCCAACATGCAATCAACACGAAATGGGTTTTCAAGTGCAAGAAAGACGATAAGGGTGTCGTTGTTAGAAACAAAGCACGGTTGGTTGTTCAAGGCTTCAATCAGGAGGAAGGGATTGATTATACCGAAGTTTATGCACCAGTGGCACGACTGGAAGCTATTCGTTTGTTTCTAGCCTTTGCTGCACACATGCGTATCAAAGTCTATCAGTTGGATGTGAAAAGCGCCTTCCTTTACGGGAAATTGCATGAAACTGTGTATGTGTCCCAACCACCGGGTTTCGAAGCTCCAGGGTTAGACAACAAGGTTTATTTGTTGGACAAGGCTCTCTACGGTCTCCATCAAGCCCTCGAGCATGGTACGAGACGTTGTCAAAGCATCTATTGGAGCATGGGTTCTCGCGTGGCGCGATTGACTCCACACTGTTCATTTTGAAGAAAGGGGGAGATTTTCTGATCGTGCAAATTTACGTTGATGACATAATTTTTGGTTCTTCAAATGAAGAATTGTGTCGTGAGTTCGAGGCTGTGATGAAGTCAAAGTTTGAAATGAGCGCGATGGGCGAGCTGTCGTTCTTTCTAGGTCTTCAAGTCAGTCAAGGGAAAATCGGGACGTACGTGCATCAGACGAAGTATGTCCACGAGATTCTCAAAAGATTTGGATTGGAAGATAGCTTACCCTATGACACGCCTCTCCCGACAAATATCAAGCTTTCATCCGATGATGTGAAAGATCCTGAAGTGGATCCGACGCTATATCGAGCAATGATAGGTTCATTGATGTATCTTACTGCCTCACGACCAGATATTATGTTCTCTGTTTGTTTGTGTGCTAGGTACCAATCAACTCCGAGGAGTCTCACTTGAAAGCAGTCAAGCGTATTTTCAGATATCTGAAAGGGACGCCTAAGCTTGGATTGTGGTATCCAGCTGAAGGTGGTCTGGATTTGATGGCGTATGCTGACGCAGATTTCGGAGGGTGCCGGATGAACAGAAAGTCAACCTCTGGCGGCGCACAACTTCTTGGGAACCGTCTTGTCTCTTGGCAATGTAAAAAGCAAGTTGTCGTTTCCTTGTCCACATGCGAGGCCGAGTACATTGCTGCATCAAGCTGTTGTGCTCAGGTTTTGTGGATACAGCAGCAAATGAGGGACTACGGTTTGAATTTTACTCGAACTCCTATTCTTGTCGATAACAACTCTGCCATTTCCATAACTAATAATCCTGTTAATCACTCACGCACTAAGCACATAGATGTTAGGCATCATTTCATTCGTGACTGTGCTGAGAAGGGTTTAATAGAAGTGGTTAGGGTAGACACCTTGGATAATCTTGCCGACCTGTTTACTAAGACATTCGATCGGGCTAGATTTGAGAATCTGGTCCGAATGATTGGCATGATCAACCCAGAGTAAAATGCTTTCAAAACTCGCATAGAAACTTTATTTTATCTTTTCTGTACAGTTCTTACCGCTTTCCAAAAAAAAAAATTGAAAAAAAAAACTCCAAAAATATTTTACTTAGTTGTAGGATAAATTTTAAGAAAAATTCAAAAACATTTGAAAAATATAAAATGAAGTCGTGTTGAGATTTAAGGGAAATGATAGTACATCGGTTAGTCGTATCTGGTGCAGGACTATGGTTATATATAAAATTAACCGTTAACTGTGACAGCTTCATTATACGTTGCTTCGGTAGGTTTTACGCGTAAATAAGAACCTGTTTTTGGTATATAAACATAATGAACTGCGTAACTTGTGTGGTACATCTCTCGGATATATGGTCTTGGTACCGTAATTTCGTTTGATAGATTGTCGAGGTTCTGAGATATGTGGTCTTTATGCTGTTTATCATCTGGGTATCATGGTTGTTTCTTTTACCGGAAAACAACGGGGACGCAAGTCTAGATCTTCCATGATACCATACATACGTGTAAATATCTTTAATACATGATGCATTCGACCCAAATAAGTGATAAACAATCACATGTCCCACAAAATCATGCGGGAGTCAAGTTCGTCTCTTTGTCTGTACGATGGTACTAACCTGTTCACGGACTTGCTCCTGTGCCCTTTGCATCTGAAATTCAAGTTCCTCCTCAATAAGTGATTTTATCACAAAGGACTTGTTTTCAATCCCAAATAAGTGAGTATCTCACATTAGCTTATACGTCATAACAGATGATAAATGGTATACTCACCAGTAAGATGAACTCTTGAGCATACCTTGATACGGGAGTATGTTCTGAGGTGGGTAAACATAGTTACTGTCAGCTATTAAAACACTTAATCGCATATCTCGAAAACAGTGTTCGAAAGCGTGCTAAAGCTTAAGTGGACCACAATACCGTTGAACGTCTTGAACTGTTAATATCATTCTAAGAGCTTAAACTGATAAACTATGTTCTTGTGTTGGATATTGACAGAAAAACTGATATGATCTCTTTGCTCCGATTTCACAAAAAGATAATTAGTGTAAATACATTCGTAGTTTTAATCTCCACTTCAGTCAAAAATTGAAAAACTTCAAAAAGATTTTGCTTTCTGGTTTCTATGTGCGAGTTATCATTTTGAAAATTCTCTAAGGGTTGTGAACATTCTTTAATAAGGTGTTAAACATCAAGTTAGGTAATCTTAAAATAAGTCTTTCTGTAGAAAAATCGGTCATGCAAGATCCATCTAAGTGTGTGGGTAATCACGTCATTTTAAGGTGTTTCGGTAAATATGCTTCCAAGTTGTGATATTTTTCCAAAAATATAAGTTTTTAAGTAAGTTGTTCTGAATGATCGTGTTTTGAAATACAAATTATTAAATATTGGTTGTTTAATATTTCATTTGTTGATTCCAGGATATTGGAACTTAGTGTTGGGATCCAGGTTTGGGCCGAGTGTCTCGTGGGTTAAGTTCCTTAATCTGGTGTTAAGTGTTTCAGGTCTGGATCATTCATCTCAAGATGGAAGATTTGAAGAAGCTGAGTGCATCTGGATCGTTCATCTCAAGATGGAAGTTTTGAAGAAGCTGTGTGCATCTGGATCGTTCATCTCAAGATGGAAGATTTGAAAAAGCTGTGTGCATCTGGATCATTCATCTCAAGATGGAAGATTTGAAGAAGCTAAGACGTCTGCCGTTGCATTCCTTTGAAAAAGATCAACCGTTAGCTGATCAATACATCAAAGTCGTGCAGTTCTGTGTGGAAATCCAGGCAGCGAGTTCTCGAAGAAAGTATAAAGGTCTCAAGACAATGAAGACCATGCAATGATCAAGGGGGAGTTTGTTAATGCACTTTAGGTGATAAGTGCATGACTCCCAAGTTACCAATGAAAGGATGAAGATCTCAAGTCCAATGAAGACCATGCACTGATCAAGGGGGAGTTTGTTAATGCACTTTAGGTGATAAGTGCATGTCTCCCATTTATTAGGGTCTTTATTGTACTTTGTTGAAAGATAGTCCTAGTTTTATCCTAGGGAAAGTTGTCCCAACTTTATCCTAGGGACAATTGTCCAAGTTTTGTGTCTAGGACAATGGTCAGGGGTTTAAAGCTAGGAACTTTGTCTGAGTTTTGTCTAGGGCAAAAGTTTAGAGTTTTGTGTTGTTTTGTTTTGTCCGGGCTTTCTAGTTTGTCTTGAAAGTCCGGGTTTACCTTGTATATATACCTTTATGTGGAATAGACAAGGTGGCGATTCTGTGTGAAATTCTGTGCACCTAACCCTAATCATTGTGTGTGTTTTGTCTGGCGGCTACTGTGTGTGTGACGTCATTCATCTTCATCATCAAGAATACTCTGTGTATTCTTGATTTCTCTCATAAATCTTTGCATTCTAGTTTCCATCTACAGTGGTTGATCATCAGGTGGATTCCGCACACCTGTTGGTTGCTTTAGCTGAGTGAGATCTTGGATTTGGAGGCCTTTCACATATACAATATTGTCAAAGGAACAATTACACTTTGGTATCATATACTTCTGCTGCATCCGGCATTTGTTAAGCAGCTACAATAGTTGGTTGGACGCGCCATAAACCTGTTGTATCTGGCATATGTTAAGCTGCTATACAATAGTTGGTTTCACTCGCAAGTGTATCTTATATTATTGGTTAATAAATCGCACATGTATGTTAAAAATGAAAATCTTTCCGTTGCTGTCGCCGTTGTCTTGCTTTTCTTCCACAGTTATTGGCTCCTTCGTTTCAGCACCTTCTCAAAACCAACATTTACATGCAAATAATCACCAAGCAACAACCAACGTTTACATCGGTACCAATTCATGACACCATCAAATGCAAACTCAAAAATAAAATAAAATAAACATTAAAACAGAACTGAACCTTACCTCTGCAGCCTTATCCCTCAACTCAATTTGACTTTCTTCATTTATTATCAAATATAAAGAATCTGTAGATGAAAATCCAGCTAGAAAATATTGAAGTGCAATACTTTTGAACAAAGCAAGTTTTTTTATTTCCAATACAAATCAAATCTAGTGTAGATTCATTAGTACCTTTAATTTTATTATTCTGGATTATAAAAACCAATATCAAATGATTCTACATAAGATGATTTAAAACTACAATCTACAATGACGATTACCGACCTAAGTTCTGATATGGTTTGTGGTAACACCGTTGAGAGTTAGGCAGCCGGAAAGAGCCATTGTGAACTCTAGTTCATCCTTCAACATCTCGATCACTGCTTTTACTCCATACTCACCCTTTGTTGTTAAGCCACACACAACCGCTCACCCAACCTACAATATTAGAAAATATCACCATGTATAATTCTAAGAAAATCGCTAAAATTTTGAGTTTTTTCTCCCATTTGTTGGTAAAATTACCATAACCACTTCGCACCAAGAGCTAAAGCTTTGAATACATCTGTTTCTTGTCATATTCCTCCATCAAATGGAACCTGGTATTCTTCTCTGAACTGCAAGTACCACTTGTAAGCCCTACAAATTTCTTGATCGATGTTGATAATCACAACGTGGTAGGCAAAACTGTGCTCGTGACAAGCCCGCTAACTCGTGCCATAACAACTTCAAAACTTTACCATGTGGCGAATCAAGTCGACCATATGGTTACTTCAAATACACCAACAAAAACCATCATGTCAGACTAAAACAAAGATCAGTGGAGCGATTTGAAGGTCTGATAATGAATACTTAGAAAGCATACATGTAACCTCATTCTCTCAAAGTTGTTAGAGCAGCATCACATACTCATTAGATGAGTATATATACCAAACTAATTCACAAATCAAGCACAAATTCTAATACCTAAACAAAAAAATCGAACCTTATAAAGAACGCGACGGACGGTCACCATAGGCATTTCCGTAATTCCCAATCTCCCGCAGGCAACTCCTCCATCTCCTCCCTCCACGCCTCTGGCTGGCCATATTCCGGGTTCTGTGACTCACACTAGTCTTTTAGGCTTGGGAATCCACCAGAATGTCGAGCGAATCCTAGAAGCCACAGCCGTCACGGTCACCGTCAACCACCACCATGGGTGTCCGGTCAGAGACGTGGCCGGTTTTTCCATCACTGTCACTCCTCTCTCTCTGTCCATAGCTGCTCTCTCTACCGTTTGCCGCGTCAAAACCAGCCGACCATCATCACCGCCAAGAGGGTGGCCAGCTGGAGACGACGGTTCCGATCCCTCTCCACCTCTAATCTGTCTCTCTCTCTTACTCCTCTGTCTAAACCCTATTCCTATTCTGTGTTCATACTTCATACAGCAAAAGAAAAGGGATGAGAAGCGATGGAAACTTTGTTTGATATGAAATCCCTAACATACCCTTTGTTACTGTTCAAAGACTTCAATTATTAATATGTGTAGAATATATAAACTAGGTGTACACCCGTGTGAATACACGGGTTTGTTCTAATAACGATCGGAATCAAATACTAAAAAACATATTATAATATATTATTTAAATTCTTTGTGTTTGGTTACATATCCAATTATATATAACGAACAAACAGCAACTTCAATAGCCCAAACAAAATATAGATATAATATTTTAGAAGTCAAGATCTTTGGAATATAGATTCCGCAGCTTGCATCTTTGAATTGCCTTCTGTCATCCTCTTTATGGCATCATCCATCATAGTCCGTGCATCAACTAATTTAACTTCAGCCGCAACCTTTGCCTCTGCAGATTCTTCACGCATCTCGTGCAATGACTTCTCAATCTACAAAGATTATAGGTTAAAAAAATGAAAAGTGGAATTTATAAACTAAATATCAAATAGAACTTTTAACGAAAATACATGCTTACATTGGAAACACATCCCACAGTAATATAAAATTGTTTTTGACGACTTTTGAACCGATTTATCTGTTCAAACCATTACTGTGAACCAATTTTCTAAATTTTCCCAATTTGACCCTTAAAGAGTCCAAATTACAACCAAGATTGTTCCATTAAAAGGTTTAAACTACACTTGGAAATCTAACATTCTGTCCTAGCTGGGACCAAACTGGTTGGGTTCCGGTTTTGACCGTCAACACCCCTAAATTATATGGTTGCGCTATATCGTAACTAAATGCAAATGCTAAAGCAAATTTTGAATTTAGGTTCATTATAGGGAATGTCTCTTTATTTTTGAAATGTCTACAATACCCTTTAAACAAATAACCTAACAACTATAAGCTTCTCTTCTATTGTCATAAAAAAAAAACTACTTTTAAGAAGATATTTTTTTTAACAAACCACTAATGAACTTCTTTACGCTCCTACATGTTCTAGTCATGAAACAAAAGTTAACATGCCAAGTCGATTTCCCTTCCTTGTACTTCCAATAATTCCCAACACGCTACCCGTTATTATATCTAAACCAAGTTTGAAAAAGTAAGTTTCTCACACTGAAACAATAAAACAAAGTTAATAAGCACTCTTCATTGTGAAACATTAATAGACAAAAGTGAGGGACTAAAATGGCAGAAAACAAAACTATTTAAACTAAAATCAATGGTAAGAAAAAAAAAACTATTTGGACTAAAGTGACAATTTTGGTCAAACCTCAGGGACTAAAATGGCAATTTACTCAAAAAAAAACTTGATGGATTGATGAACCCAAATAAATCATCAGATGAGGAAGAAAAATGAACAATCTAAACCAAACCAATATCATGTTGATTTATATTTCTATTAATTGGCATGAAAAGAAACAAAATGGAAGAACATAAAAAGTGTTTACCTTTACCATGACATAGCAAAATAGGCAACGATGAAGCATGATTTGCAGCTTCCTCCCCTTCAATCTTCTTACTCAGGTCTCTATAAAAAGATAAAACAGACGGTCAAACAACAAAATATATATTTCTTTTCCAAGAAAACTGAAATATGCGTATAAACAAATATAGAGGAAAAATGGTGAGCGGTCGAACTTTGCACATGGAAGCCAACCACTAAGTCCAACAACCGCATCCAAATGAGTAGAGTACGCGTTTCCATTCCCGAACTTCCCATGCGTAAAACAACTTGCAGAGTATAGAGCGGTTGTCGCCCCCATACTAAATTTAAAGCCCCCTACACCAAGTTTGACTGCAAAATCAGAAGTATACGAAATAAGAACTACATCAAAACTATAAAAACAGAAATAAGTAGGGCTACAAACGAACCGAATTTTCAGTGAACAGTTCATGAACCATTTGGCAGGAAGTTCGTTTGTGTTGGTTTGTTTAATAAATGAACAAACACGAACAAAAAATTTCATTCATCTAATGAAATGAACGAACTTGAACAGATGCCTTGTTCGTTCATTTATGTTCGTCAACGTTTGGTAACGTGTTCATTTATTTACATTTGTTTAAGTTCGGTAACTAAAATTAGCTTATCATCGTTTGTTTTTCTAGACACTATTTTACGGAAGTAGAAGCGTCTCCAAGAGCTGTGACCAGCTGCCAAAAAAAAAACGATATGAAAATATGAACACAAAATACAAATCTCAGTCGCTATCAACTGGTACTTTAGTCGTGTAGAAACAGAAGAAAATATTACCTTGAACCATTATCACCGAGGCCATGCAACCAGACAATGGCTGCCTGGTGTTTGCCTTTAGGTTTCACCCCATACGTCCGTCCAAACTCAAATGCCCTTCTGGCAGCTCTACCACCTGTGAGAGAAACACAATCAATGTTGCACTTGATTATAAATCGGTAGACGCAACTCACGCAATATATCAGGAGGAGAAAAACTAGCCGGTACCAATAGAAGGGTCGTTGAAGCTTATCACAGATATGCAACCAGCTACAGTAGCCACCTGCGATGAACAAATAAATATAATATAAAAACATAAAAAAAACTATTCATTCAACTAAATTTACAACTTCTTTAGCAATCTATACATACATATTAATCAAGCTTAATCAAATTTAGGTTTTTTTAAACTTACCTGAGCCAGAGGCAAAATTTCACCACGAACAACATATTTAAATGGTCTTTTTAAACAAAATTTGATAACCCCCGAACAAATATATTTTGATACCCAATTGATAACTTTTGTCATAATATGTGTATAGAAAAAAGCCTAAAGAAGATTGAAATGAGACCATCCAAGCCCACATTAAAAAAAAGTTGTTAAAACCGTCAGATGGACGCCTAAGAACCCAAATTGGTAATTTAAATAAATATTTTCACGAAAAACGTACCGAATTGTGTCCATAAAAATGAGTGTTTGATAGAGAGAGCTTGAAGGGCGTTTTTCGTCTCTTGTTTGGTTTACATACTCTACAAAAGCAAATCCTCTATGCTTCCCAAACCTTGTTGGAAGCTTTTCTTACTTAACCTGTAAATGTGTAAGAATGTTTAAAATCATACTCACAAAAGTAAAGAGCATATAATTCTACTTGAATTGGGTTATTCAGTTTGTTATTATTGAACCTGAGATTTATTTCAAACATATTCAAATATAAATAACTCAAAACTGATGCAATTGACCTAAATTTGAATTCGTTATTCGAATTTGATTCAAATAAAACTTTGGGTTTTTTAACTACCAGTTGAATCATTAACACTGATAAATTAAACAATTGACATATTACCTGCTATCAGCATGTTAACACACTTTAGTCCTACTTATCGATATCATTTAAATAGTTGTGGGCTGTTTAAACAGGCCAGAAAACATGGCCTGTTGCTGGACCAAAATGACAAAAACTACACAACACAGCTGCAACAGTAATGGGCCAGCTAATGTGGCTTGGTTCCTTGGTCAATTAATCAATTATTATGAATCAGATAAGGACAAGAAGTACAAACGTAATTCATGTACAGAAGAAGTTTTAGAAGGTGTATCAGGTATATATAGCGTGCCAGTATTTTACTTTAATAATATCTTTAAATTTAAAGGATCCACATATCACCTTTTGTGCGCATGTGGTGTAGGGGCTTCCTGACAAAATGGGACCAATCGACGACTGCCATTACCAGTCTCTAACCAACCGAGGAGTCTCCGGCTGCTCTTTGTTTAACATATAATAAATCCGGAAACCGAGACCCTAAAAAATCTAAGTAATAAACACCAACATGAGCCCTGGTACCAGTATCTCTTGAATTTCCAAAATCTAAGTAATAAACACCACATATTCCAACAATCACTCCACCAATGATCGACATAAATGTTCGACTGCATATTGTCACAAGATAACAGTTACAAATCAACAATCCATGGCATGATTGAAGAGCTTATCTGCCATAGTTTTTTTTTTCTAAAATTATATATAAATAAAACCTTAACAAACCTTATCAACTAATGTAAAACTTTCAATCAAATTTCTTATGAACACCTGTGAAGCTGCACTGAGATCTGAACTGTCTAGCTTTTCGCGGCCTTAATCTGGATGTGGAAAAAAAAAAAGAAGTGGACACTAATCTACCAACTGGCTTTTTGCTACTGATCTCCATTGGCCTGAAAAGAAAACCGTACTCAAACGTTAACAACTCGGTAAACTAACAATACAGATGGAAACAATAACTTACACAAAAAACGTACCTATTTTTATTCTCTCGCTTTTATAGATTCTTCTTCTTCTACTTCTTCCTCTTGTTCTTCATCTTCTTCATCACTAACTTCAAATTTAATCTTGCTCGAAGAAGGCATATCATCATGGCGGATCTTCATATTTAATCTATAAAACTTGCAAACATTTAAATTCGTTTCAATCAAATTAACATTTAACACAAGTGCAGTGATAAGTTAGTAAAATTCTTATCAAATATCACATACACTTTATTCCTCTTTCTAATGCTTATGATTCTCAATAAATAAATCAGAGTTTACATCAATAAATCAAAGAAGTGGACACTAATCTACCAACTGGCTTTTTGCTACTGATCTCCATTGGCCTGAAAAGAAAACCGTACTCAAACGTTAACAACTCGGTAAACTAACAATACGGATGGAAACAGTAACTTGCACAAAAAACATACCTATTTTTATTCTCTCGCTTTTATAGATTCTTCTTCTTCTACTTCTTCCTCTTGTTCTTCATCTTCTTCATCACTAACTTTAAATTTAATCTTGCTCGAAGAAGGCATATCATCATGGCGGATCTTCATATTTAATCTATAAAACTTGCAAACAATTAAATTCGTTTCAATCAAATTAACATTTAACACAAGTGCAGTGATAAGTTAGTAAAATCTTTATCAAATATCACATACACTTTATTCCTCTTTCTAATGCTTATGATTCTCAATAAATAAATCAGAGTTTACATCAATAAATCAAAGAAGTGGACACTAATCTACCAACTGGTTTTTTGCTACTGATCTCCATTGGCCTGAAAAGAAAACCGTACTCAAACGGTAACAACTCGGTAAACTAACAATACGGATGGAAACAGTAACTTACACAAAAAAACGTACCTATTTTTATTCTCTCGCTTTTATAGATTCTTCTTCTACTTCTTCCTCTTGTGCTTCATCTTCTTCATCACTAACTTCAAATTTAATCTTGCTCAAAGAAGGCATATCATCATGGCGGATCTTCATATTTACTCTATAAAACTTGCAAACAATTAAATTCGTTTCAATCAAATCAGAGTTTACATCAATAAATCAATTTATCTACACATCAGATTGTATCTACAACTGCATCATATGCTGCTAATTGAGACAATACACAACACAGTCAATAGAACAGAGATTGTACCTACAACACAGTCAACTGCATCATGTTCTTAAATCTTAACTACACTCACTTTGACAAAAACACAAACAATAGAACAGAGCTTTCAAGTTTGATTCAAGTTTGTGAAAAAAAAACACAAACAATGAGAATCAGCCTCTGATCAACTTTTCTTAATAAACTAAATTGGCAATTTACCTGGTCCATAGCATATGCCATGACATTAATATGTATCCAAAATTGAACAAAGAACAATCAGAAACAAAAAAAAAGTATATCATATTCCTACATTTAGTAACATAAAAGTGTACCTGATGTTTCAAGAAAGGAGCTTTTGCTGCTCTTAATCCTGTTGGGATGCTAAAATCACCTCCTAACACACCTACATCATAAATTCATCAAAATTTTAATAACAACCAAAAACAAACATTAACAAAATAACAAAGTTTGCTAAAAAACACAGAGAATGGCAACTCTTTAACCTTACTATGACAATAAAAATTGTTGAAGGTGGCCTAAACCCTAGCTTGGCCGCTAAATAACACAAAGTTAGAATCGGGTCTTAATACGTATTGATTTACAGAGAAAATCGAATGAAGGTATAAATTTTAACCTGATTCATCGAACCTGAAACATTGTCATCGGATCTTGATCGCCAAAAAGTTGGTTTTACAACCGGAACCTTAACCGCCGCCGTCACCATTGATGTTCAAAGGTTCCAGTCATTTGAATGCGAGTGCAAGTGTTGATAGATTACATAATAAGTAGTTTGTTTGTGTGACAGATCGGAGAAGATGATTCATGTAATTATTAGATTTGTTTGTGTGTAAGAACAGGAGAATACTAACCATCGGATAGATCTGTGTCGGCGTTGATGGACTTTGGAGGCAGCAGAAAAAGAAGGAGAAGGAAGAAGAGTAGTCATCACAACACAGTCACCGGATTTCTTGTGCACTAAAGATCTGGATGAGAGATAGGATTAATCGGAGCCCAGATTTTAGAGAGTGAGAGTTGAGAGAGAAATGGATTGAGTTGAGATAGGATTAATCGGAGTACCTGATATGCATTATTAAATGCTAAATACATATCCCAATATCTTTTAAATTTCAAATTTTAAAATACCCGCTTAAATAAGATTCCCCATCTCTCTTTTATAAGATTAATATTAACATAAATACATTAATTAAATATTAAATTAAATCGAAAATATGACATCAGCGGATCCAATGTGGCATCCAATGTGGCATATCTAATATCCTGACACGTAAGCAAAGTGAGGTCATGCTCTAAGCTCCTTTAATACATAGTATAGATATAAATCTTACTATATAATAAAAGAAATCACTTTTTGGACACTTGTCATCATATTAGGGCATCTCTTATAGATAATTATTATTTTAATTTAATATTTTCTAATTAACTATAGATAACCCTCCTATTAAATATTATCTAGTTTAATATCTTATGGATAATTATTATTTAGTTTAATCTTCTTCTCATTTATAATATTATTTAGAGAAAATTACGATTTTGGCCCCTTGGTTATATCACTTTTACCCTTTTAGCCCCAAAAAGAATTTTAAAAAAAGACGTTAGGGGCAAAAAAAGTTAGAAAAAAATGTTATAAAATTCTTTTTGGGGCTAAAAGGGTAAAAGTGATATAACCAAGGGGCCAAATCGTAATTTTATTATTTGATGTATAAAATTAGATTTATTCAATTTGTACAATACACGAGGTTTTTTAAGGATATATATTTTTTATTATTTAGTACAGAAAATTACATTTATTCAAACCGTGTAATACACATATTTTTAAAGATGTAATTTTTTTATTATTTGGTATATAAAGTTACATTTATTCAACTCGTGTAATAAATAGGGTTTTTTAAAGATGTATTATTTAGTAAACAATATTACATTTATTCAACTAGTGTAATACACGTGGTTTTAAAGATATAACTTTTTTAATTTTGTATATAAAATCACATGTATTCAACCTGTACAATATTGTTCTTATAGGTATAACTTTTTATTATTTAATATATAAAATTATATTTATTCAACTTGTGCAATAAAGAATGTTTTTAAAGATATGTTGTTTTATTATTTAGTATATAAAATTTATTTATTTAACCCGTGTAATACACGGAGTTATAACCTAGTTAATATATATATATATATATAATTAATCCAAGTGATGAAATTAAATAACAGTATAATTTCCTCAAAAGCCACACGCAACAACTTGGATCGTAAATCATATTGGCCCTATCGCTTTATTTTGGGTTTTGGAATGGTTTGATTCAATGTATTTCAAATTACCAGTGGTGGGACGTCATATAAACTTTAATTTCACTATTTTTTAGTGGGTTTTGGAATGGTGTTATTCAATGTATTTCATATATCATGTTTGCTTTAAGTGAGAAATATAAAGGCAAAAGATCAAATACAAATAATTTTAACATATTAAACATACAAATTTAAGAAAAACTCAAAAAGATGAGGTGATATTTTTGTAATTACCACCAATTATCAAAGTTAAAAAAAATACCTAAAAAACACAATTTTTTTAACATTTTTTATTAAAAAATCACTACATTTTGTTAGCAAAAAAAAATAAAATTGTTTTGCTGCTACTAAAAGTAGCGATTTTTTAATAAAAAATGTTAAAAAAATAATAATTTGTGTGTTTTTTTTTTATTTTTTTAAATTTTTTAGGTTTTTTGGGGGTTTCGTTTTTAGCATTTTAGCTTGGGTGGGGGGTGTTATGTTTTTGGGGGGTGGGGGTTTAGGTTTTTGGGGGAGTGGGGGGGGTTAGTTTTTTTTTAGGTTTTTGGGGGTGGAGGGTGGGGGGGGGGGGGTAGGTTTTTTTTAGGTTTTTTAGGTATATTTGTAGAGTAACTTTGATAGTTATTGATAATTACAAAAATGCGACTTTGTCTTTTTGAGTTTTCCTTCAATTTGTATGTTTAGTATGTTAAGATTATTTGTACAAGAACTTTACCCCAAATATAAAACATGGTGTAAACTCGTTTGTAAGCTATTTGAGATCGGCTAATTAAAATACATATATGGTTTAATTTAATTAATAAATATCAAATGGTTCAGGTCGAAACGGTTCGGGTGGAAACGGTTCGAGTCGAAACGGTTCGGGTGGAAATGGTAGGGTCAAAACGGTTCTCGTTGAAACGGTAAGGGTTGAAACAGTTCAGGTAAAAACGGTACGGGTCGAAACGATTCGACGGTGTACGGGTCGAAACGGTTTGGTTTGAAATAATACGGGTCGATCGAAATGGTATGGATCGAAACGGTTTGCGTCTATACGGTTCAGGTAAATAGTACGGGTCAAAACGATTCGACGGTGTACAGGTTGAAACGGTTCAGTTCGAAACGGTACGGGTTGAAACGGTGCGGGTCAAAACGATGCGGGTTGAAATGGTCAAAGATTCCAATGAATTTACTTTAATTCCTTCACGATTTTGAATTCCTTTAATTAAAGGAATTTGAAGGAATTCAATGCAAATTCCAATTCCATTGTCAACCAAACACGTAAAGATTGAAATTGAGATTCCAATTCCATCAAATTCTGTGAACCAAACATTTTAAGAGATGGAATTCATATTCCAATTCCATTAAATTCCTGCTAACCAAACACGTAACCCTTAGAACTTGAATCCTAGAGACGATTACTTTACTCGCATCCAATTAAACTGTACTTATAAAGAATAAAATAGTTTCATGATTTGCTTTGATTCACCGGACATGGATATTTAGACAAGATATATACACTGCTATGTCAATGGCAATCTCATAGCCTTCCAAAGGGGAGGTTATAGATTCAAGTCTTGCCTAGAGCCAAAGTGCTCTAGGTTGAGCCAGGGGTTTCAATAGTGGGTCTTTTGTCCCGCTCCTCCCGTCCTTTTGTTGCCTCTCCATTTCAAGATGGCCATGGTGTTGTTTAGTTGTTGCTTCTTCTCTATCCCGCACCTGCACCACATCACATTAGCCCAATTTCCTTCATGCTTTCCATCAAGAGCATTTTGTCAACCCTCAAAATGACTTCTGGTTGGGCTAAGTGGCGGACCTACACTATAGAGTGAGCTCCAAAAAGAAGTTCAGTGTAGTTTTTAGACAAATCTCCATCGAATCTTTTAAAAATTCGGTTAAGTCCCCCTAATTACCTCCTAAAAAATACATAATGGGTCCGTCACTAGTTGGGCACGTTGCACAAGAGCATGTTCATCAAACCCCTTGTTAGAATATCTGTAATGTATAAATGCTGGTTTCATAATGATACTTTTTCATTTTTTATATTTTGTGCTAGTTATTATATTTGGATATTGGATTTGTATCAAGCTAGTCAATATTATTTTTTTAAATCTTTTTTTTAATTATTTCTGATGTCAATTTATGACACTTAAATTTTAACGTGCCATATCAGTTATTGTATAATTAATAAAAAAACATGTTAAAATATATTGTATAAGTGCAATGAATATTTTTATTCATCAAAATACTATTAAGCAATGCTGAACAAATAATGAATATTTTTATTCATCAAAATATAATTAAGCAATGCTGAACAAAAAAGTATTTTTGTTATTTTATTGCTACAGATTACGGGTACAAAAATGGTTATAAATGTCAACGTAATTGGAATGTAACTAGTGGGATTTTCTGAGTGATTTTGTGGGTATTCGGTTAATATCAGTTCGGATTGTTACGATATCAACTTTTGATATTGCAACCAAAATAGAAAACATAAAAGATAAAGTCGTAATATGTCTAAAAGAATATCCACTCATGTTTTATATTTACCGAAAATCATAAAAATGAATATCAATATCTGTTCCAAAATACTGATACTAATACCGATGTCGGTATAGGTTCGTCACGACGTCGTTACGGTACCGGCAATCAATATAACTTACAGTAACATAAAAATTATAATTTCAACAAAATTTATGTCGCAATGTTGAAAATAAATTAAACATGACGTATTATTATTTTTTATTTAATGAACATAAGTTTTTTAAGAAAAAAGTTATTATTTTTTATTTAATGAACATAAGTTTTTTAAGAAAAAAGTTAGTAAGCAATTAAACAAGTTAAAAGCATAGTGGAATTGAAACTTCAATGAATTATTAAAAAAATTCTTAAAAACTAATTTGTGAAAAAAAGCTCGCTTACTTTCAAGTTTCAACTTCAAAGTTTCAATTTCATATTTGGGGCCACTGTATCCACGTATGTCACATTTTTTAGGCCTTTTGGGCCATTATTTTTAGGTGGGCTAGGTTTATTTTCAACGGCTTCCCTTTTCAAATTCAAATTTCAAACGACAAAACGGTATTGAAGTTTTAAAATGATAATTATTAGTAAATTAATGAAATTAGTATTTTTATTTAATACTATAATATCAATAAGTTATTTTTATTTACTAAAGGCCAACTATATCAATCATAACCAGTAGAGTATGATCCAAACATTACTCTTTTAAACTCTTTATTTAAACTAGCTAATCAGGTTAATTTATTAAGCATTAAGCAAATTATAAACTTGTTAGCAGGTCATAAACAAGTTGGTGTGATTGATACTCTTAGTTAAACGGGTTAAATATGTTAACTCGGACATGACCCATTTAATTGACTGAATTAAACATGTCAGCTTAAACATGATCTCTTTATTTACAAACAAGATAAGATAACCCAAAACGTAACTAGACTCCAATCACGTTCGTAATACCATCTCTAAGGGTTCTCTGGGCACCATGTGGGTACCCCACTACCCCTTGCGGGTACGCGGGTTGCCACGGCAACACCGCCGCAGACCCTTAGCAAACACGGATGTTAATCAGTAGTCTTCGTTGAAAGGAGATGAGAGAGAGAGAGAGAGTTGCAAAGGAGAGGGGGGGTGTATCATTCGTGGGTACACCCTCGCTGACAGCGTGTGTTCCGACAAGTAGTGAACAAAATTGAAGACGTTGCAATCAGTTAGTGGTGTTTACACGCGTTACACCACGTCACCCTAATATCTTTCCTTTAATATTTCATTTTAATCAACAAGATTAGACTGATTTTTGTATCAAAAGGTTAAAAAGACAAAAATAACACACCGATCACCTTTTATTTAGGGTGAGGGTATTGACACACCCCTACTTTTTGAGTGCACACCCCCCAGAGGTGGCATATAGGGCAATAAGGAGAGTATATAATGTGAAAGCAATTAATGTGCCAGAAAAAGGGTTTTGATAAGCCTCTCATTGCCCTATGAGAGGCATATAAGGTTATGGTAGTTGGAGCATTAAACCCTATACGCCTCTCATTGAGCAATGAGAGGCTTATTGGCACGACTTTTGATGAATTTAAGGTATAATTACTGACATGAAACGAGTTCAGTCTGAAAAAGCGTGAAAGTGACCCATATGACCCTTATCGACCTATACGACCCTTATCGAGCAAAAATGTTTATTTACCCAAGCATACGGGATTTATGGCTTCCAAATTTTTTCAAACTCGCAAAATTCCGACTGAACTCTTGAAGATTCTTAACTAAAAAATTTGGTTGAGACCGTGAAGCATAAAGATGTCGTTTTGGGGCATTGGTAATATTTTTGGCGAAGATTCGAACCAGTCGTACGTCTCCGAAAGCGTTTGGTTATCCGGCGTCGATCGAGGTGAGGAGGAGGTTGTGTCCGTGCCTCGTTGTGATGACGGGGGTGTGCGACCCACGTTACCTGACTTGAACCAGGTGTTTGTAGATGAGGGGGAACCATCTTACATTGCCCAAAGTTATCCGCGACACGAATACGGGACTTACCATTCGTATACGGAAAACAAACACAAGTTAGAGTATGAGGAAGGTGCTAAGGAGTATGAGAAAAATGATAACGAAGTCGAAGAAGGTGCTAACGACTTTGAGGAAAATGATAACGAAGTCGAGGAATGTGCTAAGGACTTTGAGGAAAATGATAACGAAATCGAGGAAGGTGTAATGCACTTTGAGGAGGTTGTTGACGACGACGAACCTGCTAACGAGGAAGGTGTTCACGACGACGAGCGTGCTAACGAGGAACCTGCTAACGAGGAAGGTTCTAATGATGAGAAAAAAACAAAAATGTATGACATAACCGTCAATTACGTGTTATTCGTGTTACATAATGTTGATATAATTTTAGAGTGGATAAAATGATTTTGTATACATGTTATTCGTATGTATATAATTTTTATTAGGTAGGAGAAATCTAGAAAATGTTTGACCCGTCCCGACCTTAACCCGAACCCGACCCGAAATTGTGTCATACATATTAACCCGATTTCGTTATCATTTTGGTGAAATATTATATATGTTCTGGTGAAATATTTTGTTAAAAATAGATTACTTAGGCTTGTAAATGAACCGAACGAACACGAACGAGGCATGTATACTGATTAAAAATAGAAAATGTATGACACGAAATTTCATAAAAACCCTAAAATGTGTCATACATATTAACCCGAACCCGATGTTGAACCCGAGTTTTTTTATTGTTTTTTCGAGAAATTTATATATTAATTTCATTTATGTGGATTTCTAATGAACCTTTTTTAAGGTATTTGGGTCACTTGAAGAATTGAAGAATTGGGTATACAAAAGAGAAGTTGCGAAAGGCTACGTCATTGTCACCCAACGAACGAGGAAAAAAGGCGAAGGTGCGTCATCAAGGACAGTGAAGATATGGTTGCAATGCGATCGTGGCGGCGAACCCAAAAGTAAAGCATCCGTTCGGCGTTCCGGTAGCAAAAAGGTCGGTTGTCCTTTTAGTCTGATAGGGAAACTAGACTCAAGTAGTGGTAGTTGGAGCCTTGTGGAGAAGAAAAACATTCAAAACCATGAGCCTGCTGAATTTCTCGAGGGCCACGCGTTTGCTAGAAGGCTGACCCCGGACGAAGAATCACTGGTGGAGAGACTTTATCTGCAAGACATGGAGCCTACAAATATACATTTAACCATAAGAAATCAGTACCCACATAGCGTGTGCATTCTACAAGATGTACAAAACGTGATTAAAAAGATTAAACGAAAAATGTACGGCGATCGAACTCCAATGCAGATATTGGAGTGCATGTTGCAAGAAGAAAGGTACGTTTATTTCACCAGAATGAATCCCTCCACAAACGCGGTCGAGGAGGTTTTTTTCGTTCATCCGGACTCGTACAACATGTGGCGTGCATTCCCACATGTGTTGATGATTGATGCTACCTACAAGACGAATGAGTATAAGCTTTCGTTTATTTAAGTTGTGGGTGTGACATCAACACACAAATCTTTTTGTGTGGCTCATGCGTTTCTCTCTAAAGAAAAAAAAAAGATAACTTCTTATGGGTCCTGGAGAAGCTCAAAGAATTGTTGGTAGATTGCATGGAGCCACGTGTAATTGTAACAGATAGGGATCAAGCTTTGATGAATGCTTGCGATAAAGTATTCCCAAAAGCTTCCAAATTACTCTGTAGGTGGCACATCTCACAGAATATTCTAAAACACTGTCGGGCAAAATTTACGGATGAAGACTGGAAAATATTCAAGCTTTCTTGGTCTCGACTGTGTAATTCTCCCATTCCGACGATATATAATTATAACTTTCAGTGGCTTTTCACGCGACTGGTTAACGACGGACGTGAAGGTACATATTATATTAGTTTACATACATTCATCCATACATATATACATACAAACATTACAAATCATTGTATTCAATTTTTTTTTTCAGATGTTCTGGATTATTTGTATGATGTGTGGCTGAAAGATTATAAAGAAAAGTTCGTTTCAGCTTGGACTAACACAGTCCCCAATTTTGGTCAACATACAACCAACAGAGTTGAAAGCCAGCATTCTAAGTTTAAGAGATACATTAAAGGGCCAAACAACTCGCTCCATAGACTTGTGTGTCTTGTTGGCAAAGTTGTAGAGTCACAAAAGATACAAATAAAACTTAGTTTTCAGGAGAGCAGGTCCGTGCAAATGGGGGACCACAGATTTCCATTTTTTGACAACCTACGCGATAATGTTTCCCAAAAAGCCTTAGAGTTATTGGTTGTCGAGAGGAAGAAGCTAAATGCGTTGAGGGCAGGAGGGGGGACTTGTGGCCACCAGCTTTCTACAGGTTGTGGGTTACCATGTGCTTGTCAGATGGAGTGGTGGGAAAATACAGGTAACATAACAACTATAACATATGTTTCGATCCATAGAATATAATCATCATTATACTTCATGTTTTAACAATGATTCTTGAAAAAAACAGGTTGCAAAATTCCACTTGCCGCGATAGATAAATTCTGGACAAAACTTGATTTTTCGACAAAAGAACTTAATCAAGACGAGTGTAATATTCAGGCGGAAATGGATAAACTCACACAACAACTACATACGCAACCACCTCTAGTGTTAAAAAGTATGTTGTCAAAGATGAAAGCGGTGTTGAATCCAAGTATGACTAAGCATCAACTGCCTGAGGTACAACAAGATACTAGGGGCCGCCCAACTACGAAAGTAAAACAACAAAAGAATAAAGATAAACAACCCGAATCACAGAGGAACGACTACACTCAAAAGCCAAATGTGCGACGTAGTCGTTCAAAGAAAACCAAAGAAGAAAAAAATACACTTCCAATTATAGATAAAGACTTTCCACGGTTGGTCGGGCACAGGTACATACGTATATACATACATTTATTTAGAATTCTTTTTCAATTCTTTATTTTTTAATATTTTTTAGTTTTTTATTTTTTTTTTGCCAATTATAGGTACAAAAACGTGATCGAGCGTTTTAAGGATTGGCTTCCATCTAGCTATCGGAGATACATAACGCATATCGAAGATGCCCAGCCGGACGGTAACTGTGGGTTTCGATCCATAGCTATGGGTTTGGGGTATGACCAGAAACAGTGGAAGTGGGTCCGCCAAGAGCTACTCGACGAGATGTTCATTAAAAAAATGCGTTGGGGCATATACTCGAATCATTGGACAAGGGATGTTACGAAAATGTGTATCGATTGATAAATTGGTTAAATGTTCAACCTGCACCTATGGCATGCTGGATGTGGTTGCCCTGCACAGGGTTGTTGGTGGCTCAAAAATTTGGGGTGATTGTTCAACATTTAAGCAATGGTGTTTGTCAAACTTACTTCCCGATGTTCGATGGACCGCAGGTTTACCCGAACCATTCCATTTTAACGATTGCTTATGTCGAAGATAGCCATTTCATCATGGTTAAGTTAGCAGATGATAACCCGATGCCAGTACCAAATGGACTTTGGAATATATACCGAAGTATGGAAGCTATGGAATGGGAGACAATGTACATGTCTCGTATTGCACAGGGTAGGGCGTTACTACGTAGTAATAGAACTCGACCAAAAGAAGTTATTGACTTGTGTTAGGTGTAGCATCCATGAAACATAGTGTACGCATCGAACTTATTAATGTTTCTCTTTATTATAATTTAAATATATTGTAACATCCGTCAAATATAGTGTACGCAACAATTTCTTTATAAATTTTTTTAATTAAAGTGCTTCATATAAAAGAAAAGAGTACAAAATAAAAGAAAACTAATGTTTTAAAGGGATTTAAATTTGTTGACTCAAACTAAAAATGAAATCTATTTTTTTAATAAAAGGAATTAATTTTAATATAAATAAATGAATAATAAAAATATTAGAATTACACAAATAAAAAAGGGAGGGGTCCTTCTGTATCGGACCGGCCTCCCCCGGGATTCGAACTCGCACAACTCGCATAGAACACACAAGCCTTAACCAGTTTATCCTCCTGTACAGGAGCTGATAAATTGGTTATAGTATAACCTTTATACACTTCATACGCCCCTCATTGATTCAAAACTCTATCCGCCCCTTATTGCCCTATACGCCCCTCATTGATTCAAAAAGGGAGGGGTCCTTCTGTATCGGACCGGCCTCCCTCGGGATTCGAACTCGCACATTTCGCATAGAAAACAGCCTTAACTAATTTATCCTTCTGTACAGGAGCTGATAAATTGGTTATAGTATATCCTTTATACACTTCATACGCTTTAAACCCAACAACTCCTATAAGTTGCTCATTGAACCATACGGCTCTCATTGAACACAAACACTTTCCCAACTTCAATAAAGGGATAAACTAGATCTAAAATTTGAAAATTCACACACTAAAACACCAAGAACACACACACACAAACGCTCTGGACCACACGATTTTCACAAGACAAACTCTGGACCACACGATGAAGGTTAGTTTGTATTCCAAATTTTATTGCTTAATCTTCAACCTTTTTTTTATTTTTTTGTTTTATTTCCGCCGTTTGTGGTGGTGTTGGGTTTGACAGTGGTGTTGGGTTTGATGGTGGTAGGGAATTGACTGTGGTGGGGAATGACGGAGGTGGGGGATTGACTGTGGTGGGGAATGACGGCGGTGGTGATTGACGGCAATGGTGGTGGTAGTGGTGGTGGCTGTGGTGGTGGTGGTGGTGGTGGTGGTTGTGGTTGTGGTGGTGGTGGTGGTTGTGGTTGTGGTGGTAGTTGTGGTGGTGGTTGTAACAACTCTAATCAAAAGTCTTAATTATTATTTTAATTTGACCATTAGGAAACCATAATTAAGAAACCCAAGTGATTCTGAACAAACCCTAAAATTTTCAGAATTTTCAGAATCAGGATTAGGGCCCCTAAAACTCAAGGGGGGGGGGGGGTAAAACCCTATTAACGATTATCTAAATTGTGAGCTGTTGAAATCGAATTTACATATTTCATCAAGTCAGCAAGGCTAGTCCTAATCGTGGCAACCCTATAGCTAAAAATAGGTCTCACGCGGCCCGCGTGAGAATAAGCCAAAACATAAAGCGGGCCGCGTAAGGGTAAAATTTCACCTATAAATAGAGGGCCTTGGGACTTGAATTCTGGCCTTTGAACGACGAAATTCTGAGCTACGTAGAACGAATTATCACAGAAACAGTCCGCTAAACACACACAATCACAAATTCCGCCACAATCAGGGTAATAACTCGATTGCTATTACGATTCAACGTCCGATTGATTATAACTATCCAACGATTGTTTAAGTGCCGCTCTAATTGAGTTTATACTTTATTTGATTCAATGTGATTTCGACTTGAATGTTTGAGTACTGCTCGAATTCGGACTATACTCTGTCATTCGTTGTGAATCCACTGAATTGTTAAGTATTGCACTAATAACTCGTTGTGAAGGTTTAATCTCGTGAATTGACGTAAATGCTGTATTAGTTACTAACCTATTGTGTGTGCATTGTTATTTAAATTAGGTTAATCAAGGCTAATCAGTAGGCTTATAATCTGCTCGTTAAATCTGCAATGTGAGTCATTCTCTTTTTATCAAATTACTTTCAAAATCATGTTTATTATCAAGGTTATAATTACAGTGATTAAGTATATGTAATCACCAAGTTACAGCTGGTATGTGGGGTTTTGTATACATTACTTGATAATCTTCACCATTGGACAACGAGTTAGCCAATGGGTGATATGACCATAGTCACAGATACCATTGGACGGAAGGGCCAATGGGTCGAGTGACAAATACTGTGGGTAGTTGGTTTGATATCTGGAAACATTGTAATCTCTCTTAATACTGTAAATTATAACAAAGGGGTCGTTTTCACAAAATGAATGATTCACTCAGTATTTCCCGCTGACAAAACCTTTTTCAAACATGTTTCAGGTGATCTGTTGTGAGCACAAGGGAAAGTGCCATGGAGCACTATCAGCTTAGAAAAGTGGCTCAATGTAAATAAATAAAGAAACATGTTTTAAGAAATAAAGGATTTCCCAGTGAAATCACTGATTTGTAAATTATGGGATTTATCCCTATAATATATATAAACGGGCAGTTTTAATAATAATTGATCCTGTTTAAAAAGACTTCCGCTGTCATTAAATTGGTACCATCGGAATTCCTGCCTCACGGCTCTGGACCGGGTCAAACCGGGGTCACGGGCCGTGACAGGAAAAGGTGGTATCAGAGCCACTGATTTAAGCTTACTATTGATTTAAGCCTATAAGAAATTTAATTGTTATTCTGTGAAAATATGTTTTATTAACTGTTTGACTGTTGAATTACAGTATGGGTAAACAAAAGATTTCTGCTATCTATCACAAATTAGATACTACACCCACAGAAAAAGGAACCTCTTCCTCCAAACATCCAACAAATCTGGAAGAAGGGATTTTTGTCCATAAAGCAAATTATGAAAATCCTCTCACCCAAGATAAAAGAAATTCGATTCTTAGAAAGGGACAGGAGAAAAGAAAGAAAACCCAAGTCAAGAAAACGAGGTTTAATTTAGAAATTCAGGAATTAGGAAATAATCCACCTTGGGAAGACACATTAGATGAAAAATGGGAAACCCTTTATATGCTAGCTACCGTAGCAGAGAATGCAAACCTCTGAAATATCAATCAACCTGATCTACTAGAAAATTTAACATCCAGTAAATAAATAAAGTATAAGTGTGTTCTATTTCCTGTAATATTTTGTACAAATTCGCATGCAATAAAACTTTAATGTTTAATTGTTAAACTTTGTTCCAAAGTTTTAACTTAACATTTTGGTGCATTTTGCATATATGCTATTCAGCATGAGTGAGATATCGGAAGCATTTCAGAATCTCAACCTCTACCCAGTACCAATTGAAGTCTCCCACGACTTTACTGGTTATATTGCTGACATAGAGGAACCCCTGGAATTCCAAGCTACACCGCTGGAAAAAACAAAACTTAAAAAGAAAAGAAGATATGTGGGATGGAGGAAAGTGCGCAGGAGAAATTCAGTTAATAGGAGACTCCCCAAAATAGAAAACCCTATAGCCAAAGGAAAAGGAATCGAAACCGGAGAAAGTTCTAAACCAGCAGAAATAGAAACCCAGAAAGATCTTAAACAAAAAGGAATAGAATTTGGAGAAAGTTCCAGACAAACTGAAGAAATCACATTCCAAGATGAAATCGACCGTCTACTGGCAAATTGTGATGTCTTTAGCCCTATCCATAATAATATATATCCTTACCTGGAAACCCAAATTCCTGTGAATCTGGAACCAGCTATTCCAGACCCACTAATCCACACCCGACCTTTAGGTCAAATGGAAGAATGGTGGACAAACGACTGGCCATTTGAAAATATCGTCAACAGTCCTTATTCTTTCCTTCCACAGTTTGATCTAGAACCTATCCCCAATCCTCCCATGAGCAACGAAAACTTAGCCGAACTCCGTCAGTACGGTGAAGAACTGATAAGTACAGGGAATAGGATCCGAGAAATGGGTGAACAAATCTCTTGGAAGTACGACGAAAGGGAGCGTCGCTACTAAACTTCCAGTTGACCAAAGAATAGTGGGGTTAGGAAAAATATCTGTATAATAATAATAGTAAATATAACTCTGTAAAATAGAAAATAAAACATTGTAAGATACACAGTGAGTACGGATGCCTATATAATATATAAAACAAAATAGAAGTCGAAACATCGACAATTTTGGATATATATATCTGTGTTATAAGATTTTATGTGCTTCTGTGTAATTATTTTCTACAATCATTTGATACTAATCGTTATATTTATAATAATTACCAGATGGAAAACGCTAATAATGAACCAGTAAATGAAGTTAATCAATCTGAGCAACAACCGGAAGATCAATATATGACTAGACAAGATATTGAAAATATAGTTGCTCAAGGGATAGCCAATGCTATTCCAGCCATTGCTGCTGCTGTAAAGAATCCAATTGCACCACAACAAATTGTTCCTAGTAAACGTACTCAGGAAGACAATTTTAGTAATAGTGTAAATGGAAGCGGTAATCATAACGATAATAGTCCACGACAGGCTCCACTTCCTAAGAAAATGAAAGCCGCAACACCTGGTTGCACTTTCAAAGAATTTCTTGCTTGCAAACCTGTTGAAATTGCAGGTAACGAAGGAGCAACTGCAATACTGCGTTGGTTAGAGAAAACCGAAGCAGTAATTGCAATAAGTAAGTGTTCCGAAGAAGATCAAGTGATGTATGCATCAAATTTGTTCAAAGAAGGGGCACTAGAGTGGTGGAACACAGTGCTACAAGCAAAAGGAAGAAAGATGGTATATGCTATGAACTGGGGAGAATTTAAAATTCTTGTAGAAAGAAAAATTTTGTCCCGAATATGAAAAGGAACAAATGGCAAATAAGTTCCTTACCCATCGAATGGTGGGTGTAGATTGTCGCGGTTATACCTCGACATTCTTCGAATATGCTAGAGTGGTACCAACATTGGCTTCGCCAGAATCGGTACTCATTTCTCGCTATATTTGGGGACTAATTAGCGAAATCCGTAACATTGTTAAAGCTGCGAGACCTCGCACTATTGACGATGCTGTGGAATTAGCTAATACCCTAACTGATGAACTGGTACGTACTCAAGAAGAAAACAGAAAGAAGGATTTAGCCAAGAAAATTACCCAAGGATTTCGTACGGGTAATAATAGCAACTTCAAAAGAAAAGGAACAGGGCAAACCTCAATTCCGCCATTCTGCAGAAATTGCAAAAGGAAACATTTTGGAAGATGTAATATAATTTGCAACTTTTGCAAAATGACGGGACATCGTGAAGAAAACTGTAGGAAGAAATCC
Source organism: Helianthus tuberosus (assembly GCA_030545235.1). Lineage (NCBI taxonomy): Eukaryota > Viridiplantae > Streptophyta > Magnoliopsida > Asterales > Asteraceae > Helianthus > Helianthus tuberosus. Next base: position 9,747,424 of record CM060450.1, on the reverse strand, counting down.
ACAATTTGTTACAATTGTGGAGAAACTGGACATTTCAGGCCAGATTGCCCGAAATTGGTCAAACCAGCAGATAACAAAACTAAACCAGCAGATGGAACAACAAAGAAAAATGTCCGAGCATTTCAGCTAACCACTCAGGAAGCCAAACTAATCCCTGACGTCATAGCTGGTACGTTCTTAGTCCACAATGTGTATGCCAAAGTATTATTTGACTCTGGTGCAAACCAAAGTTTCATTAATACTTCATTCTGCCAAGCCCTTAAGTTACCTTTAATCAACATTAGGCAGATTTTCACAGTAGAAACGGCTGATGGAAATTCAGTTAATATAGATAAGGTTTTGCAAAAAGTAGATTTAGAACTTTCAGGTCACAATTTCTTTGCAACACTATTACCTATGAAATTAGCTGAATTCGATGTTGTGTTAGGAATGGATTGGTTGATAGCCAACCATTCTCGAATTCTCTGTGATAAGAATTCCATAGAAATTCAGGCACCTACCGGAGAAGTAATTAGGATTACAGGAGATAAACCACGAAAACCCATGAAGTTCATATCAGTAATGAAAGTTGCTAATTATGAACGAAAACAAGGAATAGTATATATGATTTCGGTAATCATTAATACTAAGGGAAAAGAACTTAAGGAAATTCCTGTAGTCTTAGAATATCCGGATGTATTTCCAGAAGAATTACCAGGATTACCACCAGACAGGGAGGTAGAATTTAGGATTCATCTAATTCCAGGAACTACACCAATAGCTAAGGCACCTTATCGGTTAGCACCCACAGAAATGTTAGAATTGAAGAAACAATTAGATGAATTGCTAAGTAAAGGATTCATACAACCTAGCTCATCCCCTTGGGGAGCGCCAGTGTTGTTTGTAAAAAAAAAAAGGATGGTTCAATGAGAATGTGTATCGATTATAGAGAATTGAATAAGGTTACAATTAAGAATCGATATCCATTACCTAGGATTGATGATCTTTTTGATCAACTTCAGGGTGCTAGGTATTTTTCTAAGATAGACTTAAGATCCGGATATCACCAATTAAAAGTTCAAGAAGAAGACATACCTAAAACTGCTTTCCGAACTAGGTATGGTCATTATGAGTTTACAGTCATGCCCTTTGGGTTAACAAATGCACCTGCTGCATTCATGGACATGATGAATCGGATTTGCAAACTATACTTGGATAAATTTGTAATCGTATTCATCGACGATATACTTATTTATTCCAAAACTCAGGAGGAACATTGCGAACACTTGCATACACTCTTAACTTTGTTAAGAAAAGAAAAGTTGTATGCCAAATTCTCGAAGTGTGAATTTTGGTTACAAGAAGTGCAATTCTTAGGTCACATGGTGAATCATGAAGGTATTCACGTAGATCCTGCCAAGATAGAGGCGATTACCAATTGGAAGGTTCCACAAACTGCAATGGAAATTAGAAGTTTTATAGGATTAGCTGGATATTATAGACGGTTTATTAAGGATTTTTCCAAAATAGCTGTACCATTAACTAAGTTAACCTGTAAAGCAATTAAGTTTGAATGGGGACCTAAACAAGAAGAAGCTTTTAGAATTTTGAAACAGAAACTAACTCATGCACCAATCTTAGCTTTACCAGAAGGAACAGAAGATTTTGAAGTATATTGTGATGCTTCAAAATTAGGATTCGGATGTGTATTGATGCAACACAAAAAGGTAATTGCGTATGCCTCTCGGCAATTGAAAAAGCACGAGGAAAACTATACGACTCATGATTTAGAATTAGGAGCCGTAATTTTTGCCCTTAAGATTTGGAGACATTATCTTTACGGAAGTAAATTTACTGTCTACACAGACCACAAAAGTTTAAGATATATATTTGGGCAAAAAGAGTTAAACATGAGGCAAAGGAGATGGATGGAAATCTTAAGCGATTACGACTGTGATATTCAATATCACGAAGGAAAGGCAAATGTAGTTGCAGATGCCTTAAGTCGTAAGTATCATGAAAAACAACGACGGGTTCGTGCTCTCAGATTAAATTTACAAGTAGATTTAATGGAACAATTAAAGAATGTTCAAAAGACAGCAATAGAAGATGTTGCTGAAGAAATGAAAGGACGAACAAAAGAATTAGAACTAGGAGCAGATGGAATTTGGAGATTCCACAAAAGTAGAATTTGGGTACCTAAGCATGGAGACTTAAGACCTAAGATTTTGGAAGAAGCTCATAAATCTAGGTACACTATGCATCCAGGAAACAATAAGATGTACCAAGATTTAAGAAAAAACTTCTGGTGGATAGGAATGAAGAAGGATATAGCACAATATGTTTCTAAATGTCTTACTTGTTCACAAGTTAAGGCAGAACATCAGAAACCTTCAGGTTTACTACAACAATTGGAAATGCCAGTATGGAAATGGGAACTTATAACAATGGATTTTGTTACTAAGTTGCCTAAAACAAGAAAAGGTAATAATGCGATTTGGGTAATTGTGGATCGATTAACTAAATCAGCTCACTTTTTACCTATGAAAGAAACCTTTAGCATGGAAAGATTAGCCAAGTTGTACGTAGACGAAGTGGTATCATTACATGGAGTCCCACTCTCCATTGTATCAGAAAGGGATATTCGTTTTACATCTCGTTTCTGGAAAAGTTTCCAGAAAGCTATGGGAACTCGACTAAATCTAAGCACTGCATATCATCCACAAACAGACGGGCAAAGTGAAAGGACAATCCAAACTCTAGAAGACATGCTCCGAGCATGTGTGATAGATTTTGGTGGAAACTGGGATGATCATTTACCATTAATTGAATTCTCCTATAATAATAGTTACCATTCAAGTATTGAAACCGCCCCATTTGAAGCCCTTTATGGAAGAAAGTGTAGAACTCCAGTTTGTTGGGCAGAATTAGGAGAAAGCCAATTATCAGGTCCTGAAATAGTGCAAGAAACGACCGACAAGATTGCTCAAATCAAGGAAAAATTGAAGACTGCTCGTGATCGTCAGAAGAGTTATACAGACAATAGATGCAAGCCGTTAGAATTTCAAGTTGGAGACAGAGTATTATTGAAAGTTTCTCCTTGGAAAGGAGTAGTTAGATTCGAAAAGAAAGGAAAGTTAAGTCCAAGATACGTAGGACCATTTCCAGTGATCCAACGTATAGGACCAGTTGCTTATCGTTTACAACTACCAGAAGAGTTAGCTGGAGTACATGATGTATTTCATGTATCCAATCTCAAGAAATGTTTAGCAGACGAATCACTGGTAGTACCTCTTCAAGATATAGAAGTAAATGAAAAACTGAAATTTGTTGAGAAACCTCTTCAAATTGAGGATCGAAAGATCAAGTTTCTTAAACATAAACGACTAGTATTAGTCAAAGTCAGATGGGATTCAAGGAGAGGACCAGAATACACTTGGGAATTGGAATCAGAAATGAAGCGAAAGTATCCTCATTTATTCCAGTAAATCTCGAGGACGAGATTTTTATTAAGGTAGGGAGAATGTAACAACTCTAATCAAAAGTCTTAATTATTATTTTAATTTGACCATTAGGAAACCATAATTAAGAAACCCAAGTGATTCTGAATAAACCCTAAAATTTTCAGAATTTTCAGAATCAGGATTAGGGCCCCTAAAACTCAAGGGGGGGGGGGTAAAACCCTATTAACGATTATCTAAATTGTGAGCTGTTGAAATCGAATTTACATATTTCATCAAGTCAGCAAGGCTAGTCCCAATCGTGGCAACCCTATAGCTAAAAATAGGTCTCACGCGGCCCGCGTGAGAATAAGCCAAAACATAAAGCGGGCCGCGTAAGGGTAAAATTTCACCTATAAATAGAGGGCCTTGGGACTTGAATTCTGGCCTTTGAACGACGAAATTCTGAGCTACGTAGAACGAATTATCACAGAAACAGTCCGCTAAACACACACAATCACAAATTCCGCCACAATCAGGGTAATAACTCGATCGCTATTACGATTCAACGTCCGATTGATTATAACTATCCAACGATTGTTTAAGTGCCGCTCTAATTGAGTTTATACTTTATTTGATTCAATGTGATTTCGACTTGAATGTTTGAGTACTGCTCGAATTCGGACTATACTCTGTCATTCGTTGTGAATCCACTGAATTGTTAAGTATTGCACTAATAACTCATTGTGAAGGTTTAATCTCGTGAATTGACGTAAATGCTGTATTAGTTACTAACCTATTGTGTGTGCATTGTTATTTAAATTAGGTTAATCAAGGCTAATTAGTAGGCTTATAATCTGCTCGTTAAATCTGCAATGTGAGTCATTCTCTTTTTATCAAATTACTTTCAAAATCATGTTTATTATCAAGGTTATAATTACAGTGATTAAGTATATGTAATCACCAAGTTACAGCCGGTATGTGGGGTTTTGTATACATTACTTGATAATTTTCACCATTGGACAACGAGTTAGCCAATGGGTGATATAACCATAGTCACAGATACCATTGGACGGAAGGGCCAATGGGTCGAGTGACAAATACTGTGGGTAGTTGGTTTGATATCTGGAAACATTGTAATCTCTCTTAATACTGTAAATTATAACAAAGGGGTCGTTTTCACAAAATGAATGATTCACTCAGTATTTCCCGCTGACAAAACCTTTTTCAAACATGTTTCAGGTGATCTGTTGTGAGCACAAGGGAAAGTGCCGTAGAGCACTATCAGCTTAGAAAAGTGGCTCAATGTAAATAAATAAAGAAACATGTTTTAAGAAATAAAGGATTTCCCAGTGAAATCACTGATTTGTAAATTATGGGATTTATCCCTATAATATATATAAACGGGCAGTTTTAATAATAATCGATCCTGTTTAAAAAGACTTCCGCTGTCATTAAATTGGTACCATCAGAATTCCTGCCTCACGGCTCTGGACCGGGTCAAACCGGGGTCACGGGCCGTGACAGTGGTTGTTGTGGTGGTGGTGGTGGTGGTGGGGGGGGTGGTTGTTGTGGTGGTGGTTAGGCGGGTGTGGTGGTGGCTGTGGTGGTAGTGGTGGTGGTGGTGGTTAGGCGGGTGTGGTGGTAGTGGTGGTGGTATTGGTGGTGGTTAGGCGGGTGTGGTGGTGGCTGTGGTGGTAGTGGTGGTGGTGGTGGTGGTGGTGGTTAGGCGGGTGTGGTGGTGTTGGTGGTAGCGTAACCCTACCCGACCCCCGGCCCGACACGTTTGTCGGGTCTAGACTTATATCATCGTTTTTTTTAAATGTGCATATGTTATTTTTATTATTATATTTATTATTTTTAACAATATATTTTCGGATGTCGGGTCTAATGCTATAATTGTATGTTTTATTAACAGTATATCAAAAGTCGGTGTTTCGACGGTGGTGGTAGCGTAATCCTTATGGAGAAGTACACTGCGTTCATATTTCAGATTCAAACGCTTAACTGCGTTCGTATTCCAGATTCATGCACCGGAACGTCCATCAACGACAATGCTTCTGCACCCACAGTCTGTGACGGTGGAAGTAGATATTTACCGGTGACTGTGAGGGTGAACTGGAATGTTCTTCCACCTTCACCAACGACAATGCTTCTGCGTCAGAAAACTCGAGGGAGAACTCCTTCTGTACGGATTGGTTCTTCATGCTGTGGAACCGGTTACTGAGATATCTTCTGCAACAACGAGGGAGCACCAGATCAGGTCGGAGGTTCTTCATGTGGTAATGGGGAAGCGGAAAGCACGTTTACCGTGGAATGCATCCTTAAACTTGATAGCAACAATATGGTGACCGAATAGAGATCTGAAGAACCGATACAGTTTGCAAGAATTTAAGAATATGTAACAGTTAGCGATTTAGGGTTTAGGGTTTAGTCGTTACATTTTGTATTAAAATGACATATTTTGTGTATTAATATAAAACGATTTTTCGTGTATTTATTGCGTTATGGTTAATAAATGACAAGCGGAAAAATAATTAAAGACATAATAATAATTGATAAATAAAAAATTTGACATTTTATAATACACAAAATTCATTTCATAAAATATCGTCATGGGTCAAAGACCGTACCCGGCCCGACCCGTTTGTCGGGACTAGATATAACATCGTTTTTTTTAATGTGCATATGTTTTATAATTACTATTATTATTATTATTATTTGTTATTATTATTATTATTAGTATTATTATTATTATTATTATTATTATTATTATTATTTATTACTGCTGTTATTATTACTATTACTATTATTATTATTATTATTATTATGATTATTATTATTATTATTATTGCTATGTTAACTGGATGATTGTCCGATGTCGGTACGAAATGGACTTTGAAATACCTCACCGACGTATAGAAGATATAAATGGGTGACAATGTACATGTATCGTATAACACAGGGTAGGGCGTTAGTAGATAGTAATAGAACTTCACGAAAAAGAATTTGTTAACTTGGCAAAGGTGTAACATCCGTGAAATATAGTGTATGCAACAATTTAAAAAAAAAATATTAATTAGGGTGTTTTATAACATAAAAAACCCTTAATTACCACATAAAATTGTTAAAAAAATTAATTTCATATGAGTCGTATAGGGCAATGAGACCCATATGCTCATTGATCAACAAGCCTCCCCTGGTTGACACCTTATGAGTGTCTCGTTGACCAAAAAGCCTCCCCTGGTACTTTTTGGTCAATGAGACACTCATAAGGTGTCAACCAGGGGAGGCTTGTTGATCAATGAGCACCATATAGGAGTTGTATTTGGGTCTCATTGCCCTATACGACTCATATGAAATTAATTTTTTTAACAATTTTATGTGGTAATTAAGGGTTTTTTATGTTATAAAACACCCTAATTAATATTTTTTTTAAATTGTTGCATACACTATATTTCACGGATGTTACACCTTTTCCAAGTTAACAAATTCTTTTTCGTGAAGTTCTATTACTATCTACTAACGCCCTACCCTGTGTAATACGATATATCTACTAAAACCTTTGCCAAGTTAACAAATTCTTTTTCGTGAAATTCTTTATTGTTGTTATTATTATTAGTTATTATTTTATTTATTATTATTATTATTATTATTATTATTATTATTATTATTGTTATCATTATTATTTATTGTTATTATTATTATTTATTGTTGTTATTATTATTATTTATTGTTGTTATTTATTATTATTATTATTATTATTATTATTATTGTTATTGTTATTATTATTATTATTATTGTTATTATTATTGTTATTATTTATTATTATTATTGTTATTATTTATTATTATTATTATTGTTATTATTTATTATTATTATTATTATTATTATTATTATTATTATTGTTGTTGTTGTTGTTAATGTTTATTATTTATTATTGTTACTATTATTATTGTTATTAATATTATTGTTATTATTATTATTTATTATTATTGTTATTGTTATTGTTATTATTATTTATTATTGTTATTATTATTATTGTTATTATTTATTATTGTTATTATTGTTATTATTATTATTTATTATTTATTATTATTATTGTTATTATTTATTATTATTATTATTGTTATTTATTATTATTATTATTGTTATTATTATTATTTATTATTGTTATTATTATTATTTATTATTATTATTATTGTTGTTGTTATTGTTTATTATTATTATTATTATTATTATTGTTATTATTTATGTTTGTTATTATTATTTATTATTATTATTATTATTGTTATTATTTATTATTATTATTATTATTATTATTATTGTTTTAAAGGGATTTAAAATTGTTGACTCAAACTAAAAATGAAATCTGTTTTTTTTAATAAAAGGAATTAATTTTAATATAAATAAATGAATAATAAAAAATGTCAAATAAAAAAGGGAGGGGTCCTTCTGTATCGGACCGGCCTCCCCCGGGATTCGAACTCTCATAACTGGCATAGAACACACAAGCCTTAACTAGTTTATCCTCCTGTTCAGGAGTTGATAAATTGGTTATAGTATATCCTTTATACATGCTTTAACAACAACTCCTATACGGCCCTTTTTGCCCTGTACGCCCCTCATTGATTCAAAAACTACTTTTCAGCCCATATGACTCGTATAGCCCGATGAGACCCATATCCACCTACCTTTTCTGAAAAGTTGACAGGACATTTATGACACCCACTTGCATATGCCTCTCATCGACCCATACGGGTCTCATTGAAATTCAGTTTCACCTTCCTTTTTATACTTTAACCGAGAACAAGTACATATCCAAAAAAAAAGTTATTTTTTGAACGAGTTCCGGACCAACGATGACAATCCGGAAGGGGACCACACGCGTCTCTCGTATAGTTTTTGCTCTCGTATCGGTCTATATGGTCGGAATATTCAAGGTTTGTTTACCCTTGTTTTTTTATGGTTTTATTTTGGCGGTTTGTGGTGGTGTTGGGGTTGTGGTGGTGGTGGTGGTGGTGGTGGTGTTGGGGTTGGGGTTGTGGTTGTGGTTGTGGTTGTGGTTGTGGTTGTGGTGGTGGTGGTGGTGGTGGGGGTGGGTCGGCTGGGGTGGTGGTGGTGGATCGGCTAGGGTGGTGGTGGTGGTCGGTAGGCTGTGGTGGTGGTGGTTGGTCGGCTGGGGTAGTGGTGGTGGTGATGGTGGGTAGGCTGTGGTGGTGGTGGGTCGGCTGGGGTGGTGGTGGTGGTGGTGGGTAGGCTGTGATGGTGGTGGTGGTGGTGGGTCGGCTGGGGTGGTGGTGGTGGGTAGGCTGGGGTGGTGGTGGGGGTGGGTCGGCTGGGGTGGTGGCGGTGGTGGGTCGGCTGTGGTGGTGTTTTGTTTTTTTTGTTTTTTTTTTAATTTTTACAATATATTTTCGAATGCCGAGTCTAATGCTAAATTGTATTTTTTATTAACAGGATATCGAAAGTCGGGGTTTTCACGGTGGTGGTAGCGTAATCCTTATGGAGAAGTGCAATGCGTTCATATTTCAGATTCAAACGAGTACCTGAGCTCATATTTCAGATTCATGCGCCGGGACGTCGGTCTAGGGTGAGGTGCTTAGCGGCGGGGGATGCATACACAAATAGTTCTAGTGGACGAAGCAAAGAGACCGTTATGTATCTGAATCAGGTTCTCAAACAAACCGTGAAATCAAACAGTTTCTTCGTAGATTCCGTCCGGTTTAAAAGCCGGTTCAGACGCGTGATGGTATATGGTGGTCACGGAACTACCGGGCGTCGGTAGATGCCGGTGACATTGCCTTGTATTTAAAATCTCAATTGATGAAGGGTTTGTCATAAGAACAGGTTCATCAAATTCATCTTATTTTTCATGCATTTCCATTAGCCACAGTTGTACGAAGAAACTGTTCGATTTCACGGTTTGTTTGAGAACCTGATTCTGATACACAACGGGTTCGTGTGAATCTAAGTAATAATATGTAATAGTTAGCGATTTAGTGTGTAGGGTTTAGGGTTTCGGCTATGTATTGTATTACATTTTGTATGAAAGTGTTGTGTTTTGTGTTATTTTATCAAAGAATGTTCACTTACATTTGCGTTATGGATTATAGAGAATTTGATGTTTTATAATAACACTTGATAATTTATTATTGTTATTGTTATTATTTATTGTTGTTATTGTTATTATTTGTTGTTGTTATTTATTATTGTTATTATTATTGTTTATTATTATTATTATTGTTATTGTTATTATTATTATTATTATTATTATTATTATTATTATTATTATTTATTATTGTTATTATTATTGTTTATTATTGTTATTATTATTATTATTGTTATTATTATTATTGTTATTATTATTATTATTATTTATTATTGTTATTATTATTTTTTATTATTATTATTTTTGTTGTTATTATTATTATTATTGTTGTTATTATTATTATTAGTTTTATTATTATTATTATTACTTTTATTATTATTATTATTATTGTTTTAAAGGGATTTAAAATTGTTGACTCAAACTAAAAATGAAATATGTTTTTTTAATAAAAGGAATTAATTTTAATATAAATAAATCAATAATAAAAAATGTCAAATAAAAAAGGGAGGGGTTCTTCTGTATCGGACCGGCCTCCCCATGGATTCGAACTCGCACAACTCACATAGAACACACAAGCCTTAACCGGTTTATCCTCCTGTACAGGAGCTGATAAATTGGTTACAGAATATCCTTTATACACGCTTTAACAACTCCTACAGGCTGCTTTTTGCCCTATACGCCCCTCATAAAAATGAATAATAAAAGGGATAATAAAAAATGTCAAATAAAAAAGGGAGGAGTCCTTCTATTTCAGACCGACCTCCCCCTAGATTCGAACTCGCACACTTCGCATAGAACACACACGCCTTAACCAGTTTATCCTCCTGTACAGGAGCTGGTAAATTGGTTATAGTATATCCTTTATACACGCTTTAACAACAACTCCTATACGCCCCTTTTTGCCCTATACGTCCCTTATTGATTCAAAAACTACTTTTCTGGTTTGACCAAATAGTGAATAGATCTAAAACTTTTAAACCCCACACACTAAAACATCAAGAAACACACACTGTCTCTCTCGTATAGCTCGAATTAGAACGTATCAACCTATACGGTCCATATTTTCATAAAAGGTTAGTGTATTATTTCATCTTTCCTTTGTTTATTTTGTTTTTTTTAATTATGGCCAGTGGTGTTGGGTTTGATGGCGGTGTTGGTGTTGGGTTTGACGGCAGTGTTGGGTTTGACGGTGGTGGGGGATTGACGGCGGTGGTGGTGGTTATTGACAGCTGTGGTGGTGGTTAGGCGGGTGTGGTGGTGGCTGTGGTGGTGGTTAGGCGGCTGTGGTGGTGGTGGTGGTTGCGGTGGTGGTGGTTATTGACGGCTGTGGTGGTGGTTAGGCAGGTGTGGTGGTGGCTGTGGTGGTGGTTAGGCGGCTGTGGTGGTGGTGGTTGTTGTGGTGGTAGTTGTTGTTGTGGTGGTTGTGGTGGTGGTGATTTGTCGATTATTTAGATGTTAATTTGTTAGAAATTTGTTACAAGTTTATAAAAATTGTAAAAAGTTTATAATATGATACGTATTATATATTAATTTTTGCAGATATGTCGTCAGACGAGGAGGAGTTTGGTGCGGTACAGGTGGCTGGATTCGATGAGATGGCCGGGGGTGATTGTTTGGGTATTCCCTATATGGACTACCCGAACAATTATAGGGAGTATAAACGTTTTAACAGGTTGCGACAAATGAAGGTGGGTCGGCAGAGGGCGTTGTCATGGGAGGCTTTACGGGAGGTCGGGGAGGAGGAGAGAGCCCGGGGTTTGATCAGGGAGAATTCCCCGTGGGATCGCATATTTTCGATGGCGGCTGGGCCGTCTTATAGGACCATGATGGTGGAGTTTCTGTCCACATTCGTGTTTCGTCCACGGCCGGCTGACCGGCCCAATTTGGATATGGACGATCCGAACGTGGAAGCACCGCCTCCCGAGGTATCTTTCTGTTTGTTCGGGCAGTGACAAAATTGGTCGCTGCGTCAGTTTGCTGTTGCCACCGGGTTCTATACCGATGATGAGTTGGTTCAGGACATCTATACCATCGCGATTTGGGCTATGTCTGATGATCAGTTGTTTGCTTGGTGGCCTACTCTATGTCCTGTACCCTTCGGTAAGAAGGCCCGAGTTTCTGAGATTCGTGACCCACTCGTTCGCTACATACACCGCTGCATTGCCACGTTGATCTCTGCGCGTGGCAAAAGCAACGAGTGGGTCACGAAGGTGGATCTGTTCTTTCTGTACTGCTTATATACGGGCACGCCGTGCGCCCTCCATCGCTGTCTGGCGGAGTATTTCGCCTCGTATGTAAAACGGCAGAGGCGTAGCCGTTTGATTGGAGGGGCGTTTATCACGCGTAATGCCCAGCATTGTGGTCTGTATTACCCATTCCTTGACGATATGCCGACCCCAACACCACACGAGCTCTTAGATCTTAGAACGATGAGAGGGATGAAGATTGCGATGAACTTTCCGGATATCGGGCATCGGTTTGTTGACGAACACCAACAGATTTATGAACCCCAACCGATAGTCCACCAGGCACTGCTCGAGGCTGGGGAGGTGGAGATGCCGCATATTGCTGACGTGCCTGCTATGGATGGAGACATGGAGCCTCAGGTTGACCAGGGGCATCCGCAGGAGCCGCCACAGATTCCACAACGCGTTTATCATGCAGTGCGGTTGCCTCAGTCCACCCAACGTCTCCTTGAGAGGCTGGTGGCGGGTCAGGATGGTATGATGGCCAGCTGGACACAGCAGTTTCAGCGGATGGACAGGCGGATGGACCGGATGGAGGATTTGATGGAGTGGGTGATGGCTAGTGAGGCCGAGAGACGTACCCAGGCGGGGTTGCCGGTTCGAACCCCGCCACATCCACGAGTGTATCCGGTTTTCGACATGGAAGCAGGTCCGTCCGGGACGCAGGCAGGTGGTGGGGATGATTCTGACGACAGCGATGAGGAGATGGAGGATTAGTATTTGTATTTGTTGGGTGAATTTTATTTTGTTAAACATTTGTGGGCATGTATGAACAAATATTTATTTCTTTTTGTTTATTTTGGTATGTTTAAACATTTGTAACTTGATGAATATTTCTTCGTTTTGTTATTTATGCTTAGTCGACTTATTTTAAAAAACAACATTTTTTTTAAAAATGTTGGTGCACTACATCTGTCGACTTAGTCTTGGATCGAGTCTTACATTGTATTGTATAAATCAGGGCACATTTTACGAAAAAATCAGTATTGTATAGTGTGTTAGGATCTGATTTCGCTTATAGGGTTGCATGAGGTTTCGCTTGAGTGGTCATGTCACTGGAGCGAAATCATCTAAATCAGATTTCGCTCATGTGAACATGTACCTTGGAGCGGAACCTGAAACAATATATATAGTGACCTCTGGAGCGAAATCAGTAGTGATCTTCTTGTATTCCATGCCGAAGCTCTGCCGGTGTGAAGACTGAACTGTAATCGTTGTCAAATCAATCAAGCAATAGTTTAAAGCTATTTCTATCTACGTTTCTTGTAATTCCACACCTGAAACATAGAAGAACACCTCTGAACCGACTCGGTTAGGTCGAAACACGATCCTACAATTGGTATCAGAGCTCAGGAGGAGGAGTTCTGCAGAAATTAGCTGGATTTTATCGATTTTTCTTGCTTCTACACCTTCTTTTATCATTTCAGAAAGTTGTATCGGTTAGATTTGGATCAAATTTGGACAGAACATAGAAAATTGAACATTGACAAACCCTAGAAAATTTGAGATCAAAATTCGAACTGGAAATGGACTAAAATTGGTTCGAAAGTGGTATCGCTTTTACGGACACAGTGTGATTTTGCTCCTGTGTCACTGAGATTTCGCTTGAAGGACAACAGATCAACTAGGTTTCGCTCCTGTGACAGTGTGATTCCGCTTCTAAGTACATTTAAGGTTTCGCTTGAAAAGAAAATCTGAGGTTTCGCTTCAAGAACAATTTGGGGTTTCGCTCAAAAGAACAATTTGGGGTTTCACTCGAAAGGACAATTTGAGATTTCACTTTTGTGTCATAGTACATCTGATTTCGCTTTTAAGTCACTGTTTTTGAAATACGTGCTAAGTCATCATGGATACTGAATTTTACAACGCGTTTGCAACACCGACTGGTCCATCATCAATTGCTCAAGCCATGAACCAGGAAAATGAGACGGGAACCACTCAAAAGCCTCCAAAGTTGATGAGTATCGAAGAATACTACGGGTGGAAAGATAGATTCGAGAATTGGGTTCAGGCAAATCATCCGAGGTCTTGGGAATGTATTCTGAAGAAATATGTGTTACCTCGTACAGAATTGGGAGTTCTCAAAGAGTTATCAGAATTTACTGATCAGGAACGGGTTATGTACAAAGCTGAAAAAATGATGATCAGTCTGTTACAGCAAGCGATCAAAGAAGACATATTCATTTTGTTACAGCATGACAAAACTGCTAAGTCAATCTGGGATGCTCTTAAAGTCAAATTTGAGGGAAGTGAGAACATGATAAAGAGTAAGAAAGCGCTGCTCAAGAAAGAGTTTGATTTGTTTAGCAGTCTACCAGGTGAAGATACAAAGAAGCTGATTGAGAGATACTGTCACCTTGTGCGATCGATGTCAATGTTAAGTATTACCAAAGATCGTGAAGAGTGGGTAGACAAGCTTGCTGATGCTTTACCACAAAATGAATGGGGAACATATTTGATGATTTTGAAAAACACGGGTGTTTATGATGGGTTGACTATATCTCAGTTCATTGAAAAAATTGAGAGTCAGGATCTAGAACAACAGAAGATCGCTAGAATGAACAGTTCAAGTGGTCAACAAGATGTGAAAATGTACTACAAAGGTAGTATCATTCCGACTCCTGAAATTGAGAGAAGTCCAAAAATTCAAACTGCTTTTAGTGCTGGGGATTCGTCAGATAAAGTTGATCAGAGTTCAAACAAAAGCAGTGGATTTACATCATTTCCTAGTGTTAATCCGAAAGAGTCAAATACAAGTTTTCAATCTCAAAGTACAAAGACAGGAAATGGTTATGTGATTCAATGTAACATCGCTCTAAACCTTCCAGAAGGTCAAAGTTTTTCAGAAGACACTGCAAAAGACCACATGGCTCTACTTGGTTCTGTGTTGTTATCTTATGAAGGTCTTGTAGCTGGTCGAATTGGAAATCCTATGCTCACAAAGGAGGATTACGATCAGATAGACGCCGAAGAAATGGAATTAATGGATATCAAATGGTGTCTTGCTAGTGTTTTGAGACGTGCAGAGAAGTTTAAAACAATTACCGGGAGAAATGATTTTCTAGATGCTCATGTATCTACTTTAGGTTTTGATAAATCTAAAGTTACTTGTTTTCGATGCAGGGAGAAAGGCCATTTCAAGCGGGAGTGCAAGAATAGAGAAACTAGTGGTGCTCAGAATCCATTCGGAAAAGATGACTATTATCGGAAAGAAATTTATCAACAAGTTGGTCAACAACAAGAACCTCAGACAACTCATGGAAGAAGAATTGAAGATTCTAAAAGAGCTTGTGTTGTGGATTTTGATTGGATAAATTATATTTCTTCTGATAGCAAAGCCTGCATAGTTGATCAGGATGATGAGATACTACCTGAAGGCTTTAGCTGGAATATGTTTGCAGATGAATATGGAAATTTTAAAGCTTTCATTGCCAAGATTGTCAGAGAACCAGACATGTTTGTCACATGGATGAAGTCTATTGGAGAGACTGTAAAGAGTGTGAAAGAAGAGTCTGTTGTTTCTAATGAAAGTTCAGAAAGTGATGATGATAGTCTGAAAAATTTTGAAGAAAGTGTGCAGAATGATGTTATTTCAGAAAAAGAAGTTACATTTGATCAAACACCATCTGATTCTGGTGTATCAGATGTTGATTCTGATAAATCTGTACAGTTTGATCAGTCACCAATCGATAGTAGCAGTGATGATGAGGAAGAGAAACATATCAATGTTGCAAAATCTCATCTTTCTCCTGAAAGTTTTCATTTCTATTTTGCAGATCGTATGAAGAAGCTAAAGGAGAAAAGAGCTGAAAAAGAACAAAAGGAAATAAAGATTGAAAGTGTTGCTGAGAAGAATGTTGAAACAGATCGAGTGAAGGTAGAAGAAAAAGTGATCGAAGTTGAAAAGATTATAGAAATTGAGAAGATTGTTGAAGTTGTCAAGCCTTGCACAAAGTGTCTGGAAGCATGCAAGGAATGCATAGCAAAAGATGAGATTATTGCTGAGTATGAGAAGAAGAAAGAGCAGTTACTGTTCAATCTCAACTATGTAAAAGAATCTTATGATGTCTTGAACAAAACAGTAACTGGTCTTCAAAAGACAAATTCAGAAAGAGAACAAGCACTAACGATGATGAATGCTGTGATGATGTCAAAGCAGAAAGCCATAAATTTTTACATCGAAGAAAGTGCCAAATGGAAACAAGAGTTGGAGACAGAAAAGATTGAGAATGAGAGAATTAGACGATTACTTCAAAGTTATTCTAGTTCTGATTATCTCATTGATCGTATTTACCCAACTGTTGCAGGTATGGAAACTTTTCAAGATGAGAAGCCAAAAAAGAAAAAGAAAGATTGTGGTAAGAAACCGACTGTTAGCTATAACAAGTGTCCACCTCCAATTTGGGAAGGGTATTCTCCTAGAAAACCAAACGAGGAGCAACTTGAAAAAGCAGTCAATATACAGTTAAAAACCAACACAACTGATGTTTTACCAGATAATATTGATGTCACGTTTACCTCGTCTGATACTGATCATGAGTCTGAGTTAATCAAAAAGGTGGTCGATCAGGTGTTGGATACTGAGGAGGAATCTGAGTCAAAGTCTGAGTCTGGAGGGTCAAATTCGTCAGTCAACAGTCCAAAGTCATCGGTTAAACGGTCTTATAGTAAAGAATTTTTATTATCAAAAGCAAATTTGGATGATGAAACATTTGAAGTAGTATACACTTTAAATGATTCGGACAAATTATACTCTGATAAAGAGTTTCCAATAAGAAGTGTTCGTTTTGACATGATTAAAAAGGTTTTCAAAATGACAGAAATTAATATTTCTGAAATAAAAGATTTAAATCTTATTGAAAAACCTAAAAAATACACTTCAAGAGTTCAACAACGTCTAAACAAGAAAAAGGGCTACAATTCTGGTTCTGTTTTTCAAAAGAAATCAAACCAAAATCGTAGTTACAAAAAGAAAGGATTAGGTTTTGTTCCACCAGAAAATCAAAAAAATTTAAAAAATTCTAAAATAAAAACAAAATTTGTATCAGGTGGAAGCTCGGAAGAAGAATCAAAGAAATCATTCTGGAGACAGTCAAATCAGGAATTTCATGTTGAAAAGAAGAAGAATGGAATAGATTTGTGTTATCAAAGAGAGACTAGAACCTGTTACAAATGCAATGAAGTTGGTCATATTGCATGGAATTGTCAGAAAAATGCCAAGCCAAAACAGGGAGTTTCTAACAAGTTGAAAGAAAAGGTTATTGATGTTGAACCACCAACTGACAGACTTAAAATTTTTGAAAATTCAACTTATGAGGTTGGTGAGTGTTCTAAAAAGAATTTTTATAAAAAGAAAGAAAAAGACAATCAAGTATGGGTTGTTAAGAAAAAGAATGAGAAAGCTGGTAATAAATCTGGTTCCACAAAGCCAGAAAAGCCATAGGTTGATGAGAAAATTTCAGTTGATGATGATGAATTTCCATCACTGAAATTTGAAAAAGTTAAACAGAAAATTGGAAAGGTTGATATTTCAAATCAGTTTTATACTGAGAAAACTGAATTTGATGTTGAAAAAACATTCAATAGGAATGTTAAGAAAATTTTTGGGAAAATGTTGAATGGGAAAGCAAAGGGGGTAAAAGATTTTTATGCAAATAAAAAGGCAACCTACAACCCCACTGCACAAGAGTTGAAAGCCATCAAGTCTGAAAAGACTTGGATGGAAGTTTGTTTTACATAAAGTCTTAGGACTTTGCCGGAGATCCCAAGTTTGTA
The DNA here is from genome assembly GCA_030545235.1 of Helianthus tuberosus. Classification (NCBI taxonomy): domain Eukaryota; kingdom Viridiplantae; phylum Streptophyta; class Magnoliopsida; order Asterales; family Asteraceae; genus Helianthus; species Helianthus tuberosus. The sequence continues at coordinate 9,729,872 of CM060450.1, read as the reverse complement.
ATCGTGGATCAGGAATCGGCATTATTCTTGAAAATTGTTTGTTTGAGATTTTTCAGGATAATTGTGAATTGCCGGAGCTTTCAGGTTGGTAAGTGCAAAGCAGGAATCGGCATCTTGTTTGGTAAACTGATTTAAGTAGAGGTTCATTCCTACTAATGGTTTGTGTGAAGATTTTCATTCACAAATGGTTAATCAAGGTCATTAGATTGAACTTGATTGGTCAAAGCTTACAATTGGTATTTTGAAAAACAATATGATGAATCATGCTCCTAAAATTGATAAAAACAAAACTTATTTTCTGGAAAAATCATTTTGATTAAAACAAACTTAAGTGTTTTGAAATCTTAATGAGAAAATAGTTTTGTGAAAGGGGGAGTTCTGATTGTTTATGCCAAGTGGATGGCGATTTGATGTGATTTGATATTAGTTGTCAAAGTTTTGTACAGTTCGTTTTATGTTTACAATTGGGTCAAGTGTAGTTTTCAAATTTCCTAAAATGTGTTTGCATTTTAGGGGGAGTAGAAAATTTCAGAAAATCCAAAAACATTTGAAAATTTGAAAAAGACAAAAACATTGAAAAAAATGCAAAAATGAGTTTTGGTGTATAAAAGAGGAAATGATAGTATATTAGTGGACTATCACAACATGCTAAAGAAATGGAATGTTAAAATGTAATAAACGATCTTACTAAAGATGTGACGGTAGGCTCAGCTAGACTAGTAGATTTGCGATAACGATACAAACTTAAATGAAAAAGCCTAGTTCTAGTGGGAAACATGGTCGAAAGCATAGTACTTAGTTTTGTCCTTCTTGACTGTGTGCCTGCTCAGTAATTGCTGAATGCCAAAAGCATAAAACTGGTTAAGTTTGTGAACTTTCACAACTTTGCTAAAAAGTCGCTGTGATTGTGCATTTCATTTTGCAAAGATTTAAACTTGTTTTATTTCTTTATTTTGTTTAAGCATTGGATATCCTCTGCGTATACATGAGTATCGACCTGGATGTTGTTGCCTAAACGTTCTGCTTTATTTTATTTGGTGTTTCGTTTAAGCTTTGGATCATCTCTGCGTATACGAAAGTATCGACCTGATGGTTAAAGCCTAAACAACTTAAATTTGTTTTATTTTTCTTATTTTGTTTAAACATTGGACTTTCTCTGCGTATCGAAAGATCGACCTGATTGTTAATGTTTAAACATTCTGCGTTGTTTTTGCACAAATCACAGTCGATAAAAGTTTAAAAGTATTACTTGAGTCAGTGTATTATATGATGAGGGGATATGCTGAGATCGTGGGGTCCATAAGATCTTAGTGCTATCTTAATATATCTTAAAGTATCGGTAAGCAAATTGAAAGTTTTTAGATTGAGTTTAAGTGGACAACAATATCGTCAATCAATGTGAATCGTTTAGAACTTAAAATGTTTAAAGCTTAATTGTGTTGGTGATATGTTTCAAAACTGATATGATCCTCTTGCACAATCTCCCAAAAATAGTATCTGTAAATATTTCTTTACTGTTTTTTATTTCATTCAAAATACAAAAAGATTTTAAGTGTGTTTTAGCATAATTTTTTTTGAAAAAGTCAAAAAGATTTTAGACAACTGATATTGGTAAGCTGATTGTCAAAGTTCCAAGTGCTAAACATGATGACATTGTTGTGAGGGGGAGTGTGTTTTAAAATTGTCAAAATGAATTTTTGATATGATGAAGAGTGTTTGTTAGTGCACATGTTTATGAGAGAGAGTCATCTGATTATATCAGAATGTTGGTGCATTTAAATTGTTAAATTTAGAAATCTTATTTCTGGGTTGAATATATGCAGGTTTAGCCAGGTTTCGATCTTGATATTGTGAAAGCCAGATTAAGATCCTGAAGATTTTACTGAAGAACAAAGGAATTCCAGTAAATTGAGAGTGGGAGTTTAAAGTTTTTTTAAAACAGATATTTTTGAGGGGGAGTCTGTTGGTAAAACAGAGAGATAAAAGCCCAAAGACAAATCAAGACTGAAGAACTGAAGATACACTTTTGTCGTGACTCGATCAGTCGACTCGTCAACATCTGAGGGGGAGTCTGTTGGTGCACTACATCTGTCGACTTAGTCTTGGATCGAGTCTTACATTGTATTGTATAAATCAGGGCACATTTTACGAAAAAATCAGTATTGTATAGTGTGTTAGGATCTGATTTCGCTTATAGGGTTGCATGAGGTTTCGCTTGAGTGGTCATGTCACTGGAGCGAAATCATCTAAATCAGATTTCGCTCATGTGAACATGTACCTTGGAGCGGAACCTGAAACACTATATATAGTGACCTCTGGAGCGAAATCAGTAGTGATCTTCTTGTATTCCATGCCGAAGCTCTGCCGGTGTGAAGACTGAACTGTAATCGTTGTCAAATCAATCAAGCAATAGTTTAAAGCTATTTCTATCTACGTTTCTTGTAATTCCGCACCTGAAACATAGAAGAACACCTCTGAACCGACTCGGTTAGGTCGAAACACGATCCTACAAAAAAACTTAGTATATATAATAACAATGAAAAATAACAAGACAAACAACACAATATTCGATTACATTTTTTTTAAACTTAATATATGTAAAAAAAAACGGCATTTATAACTAATATTCGATTACATGTCTTGCATAAACTTACATACTAACAATGAAAAATAACAAGACAAACAACACAAAAAAAAATCCAACTGATTATTAACCAACGTTCCCTCTTACGAACAACACTTGAATGAAATTCTTCAAATTCCGCTTCTTGCAATTTATAAATTCGAACATCTTCTCTAAAAAAAATGACTTCGTTTTTCACCAAGCCTTCATATCCATCAGTTCTTTGATGACCACACATGCCCGATGACACATGGGAGGATCGACCCACACAAAGAAGTTGAACTTAGAACGCTGACACGAAAAAAAAATCACTAATATACAAGGGTTAATGAAAAAAAATACATTAAAAACATACCAGACTGTGACAAGTGTAAAATTGACATCCGGGATTAGCTTCAGTCCAAGATGTTCTTAGTGCAGCCGTCCTACCACATTTGCAAAAAACCATTGTGAATTTGTGATTGTGAAGATGGTGTATATTTCTGTGGCAAGTAAGGATGACAAAAATACCCGACATGTGCAACCAACATATACAAGCTTTTTAAAATAAAAAAAACAAACCAATATGCCGCTCATAGGCCCATACGCGCGTATGATGGGTACGGATCCTGACAACTTTTCAGCCCATATGCCTCGTATAGCCCGATGAGACTCATATCCACCTACCTTTTCTGAAAAGTTGACAGGACATTTATGACACCCCACTTGCATATGCCTCTCATCGACCCATACGGGTCTCACTGAAGTTCAGTTTCACCTTCCTTCTTATACTTTAACCGAGAACAAGTACATATCCAAATCCAAAAGTTATTTTTTGGAGGAGTTCTGGACCACACGATGACAATCCGGAAGGGGACCACACGCGTCTCTCGTATAGTTTTTGCTCTCGTATCGGTCTATATGGTCGGAATATTCAAGGTTTGTTTACCCTTGTTTTTTTGTGGTTTTATTTTGGCGGTTTGTGGTGGTGTTGGGGTTGTGGTGGTGGTGGTAGTGGTGTTGGGGTTGTGGTTGTGGTTGTGGTGGTGGGGGTGGGTCGACTAGGGTGGTGGTGGTGGTGGTGGGTCAGCTGTGTTGGTGGTGGTGGTGGTGGGTCGGCTGTGTTGGTGGTGGTGGTGGGTCGGCTGGGGTGGTGGTGGTGGTGGTGGGTCGGCTGGGGTGGTGGTGGTGGTGGGTCGACTGGGGTGGTGGGTCGGCTGGGGTGGTGGTGGGGGTGGGTCGGCTGGGGTATTGGCGGTGGTGGGTCGGCTGTGGTTATGTTTTGTTTTTTTTTGTATTTTTTTTAATTTGTACAATATATTTTCGAATGCCGAGTCTAATGCTAAATTGTATTTTTTATTAATAGGATATCGAAAGTTGGTGTTTTGACGGTGGTGGTAGCGTAATCCTTAAGGAGAAACTACGTTCGTATTTCAGATTCATGCACTAGAACGCCGATCTAGGATTACGTGTTATCGGAGTAGCCTGTTGACTCGTCAGCTCCAAGTGAAGCTAGCCAACGCGGTCCGCCCCGTAACATGTCCTTCCAAGAGAGGAGTTCATTAGTGTTCTCACGAGCCTTCCACCAACGGGAATGCTACTTCGCTCACCATCCCAAAAAGACGCGGAAGGCTGGACGGTGGTTGATAAACGAAATGGCGACTCCACTACTCCAACCTCCTGATCCCTTATGCTATTTCAGTGTGGTAGATGTGAAGCAGAATCCCGTTGGAAGGTAGGGTTCGGTACACAATTTCAAGACAACTGGGGCTGTCTTTATATTGTGTATGCTGCACCCATCGTTTTCCTATACAGGAATTCAAAAATATGTAACAATTAGCTATCTAGGGTTTAGTCGCATTCTGTATCAAAGTTACATGTTTTGTGTATTAATATAAAACGATGTTTAATTACATTTTGAATTACGTTTCTTGTTGCGTTATGGTTAATAAAAGACAATTGGAAAACAACTAAAGACTTTCAGAAGTTGACATTTTTTAACATACACATTGCGTTATAGAAACAATTAAACACATAATAATAATTGATAAATAAAAAAGTTGACATTTAATAAAACGTTATAATATACCAATTTAATAAAATTAAACACATAATAATAATTGATAAATAAAAAAGTTGACATTTAATAAAACGTTTAATAATACTTATAAAAAATTGGCATTTTATAATATATACAATTCGTTTTATAAAAAAAAGTAACATTTAATAATACTTATAAAAAATTGGCATTTAATAATATACACAATTCATTTCATAAAAATATGAAGTTTTTATAATACTAACACAATTTTTTATAACAACATTTTATAATTTTTTTTTAATTTTCTTAATATTTCACAACTTCCCCATACAAATACCCTATCAAAATAAAGTTCCACACACCCCAATCATTGGTAATCATTGGCTGACACCCAATGATTGACATTAATTAGATGGTAGGGGGTGTGTAAATACTTTTCAAACGTATTGGGCAATGAGGGGCGTATGGGTGGGGCCAGTTTCAGGCGTATTGGGCAATGAGGGTCATTTAAGGTTAGGGGGTGTAGATACTTTTTTGGGGGGAGGGGGTGGATACCTCCACCGTTTATTTATTTAGAGTTAATTACTGTTTTCGTCCCCGTGGTTTGTCAAAAATCACTATTTCAGTCCATTAGTTTAAAAATTGCGATTTCAATCCTTGTGGTTTCACTTTCGTAACCATTTCAGTCCACCTCCGTTAACCCCATCCATTTATTCTGTTAAGTACACGTGAATTGACCATAATGCCTTTATTAATAAAAAACAAAAAGATATCTAAAGGAGTTAATTACTGTTTTCGTCCCTGTGGTTTGTCAAAAATCACTATTTCAGTCCATTAGTTTAAAAATTACGATTTCAGTCTCTGTAGTTTCACCTTCGTAACCATTTCAGTCCAGTCTTCTAACACCGTCTATTTTACCGTTAAGTTTTTAATAAAATACCTAAATTACCCTTGTGCTAATTAAATATGGACTTATATGATTTTATTATTGGATTTATATGATTTTATTGTTGTATGACATATGGACTTAAATTGGATTCTAGGGTTAGACCCACCATAACTTAAGTAGAAGTAGAAGTAGAAGTAGAAGTCTGGCACTATTTTTACATATATGGTTCCAAAATTTTAATTTTGGATTTTAGAATGAGAAATGTCCATGTAAGCATTATTTTTCAAAGTTATTATGTTAATTGATGGTGCTAGGAAGATATTAATTTGGGTGGGGTAATGGGTCGCCGGACATTAAGAGGGTGGGGTTGTGATGCCGGAGAAGATGACCGGAAATTTTGCCGGAAATGAGAACATGGATGGATTGGGGTGGGGTAGCGCGGGGTTGTGTTTTAACAAGTGGGTCCTAGAATACAATCTTTTAAATTTCCATGGTTTTTTTCTTTAATTAACACAAGGGTAACTTAGGTATTTCATTAAAAACTTAACGGTAAAATAGACGGTGTTAGGAGACTGGACTGAAATGGTTACAAAAGTGAAACTACAGGGACTGAAATAGTGATTTTTGACAAACCACAGGGACGAAAACAATAATTAACTCATTTAGATATCTTTTTGTTTATTTTTAATAAGGACATTATGGTCAATTCACGTGTACTTAACAGAATATATGGATGGGGTTAACGGAGGTGGACTGAAATGGTTACGAAAGTGAAACCACAGGGACTGAAATCGCAATTTTTAAACTAATGGACTGAAATAGTGATTTTTGACAAACCACAGGGACGCAAATAGTAATTAACTCATTTATTTATAAAACAATCATCTTAAATAAGGCAAAATAAGAGTGCGTACGTTAGCACACGACCTACTTATTACAATTACATACTTGCTGATGATACGAGTTTCCATAGTCAAACCAGTTCCATATCTCTCCCTCTCTCGGGTGCTTGGGGCACCATGTGGGTAACCTTTGCGGATAGCCACGGCAACACCTCCGCAGATCCTTAGTCAGTTAGTCGCATTAAATCACGTAGCAAACACGAATGGTAGTCAATAGTCATTGTTGAAAGGAGTGGGGGTAGAGACAGAGAGAGTTGCGTTTGTGTGTTGCTAAGGAGAGAGATAGATGGAGAGAGAGAGAGAGAGAGAGAGTGTGTTGGAATTAATCTTGACTTGGGCTTTTTAACTAAGTTTTATTTTAGTTTATTGTTTGAGTTTATTAGTTAGTATTTAGTAAGTTTCTGCATGATTTTAATAAACTAGGAAGTGGTCTTGGTGTTGACCGAACTAAGTGGGAGAGAGGGTCATGTTGACCGGATTATTTGGTATTCAAAGTAGACGTTAGTGAGTGGCTTAAGTTTAGGAGAATGTGGTTGCCATTGGTTGTTATTTGTAGGCTATAAATAGCCTTGCTTTTACTGAATGAATGTACCTCTTTTCTCTTTTAATATAACATACAGCAAAGTGTTCTTCTTTTCAAATATTCACGTTTGCATATTATACTTATATTAGTGTGTGGAGTGGGGCCTGATCCAACAATTGGTATCAAAGCAAGGTCAGAAACGAGGGCCGTTTTGAGAGTCGTTTAGAGAAAGGGTACAACCCTTTCGCTGCTGGGCTGAAGGCGAAGCAGGCCAGGATCAAACAGAAAGATAGGAAGACGCAAGGGGCTGATCTAGAAGCTGTGATCAGCAGAAGAAAGTAACCAGGAAGAGGCGATTTAATCCCTAGAAAGAAAGGACTGATCGAGGTCAGCGGAAGAGAAAGAAAGTTGGGTTGAAAGGAAGAAAGAAGAGGCGCCACAAGAAAGAAGAAAGAGGCCGGCGTCGCTTAGCAAGAAAGAAAGAAAGAAAGAAAGCCTCGCAAGAAAGAAAGAAAGAGACCGGTGCGGTAAGAAAGAAAAAGCAAGCATCGTCAAGTAAGAAGAAAGAAGTCGCGAACGACGTGAGAAAGAAGAGCCGTCACCCGAAAGAATGCGAAAGAAGACCGTAGCGTGCCGCGAGAAAGAGAAAGAAGACAGTGGCTGCTGCCGATCGAGACCGTAGGTGTGACAATGACCGGTGGTCGCACCAAAGCAGACCGAGACCGAGGTAACCGAGACTGGTGGTTGCCTAAGAAAGACCAAAAGAAGCTTTTCTTGAAGAAAGCTTAGACCGAAAGACCGAGATTGTGAACCAAGACCGAGACCGAAGAGGTTCACATTAGACCGAGTGAACAAAGACCGAAAAAAAAAGTTCACAATAGACCGAGTCGTGAACCGAAGACCGAAAGAGTTCACGTTAGAAAGAAAGAGAAGACCGAAACTAGAGCGAACCTACGAGGTTCGTGTAGCAAGTATGTCATGTGTGGCTCGTAGCAAGAGAGAACGGGTTTGAGAAAGAAGGAAAACAGGTCTTGTTTGAAGTTGTCTCTAAAAATCAGCTTTTTGATGCTGAGAGGGGAGAAGGGTAATACATAGCAACAGAAGGATTTCAAAATGAAGGTGAATTAGAAAGGCAAGTTTAGTAAGAAATCCATAAAAGGTTGTAGCAAGAAGAGGAAGAGACTATTCGGATCCGCATGAACCGATCAAGCAAAAGCAAGTGATTAAGCAAGGCACGTAGCAAAGAAGTGAGTCAAGATTAAGGGGGTGAATGTTGGAATTAATCTTGACTTGGGCTTTTTAACTAAGTTTTATTTTAGTTTATTGTTTGAGTTTATTAGTTAGTATTTAGTAAGTTTCTGCATGATTTTAATAAACTAGGAAGTGGTCTTGGTGTTGACCGAACTAAGTGGGAGAGAGGGTCATGTTGACCGGATTATTTGGTATTCAAAGTAGACGTTAGTGAGTGGCTTAAGTTTAGGAGAATGTGGTTGCCATTGGTTGTTATTTGTAGGCTATAAATAGCCTTGCTTTTACTGAATGAATGTACCTCTTTTCTCTTTTAATATAACATACAGCAAAGTGTTCTTCTTTTCAAATATTCACGTTTGCATATTATACTTATATTAGTGTGTGGAGTGGGGCCTGATCCAACAATTGGTATCAAAGCAAGGTCAGAAACGAGGGCCGTTTTGAGAGTCGTTTAGAGAAAGGGTACAACCCTTTCGCTGCTGGGCTGAAGGCGAAGCAGGCCAGGATCAAACAGAAAGATAGGAAGACGCAAGGGGCTGATCTAGAAGCTGTGATCAGCAGAAGAAAGTAACCAGGAAGAGGCGATTTAATCCCTAGAAAGAAAGGACTGATCGAGGTCAGCGGAAGAGAAAGAAAGTTGGGTTGAAAGGAAGAAAGAAGAGGCGCCACAAGAAAGAAGAAAGAGGCCGGCGTCGCTTAGCAAGAAAGAAAGAAAGAAAGAAAGCCTCGCAAGAAAGAAAGAAAGAGACCGGTGCGGTAAGAAAGAAAAAGCAAGCATCGTCAAGTAAGAAGAAAGAAGTCGCGAACGACGTGAGAAAGAAGAGCCGTCACCCGAAAGAATGCGAAAGAAGACCGTAGCGTGCCGCGAGAAAGAGAAAGAAGACAGTGGCTGCTGCCGATCGAGACCGTAGGTGTGACAATGACCGGTGGTCGCACCAAAGCAGACCGAGACCGAGGTAACCGAGACTGGTGGTTGCCTAAGAAAGACCAAAAGAAGCTTTTCTTGAAGAAAGCTTAGACCGAAAGACCGAGATTGTGAACCAAGACCGAGACCGAAGAGGTTCACATTAGACCGAGTGAACAAAGACCGAAAAAAAAAGTTCACAATAGACCGAGTCGTGAACCGAAGACCGAAAGAGTTCACGTTAGAAAGAAAGAGAAGACCGAAACTAGAGCGAACCTACGAGGTTCGTGTAGCAAGTATGTCATGTGTGGCTCGTAGCAAGAGAGAACGGGTTTGAGAAAGAAGGAAAACAGGTCTTGTTTGAAGTTGTCTCTAAAAATCAGCTTTTTGATGCTGAGAGGGGAGAAGGGTAATACATAGCAACAGAAGGATTTCAAAATGAAGGTGAATTAGAAAGGCAAGTTTAGTAAGAAATCCATAAAAGGTTGTAGCAAGAAGAGGAAGAGACTATTCGGATCCGCATGAACCGATCAAGCAAAAGCAAGTGATTAAGCAAGGCACGTAGCAAAGAAGTGAGTCAAGATTAAGGGGGTGAATGTTGGAATTAATCTTGACTTGGGCTTTTTAACTAAGTTTTATTTTAGTTTATTGTTTGAGTTTATTAGTTAGTATTTAGTAAGTTTCTGCATGATTTTAATAAACTAGGAAGTGGTCTTGGTGTTGACCGAACTAAGTGGGAGAGAGGGTCATGTTGACCGGATTATTTGGTATTCAAAGTAGACGTTAGTGAGTGGCTTAAGTTTAGGAGAATGTGGTTGCCATTGGTTGTTATTTGTAGGCTATAAATAGCCTTGCTTTTACTGAATGAATGTACCTCTTTTCTCTTTTAATATAACATACACTACAATAACAGGGCACTTTTACCGGCGACGGGTGTCGCCGGTATTGATCAACTTTATCGCCGCTATAGACTTTTAGCGGCGACATGTCGCCGCTAAAAGGTCGCCGGTATTACTGGGCCGCTATTGACTGGTTGTCGCCGGTAAAGACAAGTGTCGCCGGTATTGATGCTTCACTTTTAGCGACGACATCTGTCGTCGCTAAAAGTGTCGCCGGTATTAACTTTAGTCGCTAAAGGTTTAAAGGCAATAGCGGCGACATATGTCGCCGCTAAAAGTCTATTTTTTTTTATACAGCAGCTGTATATACAGCTGCCCAGCCGATTTTACGGCCGAAAAACAAAACCTGCCTATTTTCAAACAACGCAAGCATACGCCATGTACATAATCAACATATACTAAAGGTAATATACTTAAAAACTACGTTTAAGTCGTACATTATATCCTACAACGTTTAATTAAATCTAAATCATACATTAAAAACAAGTCACTCATCGTCATCGTTATCGTTGGGTTCATCGTCGGATTCATTATCGAATAAGTTGTCAGAATCGTAGTCTTTTGACTTTCCTTTTCCTTGTGAAGCAAGATAGTTGTTAAGTTGGTTCAAAAATGACGGGGTTTGAAACAAGCTGTTAACAAAATCCTACAATAATAGATAGCAAAACGTATATTAGCATATTAATTAACGCTACCAACATATATTTAACAAGGAAACATGCGTTCGTTTGTCATTTTATAAATTGCGTAGTTTACCTCGGAAAAGGGTTTTTGCATCCGAGCTTGCGAAGAAGACATGTTAGATGACGAGTGCGAGGACGTGTTGGAAGAAGGTTTAGGCCCCATCCCGCGATACCATCCTCGGCGCTCTCCCAACGCTTCTTGATACGGGGCAATTGGAGGACCATCGCCGCTCCATTCATCTGTGGCCTGTTGTATGTTCCGCTGTATTTTACGAAGATGATTAAATATATATGTGTATATATATATATATATTTGTTATAGAAAATAATACTTAAAAGAAATACTTACGTAATTTTGTTCAGCAACCGGATCAACCCAATTCCCTTGATTGTCCGTGTGGGTTTTAGCATACGTAGGTACCCAATCCAAATTCTGTTTAACATTACACTTAGATTAGACATTAAATAAACAAAAGCTTGCACACATGCACACATACATAAAACATTACATTTTTATAGGCGGTGCTACCGTACGAAGATGTCCCCCCACGGTATGGGAATTGTTGTTTTTCGCGTACTTTTTTGTTGGCCTTGCTTCTTTTAATATAATCTTCTTGCCGGAAAGCTTCGATGGTTCTCAACCAGTTTTCATAGGGCATATCCACGGGATGGTGTGCCCTTGCACTCTCAAGATCATCGTAACCTCCCTTGCTATCAAATAATTGTCTAGCTTCATGCTTGCGGTCATTGTATCGCTTCATAAGCACAGTCCTTATACCACCCTTCAAGTTTTTCGCGTCATAATCACGTTCCACTTCATCAAGATTGAAATTTTCCTACAAATTAGATAAAAGAGTTAAAATATCATATATAAATTAGATTTGCATGTGCTATAAAATTTTATGCATATAACTTATTTACCCGTAAGTGGTTCATGACGGCATCCTTGTAATGTGGTTCAACAGCATCCCATCCAATTTTATCAAACGGGATGGCCCGCCACATATACAAGCCGGCCTCCCTTGAAAACATGTCTCTTGATCTACCAACAGGGGTAAACGTGACCTGTCGATCAAACGTAAGCGACACAGGCCCCCCCGCTTTTACTAGACGCCGTAGTGCTTCGTTTTTAGCTTTCCCCCTAACCTTCTTTCGGGGAACCGCTGCAATTAAAACAAAAATAATTAGTAACAACATTTATAATATATAAAATATAAGGACTACAAAATAATATAGTAAAAAACTTACCGTCTGTCTCGTGTGTGCCACGAATCCCACCAGGAGGAAGCGGTGGATCACCAGCGCCGTCACCCCCATGTCCCCAGGGGGCCACATCAGCCATCAGATACGCGAATATCAACAATACCGAAAACATAATCCCTATAAAGTTACAAATGTTACAGCATGTGTATCTAATACAAATTAAGCGAAAGTACAACAACGGTAACTCAAATTCAAATAAATATTTCAAACAAGTGTTTATCAATTACAAATCAATATAAATTACAATAACTTTTCTTTTAGTCAGACTCCACATAATCGGGATCATCCTCATCACAATCAGCCTCGACCTCATCAGAATCTGTCTCGACTTCAAACACTTCATCGACGGTGGCCGTTGGGGGATCAACTTCAATTGAAGGCTCACCCGCAGTAACATGAGAAGATCCAATTTGAAAGTATTGGGTCAAGTCAAAGACAAGTGGACAGTCAGATGAAGAGTTGTTGTCGACAACGTCATTATCTTCTAAGCCTTTGTCAACATTTTGAACCTTATTGACGTGGTCATCATCACTTAATGGCCGATCAAATTCTTCGATGATTAACATTTTCGACTACCCACCTATGTTTGTTTTTTTGGTTTCGAGACGTTTCTTGGATGAAGAACACTTGTTTGGCTTGCGAAGCAAATATGAGTTGATCGTCTTTGTCCCATTCACGTTCAGTGCTTATACTGATGATATTATTGTCATGGTTTACACCCCTTCCAGTATCAAACCACTTGCACCGAAATAGGACAGTGGAATAATTATTTGTATAACGCAACTCAATAATTTCTTCTAATTGGCCATAAAATTTCACACCGTTCTCTCCAACCACTTCCACCCCAGAGTTTTGCGTTGTGCATTTTGCATCACGTTCAAGTGTCCTAAACCTAACACCGTTGACTATGCAAGCAGTGTAAGTGTATGCAGTCATTTTCGCACAAATTGAAAGAGCATACAACTCCGGGTGGAATTCTGGAGAATTTTGTGTTTTCATCGAATGTACCTAACAAATATAGAGTAATAATGTTTGTTATATATGTATTACCTAGCAAGTGTAGAGTAATGAGTGTTATATATGTATTATACCTTATGGAGAAACCATCCTGGAAATTTGGTTTTAAGATCATCATGGGGATGTGTATGTTTGAATTCACTACATTGATGACAAATATAAGAAAGGAATGAGAAATACGAATTAACAGATTATGAAAAGTTAAAGATAGAAGCACTCACTTCATGTACTCCCTAACTTCTGTGCAGTTTTCGAGGACAAACCATTCCATCTTGCTTTTTTCGATGAATGATAGATATTTGTCCTTTGTTGCGCCAACAGGACGACATTTGGACTCAAACACCCATAACTTTCTTTTTTCAACAACGACATCAGCGTTTCTATCTGGGCGATTGAACTTAGTCTGAACATCTTTAAGGTATATTGAACAAAATGTTAGAGCTTCTTCAAACACATAACGTTCAGCTATACAACCTTCAGGCCTTGCCGGGTTTTTGACATAGTTCTTTAGTTTTTTCATGTACCTTTCAAATGGATACATCCATCTAAAAGCTACTGGACCTCCCGCAATCGCTTCATCAGGTAAATGTACAAGTACATGGACCATAATGTCAAAAAACGCAGGTGGATAGATCATCTCTAACTTGCATAAGATGGTAACAATGTCATCCTTTGCTTTCTTCATATCATCTACCGATAGTGTTCTAGAGCAAAGTTGCTTAAAGAACATACAAAGGTCTACTATTGGTGTAGATGTATCTTTAGTCAAAAGCCCTCTAACCCCAATCGGTATCAAACGTTGCATGAGGATATGACAGTCATGAGATTTCAACCCGGTAATGTTAGCATTGTTATCTGTCACCCTCTTACTGATATTAGATCCAAACCCATCTGGTAATTTAACATTTTTTATAAACTGACAAAAAAGTTTTCGATCATCGGACTTGAATGAGTACTTTGGGTGGGGACTTAAGAACTTGTCACCCGATTGTTTCAGCCATTGTGTCGGCCGAATGTTTAGTTTTTCCAAGTAGGACCGCGCATTTGGCGTGTCTTTGCTCTTATCGTTCATTAGAAGAGTACCGAGCAAGCTGTCGCACATATTTTTCTCTATATGCATTACATCTAAGTTATGTTTCAGCTGCAGAGAAGACCAATACTCAAGGTCAAAAAATATGCTTCTTTTGGACCAGTTCAACTCGAAATCTAACCGGGTGTACCTCCCACCTCCAAAATCCGGATGCTTGCCTGGTAGACGATTAATTAAATGACCGAGTTGAGCTTCTATGTCAGCTGGGCTAAACTGTCTCGGAGGGTCTCGTGTCTCGGGTCTCCCGTTAAAGTCGAGACTTGTTCTCCAAGGATGGTTGGCATCTAAGAACCGGCGATGACCAACATAAGCACATTTACCAGTTACACGTATTGAAGGAGTGTCTTGGTTACAAGTTGGGCATGCCATGTAGCCTTGTCCGCTCCAACCTGATAGACTACTACGGTCTGGAAAGTCATTTATGGTCCATAACAACGCCGCCTTCATTGTGAAGTATGTGTTTGTTGCTGCGTCTTTAGTACGTACACCTGTCTGCCACAATTGCTTAAGCTCATCCACTAACGGTCTAAGGAAAACGTCCATGTATTTCCCCGGTGATTTAGGGCCAGGAATCAACAAGGTCAACATGAATGTGGACTCTCGCATGCATAACCAGGGAGGCAGATTATATGTGGTGAGTATAACCGGCCACGTGCTATGAGTCGGGGATCCACTACCGTTGCTAAAGGGATTAAAACCGTCAGCTGCAAGCCCTAAGCGAACATTTCGTGGCTCCATCGCGAAGTTTGGGTACTTTTTATCAAAGTCTTGCCATGCAGATCCATCAACTGGATGACGCATAATCCCATCTTCCCATCGTCCGGTACTATGCCATATCATATCTTTCGCTGTGTGCCTTGAACAATACAAACGTCGTAGTCTAGGCGTCAAAGGAAAGTATCGTAACACCTTACGAGCCACCTTCGTGCCTTTTGTGTCTTTATCGACCCATCGACTCTCATTACAAATGGGACAATTTTGCAAGGACTCGTTTTCTTTCCAAAAGAGAGCACAATCATTTGTGCACACATCTATCATCTCATATGCCAAACCAATCTTCTTAAATGTCTTCTTAGCTACATAATACGAAGGGGGAATCTTGTTGCCTTCTGGCATTGACTCTCGCAACAACGAGAGGAGTCGATCTACTCCTTCATTTTGAAAATGGTACGTATCCTTTATATTCAAAAGCTTTGCTAAAAAGTCGATAGAAGAAAACTTGGTACAACCAGGATATAATTCTGTTTCAGCTTCCTTTACCAGGTCTTCAAAATCATCAACAACACCGCTACTATCTCCATTCGAGTTCTCTTGGTTAAGGTATGTATCTTCTTCCATACGCTCTCCCCTAATGTCTTCAATAACGTTTACCATACCGTCTTGTGGCGCAACATCGTTTACTTCTGCAATTGGAGTTGTGGCCCTGTGATAGGTCCACTTCGTGTATTCCTTCCAAAAACTGTTAATACTCAAATGGTATTTCATTTCTGCCATAGTTTTTAAGCCAGAACTTTTACATTTGGTACACGGACATCTAACTTCATCGTGGTTTTTTATCACTCTTTCACACATCTCGATAAATGACTCGAGTCCTTGCTTGTATTGAGGTGAATGACGTGGGGAATCAATCCAACTTTTATCGATAGGCATTATGCAACTGAAAGAAAATCTAATTTAGGATTAACAAGACAAGGGTAGGCTGCTAAACCCACTTTTTGAACACTTTATCTCATATGTGAATGTGTATTACATGATTGTTTGTTTAAGAAAAATTCGGCAGCATTTCCTCTTAGCTCCCAAGTATATATGTAATGATATATATACCCGAGGAGCAAAGAGAAAATGATAACCGAATCCTTGTTAAACAAACAATCATGTAATACACATTCACATCCTAAATGAGATAAAGTATTCAAAAAGCAGTCCCAAGATAAACGGGGACAACCCGAAATTAATTTCTAAATCAATTTCGGGCGGGTATTTCTAAGCTCGCTATGTTTAAAATGATTAATTCAAACACGGGCACAGTTTTTTAAGCTTGTTATGTTCTTAATGATTGTTTTAAATTTTGGGCGGAACGTTATGTTTTAAATCATGATTTCAATTTCGATTGGGTGTTTTCTTAGTTCGTTATGTTTGAAATGATGAATTCAATTTTGGCGGGTATTTTCTATGTTCGTTATGTTTTAAATGATGATTTTAATATAAAGAGGGCATTTCCTAACTAATATATATTTGTCAAATTTAAATATAAATGTTTTAAAACCTAAACACAAATATACCTACATACATACATTCATTCATTCATACACTTACATACCCACATACATGCTTACATACACCTACATACACAAATACATAGACTTTCATATACTCATTTTCTCCAAATACACATACATTATACATTTGACATACAAACATTCATCCTTACATACACATTTGCATACTTTATACAAACATACATACTAACATACACATTTTTCACCAACATACTAACATACACCTACATAAATACATCCATTCAAACACTTACATACCCACATACATGCTTACATACACCTACATACACAAATAAATAGACTTTCATATACTCATTTTTTTTCAAATACACCTACATTATACATTTGACATACAAACATTCATCCTTACATACACATTTGCATACTTTATACAAACATACATACTAACATACACATTTTTCACCAACATACTAACATACACCTACATACATACATTCATTCATACACTTATTTACATCCTAAACTAAAAATTATACAATTTCTAAACTAAAAATAATACAATTTACATCCTAAACTAAAAATTATACAATTTCTAAACATATTTACATCCTAAACTAAAAATTATACATACTAACATACACATTTTAGAATTATACATACTAACATAAATCGTCAAAATTATACATACTAACATACACATTTTCACCAACATATTTACATCCTAAACAAAAAATTATAGAATTTCTAAACTTTAAAAAAAATACATATAAAACTAACCGTTTTTTTCAGGTTTCAAGTAGGTGTCGCCGCTGAGACGAGGTGGTGCCGGAGAAGTTTCGGTGGTGACCGGAGAAGAGATGGTGGTGATCCGAATATTCTTCCATAAATACAAATATACACAAAAACGAGCAAAGATTAAAGCCTATAACATGTAAATAACAAAATATAGAAGAGATTTAACAAAAAAAATAAGTTAAACTAACCGATTTGGTGAAGAAACTCGGTTCTCCGGCGGTAGATGAAGAGTTTGGGGGGAAAAGTGAAGGAGGATGGAAGAAATGGCGCTGGAGAGTCTTTTTACGTAAACACTTTTACCGGCGACGGCATGTCGCCGCTAATGGTTCCTTTGTCGCCGCTATTAGGTTAACCAGGGTTAACCAGGATAAGATTTCTGTGGCTGGGGATTAAAGTGGGACACCTACCTTTAGCGGAGACAGGGTGTCGCCGCTATTAACCCTAATACGTCGCCGGTATTGCCTCTTTAATCCCCAACCGTTAGATTAGAATAATGATCAACGGCTGGGGGTTGGGTTTGACACGGATCGACCAATAGCGGCGACATCTGGCCAGTCGCCGCTAAAGGTGTCGCCGGTAAAAGTGGTCTTTTCTTGTAGTGATACAGCAAAGTGTTCTTCTTTTCATATATTCACGTTTCCATATTATACTTATATTAGTGTGTGGAGTGGGGCCTGATCCAACAGAGAGCTGGGTTTGGTATCATTAGCGAGTACACTGTCGCTGGCAGCACGGGTTCCGATATGTACTAACAAAATTGTAGACGTGGCAATCGATTAGTTACGCCCCGTCCACCCTAATATCCTTCTCCTAGTATTTCATTTTGAGTTTTGTAGGTTTCTTGCGATTGAGGTGTCTAATTGCACGCTAATTGCAAAGAACATTCATAATATATGAATTTGAAATCTGTGTGTATGAGTTGGACGGTAAACGAACGGATTCGTTTATTTAACTAAACGAACCAACACGAACAACATTTTTTGTTCGTTTAGTTAAATGAACGAACCTGAACACATGTGTGGTTCAACTCATTTGTGTACTTGAATGTTCGTTTATATTCGTTAGAATGTTTGTTTAAGTTCGTTGGTTTGTATATTCATTTAAATGTTTAGGTCCATTACAGTTTAATCTGAATTTATGAAATCAAAAATATCATTTGTTAGTTTTATTAATATTTTGGGCGAAGTAGATTGATGTTCACATTTACTTTTAACCGGTTTTCGCTCAGTTATGTTGGTTCATCTATGTTCAATTGTGTAATCTTTGTTTGTTTCGTTTACCTTCGTGAACAGCTTGTGTATACTCCAAATGAATGTAAACGAACACGAACAAGAAACTCCGTTAATTTAATTGTTCGTGTTCGATCATTTGTTCGTTAAAGTTAAACGAACGAGCATGACATGGCCGGTTCGTATTCAATCAGTTCGTTTCTTATTCTGTTCCTAATGCTTATGCCTCATGCTTTCATTTTGGCTTGTGAAAGATGGAGCTCATGTTTTATCCTATACAATCGATGCTCAAATTGATAATTTTTCTTTATAGTGTTTATTTCAGGAAGGTTTAACTATATCTAATCATGTGCTTCTTATTTTGCAATTTCTCCTGCCAACCAAGATATAGCAAAATCGGATGCAATGAAACTCGCCAGGGAGGTGGACCCATCGGATATGCTTACCTATTTTTTACTAAATGTTTAGAGTAAATTACATTTTTGGTCCTGTGGTTATATCACTTTTACTATATTAGCTCAAAATAAGAATTTTTAACATATCCGCCCCCATGGTCTCTATAGCTAACCATTTTGACCCCTAAGTCTAACCATTTTGGCCCCCATGGTCTTTATAACTAACCATTTTGGCCCCCATGATCTCTAGACTTAGGGGCCAAAATGGTTAGTTATAGAGACCATGGGGGCATATATGTTAAAAATTCTTATTTTGGGCTAATATAGTAAAAGTGATATAACCACAAGGGCCAAAAACGTAATTTACTCAAATGTTTATTTACTTTATTTTTCTGGTAATTTTCTTTCCGTTTCTAATCATTTTTTTAATATAACTTGGTCAACTTGGCTAGGTGAGAGGACGTTCGGGGTGTTGACCACGCTTGATTTGATGGACAAAGGAACTAATGCATTGGACGTGAGATCAATAGATCATATGTTTTCTTCTTTAATAAATATTAAAAGAGTATTTTAGGACCTTTTTTTAAGACAAAGTTCATGTGCTGATATGAAAAATCTACTTTGTACAAAGTAGATTTCTCCTGCCAACCAACAACGAAAAACACATGTGGAAACCAATTTTTTTAACTTTTAGGGACGACTTATCATCTCTATAGGTCTTTTTAACCTATAGGAATGACATATGGTATCCACATCTTTTGTTCTTATAGGCCTCTCCCTACAGGTTATTAAGATGGTCCCTATTGGTGTTGTCCCTATAGATCAACTTTTAGAGACCAAAAGTCGTCCTTACAGAGTTAAAATAAAAATAAAAAACTGGTTTAAACTTTTAGATACCAAAAGTCGTCCCTATAGAGTTAAAATAAAAAAAAATGGTTTAAACTTTTAGAGGCCAAAAGTCGTCCCTATAAAGTTAAAATTAAAAAAATATTCAAAGTTATAGAGACGACTTGTGGTATCTACAAGTTAAAACATTTATTTGTTTCTTATTTATAATATTAGAATTAAAAAAAAACAAAAACAATTTAACTTCGAGCTATAGGGACGACTTTTGGTCCCTATAGAAAAAACTTATTTCAAATACTGCAAAACTATATATGAACCAAAAGTCCTCCCTAAAAATTTTGTCCCTAAGACCGTGGGGTATGGTGGGGCTTGGGTTGGGGGGCATGAGTTGACACGTGGAGTTGGAGCCCCCCCACCAGTGAGTGACGTGTCCGTGGGGTATGACGGAGCTTGGGTTGGGGGCGTGGCTTGGCAGTTTATTAAAAAAATTACAAAAAATTAAAAAAAATACACACAACATTAAAAAAACCTAAAATTTTATTAATTACAAAATAAAAAAAAACCCTAAAAACGATTACAAAAAAAAAACCTAAAAGTTACAAAAAAACCTAAAAACGATTACAAAATAAAAAAAACCTAGAGCGTTAGGTAAATTTCAAAAAGCGCGAGCTTGTCGAACGGCCTTCGCTCCTTGCCCCGAAACTCAATGTTCGCCACCGCCACCCGGTCCTCGTGGCTTAACTCGCCGCTCGGAACGGCTTCGTAGTAGGCCTTGAAACGATCGAGCTTGGGCCGTAGCTCGCGCCATTTATGTTGGCACGCGTTTAAGTTGTGCCGGTCGTGTCCGACGTTATGTCGGTAGCTTGCGAAGGCTTCCGGCCAATATCGTGTTTGGCCGGGTTATCGCCCCTTCATAGCGTCAACTACGCTTGTGACGAGAGCTAACTCTTCTTCGTGGGTCCAAGAGGCCATCTTCTTCCGGTTGGGGTAGCGGGTTCGTGGGATCAAGTAGGGTTGGGGTTGGACAGCGATGGTTTGGGTTCGGGTAGCCGGTGGTGTTGTGGTTGTATTTATAGGGGATGTTGACTGTTGGGGGTTGGGGTGACCGCTTGGCTTGGCCAAACGGTTACAATTTAAAATTCAAACTCAAACACCCCGCTATGACATGGCCAACAAAGCAAATAGGAGGCCGCCACATCGGACCGCTAGCCCGCCCCACGCCCGGCTTCAAACCCAAGCCCCAAGGGCCACGCCCCAACCCAAGCCCCATACCCCATAGTCTAAAAGTGTTTTTTCTTGTAGAGGTCCTTGAAGGAAGGGCTTATCGGCTTCAACATCCTTGGGTGGGAATCGCAAATAGATCCCAAGCTGATATCAACAAGAATACTGATATGAATTATGCAAGGCGGAGGGAGCGGGAGTATTTTGCCACAAGTCCTGATTATGGACACCTGGCAAGTAAAATGGGTTCTGAGTATCTCGCTAAACTTCTCTCACAAGTAAGTTATGCTCATTGTGAGACTAGGCTCTTGATTGTTGAGTAGATAAACAGACTAGCTGCAACATAATTGAATGATTGATCATAGAAGTGTGAATTTGTATAGCTTTAACTAGTTTAATGCCCGTCCGGTGGACGGGTATTTTAATGTCTTAATGACAGAAGTATGCGTTATGACTCTAAACCCATTCCCCTTTTAACTAATTTTTTTTATAACACCCGTTTGAAATAGAACGCAACCGAATTGACCCGTTTGAAATAAAACGCAACCCGAATTGACCCGTTTGAAATAAAACACAACTCAAAGTGACCCGTTTAAAATAAAATATAACCAAAATTTGTTGTTGTCATTAATGGACTCCATTTAATATGTTTATGTTTATATGCAATTAACAAGTACTTATGGTGTTTAGTTTCCTGTTATACAAATTATTAAGATTTTAAAAAGGGTTGAAACCTCACCAAATACTACTCTTTTTGTACATGTAGCTGCACTATTTCTTAAAAAGCAATTGCAATTCATTTAATGCAAGCTCATCCAACCGTTCAAACAAAGCAAACAATACACAAAAGAAATAAACACGAGAAAGAGGGCGTTTAAAATATATCTTAAAGGTGTGACAAAGTGCAATATTAGCTAACGTGAAAATCTACTGCTTGGTGAGTTTATTCATATATTGGCTCACTGAACTGGTTGTTATTGTTAATCAGGTTTTGGAATTTTCCGAATTTAAACATTTGAAAGCAACAAAATGAGATGCTCCTGCTGATTTGCCATGTTATCTTTCTGTAAATTAAAAGATACAATAATGGTCATAGTGCTGAAAACATAACTCTACTCATGTTCATGAAGAATTTATCAAGTTAGGTGTATTTTTGGCATCATCTATTGGGGGCACTTAGGGTGGAAGGGGTGGTCATCACTCATCACAATCCATCACACCACTCCTAATCACCAATTGTCACATCACTCCGTTACATTTCATCACATTTCACTCTAATAGACTTGCAATGGTCGTCACTCATCACTTACTCTTTTTTTTTCAAATTAAGATAAAATTAAGACAAATAATTAAAAATTGCATTAAACTTTAAAAAGTAAAATAAAAATAAAAAATAAGCCACCAAAAGTTAAAAAAAAAACGTTTAGTCTTCTAAACTATTTTTTGGGGGGATACGGTTGGGAGGGTCTCGTTTGGGTGGGTATCGGTTCGTCTTGTAAATGAAACTTACCCGGTTCGCCTAGATTAGCACGAACATGCATCCTAAATCTTTTCTTCGTAGCGGGTGCTTTTTCGAGCCTTCCATATAGTTTTTTTTTTAGAAACTTGGGTGTTTTAGTGTGTATTTTGAAGAAATAAAGTGTGTAAAATGAAGTAGTTGTTTAGGTATATATAGGGTATAATTTTTTTTATAAAAAAACCTGCCTCTCAAAGGTTCATAATCCACACCCGGCCCTAACCCTCTATCACGCATGCGATTTCCATCACTTTTTCCTCTCCATCACACATGATACAATGCTCGCGGCGGTGTGCTATCACCCATCACTTGCCCACCCCGACCACCCTTAAAAATGAATTTTCTTGTGTGATCGCAACACCCTGCGTAATATGTGTGCACATTAGCAATAATCATAAGAGAAATAGAATCAGTGGCTACAAATATTTTGATAAAGAAAATCAATAGTAAACCCAAAGAACCATGAAAAAACACAATCACAACAT
This sequence comes from Helianthus tuberosus, assembly GCA_030545235.1. Lineage (NCBI taxonomy): Eukaryota > Viridiplantae > Streptophyta > Magnoliopsida > Asterales > Asteraceae > Helianthus > Helianthus tuberosus. The sequence goes on along the minus strand of CM060450.1, from coordinate 9,707,081 downwards.
AGTCCGAAAAAGGTTAACTAACACTCACACACATGAGCATTCATGCACATTAAAAGCCAGGATCCCCTTATTGTAACAAACATTTGGTAAGGATATTTATATTTAGAAAAACCTATGCTAAAAACTAAAAAAGAAAAAAAAAATTGTTATGGGTATGAGACTCTCATAGTCAAGTAGTCACAGCATGTTATTTGTGAATGTATTGCAATATTAGCTTTATGAACTTATATATATAATAAGCACCTTAATAATTACCAACTAAAATGAAGCGCATTTACAATAAATTGCAAGAAAGCGTGAGTTTAGGAAAGTATGCTAAATAGGCCTAATTTAGTTTGTTATAACAGGATCTGAGCGCCATCACAAACTGAGAAAACATATGTTAACATTTTAAGCCACACAACATATATGTATGTATATGATGTTCACAGAATATATATCTTATGATTCTTTCCCTTTGAAGTTTGACAAAGATGGGAAGCAGCAGTAAATCTATTAGAAAAACAGAGCAGAAGATATATAAGGTTAGCAATTAAAAAATCTAAACCTTCAAATGAAGGTATACATGCACCAGATGTAGGGTACAAATGAGCAAAAGAAGACACGTCGGAACTCTACACCATCAGTTCTAAAAATTTGGTCTGATTGGTGAAGAGAACGCCGGCGAGATACTAACATGTTCAAGGGTTTAAAAGAAACACTCACCAACATAAAAACATAAATAAACAACAAACATCCATTCGTAATATAAAGTTTAAAAGAAACACTCACCAACATTCGACAAATTTATAAAGTTTAAAAGAAGCAACGTACATAGGTGTAAAAAATAGTGCTCCTTCCAAGTTCCAATATGTAGATAGATGAATATAACAGTGCTCCTTAATCAACAAACTGATTTTCAGCTAAGATTAAGTATGGTACCATATATTCCCTCTTAGTGCTCCACATAAACTTTCAAATGTAATTCTCCCATTCCAAATATCCTTGTCTATGCAACAGAAGTATCTACATGAGTAACAACACAGCAAACAACTTAAACTATAAAAATAAAAATAAATTTTATATGATACATTACCTGACAACTCTCAGGGTTTAATCCAACACAAAATGTAGCCTCTCTCTGAAACTGATTCATAGCTTTTAAGAATTAAATATGGAAATAAAGTTATGAATCGTGTGTCATGGGAAATTAACATTACTAAATGAACCCAAAGAAAAAGATAAATGTCTAAAGCATTTGATATTTGAATACATGTGTAACACCCTGAAAAATTCACGTCCTATAATGTGTAGACACGTGTCGTATGTTTAAACGTGTGAAAGAAATATTATGGAAGGACTAAAAGTTGACAAACATGGAAAGTATGTGAATATACGTATTCTAAATGTCAACTGTGAATAAATATAATGTACATTATCCCTACATGATGCTCATACCTTCCAACGAATAAATCACGGATCATAAGAAACTAAAAGTGGGAAATTACAAACTACTGGGGTTAAATGCGTCAACATGTTTAAAATATACCTCTGAGTGACCTTTTGACAAACCCGAAGCTTTGTAACGGTTAATTATGCTCACTAGAATGCACGGTTAAAATTTCATAAAGTTTCGTCAACATATGAGAAAGTTGTGATCAAATTCGTGTGCAAGGGTTTAAAGCGCAAACGTTGAAGGTTAGGCCTTTTCGGGTAACAACAAAGTTACCCGGGAAACTTAACAAAGTGGGTATATGTCTTGAAGCCCCCATATGTCAATTATAAGGGTTCACACAGCAATAAACGAGTGTCTGTACAAAGTTTGAAGAGCCAAGGACTGAACCTACAATTAAGAAAAAATATGTTGGCTGACCCATCATGCTCGCGTAGCGCGAGCCATAAGGCTGAGGGCGTCGCGCTACGCGACTGCCTCCCCAGATCAGATTATTGATTCTTGTTGCATGCTTGTCTGCCATAGCCAAGGTACACCACCCTTGGTCGATTTAACTCCTCACATTGGCCCCTAAAACACACCCTAAGCCTCTAGGACACTTGTTGATCGATTGTGGGCACTCCTAGACTTGTTTGTCAAGCACTTATGGTGTGTAAACCCACTATATAAAGCCTTCAAGTTTACAACTTTGATCACACCTTCATTCTTCAACTTCTGAGCATTTGAGGAGCACAAGAGCTGAACCAAGACCCTTCTAATCATCATTATACTCTTGTAAGTACCCTTGACCCTTCTAATTTAAGTCTTGCTTAGTTTTTTAGCTTAGAAGTCAACATATCGTACTTAACGTTTGACTTCCAGTTTAATTAAAGTTGACTCAGTCGTAACCCTAAATAAAAAGTACCGTTAGGTTGGTAATTATGTGGGTAATAAGACCCTAAAAGGGTTCCCCCTGATTCCCATCCTAACTAGTTCGTTTGTCGAGTCAAACATTAACCGAAAAAGTCAACAGAAATGCAATTTGTGATTTATCGCGTGATTAGCAATCCGTGAGGCGTGTAACCTATTCTAACCGTAATATAACTTAATAATAAATATAAAAACTTGTTTACGCTTGTCCGACTCGACAGATTTCTGTTTAAACCCGGTTCGGAACCGAAAGTCGCAAAACTTTGACTTTTGCTTTGACTTCGCTTCTGACCCGTTTTAGTTTGAATTAGACATGCCTTAAGGTCTCATTAGGGTTGGGTTACATGATAGTATAAGTCTCGGTAATTGTTTCGTTGATTATCCGATGCATGCACACGTTTCCGTTAATCGCCTAAATTGGACCATAATGCCCCTATGACCATACAACGAGAATTTTGAAAATGTGAAAGTACAATAATCTTAGTTACTGATTATTTAACATGTACGTAAATTTTCACGTCAATCGGAAGTCTAGATTAGAAGATATGCGCATTAGCGTAATTAATAAACTTTTTATTAATTAATCAGCGCGATTAGCGCATAGCCTATCTAAACCCGATTTTCGGCACTAAAACTTTTACCCACTGATGTTAAATAATATTTTGGGATTTTTGAAGATTTTTAATTATTTTTAAGCTGGTCTTAAGCTAGACTTATCGCATTGATTCGGTTAATACCGAATATGCCCTTTTAGGCCATAAAACGAGTTTTACGATTCCGTTTGATACCAATCCAATTACCACTGATCTAAAATAATAAATATAGTATTTTAAGCCTATTTTGCTGATCAGAAAACTTGGAATCGTATTTTAACCCGTACATCGCTTAAAACGGCTTTATACGCATATTAAACGCGTAGTTTGGTATAAAAACCATTTTTCCTACGTAAGACTTAATACCAATAGACGTAACCTGTTAAAATTAATAATTCTTCTGATTTAATCAGACCCGTATCTCAGAAGTGTTATAAATCTCTTCTATAACCCTTAAAATGACCGAAATACCCCTACGGGGCATAACTAGGGATTTAACTCGTTTTGGGCATTATGGAAGGTATCATTATGATATCACAACATATTTTAAGCGTATTGACTTAGTAAACCTGTTCGTGATTCATTCGGTAACCCGTTATGCGTTATACACGTTCGGTTCGGTTTATGTAACTAGTTTGCATAAACTAGCCGAAACGGGTCAAACGATATCATTTTTACCTCAAAATCCAGAATGTGAATAGTAAACCCATATTAAACAAGTCTTCAAAATTGTCGGGTCTAAATCACATTCAATCCGGTCTTCGCTTAATCGTGCGTATTAACCGTATCTTTAAACTGACCGGTCTAAGCTTAAGCTTAATTAAAGACCCGTTAGTATTCTAATAGGTTTTATTAAACCTTCGTTCCAGACTAGGAGAACCAGTAAAAGCTATCTACAATTTATTCAAATTAAGGATTATACTTTGCAAAGGTAAATACTTTTAACTTATTTTCACTATACGGGCTTGGGTTACGGTATATAGCATACCGCTTGATCGGGCGTTAAATCTTCCATCGCTTAGGTGGTTAATTGAAAAATTTATTGAGCCCGTTTAAACAGTCTTGTTTACTTTAAAGCCTTTGGGGGGTTAATGACCATGTCCCGGATATCCTTGGCATCATCTTACGAGATTGGCCACGACTTGAGCACGGGGTGTAGGCGTACACCTGTCAGTGTATAAATCTAATATTGTGGTGTGTCTATTGATCTTTAACCCGGATACGTTCCGGGCTACTGAACGCATAAGTAACATGTAATTCGTTCACAAGATTATAATATTAAATAATTCTCCCAAGTTAAATAAAAAAAAATGTTTATGCCATGTGCATCCAAACCAATTTTTAATCATTTTTCCAAAATGAGTCAGTTGAATGTATTTACCAGTGTAAACTGACGTATTTTCCCAAAAAGATTAAATGCAGGTACTAGGCGTAATGGGCTGAGATTGTCTCCTAAGCATCAATAAAAAGTCTCGCAAGCTTAGGATGCCTGAAGTCTGTTGAACCATTGTTAATATTATTTTGTTTCGATCCTAATGTGGATAAACACCGGATAATTGTGACTCGATTACAATAAATAAATTCGGTTGTATCTTATTTTAAATTTGCTTCCGCTGTGCATTATTATATTGTGTTGTTTGACCATTACGTTGCCAACCATGACGTCACGATACTCCCCCACCGGGCCCACCGGTGACACGTGGAAATCGGGGTGTGACAGGTTGGTATCAGAGCCCAACAACTGAGTGAATTAAACACTAGCCTTTTGTGTTTAATCTCAGTTACACAATTGCACATTTCTAAACTTTCGAGTCTAGACACATAACTTAGGACAATTCCAACTTGTTTGTTAATGCTGTCCTTTATTTTATTTTATTTTATATGTTTGTTGTTATCTCACATTGTATTGACAGGAAGAATGCCGCCAAGATTCCAGTGGGTTGGAAGAGGTAAGGGGCCAGTCCCTGCACGCAACGATGAAGAAGCAGGACCTTCGAATACACGAGGTCCTACCCCCGCCGAGAGTGATGGCACTCGGCAAAGCCAAAGAGGTCTCTTTCAACCGGCAAGACGGTCGGTTTCAAATAGCTCAACGACTCCCGCCCAGGACTCCTACGGGCCACACTCGGAAAACGAGCGTAGAGACTCACAACAACCGCACATACCATTACAGCGATCAATATCGCACCGCTCTTTTGGGGACCCCACTCCATTCTATAGAGGCCGGTTTAACCCGGCAGATTATATACAAGAACCAGTGGGTTTTAACCCATTGGGACCGGAGGACCATTTCTCCGGAGACAATAACATGGACGAGGAAGACGACCCCGTCGAGCCCGCATCAGGAACTCCGAACCACCCCATCGAGGTCTCGGACAGTTCCATTTATCACGGACCACCCTATGATGGTCCAGATAGCTTTCAGGCTATCTTTACACGGCACGAATGGTACTACACACCTTCTCACCATCTGTCGCCGTATGAGCAGCAGCAACCTCACTATTCCTCACCGCATGAGCAGCAGCCGCATCATCAAGAATCCTCAGAGGATCACCGTTTTGTGGCAGTTACGCCACCGCCTCCACCGCCACCAGTTCAGCCGGCGCCTCCTCAACCGCAAAGACGTATGAGAACAGGAGCCCGGATGTCCACACGAAGAGAAGAGTTTCATTTCAGCTCTCCTCTACAATCAAGCGGCAGGAATTATCAGCCGTTTCAAGAAGTTCCACAAATGGGTGGACCATCAAACCCCGTCGCGCAGCAACCGCCACCAATGGGTTTTGATAACCCAATACCACCATATACGGGCCCCTCGATGTACAACCCGTTTGAACCACCGACTCACCCTAACCCCGGTTACGCTGGAGCTGACCCTTACGCGGTAGTGGCTAACTACAACGCCCTTAACCCGGAGGGACCGTATGGAGGTACTTGGGGAGTAGGGTACCCAGCACCAGGGTACCAGATGCCTACACAACCCCTGTACTACCAGCAACCCCCGCCACCTCTACAAATGTCGCCACCACTGCATCAGGAGATCCTACAGAGCATAAGAGATGTGCGACATGAGGCACGGGAAGACCGACGGCGTAACCAGGGAATGTTCAAGACCTTGACGAACCTAATCAAGGGAAAGAGCAAGAAGGATCGGTAATTCCTTTAGGTGTATGTCTACTTTAAATTAAGTCCCTGCGAGGACAATTAAAGTGTGTATGTAGTCCCTGCGTGGACATTTATCTTAGTACTTAGTCCCTGCGAGGACATCTATTTAAGTAATTAGTCCCTGCGAGGACATCTATTTAAGTAATCAGTCCCTGCGAGGACTTGTGTTTTAAACTTTAACCCCTGCGTGGGTAAGTTGTTATTTGAAAAGACCCGTTTAGGGCAAGTATGTAATATTCAAAATAAATTAATGGAATGGTTATTTTGTAAATTTCATGTTTGCCGTTATGTGCATATACAAACTATAAATGAAATAATTAAATTAAAAATCATTTCCTTTTTGAAGTAATCTGCCTATGTAAAAATTTTAAATTAGAATCTTAAAGTGTGAAACCTAGCCTCATGTCAAATATAAGACCGGGCCAAGATGGTAAGACCTGTTTAAAGGATTCAAATCCCTGTTAACATCTTAAAACATGTTAACACTCCTGGCAGAAGTGATTCGTTAAAAAATCACATGTCATTTTTATGTATAGGGATTCTTTAAAAGATTCCTAACCCAGTTTAATGATCTCTGAATCCTGGGTTTACATCATCAATTGAGATGATCATATTTTAAAAACCATACGTGGTAATATAGTGCCTACGGGCCTTGCTCAATTCTAGTTGAGCCAAAAGACAGTAGTAACTATAACTCCCTGTCTAGTAAAGGTAATGAACTAGGTTCAACCCTTAAAAGCCCTGATTCTCTGAAATCATAGCTTATAATTTAATTCGTCCATGTGACTAAGCCTTATGTGCTAATATATATTGTATTACTTATAATTAGGATAAATTGTGATTGAAATCCTAATTTAAATACGATTAATAAATTAACCAAATACGGTCTCTGTTACCGTGGTTAATGAGTTACCTCAAGGGGTAATTCCATAATAAACTCCCAAATAAAATATTGTCCTTGTTTTCTGCAACAGTTCAATTCAAAATGGCTGACTCAGAAGAATTAAATAGTCATCCCGTGGAGCCAAATGATAACGCCACAATTACTTTAACGGGTGCGGAATTAAAAGCTATTGTAGAAGGCGCCGTTACCCAGGCTTTAGAGAGACAATACGAAGAGTACAGTGAAACTCGGAGTAGGACCCTCTCTAAGCCGCACTCAAAGCCTAAGACGCACTCTGAAGCTCACAGCAAGCCACTTCCTAAAGGGGGGATTCCCAAGAAAGATGGTGATGACCGACAGTCCACCAATCATCAGAGTGTCCCATCTCAGCAGATTGTGCTGCATCAAGAGCCCCGTCACAAGGGTTGCTCTTATAAATACTTTGTGTCCTGCAAGCCCCGGGATTTTAATGGGGAGAAAGGAGCCATTGACTGTATGACATGGCTAGATGAGATGGATACAGTTGTGGACATCAACGGGTGTGCTGAGAAAGGCGTGGTCAAGTTTGTGTCGCAGTCCTTCAAAGGCGAAGCGTTGGCATGGTGGAGATCTTTAATACAAGCCACCGGGAAAGTCCATTTGTACAACTTATCATGGGATCAATTTGATGCCCTGATCAGGGAAAATTACTGCCCCCAACATGAGGTGGAAAAGATAGAGTCTGACTTTCTATCTTTGGTAATGACCAACCTCGACTGCCAGGCGTACCTAACGAGCTTTAACACTATGTCTCGGTTGGTTCCATATTTGGTAACCCCGGAACCAAAAAGAATAGCTCGTTTTATCGGTGGGTTAGCCCCCGAGATCAAGGCAAGCGTCAAGGCCTCTCGGCCAGCTACTTTTAGGTCAGTAGCTGATATTTCCTTATCCCTCACTCTGGATGCGGTCAGGCAGAGATCGCTGAGGAATAAGGAAGCTGAGAAGAGGAAGCGGGAAGATAATGGTTCGCGAGGAACGAACAAGAAACACCGTGGGAACGGTGATAACAAGAAGGGTTCTGAGTCGAGAAGAGATGGGCATCGTTCTGGGGAGAAGCCCACTTGCAAAACTTGCAAGAAGCAACACTTTGGAAAGTGCAGACTCGAGTCAAACTCGAGGACTCAGTCAAAGACCTATGCTTGTGGGTTGTGCAAGTCCACGGACCACAAAACCGTGGATTGCAAGAAGATAAAGGACGCAACGTGCTACCGTTGCAATGAAAGGGGGCACATTGCGACCAACTGCCCCAAGAATAACAAGAAGCCTGAGGAGGCCAAGAAGACAAATGCCAGAGTCTTCCGGATGGATGCGAAAGAAGCCGTGCATGACGATAATGTCATAACAGGTACCTTTCTTGTAAATGATGTCTTTGCAAGAGTACTTTTTGATTCAGGCGCAGATAAGTCTTTCGTAGATCATAAGTTTTGTAAATTGTTGAATTTACCTGTCAAAACCTTAAGCGTAAGCTATGAGGTAGAGTTAGCAGATGGTACCATAGAAACCGTCTCTACTGTGTTAGATGGATGTGTTATATCCATTAAGAACCACTCTTTTCCTCTGTCTCCACTTCCATTCAAGTTAGCTGGTTTTGACATAGTTCTGGGTATGGACTGGTTATCTCTTAACCAGGCCCAAATTGTTTGTAACGTGAAGCAAGTGGTGATAAAGACTCCGTCTGGTGAACCACTCACCATTCGGGGAGATACCCAGTACGGACTGCCTGAGCAAGTGACTATGCTCAAGGCTTCAAAGTGTTTAAAGAAGGGTTGTGTCATATACATGGCGCAAGTAATAATTGATGAGCCTAAACCAAAGATAGGAGACATCCCTGTCATCTCTGAATTCCCAGAAGTTTTTCCGGAAGAACTGCCTGGTTTGCCACCAGACAGGCAAGTGGAATTCAGGATAGATATCATCCCCGGAGCTGCACCAGTTGCAAGAGCACCCTATAGGTTGGCGCCCACAGAAATGAAAGAATTAAGGACACGGCTAGATGAATTACTAGCCAGGGGTTTCATAAAACCTAGCTCGTCGCCTTGGGGAGCGCCAGTCCTATTTGTCAAAAAGAAGGATGGGTCGATGCGCCTGTGCATCGACTATCGTGAGCTGAATAAAGTCACGATCAAGAATAGGTATCCTCTGCCCAGAATCGACGATTTGTTCGATCAGCTTCAAGGGGCAAGTTACTTCTCGAAGATTGATCTGAGGTCAGGCTACCATCAATTGAAGGTGAAGGAGGAAGACGTTCACAAAACTGCGTTTAGGACTCGTTATGGACATTACGAGTTCCTAGTGATGCCTTTTGGGCTCACGAATGCACCGGCCGCATTCATGGATCTCATGAATCGCGTTTGCAAGCCGCACTTAGATAAATTCGTCATCGTCTTCATTGACGACATTCTCATTTATTCTAAGAACCAAGCTGACCATGAGAAACATCTTCAATGTATTCTCGAACTTTTACATCAAGAGAAGCTCTATGCCAAATTCTCCAAATGTGAATTTTGGCTTTGTGAAGTCCAATTTCTTGGACATGTGGTCAGTAAGCGTGGTATCCAGGTGGATCCCGCTAAAGTAGAAGCTGTTATGAATTGGCAGGAGCCAAAGACGCCTACGGAAATTCGTAGCTTCCTAGGATTGGCAGGATATTATAGACGCTTTATTGAAAATTTCTCAAGGATTGCTGCACCCCTAACCTCCTTGACCAAGAAGAAAGTAAAGTTCGTTTGGGGAACTAAGCAGCAAGAGTCCTTTGATGTTTTGAAACAGAAGTTGAGCAACGCTCCTGTGCTTACGTTACCTGAAGGCCCTGAAGAGTTCGTAGTTTACTGCGATGCTTCACACACCGGCATGGGGTGCGTGCTTATGCAGAAAGGCAAAGTTATTGCCTATGAATCGCGACAGTTAAAGGTGCATGAAAAGAATTACACCACCCACGACTTGGAGTTGGGTGCCGTTGTATTCGCACTAAAGCTGTGGAGGCATTATCTTTATGTAATCAAGTTTGTGATCTATTCTGATCATAAGAGCCTCCAGCATCTGTTTAATCAGAAAGAGTTAAACATGAGGCAACGCCGATGGATGGAAACCTTGAATGATTATGATTGTGAAATCAAGTATCACCCCGGCAAGGCGAATGTAGTCGCTGACGCCTTAAGCAGAAAGGAAAGATTAAACCCATTCGAATCAACGCCAAACGAATGGAAATCAAGAACAGTTTGATAGAAAGGGTGTTAGCTGCACAGAAGGAAGCTGTGTTGGAAGCTAACTATCCCAATGAAAAGCTAGGAGTAACTGAGGAGCAGTTGACTCTTAGCAATGACGGAATTTTAAGATTGAATGGACGAATATGGGTTCCAATTTTTGGAGGACTTCGTGATGTCATCCTCCAGGAAGCCCATAGTTCCAAATACTCCGTTCATCCTGGAGCTGATAAGATGTACCAGGATCTCAAGGCAAACTATTGGTGGATAGGCCTGAAAAAGTCTGTAGCCACCCATGTAGCGAAATGCTTGACATGTGCGCAAGTCAAAGCCGAGCATCAAAAGCCGTCAGGCTTGCTACAACAGCCTGAACTTCCTGCGTGGAAGTGGGAAAAGGTAACTATGGACTTCATCACCAAGTTACCCAAGACGAGGAAAGGAAATGATACAATATGGGTTATAGTTGACAGACTGACTAAGTCAGCTCATTTCTTACCCATCAAAGAGACTTATAGCTCCGATATGTTAGCCCAATTATATGTTGATAGGATTGTCGCCTTACACGGCATACCTGTAGCTATTATCTCTGATAGAGATACCAGGTACACGTCGCATTTTTGGAAAAGTTTCCAACAATCCTTGGGCACACGTTTGAACTTTAGTACGGCTTACCATCCTCAGACAGACGGCCAGAGTGAGCGTACTATTCAAGCGTTAGAAGACATGCTACGTGCATGTGCAATTGATTTAGGTGGAAGTTGGGACAAGAACTTACCATTGATCGAATTCTCTTACAACAATAGCTACCACACCAGCATTAAGGCTGCGCCTTTTGAGGCATTATACGGTAGAAAGTGTAGATCGCCAGTTTGTTGGGCGGAAGTTGGAGAAGTCCAGTTATCAGGACCAAAGATCGTGTTCGAAACAACGGACAAGATTGTCCAGATTCGTAACAATCTCCAAGCTTCCCGTAATAGGCAGAAAAGTTACGCTGATCCTAAGCGTAAGGAATTTCATTTCGAAGTAGGTGACAAAGTCCTACTTAAAGTATCACCCTGGAAAGGTGTGATGTGATTTGGTAAAAAAGGCAAACTAAGCCCGAGATACATAGGACCTTTCGAGGTTATCGAACGTGTCGGGTCAGTTGCCTATAAGTTGAACTTACCAGAAGAGCTCAGTGGAATTCACAATGTATTCCACATCTGCAATCTAAAGAAGTGTTCCGCTGACGATTCACATGTCATGCCACATACAGATGTGCATATAGACGCGAGTTTAAAAATTGTTGAGAAACCTTTATCGATTGAAGATCGACAGGTAAGGAAGCTTAGAAGAAAGCATATACCTTTTGTAAAGGTCAAATGGGACGCCCGTAGAGGTCCCGAATATACATGGGAGGTTGAATCCACGATGAAAGAAAAGTACCCTTACTTATTTCAGTAAATCTCGGGTCGAGATTTATTTTAAGGGGGTGAGGATGTAACACCCTGAAAAATTCACGTCCTATAATGTGTAGACACGTGTCGTATGTTTAAACGTGTGAAAGAAATATTATGGAAGGACTAAAAGTTGACAAACATGGAAAGTATGTGAATATACGTATTCTAAATGTCAACTGTGAATAAATATAATGTACATTATCCCTACATGATGCTCATACCTTCCAACGAATAAATCACGGATCATAAGAAACTAAAAGTGGGAAATTACAAACTACTGGGGTTAAATGCGTCAACATGTTTAAAATATACCTCTGAGTGACCTTTTGACAAACCCGAAGCTTTGTAACGGTTAATTATGCTCACTAGAATGCACGGTTAAAATTTCATAAAGTTTTGTCAACATATGAGAAAGTTGTGATCAAATTCGTGTGCAAGGGTTTAAAGCGCAAACGTTGAAGGTTAGGCCTTTTCGGGTAACAACAAAGTTACCCGGGAAACTTAACAAAGTGGGTATATGTCTTGAAGCCCCCATATGTCAATTATAAGGGTTCACACAGCAATAAACGAGTGTCTGTACAAAGTTTGAAGAGCCAAGGACTGAAACTGCAATTAAGAAAAAATATGTTGGCTGACCCATCATGCTCACGTAGCGCGAGCCATAAGGCTGAGGGCGTCGCGCTACGCGACTGCCTCCCCAGATCAGATTATTGATTCTTGTTGCATGCTTGTCTGCCATAGCCAAGGTACACCACCCTTGGTCGATTTAACTCCTCACATTGGCCCCTAAAACACACCCTAAGCCTCTAGGACACTTGTTGATCGATTGTGGGCACTCCTAGACTTGTTTGTCAAGCACTTATGGTGTGTAAACCCACTATATAAAGCCTTCAAGTTTACAACTTTGATCACACCTTCATTCTTCAACTTCTGAGCATTTGAGGAGCACAAGAGCTGAACCAAGACCCTTCTAATCATCATTATACTCTTGTAAGTACCCTTGACCCTTCTAATTTAAGTCTTGCTTAGTTTTTTAGCTTAGAAGTCAACATATCGTACTTAACGTTTGACTTCCAGTTTAATTAAAGTTGACTCAGTCGTAACCCGAAATAAAAAGTACCGTTAGGTTGGTAATTATGTGGGTAATAAGTCCCTAAAAGGGTTCCCCCTAATTCCCATCCTAACTAGTTCGTTTGTCGAGTCAAACATTAACCGAAAAAGTCAACAGAAATGCAATTTGTGATTTATCGCGTGATTAGCAATCCGTGAGGCGTGTAACCTGTTCTAACCTTAATATAACTTAATAATAAGTATAAAAACTTGTTTACGCTTGTCCGACTCGACAGATTTCTGTTTAAACCCGGTTCGGAACCGAAAGTCGCAAAACTTTGACTTTTGCTTTGACTTCGCTTCTGACCCGTTTTAGTTTGAATTAGACATGCCTTAAGGTCTCATTAGGGTTGGGTTACATGATAGTATAAGTCTCGGTAATTGTTTCGTTGATTATCCGATGCATGCACACGTTTCCGTTAATCGCCTAAATTGGACCATAATGCCCCTATAACCATACAACGAGAATTTTGAAAATGTGAAAGTACAATAATCTTAGTTACTGATTATTTAACATGTACGTAAATTTTCACGTCAATCGGAAGTCTAGATTAGAAGATATGCGCATTAGCGTAATTAATAAACTTTTTATTAATTAATCAGCGCGATTAGCGCATAGCCTATCTAAACCCGATTTTCGGCACTAAAACTTTTACCCACTGATGTTAAATAATATTTTGGTATTTTTGAAGATTTTTAATTATTTTTAAGCTGGTCTTAAGCTAGACTTATCGCATTGATTCGGTTAATACCGAATATGCCCTTTTAGGCCATAAAACGAGTTTTACGATTCCGTTTGATACCAATCCAATTACCACTGATCTAAAATAATAAATATAGTATTTTGAGCCTATTTTGCTGATCAGAAAACTTGGAATCGTATTTTAACCCGTACATCGCTTAAAACGGCTTTATACGCATATTAAACGCGTAGTTTGGTATAAAAACCATTTTTCCTACGTAAGACTTAATACCAATAGACGTAACCTGTTAAAATTAATAATTCTTCTGATTTAATCAGACCCGTATCTCAGAAGTGTTATAAATCTCTTCTATAACCCTTAAAATGACCGAAATACCCCTACGGGGCATAACTAGGGATTTAACTCGTTTTGGGCATTATGGAAGGTATCATTATGATATCACAACATATTTTAAGCGTATTGACTTAGTAAACCTGTTCGTGATTCATTCGGTAACCCGTTATGCGTTATACACGTTCGGTTCGGTTTATGTAACTAGTTTGCATAAACTAGCCGAAACGGGTCAAACGATATCATTTTTACCTCAAAATCCAGAATGTGAATAGTAAACCCATATTAAACAAGTCTTCAAAATTGTCGGGTCTAAATCACATTCAATCCGGTCTTCGCTTAATCGTGCGTATGAACCGTATCTTTAAACTGACCGGTCTAAGCTTAAGCTTAATTAAAGACCCGTTAGTATTCTAATAGGTTTTATTAAACCTTCGTTCCAGACTAGGAGAACCAGTAAAAGCTATCTGCAATTTATTCAAATTAAGGATTATACTTTGCAAAGGTAAATACTTTTAACTTATTTTCACTATACGGGCTTGGGTTACGGTATATAGCATACCGCTTGATCGGGCGTTAAATCTTCCATCGCTTAGGTGGTTAATTGAAAAATTTATTGAGCCCATTTAAACAGTCTTGTTTACTTTAAAGCCTTTGGGGGGTTAATGACCATGTCCCGGATATCCTTGGCATCATCTTACGAGATTGGCCACGACTTGAGCACGGGGTGTAGGCGTACACCTGTCAGTGTATAACTCTAATATTGTGGTGTGTCTATTGATCTTTAACCCGGATACGTTCCGGGCTACTGAACGCATAAGTAACATGTAATTCGTTCACAAGATTATAATATTAAATAATTCTCCCAAGTTAAATAAAAAAAAATGTTTATGCCATGTGCATCCAAACCAATTTTTAATCATTTTTCCAAAATGAGTCAGTTGAATGTATTTACCAGTGTAAACTGACGTATTTTCCCAAAAAGATTAAATGCAGGTACTAGGCGTAATGGGCTGAGATTGTCTCCTAAGCATCAATAAAAAGTCTCGCAAGCTTAGGATGCCTGAAGTCTGTTGAACCATTGTTAATATTATTTTGTTTCGATCCTAATGTGGATAAACACCGGATAATTGTGACTCGATTACAATAAATAAATTCGGTTGTATCTTATTTTAAATTTGCTTCCGCTGTGCATTATTATATTGTGTTGTTTGACCATTACGTTGCCAACCATGACGTCACGATACTCCCCCACCGGGCCCACCGGTGACACGTGGAAATCGGGGTGTGACAACATGTCTACATTGGTTTAAAATATTTGATTCTTTATAACCATACATGGCCTTAACCTTTTAAGCTACATGTCTTTATGAAAATGTGAAATAAAGTCGCCAGAATTCGAAAGAATGATTTGTTCTTGTTTTCGACTTAAAAAATGCTATAAAACCCCGCAAAATCATAAGCTTTCTTCCCCATCTCTTAGAAGTCTAGGTTAAACTCAAAATCACAAACACACATAAACCAAAAATGCTTCAAGATAATCTTGTAGTGGTACCTGATCTAGGAACGGAAACTGGATGAAGGCAATGAGAGTGAAGACGCAAAGTTCAACCGTCGTTTGTTACGTAGCCGCACCTGATCGATGACAGAAACTGGATGAAGGGGGAATTCGATATAGGTAGAGAAAAGATCCAACACCGATGCCGTTAGTGGAAGGGTACCTGCATGCCAACATATTTTAATGCTAGTTCTTCATTAGTTTTCAGAAAACAAAAGGGTTTCTCACCCTTTAAATAATTGAATGTAAATAAAGTAGCAGTAAAAGTACCCAAAAAAAACATTTGATAAAATACCTTGTGGTTATAGTGGCCGGTCATCGTTTAAAATGTCATCAAGAGACCATAAAAATTCCATTCAATGCGCTACTTTTTCTTCCCAGGATGATCTCCTTCTCGCATCTTTTTCAAAATTAAAAGCACGTTACCAAATTCCGGTAATATCTGGTGAGGGTAGTAGGAGAAAAAAATGTTCCTATTAGAGCAAAAGAGGATTTGTTGCATCTAAACCAACGTGGGGAATTCTAGGCTTTGAACTCACATATGACTTCTCCTGTATTTAATCCTTGAACAGAGAGAACATAATGGGGAGAAGAAGCATGAGGTGCGTTATCGGAATGGATCGTTCAAAGGGAGGTGGAAGAAAGTTTATAGCCATAAATTTAGGCGGCAACGGTTGGAGGAAGGTGGTTGAGATAGGAACTGCAAATTCAAATTAAATAACTACTCAAAATTTTCTAATTACTCAACACTACCCGGGTAACTACTAATAACCGCTCAAAACTAACGTGAACATGGGGAGTGAAAATAGGGATCCAGGTAACTACTAATACCTGCCCTAAACCACCGTAAACCGCCACCATAGCGGTTATTTTTGTGAGTTTAAACGGCTGAGATTTCATCTCAGAATGATCCGACGGTGGAGATGGATTTGAAAGGTGGTTAGACTTAATGGGTTTAATATATATATATATATATATATATATATATATAGAGGCCGGTTATCATACAAACACTCTAATCATACATTATATACGCTACAACAACAACCGTACGATCATCTCATTAAATCCGCGTGTTTAAACAATTAAATTAATCAAATTAAAATTAATAAAAGAAACCGCCAAGGTTAGAATCGTCCATAACGAGAACAAAACCCCTGATTATCAGCACACAAAAACTCAAAAATCATACCGTAAAACCCCAAAAAATCAAAAGCATTCTCCTTCTCCAAACCCTTACCTGCAACTCATTGCGATTTCAAATACGATTCACTGTTACTCTCCATTGCGATTTCAACTACGATACCATGAATTATGAGAAAAGAAGCAAAGCAAACAACGACAGACCACAATCGAAGAATATGAATCCAGGTATATATTTACATTTGCGATTTAAAAGTGTAATATACAGGGGCTTTTTAATCAAATGCGATATTTGTTTGTTTATTAACGTTTTAACTTAAACATATAGTTGTATAGCATTATATATTGATAACATCTTCAATTTTGCTAGGGTTTATAGCAGGTATATTTATTTATTAAGTTTTGCATTTTTTATGCACTTGTCTTAATGATACTGATGGGTATATGGTAGAAGTTTTTTGTTTTAGGTTACATTAGATTTGCGAATTGATATCTAACACATGCGAATTGATGACTTGTTGTGCATGATTAACTGACAAAATGCGATTTTGTTGTGCATGATTAAATTAGGTTTGCGAATTAATATTAATGCAAATGCGATTTTATATGATAAGTTAGTTGTATTGTTATGCTAATGTTTATGAAACAAATGCGAAGTCATAGCTCATAAATGCAAAATGATAAAAAACACATGCGAATTGATTATCTAACACATGCGAGTTGATGACTTGTTGTGCATAATCTTCTAACAAATGCGATTTTGTTAGTGTTTTTAACTATAGCTTGCGATTTTGTAGAAATCGAATCTGATGAAGACTTTGAAGGACCAATATCAACTCTGATAAAAATTAAAAAGAATAGAAAGAGATTGGTGATTCAAGAAAGTTCAGAAGATGATGAATTTGTTAAGCCACCCCCAAAAAAGAAAAAACATGAGAAGAAAGAAGATAAAAGGAAATCAAAAATAGTCACAAAAAAACATCCAAAAAAGGGGCAACAGCCTAAAACAGAACATAGAGAGTTTTTCAAATACAGCAATGAAGCAATACTGCTGAGATGCCAACCTAACTCATATATGGACACTGTTAGAAGATTTTCAAAAAAACAGATAGATGATGTTAGGGATATGGGGTTTGGAGCTATCCTTGATATCAACATCAACCATATTTCGACAAGATTGGCGTATTGGCTAGTGAGAAACTTTGATGAGAAGTTCGATAAGCTAAACGTAGGAAACCACCAAATAAAAATAACATCGAACACAGTTTATGAGGTATTTGGATTACCAAAAGGTCCAAAGAAGGTTGAAATAATAGCCGATAAGAGAAAAGTCAAAAAGCAAGACAAAATTGAAAAAAGTCAAGAACCGGGAAATGCTGTCCGAGATACATTCATCCGCCAGTGGGGACAAAACGCAAGACTTACCCATGGCTTAATAGCAAATACAATGGAAAATCAAAGAGACGGAGGGAGTCTGTTTAAATTAAATTTCCTTGTATACTGGATGACTTTCTTTGCAGAAATCACAAAGGCAACACTTGCAAATGATAGATGTTTGCTCGGTGTAGAAGATGTTGAAGAAATAAAAAATCTAGATTGGTGCTCATATCTACTCGAAACCTTGCGCCGGACACGAGCAGGCTGGAAGAACTATAAGATACAGTTCGTAGGACCTGTTGCCTTTCTTACGGTATACATTACTACATTTAATAACATATTTAAAAATACTAGTTTGTTCTTTTATTTAATTAAATGATCTTGCGATTTATACAGCTTCTGTACACGCATGAG
The DNA here is from genome assembly GCA_030545235.1 of Helianthus tuberosus. Taxonomy (NCBI): domain Eukaryota; kingdom Viridiplantae; phylum Streptophyta; class Magnoliopsida; order Asterales; family Asteraceae; genus Helianthus; species Helianthus tuberosus. The sequence continues at coordinate 9,688,785 of CM060450.1, read as the reverse complement.
TACAACAAAAAGCTTAACCTGTTTGAGAAAGCTGTGGAAATACCGGTTATTCGTTATATCACATCATCGGAGATTGATATAGTCGAAGAACAAATTTCGGATAACGGACCTATATGGATATCAAGTGAGAGTGAAGAAGAAGAAGAAAGTGAAGAAGAAAATGAAGAAGAAAATGAAGAAAAGAATGAAGAAGAACATGGTCCTCCGGAGGATGATTATACACTACGACCACCGGTTGACACAATGATAAGCTACAAAAGAAGGACTGCGCGCGCAGTACAAAACGAAGAAACCGAGAAAGAGCCAAAAGATAATGAGAACATTGATGAGTTCATGGATTTCAGTTTTGAAATCAATGAAATGTCTCAGATGAACATTGACTTTGAAGTTGGAACGCAGACGCAGAAAATGATGGATTATTGCAACACTCCTGCTCAACTTTCACCGTCGGTATTCTATGACACAGCCAACGAACAACAACTAGAGGCTTCGAGAGCAAACAAAAAGGTAATGGTATAAAAATGTTAATTTAACTTATTTAACTCTATCAATTATATTTAACTTCTACACTGATATTACAGAATCTATTGAAAAAGATGAAAGCAAATGTCACAAAATACCTTAAAATGGTTCGAGATGTTCAAGAGATGAACAACCTAGTGTCAGAGGCAAAAACTAAGTGTTTTTGGGATGTTGAGGTTATGAATGCTTGTAAGGAGTGGGATCAAACGCTTCAGAATAATCCCATCTGTCTGCCACCTGAACCGGTTCAAGAGCATGAACCTGCAGCCTCTCCTGTTCATCAAGAACCTGAAAACCCAGCTTCTGAAGTTCATCATGAAGTTGCTACAAACACAGAAGGTAAAGATGATGAAGAAGCACAACAAGTAATATCCAATGTTTTGCTACAAATGGCATCAGAAGGTAACACATGCGAAATCAATGTTAACACATGCGATATAATGTATAAAAATCACTAAAAAATATACATTTGCGAAACCTATGAAAAACACATGCGATACTATCAAAAACATTATAGCTTTGATTTCGCAAATGATATCATGTATACACCTGAGATTTTGACACTGCTGTATTAAATAAAATAATTTTAATCTATAGGTACACTGCAACCAGATGATGGAGGAGTCACAGACACACTTATTGCAAAAATTCAAACAGTGGAACCGGGTGTATATGCTTACCAAACAACTGCAAATGGTATTAAAAACCCTTTACTTTATGACAAAAATTAAACATCATAAATTAACAAATATCTTACATTACTCTGGCATGCAGAAACTGGTGAAAATGAAACTGTTGTCGAAGAGGCAGTGAACTTGGCAGAATCTACACAAAAAGTCCAGGAAGAAGTGCCGGAAAAAGAACCCCAACAACTCGATACGGACGTTGAAAAGGAAATGGAACCTGAATGCCCTCAGGTAACTGCTGAAGAATTGCAATCAGTTGAGATGGTTTTGAGCATAGTACCAACATTGCAAGAAGATAAAGGAAAAAGGAAAACTAGAGGAAGAAAAACCACAAAGCCCGATCAAGTTCCAAAACAAGTTATACCAAAAGGGTTAAACGAACTACTTTATAAGTCAATAGAACAAGCAAAAAAAAGAGGTGAAAAAAGATGTGCAGATCTTGGAGACAAATTTTGTTCACCTTACTGCAATAGAGTGGTGAACATGCATGAAGCACTCTTGACCCAAGAATTAAGTGTGATCCGCTTCACATTTGCTACCTTTGCAGACTTGCAGTAAGTAGAAAAACAAAAAATCTACAAACAAACATCTAATAAAAAATATACACAAAACAAAAACTAATTATTTATTTTATTCCTGGCAGAGAAGAGTTTTACCGATCCAAAACTGAGGTTGCAACATTCAAAGCTGTGTTTGAAAGCTTCTTCAGGGAACAATACATAGCATCAAACGGAATAGATGCATTTGTAGATATTCTAAACCTTGAAGAGAAGAAAAGGGATAGAAAATCATCACCACACAGATTCTTCTTGTATTCCACAATGATGGTATGTTTTCATATACATTTTCTCATTTTGAACTTTAAACACATAAATGAATAATAATGATTTCGCAAACTAGTTATCTCTAAATCGCATGTATTATGGTAGAATTTTTGCTTTTGAACATTTTCATACTGTTTTGTAAACAAAATATCGCATGTGTTGTATATACTATTCGCATGTGAAAAAAATCTAATGTTTTGCCTTTCTACCACTGTTGTAATTTCACATTTGGTACATACACTATTCGCATTTGGTACATTGTTTGCATGAATTTTGAATCTGGTTACATAACATACAGCCGAATATCTTTTACGACGAGGAGAAATACACAGACAACCAACGACTCAGAATATTTGCCTCTAATTTTGAAGACATGTTAAAAAGATATGAGGTAAAAAAACTTGAATCGGTTGACCTGGTCTTTATTCCGGTACTTCAAGGTGACCATTTCTATGTCTTGTGCTTCAACTTGAAATCCTCCAAAATTGAGCTGATTGACAATTCAGCAGCTGAACAAGAATTCGACGAAAGATACAAGGGGCTACCAAACACACTGGTAATACAAAACCCTATACTTATACAAGATATATTTTTATGTAAAAACCTACTAACACAAATGTTACAATGTTACAGAGAAGGGTATTGGTTTTATACCTAAAAAATGCTTTAAAACCAACACCAGCTATAGAACAACTTGCAACCTCAGAGATAGAAAGAAAGAAAATGGATTGGAGGACGAAGAATAACGGCGTAGACTGTGGAGTGTTTACAATGCGTCACATGGAAACCTACAAGGGAGACCAACAACCATGGGTGACAGGATTTGTGAATGAAGATGAAGTAAACAACAGACCTAAGGCACAACTTCATCTCCTAAGGACAAGATATCTCAGCAAAATCATTTTATCAGAACACAACATGCATCGTCTAAAAATAATTAAAATGGCCAATGATTTCGACAAAAGGAAAGACAAAGATAGGTATATGAAAGATCTGGATAATATAATCCCAGAAAGGATGAAAACATATTTTGACAGGGACAATTAAAGTTCATTTGATGATGTACTTATGTTACATATTTCAACTGTTTCAACTGCTTTAGTTCTCTAATTAATTTAGAATATATATTGGTGTTTGTTAACTGGCAATTGTGTTCTTATTTCGCATGTGTTTTGTATTAAAATCGCATGTTTCAGATTGAATTATTAAAATTTGCGAAATACAATTCCATTACATGACAAAACATGCTAATTTATTGGAACATACACCCAAAAAAAAAAAAAACAGTTCATTCAAAAGATGAAAGAAACTCTATTTTCATCTTCATTGAGCATCTTAATATAGTTATTGCACCAGCCAACTCTTTCAACTGTTTCTCATCCCTCTCACCCAAATCCACCATAAACATAACTGCAATTTCTTTAATACTACTCATTTGCATCTGGGATAACAAGTTCAGAATTTCTTGTCTTCTCTTCATGTTTTCTGTTACACAACAAATGTTGGCTTCCAACATCTCTTGACAAGTTTGATCCTCTTGAATCTGTTGCTGAATCCTTTCCCTCAAAACCTGCTTGATACTTGGTTCAGAAGAAGAAGAAGAGGATGAAGGTAGATCTGCCATTTTTTAATTGGATGTTTTCAATAGTAATGAAAACATAAAATATATAGTCAAAAAAAAAATTATTGCTATGAATTATTGAAATCAATTATTGAACTGCTTATTTGATTTCAATAATTGAAACACACTGTGCAAAAAATAAAAATAATTACTCAAAAACACAATTGATAAAAATCTTTAAGGTTTGCGAAATCTCGAATTAAACTTGCGAAATTATATATATAACTTCATTAAGGTTTGCGAAATCTCGAATTAAACTTGCGAAATTATATATATAACTTCATTGTGTGCGAAACACTATATTTAAACATGCGAATTTATGCAACAAATTCATTCCTTTACTAGTTAGATTATTTTAAAGCCTCACCTAAGTGACGAATCAAGCAGTCTCTGAAAATGGCCGTTCTGTGTAGAATCAATCAAAACCCTACAATCGAATTCAAAAACGAAAGAATACTTGAATGGAACGGTTAGGAAACGAACTCCATACTTGACGGTTAGGAAACGAAGAATAATTGACGGGATTCAATGATTAGCAGTCGTAAATGTCTGATATACACTTATTTGTTAAAATTGAATCAGGACACGTGTATGGCTGCTGTTGTAGCGTACATAATGTACGATAGTGAGATTTGTACCATACTCTTTACCTATATATATATATATATATATATAATTTGATAAAAAATATTTCCATATCACAAACCTATGGATACTTTTTTCATAAAAATATAATTACTGTCACTTTATTTATTATTTTCTTAACTGATTAACACACCCAAATATTCAATCTTATTACAACTTGATTCGGATTATTCATGATCACATAATCACATATAAACACCTTTCAAAAGGTTTAACTATAAATCTGTTGAAATTATAAGAACTTCAGCCTTTTCTCTTTCCGGTAGAAAAGCAATGTTTATAATTTTTAACCAAAAAAGGTTTTCAAGCAATAAAATGCTTCTTTGTGCTAGGGGTGTTCAGAAAAAAACCGTAACCAAATAAAAAAAGGCATTGATGAGATGAAAGCAGAGTTGGACCATCTTGGGAGACCAATTGCAATTGATGATGGAGTAAGCAACTTCTATATATAACACTAGGTTATATGCCCGTGAGCTTCACGGGTTATGGGTTGTGTTAAAAAATCTATATCTATAAAAGTATTTTTTTTGTATTATTCTATATAGACATGTCGAGGCAGAGACGTAACCTGTGCTTGAGTAACAACAATCAACTTTGATCATAGCTTCAACTCATTTGGGTAGCGAAATATATTCATATGTCATAAATTTTTAAAATAAAATTAAAGATAAAACAACATGAAAACGATTTCGTCATCAAATAGACCCAACCGACAACATTATATATGTAACAAAAAAAAACAATAGTAAATAAAATTCAATTTAAAAGGGTATAAACTACATCACGCAATGAATTTTCATTACATAATCCAAATGTATGATCTCAAGTGTGTTACCAGATTGTCATTTTAACTCTCACAATAATATTTGATGGTAGTTTCAATGAATAAAAAAAGACTTAAGAACACCAATGGCTTATCAGTTGTTATCACATCCATGGTCATAAACGTCACTAACATCAACATCCACTTCTTTCGATAATACATGATTGTAAAATGAAGTTAATCATAAAATTTTTTGCCCAATTATGTTTTACGAGGCAAATTCAATCTTTCTTGACATAAAGAAGTTCACAAGTTGCTATGACTGCCCGGTATGGGCTTCGTTACATGGCCGGTCCCCCCATTAGGAACGTCAACACCGCCCCCTAGGGGCCCGTCGCGGCAAAGACGTCGGAATTGTGACGCAGGAGACGGAGCAAAATCGGTGGGCCCCCCATTGACTTCTCTCTCCTCCTTTATATATATATATATATATATATATATATATATATAGGGGGCCGCTAGAATGAGAACCACCACGAGTTGCGAGAACCGCGAGAACCGCGTCCCGCGGGTGGCCGTCGGCGACGAAATTTTTTTTACACCTAGATCCGTATATTTTAGGGGGGGTGTAAAATTTTCGGTTCAAACGGCGCGCCCGAGGGGGTACTTTTTTACGCCCAAAGTTTGGTAAAAAAAAAAAGAAAAATTAAAAAAATTAAAAAAACCCAAACTTTGGGCGTAAAAAAGTACCCCCTCGGGCGCGCCGTTTGAACCGAAAATTTTACACCCCCCCTAAAATATACGGATCTAGGTGTAAAAAAAATTTCGTCGCCGACGGCCACCCGCGGGACGCGGTTCTCGCGGTTCTCGCAACTCGTGGTGGTTCTCATTCTAGCGATCCCCTATATATATATATATATATTAATATATTATTAATGGTGGGGTAGTCTTGGCTAGTCCCCATACCCTTGGGTAGTCCCCAAAGAGACTATCCTCCTCCGGTGATTACGTGGCGTCTACGTGGCAGATAGTCCTTTGGAGACTATCCTCCCCCATACCCAATGGTCTAAGTAATGATTTTTAGCTCACCCAATGATACCCTCAGCTTCTACTAATAATTTACCTAGATTATCACCCGTACGAGACACGGGCTGAAGCAAGATATTTATATTAATTATTAATGAATGTAAATCAAATAATACAAACAAATTGACATATTACAAAATGATTTATTTATGTATAACTTACTTCATACTATAATTTTATGAAAAGTTATTTATATAAATAAACAAATGATCTTTTAGGCTTATATAATGAATTACTAAAGCTGCCAATTTAACGAAATTTGATAGTTTATGAAGCATGAGTAAAGTCTTATGTAATGATACTTGAGATTGCCTTCCACTGTAAATTTGATAGTTTATGAAGCATGAGTCTGCAAACAATTGTAGTTACTTGTTTCTGTAACATAAAAAAAATGCTATCAACATTAATCATGAAAGCATACATAAACATTAATGAAAATGCTATTTATGGGTTGGCACAACTCGACTCTATTTGTCAAAAGACTATTTGCAAAATTACCTGTTTTAATCTATGACCGAAGCAATCTAAATGTGGTTCAACGTTAGCTCAACCATTTTGGGCCCCAACGCAAAAACAAAAATTTGGGGACCTTTTTCAAATTTTATTGTTTTTACCAGCCTCCTTTATCTAGTTACCATTTTGTTCTACCACTTTGTGATTCATTTAAAGTTTCTAGTTGACATAAAAATTACTAAAAAGAAACTTATATTAGAAACTTAATCAATATAGCATCAGATCACTTATATTAGAAATTTAATCAATAAAGCTTCATTTTTTGATGATTGTGTTTCTTTTGAAGCAAAAGTAGAGATAAAATCATTGTACACATATTCTCTTTAAGTCTATCTTATATGATCTGTAGGTAGTATTGCATAGATATTGAAAGGAGGAAAAACTCAAAAACAATTTATCTTATTACATATGGTCTTTAACTTCAAAAATGTATGAAAATATTTGAAAACATACATGGCAACATTAATTTAGTCAAAAGATGTGGGCCCTGCTTTCTTTTTTGAGAGTTGCACAACTAACAATTTTGATGAGCAACTTCTATTAAAGACACAATGTTTATATCAAAGCAATTCTAACTGCAAAGAAGCCTGCTTTAAGTATTTAAAATTAGACCTGGCACACGGGTCGGGTCGGGTCATGGGTCAAACGGGTTCGGGTCGCAACACGTTCGGGTCAAAACGGGTCAATTATAAAAAAACAGTTGTTTCGGTTCAGGTCAGAACGGGTCCGGGTCAGAATGGGTCTGGGTTAGAACAGGTTTTGGGTCAGGTCGGGTCAGTTTTTTTTTTTTTTTTTTTTTTTTTTATGATTAGTAATATGATAATACCAAAACATACGTGAATTGCACAACTACTTGTATACACACCTTCCTTTATTTTGGTGAATTTCAAGTCATAAGGTTCCTCTGTCAAATAAATAAACCACACTTAATCACATAGAACAATGCAGACACGTGTTTAACTTAGTTACAAGAGAAGTTATTTCATACCACTATCAGGGGCATTATTCGATGTTAATTGTTAAATAACAAGTCGTCAAAGGTCAAATATAGTGACATACCGACGCGACAATACGCGGGAGCCTCCGACACCATTTCGCCCACGCAAGAGGCTGGTAATGCCGCGCAATAATCATAGCTATATTCTCCTCTGGATTATAAACCGCTTCTTGAAGCGCACTCCACCCGTTCTCATTCTGCAAACTCCAATCCGCACCAGCAGCCATGAAAATATCCGCCGAGATCGGATCCTTGATCCGAACAGCAAGATGAAGCGGCGTTTCTCGACCCGGAACATCACGAAGATTGATCACAGCCGAAACTGCATCGGCATCAAGCTCAGCAGCTACCGATTCATCTTCCGTGTTAACCGCACCGGTTTTTGCAGTCACAACATTGACCGTTTCATTGACGTTGTAGTCATAGCTCCCGTCTCTCACCTATTTATGAGGAGATCTAAACATTATAATTATAATACTAATGCACTCAAAGAAATAAAGAGTTGTGTGTATCAAAAAAATGGTGTACCATTCTTATATCAAAAATATGTATGGGCAGGGATACAAAGAAAAAAAACTTTTTTTATGAGTTCTTTCGGGACAGTTTGAACCACGTTAGCAGCTGACTCTATAGCAGATGCAGCAACCAAAGACAACTTACCAAGTCCCTGTATAAAGTATAAATAAAGATGTTTAGTAAAATCAAACATTAAAGAAAGAATAATAAGTTTTAAAGTAAGTTCAAGATCTCAATACATTAGACAGTAACACTTTATTAGATATCTTTATCAAACCAATGCTTTATTTTTAATCATATTGTTACACATAAGAAAACTATCACCATTTGGATTACCGATTTGCTGAAGTCGAAACATAAACCTTCAAATTTCAAACATATGTTGTAACAAACAGTAAGTGTGCACAAATAAATTCCACCTTAAATCACAAATTAACAAAACTTACAAAACCCACCTCCACACACAATATTATCACCCCATGACATACTTTTGATTTCACCTTGATAACGTATATACACAATATCAATGGAGGTTCATCCCTTTCTCTTACCTCTATTAACACTACCCCTCTTTCTCAGAAAAAGCTTTGGGAACCGCCGCCGTCACTGCTATTAGGGTTCGCAGGGAAACCCTAATCGTGCTGCCGGAATGCCTCCTGCCATTGTCGTCTTCAACCTAATCAGCCAACAGATGAACGACTAAACCATGAAATTGAGGTAAAAAATAAATAAAAGAAGTGTAGGTTATATAAAATAGATGAACGACTAATCAGCCAAGACACTTAATATGCCCTTCTTTTAGAGGCATATCACCACTGATTAACTCCCATACATAATGGATAGGTAGAGAAGAACAACGGGAGGAAGCTGATTGAAAATAAAATTATGTAGGTGAAAAGATTCAAGAATCCCTTTTCAATCGTCAATTCCATAGCTGAAGAGAGTGGTATGCGGCGGTGGATGAATCAGGGTTCATGGTAAATAAGAGAAAGAGAGAGTTTTAGCTTTTAAGGGTGCACGGGGCGTAAGCGGGGAGTGGGTTCGGTGACCCAAGTCCCCGCTAGGGAACACCGCCGCCATCATTCATTCACCGCGAGGGGAGTTGCCAAATCGGTGTGTGTTCACCGATTGAGGGGAGTTGCCAAATGGTGGGCCAGCCCCTTGTCCAACCAATCAAAAGATTTGTTTTTTTTTTTTTTAATAAAAAAACAAGGGGAGTTAAGAGGGGAGTGGCGCCATCAATTTAGGGTGTTAGGGGAGTTTAAGAGAGGAGTTGACGTGGCACACGATGATTGGTTATACGTAAGAGAGGGGACTCCCCTCTTAGGGGAGTGCCCCTCTCATCCTAATATGGTCAAAGAGTTGTGAATTGCAGACTACTTTTAGATTTTGGGATCTGCAGTATGCCTCTTTGGTGTTGCAACAGACATCGATCTTAATTTGTATTCTTATGGTTGACTTTAGGGTTTATTAAAAAAAAAAACTCTAAGAAAATTACACATAGGATGTAATTAGGTGGAGGGCTTTAAATGTTGACACCTAGGATGGATAAGGTTTGCTTTATTATAGTAGAGATTATATAAAATAAATGTTTCGTTCCTGTCTCCAGTTAACCTAAATCCACATCTTTCAGGCTCAGCTTTACACCATCTTGGAACTTTGTCGTGCTTTTGACAAAATATTTAAGGAACATCTCGAAGGAGGGTAAGCAATATCTCAATAATTTTTTGTTCGTGTTCGTTCGCTAAGCTAATCGAACAAACATAAACGCACTTCCCGCCAAACGGTTCAGGAATTGTTCGCTGAACGTTCAGTTCGTTTACAGCCCTAGAGATGATTAACTAGCGTTTACATCATGATGAAAATTACCTTCTAAACAAAGCTTCCTGGTCAACTATGAATTTTATGGCCTTTTCAAGCTCCCAATCAGAAAGAAGAGCACTCCAAAGCTCTTCATTATGCTTGCCATTAAACCCTATCTATAAAAACGAAAATCAAATGCTCTCTAAGTATGATCATTCAAGATATTCATTTATTTTAATAAGATTTTCAAAATGATAAAACAGAAACCAAATGGTTGAAGAAAATACCTCTTGGAGCATATCACAGCAGGCATAGTTACTCCTATGGAGAGGATCTGAGTCACAGAGAGTTCCATCAATATCTGCATGAATAAAAATCACATTTTCTAGTAAAGAACAAAAAGCCGACTTAAAGGTCAGCTGCATTAATTTGCAAGAAAACAGAGATAAATCGCAGACTTAAAGGCAATACCTTTTGACAAGTAGCAATATTAGGGTGAATCGGCCGGGTTAGGAATTTACATGATGAAATTCAGTGCTAAAATTTAGTTTCATGGTCACATTTCATAGTTTTATAATTCCTAAAATGAAAGAACAAAAATCTTCTTGACTTACAAGGTCAAACATCTTGATGTACAAATTAAAAATTGATATATGATGAAACCCTAAAATTGGGACTGAAATCATACTGAATAAGAATATATACTCATAAACAACATAATACTTAAGAATTCAGGGGTCCAACTGGTATACATAAAGATGAAACCTTGAAAATCACGCCCAAAATGATCTCAAAAACAACACAGCTCCAATCAACGTTCACTATTTACATTCTAAAAACCCTCACTAATCAATGTAAAAAAAAGAAAACAGATTCAACAATTGAGATATTGGAGTAATTAGTGAAGAAACATACCTCCTGTTAATATCACAAGGGGTTGAAGCGGATGGGATTGTGGATTTTCAAACCTTCCACTGAATAAATGCTCTGTGGAAAGTGAGTTATGCCAGTTTCCCAAAAATATAATTTTTGTAAACATTTTAAGTATCCTAGTTCGTCTGGCAGTTTTTCAAGCCTTGAACATCTTTGAAGGTACAACTCTTTGAGACATTTCAACTCACAAATGCTGTTTGGAATTTCTCTTAAATTAGGGCAATCTCCTAGACGTAATATCTCCAAAGATTCTAAGGGCATGTTTGGCTTACCTTATTTTCAACTTTTGGAGAAGGACTTTTGCCAAAAAAAAAGTCAGGATTTCCTGACTTTTGGAAATTTACAAGGACTTTTGCCACAAAAAAGGAAAGACAAACACTTTCAAAAGTCCTTTTACCTCAAAAATAAGTCATAAGTTGAAAAAATAAGCTAAGCCAAACACCCTCTAATTGGCCAACATCCCCAGGTAACTTCTCAAGAAGCTGACAACCGAAAAGAGATAGGGTTTTGAGATGTTTCAACATACAAATGCTACCAGAGAGATGTTTAACTTTTGTATAACTTAAATCAAGGTGTTCTAAACATTCCAGTTGGCCAAGGTCCTCTGGCAATTCCTCTATGTGAGTGTAAGAAAGGTTAAGAGTTGTCAAATGCTGTAAACTACAAATGCTGTTTGGAATCTCTGTTATATTATAGCACCTTATTTCTAATTGGCCAATATCCTCTGGTAACTTCTCAAGACAGAAACAATCACAAAGGTCCAGTCTTTTCAGTTGTTTCAACATACAAATTGTTGGGTTATTTTTGAGCCCATGAGGAAGCCCAACAATATTTTCATGGCCCAATCATTATTTTTCTTTGAAGATGGATAAAAAGAAGGAAGCAGGGATTTTTTTCTAACACCCTAAACACCCTCACAAAAACAACTCACACAAAAGAAGAAGAATTTCCGTCACCAACATACCCAGCTGCAGAGATCGTCCATTTCCCGGAGATTGAACCATTGGATCGCTCTGATTTTTGGACACAGTCATTTAAACATCAGGACGACCTTATCCAACGGTGGGTTTGTGTTAATCATGCCCAGAAGTCTGTCTGCACAGCCCCTATTCATTGCTGCAGATTTTGGTTATATTTCCTTCTTTTGTCTTTGTATTTGATTCCATATGCTTGATGTTGTTGATTCCAAGTGTATGATGATTATTATATGCCTCTAGTAGACCTAGGGAAGACTTTGTATTGCTCTAATTTGGTGATAGTGGATTTGAAGCGGCTCTAGTAGTCCCGTGGTTTTTACTCTCCTTTTTGAGAGGTTTTCCACGCTAAAATTTGGTGTTCTTGTTATTATTGTTTTCGGGCTGTTTAGATTGTAGTTGGGATACCCTATTTGTTTGCATTCTCACAGGTTCATTCTAGTTTGGGAAAAGTCTTGGTCAAACGAAGTTTGCTTCCGCGTTTGTGTTTACCGTTCGTGACCGGGTTTCGCGTTTTTTTCCCCATCATAGTGGTATCAGAGCCATTGGCTCTTGTTATTGGGTTGAAACTTGATTGAAAGATGGAAGCTAATACAAGTAGGATTGTGAATTTGAATGGTTCTAATTATCATGTTTGGAAAGGAAAAATGGAGGATCTCCTTTATGTTAAGGATTATTATATGCCTGTTTTTAATACCGACAAACCGGGTGATAAAACAGATGAAGAGTGGAATATATTGCATAGAAAGGTTTGTGGTTATATTCGCCAATGGGTTGATGATAATGTTTTGAACCATATTAGCGAGGAGACTCACGCTTGTACTTTGTGGAACAAGCTTGAGGAATTGTATGCTCGGAAGACCGGAAACAATAAACTGTTCTTGATTAAACAGTTGATAAATTTGAAGTACAATGATGGAACTCCTGTTACTGATCACTTGAATGTTTTTCAGGGTATTATTAATCAGCTTGCAGGAATGGGTATCAAGTTTGAAGACGAGGTACAAGGCTTATGGCTTCTTGGTACTTTACCGGATTCTTGGGAGACTTTTAGGACATCATTGTCCAACTCTGCAGCAAATGGTATTATTACTATGGAAGTGGCTAAAAGTGGTATTTTAAATGAAGAGATGAGAAGAAAATCACAAGGTTCGTCTTCACAATCAGATGTCTTGGCCACAGAGAGCAGGGGGAGAGGTCAAAGTAGAGGTCCGAGTAACAAAGAGAAGCATCGTAGTAAGTCTAGAGGTAAGTTTGCTGATTATGAGTGTCATCATTGTGGTAGGAAAGGGCACACAGTTAAATTCTGCAGACAATTAAAAAGGGAGAAAAAGAAGGCTAATTACAACAATCAAAAGAACAATCATAAGAAAGATGATGGTGGCAATGACACAGCTGAAGTTAATACTGCTACCGAAGAGTTCTTCATTTGTTGTGATTATGATATGGTGAACATTGCACGTGAGGATTCGAGTTGGGTTGTTGACAGTGGTGCTACGTGTCATGTGACATCACAAAGGGAGTTTTATTCATCTTACACACCTGGTGACTTTGGGGTTGTTAAGATGGATAATAACGGGCTATCAAAGGTTGTAGGCGTTCGGGATGTTTGCTTGAAGTTTGACACTGGGATGGAGTTGGTTTTACACAATGTAAAACATGTTCCAGATATTAGACTCAATTTGATCTCCGCTGGTTTACTTGATGATGATGGTTACCATAGTACCTTTGGTGATGGTGTTTGGAAACTCACTCGTGGTTCTTTGATTGTGGCAAGAGGTAAAAGAAGTTCAAAGTGTCACACCCCGACTTTCCACGTGTCACCGGTGGGCCCGGTGGGGGAGTATCGTGACGTGGTTGGCAACATAATAGTCAAACAACACAATATATATGAATGCACAGCGGAAGCAAAAGATAAATATTATTACATTCCGAAGATAAAGTAATATCCAGTATTACAACGGAAAGTAAAGGATCCACAGGCGGATCTTTAAACATATCATTTGTTCAACAGACTTTAGACGCCTAGAACTTGCAAGATTCCTTATTAGCGCCCTGAGCTTCCAGCCAATTTCGTTCAGTACCTGTCACTTAACCTTTTTGGAAAATACGTCAGTTTTCACTGGTAAATACACTCAACTGACTCATTTGAAAAGAGTTTAAGAAAATTGTTTTGAATGCACGTGGCACGAAATATCTTTGACACTTTGATTAAAATGCATAGAGGCAAAATTAACCTTTTTATACTTGGGAAAATTATTTGTATATAATCTTGTATACAGTTTTACTTATTTGTCGTCCGTTAGGGCCGGTTTGTAGGGCCGGTCTAGATTAACTGACACGCCACAGGTATAATGCCCACGGGCTATCATCCTCTAAGTGGATTACCAGTTCCGGTATAATGCCCACAAGGATGATACCTCGGAGTGGATTACCAGTTTTTACATAATGCAACTGTCAGGTGTATGCCTACACCCCGTGCTTAGGTCGTGGCCATTACTTCGAATGATGCCAAGGATATCCGGGAAATGGTCATTTAACCCCCAAGGGCCATACATCAAATAATACAGAATAAAACGAGTTATGTAATACATTAATCACAATCCGATTTAAATGTCTACATACCCGACCAAGCGGTACTTTTATAGTACCGTATCCCAAGCCCGTATAGGGAAAATAAGTTAAGAGTATTTACCTGAGCTAGCTCCTGTCTTAAATAACAAGAATCTAATAACTCAGCCGTAGTCACTTAAGTAAGCGTAGGTACCATTTACCGGAATGCTCTAGTCTGGAATGATGGTATAAATAATCAATTAGGATGCTAACGGGTCTTTAATTTAGCCTAAGCTTAGACCGGTTAGTCTTAAGGGAATATACGGTTCAAACGCATGATTAAGCGAAGACCGGAATAGAATGTGTTTTAGAGCCGACAAGTTTGAAGACTTGTGTTATATGGGTATTTCATACACACTCTGAATTTTGAGATAAAACCGATAAGGTTTGACCCGTTTCGGCTAATTTATGTAAACTTGTTACATAAACCTAACCGAACGCGTAATAAGCGTAACGGTATCCATAGAGTCATTTACAGGTTTCCTTAGTTAATATGCCTTAAATATGTTGTGGTATCAGTAGGATACCTTCCATTATGCCCAAAACGAGTTTAATCTCAATTTAAGCCCCGTAGGGGTATTTTGGTCATTTACCTAAGGCATATATACTACCTGTCATACAACTACTCGAACGATGTGACCATAAGGTCACTTAATGTGTTTGGTCGGATCCTAATGATCGACCAAACGGGTCGGGTTTGAAAGTATAAGCGATTGTTTAGATCGCTTACCTTCACGACCCTATATAAGCACTAAACTAAAAGTGACGAGCTAAGCATGTTAAAACATGCTTAACTAAGTTAGAAAACAAGTTTGGTATCAAAACAAACGGTTTTGATACCCATAAGTAGTTTGGTTACAAAATACGCAAGAATACGTATTCTGGCCGAAACTACGGCTCGTCACTGAGCCTAGATAACGTGGTAATCAGTAGGTATAGTCACTAGGGACTATAACCATCTTGATCACGCTCACGTTATGAAGTTCAAACGAACTTCGCATCGACCATAAACTGGTCAATGCAGAAAGTCAAACAAAGTTTGACTTTCGGACCCGAAAAGCGATAAAAGAACGAAAGAATACTTACGAAGGGTCCCCGCTAGTAAATCTTGATCGAATAGCTCAGGTATGAAGCAATGGCTTCAACTTAGAGCTCTAGGATCAGATTTGTGGGTTTTTGAGTTGTGAGGGGTTGGGTATTTATAGGATATGCACCACCGTTAGGATCGTTTATCGAATATCGTGCCCGAATCTTATCCGTACAAGTGTCGGAAGGTTATGGTGGCTACATATGCTTCTTATCTTGATGACAAGACAAATCAGAACATGTGGTTGTGGTTAATTCAGCTGAAAACAGGCTGTTAGAAACATTGCATCTGGTCAGGAGACCCCTAGCGCACCGCTACGCTAAAAGTGTAGCGCACCGCTAGGCCCTAGTTTGGCAGATTTGCACTTTTGGTCCCTGCATTGCGATCAGGTCATTTTCGACACGTTTAAGGCCCGTTAACCCCATTTCAAAGCTCTAAAATGAAGTTAAAGTATAGGGAACTTAAAATGTGTTCAAAAATATGTCGGATGTCGGTTCGTTTGGCCGTACGGTCGCGATGTTCGGTTAATTACGACGGAATGCGCACGAGCGCGAAAAACGATCCAAATGACGCGACGAATGGATTTTTCTTATGGCGAACACTAAAATAAAATGTTTTAGTGTTTACATAAATTTTTGGGTGTCTGGGGATATACAGAATGCGAGATATGCGCGTAAACGCAAACTTGTGCGCTTTTTGACACTTTTAGTCCCTGCAGGACATAAAAGTTTATTCTTGCGCACCAAACACCTCAAAGCCTATATCTAAGCTATGAGAAGTATGAATAGGGTATGTTTGACTCATGGTCATATTCCGGGAGGTCCGATAATCATACGAATCGGCATACTTTAGCAGTTTGACGCTTTAACCCCCTTGTACACGAATTTGATCATAACTTTCTCATACGATAACGAATCTTTATGAAATTTATATCGTGCATTCTAGTGAGCATAATTAACCGTTACAAAGCTTCGGGTTTGTCAAAAGGTCACTCAGAGGTATAACTTAAACATGTTGACACATTTAACCCCTGTAGTTTGTAATCTCTCACTTTTAGCTTCGTATGATCCATGATTTATTCGTTTGATGGTATGAACATTATGTAGGGTTACTATAAAGTATAATTATTCACTGTTGACATTTTGAACTCGTATATTCACGTACTTTTCATGTTCGTCAACTTTAGTCCCTCTAAATATAATTTCACACGTTCAAGCTTATGACACGTGTCAATACATCATAGGACGTGAATTTTCGAGGTGTTACATCCTCACCCCCTTAAAAGAAATCTCGACCTCGAGATTTGCTAAAATGATGGAAGTACTTTTTGTCGCATAATGGACTTAACTTCCATAACATATCTGGAGTCTTTCCAAGCTCCTAAAGTGACTCCTATATTAGGTACATATATCCTTTTTGGAGCTTCTTAACCTGTCGATCCTTAATCGATACAGGATGCTCATCACATCATAAATTTGCATAACATTATGTGATAGGGCTTCTTGACTTATTGGCGAAACACACCTTTCAGTCACTAGTGTGTAATGTATTGCGAGCTCCGCCAAGCTCCTTAAATATGTTTTAGCTTATAAGCTACCTGATCTTGATACATTCGATTTCCTTCGAATGATTCTATATATATTCAGAGCTTAACTAGCCTGATAATTTAACAGATTTGACACACCCTTTCAGGGTGATATCTCTTGTTGAACCTTATTCCTAGATCAAGAATTTAGGAGGTTTGCTATTTTCATTCATCCTTGATTTTCTGCCGAATTCTGGCATCTTACAGATGATTATGAATTTGCGTGATCTTATTTGTTGTTTCCAATGCAACTTTCAGATCCTGATAATTGGACTTACCAATCTATTGTCCTAACAATAGATATTTTAACATTCCATTTATGCAAGGTCTCCAAATGAGTAGCCTTGATACTTATATATCAACTATTATAGGAAAGCTTATCTTAAGGTGAGATGGTTATCCCAACCACTGCTTAATAATTTTTAAGAAATAGTTAATCCTTACAGCTAGTCGAACAAATCGACGATCCAGGGCAGTTGATGGCAAATTCTTAATTGTTGCCTAATTAGGATTGCGGTATGTATGCATAAGCAATATGAACCATCTTTCATAATTTACTATACCGAATTCTCAGGATATTGAGTTTGGCTTTATGAATCTATATCTTTAAAACTTACTTAATCGGTTTTCGGTTCTCCAAATTATGGTACTATCCGTCTTGGAGATTTCATAATAATACAGCCTTAATGGGATATAAATCTTAATTCTACCTGCTTCCCAGAGGTAAGCAGGGTAATCTTGGGAGAAGATAATCGAGGTACGAGGAGGTTACAGAGATTCCATATCTCAGGCTCCAGTTCACTCAACAATGCTTGTGTCTAATAAGTGACGCATTCATGTTATGAGTCCACATATTCCGTTATCAATGAATATTTATTTGGATAATTCTATTCTGGATATTTCCTTTGAACACTACTAGTCGACATTAGTACAATATGACCATTGGGATATCTCAGGGGTTCCATGAATTAAACCTCCATGCTGATCAGACATGGAAATAATCTATGGGATACCCTAGGATACGCCAATCCTCATATGGCACCTTCTATCAAACATAGTTTGGCATTCGCAGGTGATAGAAAACAATGAGAAAATAATACAATAGAATTATATATATTGTCGTACTCTTTCTAGGGAAGAGTACTCCAGATTCTTATGGAAGAATTATCTTCGAGGATGGGAGTCATAGACTATAATTGTCATCGTCTTGAAAGGCGATTCTCTTGACAGAAAGGTAAACCAGTTAACATCACTAATGGATGTCTATATATAATTATCGTATCTAATGATATTAGTCATGATCACATCGATCATATTGACTATTAGGTTTGGGTATAACCCCACCATTTTGAATAGGGGATCATAAGGATCATAATGTTTGTGTCTCTTATGGATAATTTATTATAGCCCGTAGGCAATTCCCTTCGAAGGGATATCTATGGTATGATTATCTTTTCAGATGATATTTAGTCGAGATCGTATGGACCCAACCGACTATTATGCTTGGACGTATTCTAACATCTTTAGACAGGGTCAAAGACCACTACTGTCGTCGTCTTATCGGACGATAAATTTAGCCCGTAGGTACTCCATTACTCACGGATGTTTATAACATGATCATCTTATAAGATGATATAAGCCATGATTCCTAGATCACTAGGCTAGATTTGAGAATTGGAAGAATCCAATATAAGGATGACTGTTGTGATTTTCTCGAATCACATTTGTCAGGGGTGCTAACACATTCCTAGGTGTTAACAAGGATTTGAATCCCTTGAGTAGGTTTCACCATCTTGGCCGCGTAGGCTAGGTTTCACCTTTAAGATTCCCTTCAATTGCATATTGACAGAGAAGGAAGGATATTTATTTTATCCAGGATTTTTATCATAAATCCTAATTCATAAGTTAATAATAGCACCAATGGCCTTGTCGCGTAGACATGTTAAATTTATAAGCCATGATTTTAGAGAATCTAGGCATTAAGGTTTGAATCAAAGTTCATTACCTTTTCTTGACAGGGAGTTGTAGGCTACCACTGTCTTTAGTCTCAGAGGACATTAACTATAGCCCGTAGGCACTTCCCTTCTAAGGGATGTTTATTACTGAATTGCCCCTTAGGGAAATTCATTAACCATGGTAAAACAGAGCCTATATTTGGTTAATTTATTTCATATTTATTTAGGATTTCTATTATAATTTATCCTAATTATGAAATACTATCAGTTTTATCAGTGGCACCAATGGCCTGGTCACATAGACATTTTAAATTATAAGCCATGATTTCAGAGAATCAAGGCCTTTAAGTATATTAGCACAACTGGCTTAGTCACAAGGACATATATAATTTATAAGCTATGATTCCAGAGAATCAAAGCATGAAGGTATTCTGGCACAATAGGCCTAGTCACGTAGACAATTATAAATTATATGCTAGGATTTCAGAGAATCAAAGCATTTGAGGTTTGAACCTAGTTCATTACCTTTATCTGACAGGGAGTCATAGCTACCACTGTATTTTGGCTCATGTAGAAATGAGCAAGGCCCGTAGGCACTATATTACCACGTATGGTTAAAATATGATCATCTTAATTGATGACATAAACCCAGGATTCAGGGATCATTAAACTGGGTTAGGAATCTATTGAAGGATCCTATATAAAAATGACGTGTGTGATTTTAATTGAATTACATCTGCCAGGAGTGTTAACATGTTTTAAGATGTTAACAGGGAATTGAATCTTTTTAAACAGGTCTTACCATCTTGGCCTGTCTTAAAATGACACGTGGCTAGGTTTCACACTTAAGATTCTTAATTAATGATTTGAATCTTTTTAACAGGTCTTACCATCTTGGCCCGGTCTTATGATTGACCCGATGCTAGGTTTCACACTTAAGATTCTTAATTAATGATTTGAATCTTTTTAACAGGTCTTACCATCTTGGCCCGGTCTTATAATTGACCCGAGGCTAGGTTTCACACTTAAGATTCTTAATTAATGATTTGAATCTTTTTAACAGGTCTTACCATCTTGGCCAGGTCTTTAAAAGGACACTCAGGCTAGGTTTCACTCTTAAGACTCTTAATTAATAATCAACGCAGAACAATTTTTAAATTGAGGTTTTAATATGGATCTTAATCTAATTATGGAACTACCATCTTGGCCCGGTCTTAAAATGACACGTGGCTAGGTCCTGTCCCTTTTAGGTTTTACCATTTTATTATAATGGTAGATCTTATAATATAGGAATGATATTTTATAATCGTTCCTTTAAAATTTTTAAACAAGTATAGGGTTGCCCTAAATGGGTCTTTAAAAGAATAATGTTGTCCTTGAATGCATTGAAAAATAAATATGTCCTTAGAAGGACTATTAAGGAAACGATCTTTTGCAAAAGGAGTTGCTTCTTCATTCATTTCCTGAATGCTTTCTCCGTGGTTGCACGTTTCATCCTGGTCGCGGTATGAAGCTCAGCATTCCAAGGCTCCAGACGTGGAGAATTCCTATTACGGCTTCTTCGCTTGGCGACGTATCCAATAAAAATTTGGAAGCAAAAATTTCTAGATTAGGATTGAGAATATTCCTAAGTTAAGTCTAGACTCAGAAGTTTAGATATGTGCAATTGTGTAACTGAGATTAAACACAAAAAGGCTAGTGTTTAATTCACTCAGTGTTGGCTCTTATACCAACCTGTCACACCCCGACTTTCCACGTGTCACAGGTGGGCCCGGTGGGGGAGTATCGTGACGTGGTTGGCAACATAATAGTCAAACAACACAATATATATGAATGCACAGCGGAAGCAAAAGATAAATATTATTACATTCCGAAGATAAAGTAATATCCAGTATTACAACGGAAAGTAAAGGATCCACAGGCGGATCTTTAAACATATCATTTGTTCAACAGACTTTAGACGCCTAGAACTTGCAAGATTCCTTATTAGCGCCCTGAGCTTCCAGCCAATTTCGTTCAGTACCTGTCACTTAACCTTTTTGGAAAATACGTCAGTTTTCACTGGTAAATACACTCAACTGACTCATTTGAAAAGAGTTTAAGAAAATTGTTTTGAATGCACGTGGCACGAAATATCTTTGACACTTTGATTAAAATGCACAGAGGCAAAATTAACCTTTTTATACTTGGGAAAATTATTTGTATATAATCTTGTATACAGTTTTACTTATTTGTTGTCCGTTAGGGCCGGTTTGTAGGGCCGGTCTAGATTAACTGACACGCCACAGGTATAATGCCCACGGGCTATCATCCTCTAAGTGGATTACCAGTTCCGGTATAATGCCCACAAGGATGATACCTCGGAGTGGATTACCAGTTTTTACATAATGCAACTGTCAGGTGTATGCCTACACCCCGTGCTTAGGTCGTGGCCATTACTTCGAATGATGCCAAGGATATCCGGGACATGGTCATTTAACCCCCAAGGGCCATACATCAAATAATACAGAATAAAACGAGTTATGTAATACATTAATCACAATCCGATTTAAATGTCTACATACCCGACCAAGCGGTACTTTTATAGTACCGTATCCCAAGCTCGTATAGGGAAAATAAGTTAAGAGTATTTACCTGAGCTAGCTCCTGTCTTAAATAGCAAGAATCTAATAACTCAGCCGTAGTCACTTAAGTAAGCGTAGGTACCATTTACCGGAATGCTCTAGTCTGGAATGATGGTATAAATAATCAATTAGGATGCTAACGGGTCTTTAATTTAGCCTAAGCTTAGACCGGTTAGTCTTAAGGGAATATACGGTTCAAACGCATGATTAAGCGAAGACTGGAATAGAATGTGTTTTAGACCCGACAAGTTTGAAGACTTGTGTTATATGGGTATTTCATACACACTCTGAATTTTGAGATAAAACCGATAAGGTTTGACCCGTTTCGGCTAATTTATGTAAACTTGTTACATAAACCTAACCGAACGCGTAATAAGCGTAACGGTATCCATAGAGTCATTTACAGGTTTCCTTAGTTAATATGCCTTAAATATGTTGTGGTATCAGTAGGATACCTTCCATTATGCCCAAAACGAGTTTAATCTCAATTTAAGCCCCGTAGGGGTATTTTGGTCATTTACCTAAGGCATATATACTACCTGTCATACAACTACTCGAACGATGTGACCATAAGGTCACTTAATGTGTTTGGTCGGATCCTAATGATCGACCAAACGGGTCGGGTTTGAAAGTATAAGCGATTGTTTAGATCGCTTACCTTCACGACCCTATATAAGCACTAAACTAAAAGTGACGAGCTAAGCATGTTAAAACATGCTTAACTAAGTTAGAAAACAAGTTTGGTATCAAAACAAACGGTTTTGATACCCATAAGTAGTTTGGTTACAAAATACGCAAGAATACGTATTCTGGCCGAAACTACGGCTCGTCACTGAGCCTAGATAACGTGGTAATCAGTAGGTATAGTCACTAGGGACTATAACCATCTTGATCACGCTCACGTTATGAAGTTCAAACGAACTTCGCATCGACCATAAACTGGTCAATGCAGAAAGTCAAACAAAGTTTGACTTTCGGACCCGAAAAGCGATAAAAGAACGAAAGAATACTTACGAAGGGTCCCCGCTAGTAAATCTTGATCGAATAGCTCAGGTATGAAGCAATGGCTTCAACTTAGAGCTCTAGGATCAGATTTGTGGGTTTTTGAGTTGTGAGGGGTTGGGTATTTATAGGATATGCACCACCGTTAGGATCGTTTATCGAATATCGTGCCCGAATCTTATCCGTACAAGTGTCGGAAGGTTATGGTGGCTACATATGCTTCTTATCTTGATGACAAGACAAATTAGAACATGTGGTTGTGGTTAATTCAGCTGAAAACAGGCTGTTAGAAACATTGCATCTGGTCAGGAGACCCCTAGCGCACCGCTACGCTAAAAGTGTAGCGCACCGCTAGGCCCTAGTTTGGCAGATTTGCACTTTTGGTCCCTGCATTGCGATCAGGTCATTTTCGACACGTTTAAGGCCCGTTAACCCCATTTCAAAGCTCTAAAATGAAGTTAAAGTATAGGGAACTTAAAATTTGTTCAAAAATATGTCGGATGTCGGTTCGTTTGGCCGTACGGTCGCGATGTTCGGTTAATTACGACGGAATGCGCACGAGCGCGAAAAACGATCCAAATGACGCGACGAATGGATTTTTCTTATGGCGAACACTAAAATAAAATGTTTTAGTGTTTACATAAATTTTTGGGTGTCCGGGGATATACAGAATGCGAGATATGCGCGTAAACGCAAACTTGTGCGCTTTTTGACACTTTTAGTCCCTGCAGGACATAAAAGTTTATTCTTGCGCACCAAACACCTCAAAGCCTATATCTAAGCTATGAGAAGTATGAATAGGGTATGTTTGACTCATGGTCATATTCCGGGAGGTCCGATAATCATACGAATCGGCATACTTTAGCAGTTTGACGCTTTAACCCCCTTGTACACGAATTTGATCATAACTTTCTCATACGATAACGAATCTTTATGAAATTTATATCGTGCATTCTAGTGAGCATAATTAACCGTTACAAAGCTTCGGGTTTGTCAAAAGGTCACTCAGAGGTATAACTTAAACATGTTGACACATTTAACCCCTGTAGTTTGTAATCTCTCACTTTTAGCTTCGTATGATCCATGATTTATTCGTTTGATGGTATGAACATTATGTAGGGTTACTATAAAGTATAATTATTCACTGTTGACATTTTGAACTCGTATATTCACATACTTTTCATGTTCGTCAACTTTAGTCCCTCTAAATATAATTTCACACGTTCAAGCTTATGACACGTGTCAATACATCATAGGACGTGAATTTTCGAGGTGTTACACAAAGTTATACAGAACGCATCCGAAGATCTCCAAAGATTCAGTCAATTTGTTAGTGAATACCGATATGACCGACTTGTGGCATAGGAGACTTGCTCACATGAGTGAAAAAGGGATGTCTATCTTGTTGAAGAAAAATGCCTTGCCCGATTTGCATAATGTTCATTTGAAGAAGTGTTCTCATTGTTTGGCAGGTAAGCAAAGAAGGGTCTCTTTCAAGAGTCACCCTCCTCATAGGAGAGACAATATACTTGATTTAATACATTCGGATGTTTGTGGTCCTATGAAGACTAGAACACTTGGGGCTGCTTGTACTTTGTCACTTTTATCGATGATCATTCGAGAAAAGTTTGGGCCTATACTTTGAAGTCTAAAGATCAAGTATTAGATGTGTTTAAGCAGTTTCATGCCTTAGTTGAGAGACAAACTGAGAAGAAGCTCAAGTGTATTCGAACAGATAATGGAGGTGAGTACATTGGTCATTTTGATGCTTATTGTAAAGAGAAAGGTATTCGGCACCAAAAGACTCCTCCAAAGACACCACAGTTGAATGGTTTAGCAGAGCGGATGAATAGAACATTGGCTGAAAGGGTTAGATGTTTGTTGTCACATGCAGGGTTGCCTAATTCCTTTTGGGGTGAAGCTTTGAACACCGCAGTAAATGTTATTAATCGTACTCCTTGTGTTCCTTTGTCTTTTGATGTTCCTGACAGGGTTTGGAGCGGCAAAGATGTTTCATACGATGATTTGTGGGTCTTTGGATGCAAGGCTTTTGTGCATATTCCCAAAGATGAAAGAACAAAGCTTGATGTAAAGACCAAGCCATGTATATTCGTTGGTTATGGGGGAGATGAGTTTGGACACAGGTTTTATGATCCAATCTCGAAGAAACTCATAAGAAGTTTAGCTTTGAACACCGCAGTAAATGTTATTAATCGTACTCCTTGTGTTCCTTTGTCTTTTGATGTTCCTGACAGGGTTTGGAGCGGCAAAGATGTTTCATACGATGATTTGTGGGTCTTTGGATGCAAGGCTTTTGTGCATATTCCCAAAGATGAAAGAACAAAGCTTGATGTAAAGACCAAGCCATGTATATTCGTTGGTTATGGGGGAGATGAGTTTGGACACAGGTTTTATGGTCCAATCTCGAAGAAACTCATAAGAAGTTTCGATGCTGATTTTATTGAAGATCAAAGTTTGAAAGATATTGAGAAGACAAAGATAGTTCCTCAACATACTGATGATCTTACTGATTTAGATCCAGTTCCTCCACAGCTCACTGAGCCGCATAATGAAGATGATATTCAACATGATGAACAACACGGTACTGATAATCATGATATTCCGGAGCAACAAGAGTTAGATGAGGGTCCTCATCCAGGGTTACCAGTACCAGGTATGCCAACATTTGTCCCACTCAGACGGTCTACAAGAAACCGTCATCCTTCCACCCATTATTCTGCTGATGAGTATGTCTTGCTCACTGACGGGGGAGAGCCCGAGTGTTATGAAGAGGCCATGGAAGATGAACACAAAAGGGAGTGGGTTGAAGCCATGCAAGATGAGATGAATTCCTTGTATGAGAACAATACCTTTGAATTAGTAAAGTTGCCTAAAGGCAAGAAAGTTCTGAAGAACAAGTGGGTCTATAAAGTGAAGACTGAAGAACATACCTCGCGGCCTAGGTACAAAGCCAGATTGGTGGTTAAAGGGTTCAGTCAAAGAAAGGGTATTGATTTTGATGAGATTTTCTCTCCAGTCGTGAAGATGAGTTCCATTCGAGTGATTCTTGGTTTAGCTGCTAGTCTTGACCTTGAGGTTGAGCAAATGGATGTCAAGACAACGTTCTTTCATGGTGAATTGGATAGAGAAATCTATATGGAGCAACCTGAAGGTTTTCAGGTTAAAGGTAAAGAAGACTATGTCTGTAAGCTTCAGAAAAGTCTTTATGGGTTGAAGTAAGCACCAAGACAGTGGTACAAGAAATTTGAGTCTATTATGGGGAAACAAGGCTACCGAAAGACTATTTCAGATCATTGTGTTTTCTTTCAGAGGTTTGGTGATGATGATTTTATCATTTTATTACTCTATGTTGATGACATGTTGATTGTAGGCAAGAATGCAGAGAGAATTGTTCAGCTGAAGAAAGAATTGAGCAAGTCGTTTTCTATGAAAGACTTGGGGCCGGCAAAACAAATTCTTGGTATTCGGATTACTAGAGATAGAGCTTCAAAGAAGTTGCACATGTCACAAGAGCAATACATTGAGAAGGTGCTTCGCAGGTTCAACATGGATAAAGCCAAATCGGTTAGTTCACCTCTTACTCCCAATTTTAAACTAACCGACAAAGATTGCCCTTCTTCGAAGGAGGAGATTGAAGACATGGATAAAGTTCCATACGCGTCAGCGGTTGGAAGCTTGATGTATGCAATGGTGTGTACAAGACCTGATATTTCCCATGCTGTAGGTGTTGTTAGTCGGTTTCTGTCAAATCCTGGTAAGAAGCATTGGGAAGCAGTTAAGTGGATCTTTAGATATCTACGTGGTTCTTCCAAATTGGGTATAACATTTGGAAATGGAAAGCCGATGCTTGTTGGTTATACGGATTCTGATTTGGCGGGAAACAAAGACAACATGAAATCCACTTCTGGATATTTGATGACTTTTGCAGGGGGAGCTGTCTCATGGCAGTCAAGACTACAAAAGTATGTTGCTTTGTCTACCACTGAGGCTGAGTATGTGGCAGCAACAGAAGCATGCAAAGAACTGTTGTGGTTGAAAAGGTTTACGCAGGAGCTTGGCTTTATGCAACGGCGCTACGTGGTTCTTTGTGATAATCAAAGTGCTATTCACCTTGCTGAGAATTCTATGTTTCACAAGAGAACAAAACATATTGATGTGAAGTATCATTGGATTAGAGATGCTCTTGAAGACAAGTTGTTTGAACTTGATAAAGTTTATACCGATGATAATGGTTCTGATATGTTGACAAAATCTTTGGCAAGGGAGAAGTTGAAGATATGTTGCTCAATCGCCAGGATGGCGAACTCTTCCTCATAGGCCAAAAAGGGGGAGAATTGTTGGGTTATTTTTGAGCCCATGAAGAAGCCCAACAATATTTTCATGGCCCAATCATTATTTTTCTTTGAAGATGGATAAAAAGAAGGAAGCAGGGATTTTTTTTCTAACACCCTAAACACCCTCACAAAAACAACTCACACAAAAGAAGAAGAATTTTCGTCACCAACATACCCAGCTGCAGAGATCGTCCATCTCCCGGAGATTGAACCGTTGGATCGCTCTGATTTTTGGACACAGTCATTTAAACATCAGGACGACCTTATCCAACGGTGGGTTTGTGTTAATCATGCCCAGAAGTCTGTCTGCACAGCCCCTGTTCATTGCTGCAGATTTTGGTTATATTTCCTTCTTTTGTCTTTGTATTTGATTCCATATGCTTGATGTTGTTGATTCCAAGTGTATGATGATTATTGTATGCCTCTAGTAGACCTAGGGAAGACTTTGTATTGCTCTAATTTGGTGATAGTGGATTTGAAGCGGCTCTAGTAGTCCCGTGGTTTTTACTCTCCTTTTTGAGAGGTTTTCCACGCTAAAATTTGGTGTTCTTGTTATTATTGTTTTCGGGCTGTTTAGATTGTAGTTGGGATACCCTATTTGTTTGCATCCTCACAGGTTCATTCTAGTTTGGGAAAAGTCTTGGTCAAACGAAGTTTGCTTCCGCGTTTGTGTTTACCGTTCGTGACCGGGTTTCGCGTTTTTTTCCCATCACAAATGCTGCTTGGAATATCTCTAATGCTGTAGCACCTTTGTAGAGCTAATACCTCCAGAGATTCTAATTGGCCAACATCGTCAGGCAACTTCTCAAGAAGTACACAATGTTCAAGAAGGAGTTTTTTCAAGTGTTTCAGCATACAAATGCTATCAGGGAGATGTCTAACCAGTGTATCACGTAAATGTAGCCCTTCTAAACATTCCAATTACCCTACGGCCTCAGACAATTCTTCAATGCTACCACAACCTTCAAGAAATAACATTTTCAGATGTTTCAATGTACAAATGTTATTCAGAATATCCCTTATATTATAGCACCTTGTTAGATATAAATCCTCCAAAGATTCTAACTGGCCAATATCCTCTCTTAACTTCTCAAGACAGAAACAATCACAAAGGTCCAGTCTTTTCAGTTGTTTCAACATACAAATGCTGCTTGGAATATCTCTAATGCTGTAGCACCTTTGTAGAGCTAATACCTCCAGAGATTCTAATTGGCCAACATCGTCAGGCAACTTCTCAAGAAGTAGACAATGTTCAAGAATGAGTTTTTTCAAGTGTTTCAGCATACAAATGCTATCAGGAAGATGTCTAACATGTGTATCACGTAAATGTAGCCCTTCTAAACATTCCAATTGCCCTACGACCTCAAGCAATTCTTCAATGCTACCACAACCTTCAAGAAATAACATTTTCAGATGTTTCAATGTACAAATGTTATTCAGAATATCCCTTATATTATAGCACCTTGTTAGATATAAATCCTCCAAAGATTCTAACTGGCCAATATCCTCTGGTAATTTCTCAAGACAGAAACAATCACAAAGGTCCAGTCTTTTCAGTTGTTTCAACATACAAATGCTGCTTGGAATATCTCTAATGCTATCGCACCTTTGTAGAGCTAATACCTCCAGAGATTCTAGTTGGCCAACATCGTCAGGCAACTTCTCAAGAAGTACACAATGTTGAAGATTGAGTTTTTTCAAGTGTTTCAGCATACAAATGCTATCAGGGAGATGTCTAACCTGTGTATCACGTAAATGTAGCCCTTCTAAACATTCCAATTGCCCCACGGCCTCAGGCAATTCTTCAATGCTACCACAACCTTCAAGAAATAACATTTTCAGATGTTTCAATGAACAAATGTTATTCAGAATATCCCTTGCATTATGGCACCTTAATAGATGTATCTCCTCTAATGATTCTAATTGGCCGACATCATCAGGTAACTTTTCAAGATATAAACAACTTATGAGAAAGAGTTTTTTCAAATGTTTCAGCATACAAATTGTATCAGGTAGATATTTAACATTTCTACAATTTAAACGTAGCGCTTCTAAACATTCCAATTGCCCAAGGGCCTCAGGCACTTCTTTTATGCCAGATCTTCCAAGGTCAAGGGTTCTTAGATGTTGAAAACCCAGTGTTTGACGCTTCTCAGAATCATATTTGGCACATAACTGAATATAATCCTCTAATTTTTGATCTTTCAATTTGGATCTTTCAATTTTCAAACCTTTCAATGAATAAATGCTATGTGGAAGGTGAATTATGCCGGTGCCCTGAACATCTAATAATTGTAGACATTTTAAATTTTCAAGTTCGTTAGGCAGTTTTCAACCCCGCTACATCCTCTAAGCTCCAACTCTTTGAGACATTTCAACTTACAAATGCTGTTCGGAACTTCTCTTAACTTACGGCAAGATTGTAGATGTAATATCTCCAAAGATTCTAAATGGCCAACATCTTCAGGTAACTTCTCAAGAGAACGACACCATCGAAGAAGTAAAGTTTTGAGATGTTTCAACATACAAATGCTATCAGGAAGATGCTTAACTTCTGTATCAGTTAAATTTAGCTCTTCTAAACATTCCAGTTGACCAAGGTCCTCTGGCAAGTCCTCTATGCCAGTGAAAGAAAGATTAAGAGACCTCAATTGTTGTAAACTACAAATGCTTCCTGGAAGACTTTTGAGATTAAAGCAACCATCGAGATGTAGAGAGACAAGCTTATGAAGATTTCCAACTGATGAGGGTACTTCTATATAGGTATTATGTGAAAGATGAAGCTCTAGCAAAGTATTGCGGGAGTGCCCTGTGATTATATAATCCGGGAATTCCTTCAGATTTAATTTACCTATATAAAGAACCTCAAGAGATTCCAACTGCTCTATAAACAAAATACATTTCAAATTCGAGTAGTTAGTTAGGTTTAAATTGACAAGCCTTTTTAGACATCCACCTTCCACATCAATTTTTTCCAAACCAATACAACCTTCAAGATGTAACCACTCAAGATTGGGTGTCAGCCCAAGGTCAAGGCTCTTTAAGTCTGAAAAACTCAAATCAAGAAATTTGAGCTTCTTCATAACCTATTATAAGATGAAAAGAGAATAAAAAATAGTAAAAATATGTTGTTAGGATAACTAGCAACAGATGTACACATGCCATTAGAAAATTAAAGAACAACCAATCAACCATATTACCTTTCGCCCTTCCCAAAGTTTGATTTCACTGTTAGTCATTTTAAGTGCAACAAGATTGTTTCCTTCAAATATTTTGGGTAAATGTCAGAGAGGGTAGTGGAACCAACATATGTATCGTAACGAATTTGGAATGCATACGCAAGCTTTGTCAATCTTCACATAACTAGAAAAATCTTTCTGGGTAAAATCTTTTCCGTACTCTCTTAGGTTCACAATAAGGCATCTAAGATTTTTCATGCTTCCCAAACCTTCAAGAAAAGTACTAGGAGTGATATTTAGTTGTATACATCTTGCTGCAACGCTACCCTGTAATTCAAGAACAACGATCATAAAAGTTGTGCTATAAGTCTATAACCGAAGAAAAATTTGTGAGTTTCGTATCTATCTAATTACAAATAAAATGGATTCTTACCGAGTTATCAGACAAGACATTTTCAATTTCCTCTTGAACCCATAATCGGCTATGTTTGTCGGGCTTATCCGGATGCTTACGACGTACAATATACTTGCCCAGTTCTACTAAGTGGTCATGCATTTGTATAAATGAATCAGAACTTTTATTTAAAGTTAAAAGAGATTTTTTCTCAAGAACTTGTAAACCATTTGTACCGTGAAATCCACAGCTCTCAAGCATTCTTATTGCATCATCTTCTTCCCAGTCTTTAAGGAAGCATGCCACATCTAGGAATATTTGCTTGTAATCTTCCTCCAGGCTTTCGTAGCTTAGTTTCAATTTTTCTAATGTTTCCTGTAAAGGAATTGTTTTGAGTCTTCGTAATGCTTCTATCCACTCAAGCTTGGTTTTACCACACATAAATGAACCTAAAACTTTGATTGTTAAGGGGAGACCGTCAGCATAATGTACAACTTCAAATGATTGCATTTCATACTCCTCAGTTGGACTATCTTCTCGAAATGCATGCATACGGAACAGGCGAATTGCTTCCTCATTCGACAACAGAGTGACATCATGGATACATTTCACTCCGTGTGCTATGAGCACCTGCTCGTTTCTAGTTGTAACTATAACTCTACTTCCCAACTTGAACCAATTAGGATTACCAGCTAATGCCTCAAGTTGGTCTCTATGATCCACGTCATCAAGAACAACTAGAGCTTTTTTCCCATATAACATTGTTTTTATCAAGTTTTTCCCTTGATGAACACTACTTACAGTAAGGCCTTTATCCTTTAATACATCTCGAAGGACTTGTTTTTGCAACTTCTCCAAACCCGACTGAGAGGCTTTTTCCCTCACATTTTCAACAAAGCTTCTACCCTCGAAATCAATGGATAGTTTATCAAAAATAGCTCGTGCCAAAGTTGTCTTTCCAGCACCTCCCATGCCCTTGATCCCTATTATACGAACATCATCCATACCAATCTCTAAGTAAGGATTGAGATCTTGCATCCTCTGTTCCATGCCTACTAAATTCTCATCAACCCCCGTATTAATAGACCGTAACTCGAGTGAAACCCGCTCAACAATTAATTTGATGACTTTTACTTCATGTCTGTCGATCAAAAAAGAATACTCAATATTTAGCTTGCTCAAATATATCACACATCATATGTTAGAATTAGATTAAAAAACAAAAACAAAGAATATGAGAGAGAGAGAGAGAGAGAGATGATGATGATATATACCCCTGTGCAGTGTTCTTCAACTCCCATCCAGACAAATTGGCTGCATCTTTCAAAGCCTTTCTCCATTTCCCCAACTTTTTATTGGTATGTCTAGCATGTGCTTTTTTTAAAACGTTCTTGGTAAGGGGTTTCCAGACGACCACCTTATTCGTATGTTTGGCAAATGCTTCTCCAACCGACCCACTTTGTTTGCGGACTTCTGTAGGTTCTACATCATAGAACACTGGGAAAGCAGTTTGATCGGGTGTCTTCTGGCACTCCATAATCTTTACGAGCTCATCCAAACACCAAGAAGAAGATGCATACTTCTTAGAGAAAATAATGATGCAGAACCTGGAGTCTTCAATAGACTTCAAGAGGTCGTCTTTGATCTCTTTGCCTTTTTGGAGTCTCCCGTCATCTTTGAAAGTGCGAATACCGTACCCCTGAAGAGCATTGTTTAGATGATCGACAAAGCTTCTACGGGTGTCTTCACCGCTGAAGCTTAAGAATACATCATACGGATACCTCTTCTTGTTGTGATTGCTGGAAGTTGCAGAAGAAGAAGAAGCCATTGGCGGATCTTACAAAGTCGAATATTTTTAGCAAAATTTTCACCAATGGGTTGCAATGAAAGTTGGGATATGATGAAACAAATTATTGAAAGGGGGTATTATTATAAATCAATATAACGACGACTTCCGAAACCTTTACCCTATTATAATAAATAAATAATCGATTTAAATATTCTTGTATTCTATATTCTTATGTTCCCCTTAAATGCAACTGCTTTTTAAGATGATCCTGACCGTTTAAAGCCTTCAACTTTGAATCCCAGCCCTTTAAATTCCTTGAAACCTTCTAGAAGCAGAAGTTGAGGGCAGTTTTCCCATTGCTTCCGTTTCTCCCCACGTCTTCCCCTCAACCTCTTCGAGTCACATCCCTCCTCAGTCGTACTAACCCATCCTTACACACTCTCTCTCCTATTCTTCTGCAGTTGCGTCGTAACAAGAAAGAAGCAGAGATTTGGGTTTTAATTCAACA
Organism: Helianthus tuberosus; assembly: GCA_030545235.1. NCBI lineage: Eukaryota > Viridiplantae > Streptophyta > Magnoliopsida > Asterales > Asteraceae > Helianthus > Helianthus tuberosus. The sequence goes on along the minus strand of CM060450.1, from coordinate 9,655,811 downwards.
TCAATATTAATGCAAAATCAAAGTTGCGGGGTTAATAATCGCTATTGAAGGTTCTCAGGTTTGATATTCCAGGTTTTGTTCCATAAATATGGTTCAAATTTTCGAATTTTGATAATCAATTTTCCAGTGTTTTGGTGTAATTATTTTTTGACAGGCAAAATTTTCACGCATAAGCCGGAGAAATTGATGATGAGGAGGAGGTCTATCTATATTTCTATCTCACCTAGATCAATAGGTTTCATCGCCCGTGCCAACGTAACCAACAACCATCCATATGTCCACTGTGAAATCCACCACTTGCAGCACACTCCGGCATCGATGCTTTCCGGTAACATTCTTTTCTTTTGTTTTCAATGTTTGTGCATATTTAGCATCCAAATCACTGCAAAATGATAGTGATTTGTATTACTCACTTACTTGCATCTTATGAGGATGTTATATAATTTCAGACCTAATGATATCCATTAGGGTTGTGAACCACTGTATTCATAAGAAAATTGTTTAAGTTTTAGTAGTTTGATTATTTTGGTATAATTCACTATTTAGAATTATGTGCAGGTTTTTCTTAAACCAAACATAGTTTTATAGGCTGCAGAGACTATATTTCAAGTGTAGGCTTGGTTAATGTTAGTGATGATGGCTTTCTAGAAATCAACTTTTTGCATGATTTGCATCTTGTTTTTTATAGGTTACAAAATTAATCTTTTATCTCATAATTTGTACAGGAAGTACACAAGCAGGTTTCATTGATAAATGAAACAGGTGACATGTTAGGAATATTTCTGATCATCCTTCTTAATTTACACTAATGTAATTATTTGGTATTCAAACACAAATTACTTTTAATTGTGGCAATGCAGGTGGATAAGGCGACTTCAGACCTTAGAAATGCAAAAGTCAGACACTATTAATCAGGTGATTTAAGTGACAACTAGAATTTATAATTATTGTGGCTTCCATGATTAGGTCTAACGCAATTGATTCTTTCACATGTTCTTGGGCAGATGGCTGAGGTCTACGCTCTTCTCCACTGATGCAGTTAGCTTGAAATAAAAGGTTGGTTTTTTGGGGTTCTTTCCATCACCGTTCTTTTAGTAGTCAAGCTTCCACTACATCCATTTAGAGGTATCGCCGCATGTGACATCACTTCATCCTACACACTTTTCGATCTCCCAAAGCGTTCTTTTTCTAGAGTGCATGGTTGATTTATGGGTTCAGTTCGTTTGAGATCTGGGTTAAATATTGATTTTTGGGTTTAATCGCTTCTTCACATGTTGATTTTGCAGGTCTGTGTTATTGGTGTTTTGGGAAATTGATTTGCAGGTTCGTGTTGATGGTGGTGCCTTAAACTTTCAACACCCGCATTCATAACCCGTGATTTTGGATACCAGAATCCATCAACAAACTTCCATGACATGTATTCATATTCATAATATCCAACGCCCCAAGAAACCAAAATCCGTCAACAAAACTTCCATGGCATGTATACATATTCATAATATCCAACGCCCCAAGTCGATCATCTTATATTCACCCTTTTGTAAGCATTGAAATGTGTCTCAACAGCAGGTGATATGTTGTTACTGGAAAAAATACAAACCGGTTGGGGGTGGGTGTTTGTTTTGAATCGAAATTACCTAAGACAAGTTTTTTTAGGTTCTTTAATTGAAATTACCTAAAAACAAGTTTTTAGGTTATGAATTTTGTCTTGAATTACTGAATAATGTCGGTTCATTGTAATCCAGTGTTGAAGTTACCAGATAAAGTGGGTTTATGAGAAGGCTGTAGGATTGGATCAGAGTCAGATGACCATCCCTTTGGTTGCTTCAAACAGATCATCATCCTCCTTTGTCCACTAAAGGGGGCGGCAACTGCACCATCATCAACTATTGGTTCCCAGGTTCAATGTAGTCCCATATTCATCCCTCATACTTAAATTTGATATTGGTTCCCAGGTTTGTACTTGGGCATCTCTTCAAATGCCCAAAAGTCATCTTTTTTGCTGCTCTTTTTTATGTTAATTTAGAACTAAGTTGATTTCTTAGTGTTTTGCTTAAGTTTTAAGTCTGATATATGTCTGATTTTTGTGCATAATTTTTTTCTGTTAGTAAAATCTTCTCCATGAAGATTTTTGTGCATTGAACTGTGTTTTTTTCTTGGTTAGATAGTCGTGTTGGTGAAGATTCTCTACAAGACAACCTCAAGCCCTTCTACAAGTCTGATCCAATCCCAAAGACAATAAGATGTAGAATGTCATACTATTTGGATTTTTAATCAAACTGATTGTATGAATCAGTTTTTTGTGTTTCAATATAACGGTTTTCATCATGATTAATAGAATAGAATGTAAGCTACTCTCTTCATTCCATAACATTATTCTTTGACTTTTGAGGTCAAACAATAATCAGAATTCATACGGAAAGTAAAAGTGTATGGTTTTATATTTAATCTCTTATTATTGTGGGTTTGAAATTTGCTGTTTATTAAGAAAGTGCCGGTGTCAAACCGTATTTCACCTTATTTTGATCAGTTTCAATACGGGACGCGCCGATCTTTGCAAAGCTTTCGAGTTTCAGGTATGTTGATTTAACTTCTTCACACGACATTTTAATCCAATCGACCGTCTGAAAACATGTAGAGTTTCAGGTAATCTATATGGTCTTTGGTGAATCGGTTTTATGGTGAAATGAAGTACCAATGGGTTTTATGTGGTTTTAGTGCAGCAAAATCTATTAGACAAGGATGATAGCTGGAGATGGAATGACGAAGAGGATGTCGGGTTTTCGGTCAAACGGGTCAGAAAATACTTAGCAGCACACAGTTGGATATAAACACCCCAGCGGAAGAATTCTTCTGGACTGGTTAGCAACTCCAAAGGCAAATCTGTTTGTTTGGGTGAAAAACAGGTTAGACGCATATGGAATTACCTGAATGAGAGGGTCTTCAATGGATAAAACAAATCGTTTTACAACCTGGAGGAAGAAATAAAGGAGGCTGTGTATGATTGGGTGTAGAACAGGTCAGATGCGTATGGTGTAGCCTGGGAGAACTCGGGGCGTTTTGATTTATCATTCTAATTTAGTTCTTTGTACAGAAAATATGGTGTGTCCCAGGTTATGTGGTTTATTTTGTTGTAATACGGTCACTTATAGGACCTTGCTAAGGTAGCTGCTATGTACTAAATTGGTTTAATAAAAGCTTTGTGTTGCCATTCAATAAAAGAAATCATCAGATTTGATACGACAACGTAAGATCTATTTCAGTTAACTATAATTAATTATTGAATAATTAGTTGAAATATAACAAATGTGCAACGGTTGACCAATATATAGAGACACTGTATGGTTCAACAATTTAAATATAAGCAATTATATACTACTCTTTCGAGAATATCGTAAAAGTGGACGAGGAAAGTGTAAAAAAATCATGATAGTAATTTAGTCAAAGTTTAGTTGATTTTTGATTTTTTTGGTATTGTATTTGCACTTCTTAGATTTTTCAAAACTTTATATTTTTTAGAGTAATTGATTATGAACAGCAAGTAAGAATTGCATTTTCGAAATTGTGTGTGTGTGTGTTTTTTTTTTTTTTTTTGATTATTGATTATGAGTATATGGAAGAGTAGAAATAGAGGAATTGAGGAAATATGTAAATATTCATTTAATAAGTTCAATAAAGGTAAAATGAGAATTTAATGAAAAGGGGGAATATGTAATATGTATAGTTTAGGAAGGAGAAATATGTAATTGAAATTTCTGTTTGGGTGAACATGTAGTGAGCATGTAATAATCCCTCTTAGGAAGGGGAAATATGTAAAAACCCCTTAAAACCGACTAGCATCAGTCCATAAGGCTAGGACATCTTGCTCACCTAATCAGCCCATTGACAATTCAAAATATACAGAACACACTTAACAATAAAATAAATTAATACATGTTACATTTTAAAGCCTAACCGACAAAACAGTATCAATACTACCCGTCCACCGGACGGGTATAGAACTAGTTTGGTATGTTATGCCAACGACTTTTGACTTTGGGAACGTTCTAGTGCATTGTTCTGATGCATTTTAAATGGGATGGCTAAATGTACCCTATTATTACTTTTTATACCCTTTTTTTTTATAAAATTTGTAATATTTACCCTCTATACAAATCATCATTTTAAAAAATATTCTTTTATTACAAAACAAATTCAAAAGTGTAAAAAAGATTACAGATGTTTTTTTTTAAATTTATTTTTTTAATTTTTATTTAAATCATATTTTTTAAATGTTTTCATATATTGTTTTTAAAGACACTTTCTTAAATAGTATTTTGATTATGTTTTTTATTGAACATCTTTACAAACTAGCAAAAACCCGCGCGATGCGGCGGCGACGACAATATACAAAGCGATACTTGTTTTTTTTTTTTTATCAATCCTCTAATGATATATTATATAGTACGTCTAGTTGTTTGTAGCGAGCTTTTCCAAACACAAAATTATATTAACAACGCTAACAATATGTTGTAAAAAACGACTTCATTCAAAAAATCGTAACAATATTCTAAAAATATATTATGTATAGAGTGGTAACTGTGATTAGTAATCAAACCATAAATTTCGGTTAATCAAAAAACTATCAGGTTTTGCTTCGGGTTAGTTAATTCGATTTGTTTCCACCCCTATCATGTACAAATAAAATACCTCGTCATAAAAGTAAATCTTGAACATCATATGGTATTCACTAATTCGCGGTTAAGTTTTGACGTTTTATATCAAACCGTGAGCCAAACCAGTAATAACGGTTTTCGATTATCAAAAATCAAAACCATTTTTTTACAATTTAAAACCGAACCATTACTAAAGGCTTTGTTCTAATTTAGTTTCATGGTTTGATTTACGAAAGGTTTTGTTCTAATTTAGTTTCATGGTTTGATTAAACCACGAAATCCAAAAAAACATGTTGTAAAAAGATGCATACACCAGAACACTTATTTTTATGCTTTTTTAACCTCTCATAACCTCCATTAGAATTGATGATGTGTTTTTTTTCATCTTTAGCCATTTAAGATAAGAATTTACAAGCCACACATGACGGTTAAATGGGTGGGCTAAAGACTAATAGACTAATATAAATTAGAGTCGGCCAGACTGGTAGCCCAAAAAACAAACGCAAGAAAGGGCCCCCACCTCAACATATGCAGCCCTATTGCAGGCCCGACAACAAGCAACTCATGGCATATCATGGGCTTATAAATTCTGGAAACAAGCCTGCCCCACCACGTGCTAATAAACCCATAATGGGCCTTCACGAGAGCCCTGTCCATACGGCAATTTATACCCTTAGAGCAGTTTATAACCTGGGCCAAAAAACACTTTCTTTTTACCCAAGTTTGGGCCTTCACGAAACACCAAGGGGACCCAGATTGGGCCTTACTTTGCATCTTTAGAACCCAGGATTGGGCCTTCCATTGCAGACTTAAAACCACAGTTTGGGCCTTCCTAACCAGCATTGAACCAGGGATTTGGGCCTCGGTAATAGCCAATAACACAGCAGACCATAGCTTTTTGATGAGGGCCTTCATGAATGGGGGATAAAACCCAGCTCCTATGCTCGTCACACACCCAGCTGCACCTGCTCCAGAACTTGAACAGCAGCGTTAAACCGGACCCCAGCAGCAATAAATACACAATAATCATGCCATTTTCACGGGTATCCCACTTCAGTAATTTTCCGATAAAATAGTATCCTTTACGCTGAGAAATAGTGCTAATTTGATGCCACCAGCTCTCGGTTGTCCTGTGACAGCCTACGTACAAACCGAGACCAAGAACCATCAACTTTACATTCTTGTACACTTCCCATTTAGAACCACAATGAAGCCACATTGTCTCAGACCTTCTGCAGCCGCTAAACCAGCTCGAGAACATCCAATTACACTGCTTGTGCATCCTTTTTAACCTGTCCCAACCCAAACTACCCAAAATACCATCGGTACCCCTGGGAATGACTTGGGACGTGTTTCGGTGTTTATACCAGCTTTGCCCCATCGGTTGATCATCATAAGCATTCATTTTGTTCCCTTGCACGGCCTGCTGCAACATGTCCCAACCCAGGATTCTTTGATACCCATTTGAGAGAAAAAACAAGATAAAAAGTTAGCAAGCCAGTTATACGTAATCCCAGGTTTTGGCTGGGGTAATGGAACAAAGGGGTATACAACCGAAAGAACTTCACCCCAAGCCACTCCTTCCTTATAACTCCCAGTTTTGTGTGCATCCCCAACACACTTTGAAATCTTACACCACCCGTTCAAGAAAGCAACCAATGAACGTAAAATGTGATTTACTCTAAAAAATAATGTAAGAAAGCATCAGAGGTTTGGAGCAATCATACCTCGATGGCGGTTTTTATGTCGGCACCGGATATAAATTCTAAAGCTCCGACAAAGAATGATCTACAATTTTTAAACCAAACAAAGGGATCTCGCACCAGACGGGATATGAATCTGTAGACAACTTGAGAAGTCTGAAATCAACCCTGTATCGTCACCATGAACCATCACCATCACCCCAATCTGTAAACAATACATTTATATTCAAAACTTAAACCATACAACTTATCATTTTTTATCGAATCTATGAAAAAGGATCGGTTACCGTGGCTCAAACTTCATGTGCAGTTGCAGCTCCAATCTTCTTATCTATTTTTTAAGTATTCTGCACTTGTTGAATTATGAATTATCGAGTTATATTTAAGGTTGCTCGTATCTATGTTTACAATATAAGTATGTATGGCTTCTCCAAAACAAAAAAACTCTTATGGACCACCACATCCAAAGTGAGTTTGTTATCTTCTGGTTTGTTTTACCCAAAATTATAGACCACGTATATGAGTTTAGTAAAACGAACATGATAACACTGAAATCCCTGTGTGGCCCTTTGTACACAAATAATAATTATGTGGGTTCTTAAAAACCACTCAATCAAAGCACCATACAAAAGAGAATGCAGTTTTTTTGTTCTTCAACCCATGAAAAAAAAAAAACTAAAAAATGGTGTGGTGGGTTTTTATCTGGGTTGTTTTGTTCAAGATCTGAAAGTGTTCATGATCTAAAAAAACAAATGAAATAAATCATAAAAAAGGACTATGAAATTGAACGCTTACTGTCTCGTTGAACAGAATCTCCAAAGCAAAGAGCAAATCTGGGCAAAGTAAAATAGAACAAAATTAGGGTTTGAAAGTTTAATGAAATTAAGAAAATATGCATGAACCAATGTTGTTGCCTAATGATGAACATCAAACATTAAACCTCAAAAAGTTGGTTTCGCGGCTCGAACCCTAACCGCCACCATCACTGTCCATCTTCAGAGGTTCCACCACCGCAGCTTCGTCGCATACCTCTTCCTTGACACGACGATCGTCATCTCTAGAACTAGAGAAGGGACAAAGATAAAGTGTCGCAGAAACCAAGGAGGAGATGTGAGATCTGAAAGTGTATTCGTGGTTGGTTTTTGTTCAGATCTGAAAATGTTTAGGGCTTTTGAAATTCAAAAGGCTCCCAAAAGATTTAAGGGTGTTTAAAAGCCACGAAATCCGTTTTTGCATTAGAACATTGTACATCATTCGATCTGGGAGAAACCCTAGATCTCGAATCGCCATTGAGAGAGAGAGAGAGAGAGAGTGAGAGCAGAGGATGAGATCTAGAAACCCTAGTCACGTAATGGTGTCCGCGTGTTTGGTTTGTGTGAACGGGTATAAGTGGAAAGTAAAGTTTTCTGGTGCTTAAAAGACTTGTACATCATGCTTTAGGGGTGTTTTAAGGAAATTCCAATGACCTTAAGAAGTCCTTTAGATATGTATATTATATATAGTATAGATAGTATAGATAAATAATAACATTTTTTATAAAAATAATAAAACAGGTTTTGAACTTTCTTTTTGAAAAAAAGTCTATATTATAGTTTTTTCTCGTCTAGTTTGTATTTTAAAGGTCTTACTTTTATAATTTTTAATACTTTAGACGTGTGTATAAAATAATTAACAATTTTTATTTAGCAAAAAAGTAAAAAAATGTTCTTTTAAAATAGTGTTTACAGCCCTAGCACATATTAATCATTCAAACCATCTATGTAAGTAAACAAATAAACAATAGGTGCTAAAATTATTTTATCAAACTATAAATTAACAATATATATAAATTTAAATTTAGTTACTGTAAAGAGTATGTTTTAAAATTATTTTATCAAACTTTTTATTGGTATGTCTAGCATGTGCTTTTTCTAAGACGTTCTTGGTAAGGGGTTTCCAGGCCACAACCTTTTTGTTATGTTTGGCAAATGCTTCTCCAACTGACCCGCTTTGTTTGCGGACTTCTGTTGGTTATACATCATAGAACACTGGAAAAGCAGTTTGATCGGGTGTCTTCTGGCACTCCATAATCTTTACGAGCTCATCCAAACACCAAGACGAAGATGCATACTTCTTAGAGAAAACAATAATGCAAAACCTGGAGTCTTCAATAGACTTCAAGAGCTCGTCTTTGATCTCTTTTCCTTTTTGAAGTCTCTCATCGTCCTTGAAAGTGCGAATACCGTGCTGCTTAAGAATACATCATACGGATACCTCTTCTTGTTGTGATCGCTGGAAGTTGCAGAAGAAGAAGCCATTGAAGGTTTGCTCTTCACAGATCCAAATGGAATCAAATCGTTTTTGAAGAATTTTCCACGAGATGCAGGGCCGGCTCAAGGGGGAGTGAAATAAAGCAAAGCGCTTTAGGCCTCCCCTTCCCTAGGGCCCTAAATTCTTAAGAAAACATATTATATGTAGGTGATTTTGGCTTTAAAATTGTTGACGTTGAGATTTACGATATAAACTATGTACACATAGAGATGGTATATGAATTATAGGATCAAAAACAATTTTTTTTCTTTTATTTTTTTACGAAAAGGGTCTCAATCTTGTTATCCGCTTCGGGCCTACAATATTTTGAGCCGGCCCTGACGAGATGGATGCAAAAAGAGTAGTGATTAGATGAAAGTTTTAATCTGCAAAATAGATTGGAGGCGAGATGTGAACCACACACCAAAGGATAAGGAGGAGACCTGATAAAAAGTCAATGTATTGTCTGACATCATGTATTTTTTACAAACTTACCTTACGCAAATACATTATAAACTACACGTAAACAAAATCATAATAATATTTTACCATATAAAATAAATTATAACTTTTGCCTAGCTCACTTTTGAAATGTTTATATTCATATCTTCATTATGAATTGATAATTCATGTAATTCGGATGGAACTATAGACATTTAGGTGCTGTTTGTTTTTTCAGAGGTAAAGCGTTAGCAGTTTGCGGACCACATCTGCAGACATCCGTAGCTGAAGAGGTGGACCAAACCTCTGCAGTCTGCAAGAAGAAGACTGTTTGTTTTTTAATATCAAATCTTTACCTTGTTAAATCTCTGAATCCCTAAACATGGATGACAAGCAAAATCCCTAAACAAAATCTTTAACTTTATGAACTAACATTAACAAAATAACAATTATAAACTAACACTAAACAAAAATCAGAATTAAACAAACAACAAACAATAAAAAGAACAATTTTTTTGAAAAAACATACCCTATGTTAACGAAAATTGTAGCAGTGGTGGAGAAGGTTAGACGGCGGAGGAGGTGTTGGCTGGAGAAGGTTGACGGCGGAGGCTGCAGGGTCGACGACAGAGGTGGAGGCAGCAGTGGGTGTCGGCTGGAGATGGGTGAACAACAGTGCAGGGCGCGACAAAGGTGGAGGCGCGACGGAGGTGGAGGGCCGGCAGAGGTGGACGGGGTGGCGGAGGAGGTGAGGTGTCGGCTGGAGAAGTGGAGATGGGTGCTAGGGTTTTGAGGTTTGAAGATGTGGAGGTGTTTTGAAAGAGAGAAGAGTCTTGCAGAGGTTTGAAGAGGTGAGTCCAGATCTGCGCGATGAAGAGGTATAGAAGACCAGTGAAATCTCTTCCAAAAAATAAACACACTGCAGACCCAAAGGTCTGCGCGTGGTCTGCGTGGCGCAGACATAAGAGGTCAGGAAGTACTTCTTGCAAAAAACAAACAACCCCTTAATTTGAGTTAAATGTCATTTTAGTCTCTGTGGTTTGGGCCATTTTGGCAGTTTAGTCCAAAGGTTTCATTTTTCGTCTGTGGGTCCAAAAAGGTTACACTGTTGTGAGAGTGCACTTTGAGGATCGATCTTGTTACACTTGAATACTGCGATTGATTGCTTGATCTAGTATCACGTGCGGAATCCGTGTACTAGAGTAGATTGAACACGAAGATGTAATTAAACTATGATTTCTATTGATATTGTAACAATACAGAACCACGAAATCAAACTGACAGGGTTTCCCCTCTAAGTTAGCAAAGTTTTTAAATGAACTAGACAACACATGTATTTATACTATACCTTGATTCGTACCAACTACCTACGGATGAACCCATATCTATGAATCAATATATCTATGAACCAACAAGTGTTGGTTCGTACGAACCAACTCGTAATAGAGGATCAGCTTATGTTGATCCGTACGGATCAACATCACATTCAATTCTTCATCTCGTACAAACCTGATAGACTTGTAACCATGTTTACACTTTGGAACCTTGTCTTTATCATTTGTTTCAACTATGATACATTATTGACGCAAGAAATAGACATATGCACACACAGACTCCCCCTTGGATATTGCTGCAGTCAATCTCGTAGCTTTTTCTTTCACTCTGAGTCTTTAGTAAGGTTTGACATATTCGGCACCATGGACTCCCCTTTGCTCTATACATCCTGCTTCAGCAGCTCCCCCTTTCAATAGACTCTCTTTCCAGGCTCCCTCTTGCTTAAAGCTTTCGGCTTTCAGCTTTTAGGATTGTAACCTGGCTTAAATTCATATGACAATTTAAATCACACATGAGGGAAGACTTGTCACACCCCGATATTTCCACAAATTACTGGTGGGCCCGGTGGGGGAGTATCGTGACGTAGTTGATATCATCATAGTCAATATACACAATATTATAGCACAGCGGAAGGCTTTGGTAGATATTTACTATTACAAACCATAGTGTCCGAGTGTCCAAAATAAAAGAATATACAGACTGGTTGTAATAGAAATCCACAGGCGGATCATAAAACAAAATACAAGAAACTGAAATAACAGACTTCAGGCATCTAAGGATTTGCAAATCCTCTTATTTGACACCAAGTAGCTTCAGCCTAATTTCGAGAGGTACCTGTCACTTAGTCTTTGGAAAATACGTCAGTTTTCACTGGTAAATACAATTAACCGACTCATTTGAAAAGTGTTTATGAAAATTGATTTAGGTGCACAAAGCACAAACCATTTATAACTTGGGACAATCTTTATTAAAATCTTGTATACAGTTTTACATGTTTGTCATACATATGGGGCCGGTTTGGAAGCCGGTCATGATTAACCGACTCACCACTATAAAACCCATAAAGGAGTTATCCCTAACATGTGGGTTATTTGCATTTGCATCTGTCAGGTGTATGCCTACACCCCGTGCATAGGTCGTGGCCATTTTTAAATGAAATGAGCCGAGGATATCCAGGACATGGTCGTTAACCCCCAATGTTTATGTTATCAAACAAAACAGATTAAAACGGGTTATGCAATTTATTAATTACAATCCGATTAAATAATTTCATAACCGACCAAGCGGTATTATTATACCGTATCCCAAGCCCGTGTAGGAAAATAAGTTAAAAGTATTTATCTGAGCTAGATGTGTTAAGATGTAACTCAGCCGTATGTTTCCTAAAGCTTTATGTAAATACCTTCTACTGAAGCTACTCAATATGTCTGGAAGGTTTATTAACCTATTAGGATACTAATAGGTCTTTATTTAAGTCAAAGACTTAGACCAGTTAGTTTGAAAGATACTTAACGGTTCTATACGCTAGATTACGCGAAGACCGGAATAGAACGTGATTTAGACCCAACAAGTTTGGATACTTGTATAATATGGGTAAGCTAATCACATTCTGAATTTTGAAGTGAAAATGATAAGGTTAAACTCATTTCGGCTAATTTATGTAAACTAGTCACATAAACCAAACCGAACGCATAAATGCATAACGGGTAACCAAAATGAACCATACACAAGTCTCATATGTTATTATGCTTAAAATGTGTTAATACATCAGTAGGATGTTAACATATATGCTCAAAAAGTGTTTAAAACCAACTTAAGTCCCGTAGGGGCATTTTGGTCATTTTAATATTTATAAAAGAGGTTTCATAGTAAACTGATATTCTGATCTTAAATAATCTGCAAAAATAGTTATTTTATGTTGTTATAACAGTAAGATATCATTCATATGTGAGGTTTTACCATTTATGGCCAAACTATGCCCCGAAAGGGTATTTTGGTCATTTCACATATGCTTTTAAGGACATTTTTGGAACTCGGAGTTTATGACTTATACCTACTGTAATAATATTAAAATTTATTTAAAAATTAAGTAGGTAACAAGTCTTAGGTGCAAATTATGGTTTTAAACCTTACTATGCACCTAATTAGCGTAAAAGTCGATAATTGACGATATTTAAGATGTTTATGTGATTCTGAGATTTTGACCAGCCTTGTATGCTTAAAATATTTTATTTTTCATACCAAGTCAGTAGAAAAAGGTTTGGTATGCTAATCACATGTAAATATCATTTTATTAGTTAAAAGGGCATTATCGTCAATTAAGGAATTTATACTAGAACTCTATGTTACGGTCAGTTTATAATCTGACCCAATATTTCAAAATTCCCTAAAAATAGTATCTTAATAGTAGGTAATGAGTTTTGGATCAAAATCTATGATTAAACATGCCTTATGCAAGATAGCGTAATTTAATTAATAAAAGTTTCATTTTACAATATCTTGCATAACTTTAATTTGAGACCAGAAACTGATGTCAAATTTATTTGACATACTTATATATCAGTAATAAAGCTTTTTGTCCTCTTATATTTTCAAAAATCTTGTTTATATAACATAAGGGCATAACGGGCATTTATAAGCATAATAACGGAAACTAGCATATGATTCAAAATATGAATGGCCATGTAATATAACTCCAGAGGGTTATACTACAACATAATATGGTCCTATTGGAAGCTTAAAACATAGAAGAATTAAGTTTAATCGGGTCAGAACTGAAAGTCAAAGCAAAAGTCAAGCTTTTGTGACTTTCGGTTGCGAACCGACCCTAAACTCAGAATTGTCGGGTTGAACATGCCTAAACATGTTCTAATAATAATTACTAAGTTATTAGAGTGTTAAAATATAATTTATAACCTCTGCATTATTAGTTTTAATTATTATTTACATTTTTGACCAGTTTGACTTTTTAACTAAATAGTTTGACCCGACAATTAACTAAGCAAACGATAAAATTAGGAGGTGCCCTTTTAAGGGGTAAACACCTACCTAATTATGGTCACATAACCACATTCATCTCGAATAATGGCTAGACAATTTGAGTTTAAACCGAAGGTCAAAGTCAATTTGCGATAACTTTGACTTTTCGGTTTTTAAAATATAAAACTGAACTAAAGAGGGGGCTAAGACACTTACAAAGGGTCCTAGCAATCTTTCCTACAAGAATGAGCTCCCTTTTTGATCAGGAACCTCCAGATATGAGAGAAGAAGTAATAGTTTGAAGTGTGCAAGTGAAATGGTTCAACATGAAGGCCCTTTTATAGGTGAAGGCCATGAATCAAGATCAATACAGGTGTTATGGGGATGTTTAGGATCACCCCAGGTGTCCTAGTGGTATTATAAAACCAACAACAAGCTCCTGGTATCGATTTGGATGAGTTTGAGTCGGTTAAGAGCAGAAACCTATAGCTGGCAGCTTAGTTCTGAACTGGGCACTCTCTCGCGGGCCGCGAAGGAGTTAAGGGGGTCCTTCGCGGCCCGCGACAACCTTGATTTAAGGTGAAAAATGTTTTAAGTTTGGCAGTTTCAGTCCCTGATCCTTTAAAACTTTATTTTACTTCATTTTAGGCACAAAAGGCCCTTATAGTTAGTTTGTAGAGGATCATGGGAGTATAACCAAACTCCGTTAGGCCCGGTTTCGTTAAACAATCACCGAAATCATAAGTTTCTCAACATTGACGCTTTTAACCCAAGTTCTTGGAAACTTGCATAACGATCTCGAAACCACGTGAAACTAATATCACTTATTCTTGAAAGTATATTTGAACATCACAAAGCCCCAGGTTCATTAAAAGGTCACTCAGAGGTAAGAATTAACATGTTGACACGTTTAACCCCTGTAGTTTATAATCTTTCGATTATTTTCACAAACGGCTTCTTATATCCAAATAATTACTCGTTTAAGAATATATTCCTCGTGTGTGGTCATTCAGAGGCACAAGTTTGGCATGTTAACCCTTTTAGTCCCTTCGGATACATAATTTCATCCTTTGTCAACTATAGTCCTTTAAACTCAAACTCTTACATATTATGAGTTTAGGACACGTGTCTTTACATAAATGGGCACGTTTTTACGAGGTGTTACATCCTCACCCTCTTAAAAGAAATCTCAACCCCGGGATTTATTGAAACAAGTGAGGGTACTTCTGTCGCATAGTGGACTCCACCTCCCATGTATATTCAGGGCCTCTACGGGCATCCCATTTAACTTTCACTATAGGCACGTGCTTCCTTCGGAGCTTTTTAACTTGTCGATCCTCGATCGATATAGGTCTTTCAACAAACCTCAGGATTTCATCAATCTGTACATCCTTGTGAGACATTGCTAGCGATTCATCGGCTAGACATTTCTTTAAATTACAGATGTGGAACACGTTGTGAATTCCACTAAGCTCCTCTGGCAAGTTTAACTTATAAGCTACACTGCTGACACATTTGATGATCTCAAATGGTCTGATATACCTCGGGCTTAGCTTGCCTTTCTTGCCAAAACGCATCACACCTTTCCAGGGTGATACTTTCAGTAAGACTTTGTCACCTATTTCAAACTTTAGAGGTTTTCGCCTCTTATCAGCATAACTTTTCTGCCTATCACTGGCAGCTTTTAGGCGATCACGAATTTGGACAATCTTGTCCGTGGTTTCAAGGACTATATCAGGTCCTGATAACTGAGCTTCTCCCACTTCCGCCCAACAAACAGGCGTTCTGCATTTTCTCCTATACAATGCCTCAAAGGTCGCAGCCTGAATGCTAGTATGGTAACTATTATTATAGGAGAACTCGATCAACGGTAGGTGGTCATCCCAGCTACCACCCAAATCAATAACACATGCACGAAGCATGTCTTCCAGAGTTTGAATTGTACGTTCACTTTGTCTATCCGTTTGAGGATGGTAAGCAGTACTAAAATTCAAACGAGTGCCTAATGATTGTTGGAAGCTTTTCCAAAAGTGAGAGGTGTATCTAGTGTCTCTATCGGATATAATAGATACTGGCACTCCGTGAAGAGATACTATCTCATCCACATACAACTGAGCTAGCTTGTCGGAGCTATGAGTCTCCTTGATGGGTAAGAAATGTGCTGACTTAGTCAATCTGTCAACTATAATCCATATAGTATCATTTCCATGTCTTGTTTTAGGTAACTTGGTTATAAAATCTATGGTTACCATCTCCCACTTCCATGTGGGAAGTTCCGACTGTTGTAGCAAACCTGATGGCTTTTGATGTTCAGCTTTAATCTATGCGCATGTCAGACATTTATCTACATGTGTGGCTATAGATTTCTTCAAACCTATCCACCAATAATTGGCTTTCAAATCTTGATACATTTTGCCACCTCCAGGGTGAACTGAGTATCTGGAATTGTGAGCTTCCTGGAGGATTACAACTCTAAGTCCTCCATGGATAGGAATCCAGATCCTACCATTCAATCTGAGAATTCCATCCTTGCCAGGTAACAACTGATCAGCTGTTACACCTAACTTTTCACTTGGAAAGTTAGTTTCCAATATAGCTTCCTTTTGAGCAGCTAACAGCCTTTCATTCAAACCATTCTTAAGTTCAATGCTCTTGGCATTAATCCTTATAGGTTTGATCCTTTCTTTTCTGCTTAATGCATCTGCGACTACATTCGCTTTACCAGGATGGTAGCGAATTTCACAATCGTAGTCATTTAGGGTCTCCATCCAACGGCGTTGTCTCATATTAAGATCCTTTTGATTGAATAAGTGTTGGAGACTTTTGTGATCCGAATATATCACACATTTAGTTCCATATAAGTAATGTCTCCACAACTTAAGTGCAAATACAATGGCACCCAACTCCAAATCATGGGTGGTGTAATTCTTTTCATGCACCTTCAATTGTCAAGATGCATAGGCAATCACCTTACCTCTCTGCATAAGCACACAACCCATACCGGTGTATGAAGCATCACAGTACACGACAAATTCTTCTATTCCTTCAGGCAATGTCAATACAGGAGCATTGCTCAATTTCTACTTAAGAATCTCAAAAGACTCTTGTTGCTTAGGACCCCAATCAAACTTTACATTCTTACGGGTCAGAGCAGTTAACGGTGCAGCTATCCTTGAGAAGTTTTCAATGAATCTTCTATAGTAACCAGCTAATCCTAGAAAGCTGCGGATTTCGGTCGGAGTCTTTGGCGCTTTCCCAGTTCATTATGGCCTCTATCTTAGTGGGATCCATTTGGATACTACGCTCGCTCACAACATGTCCAAGGAATTGGACTTCGCGAAGCCAAGCAAACCTAAGATACACCGAAGGTGTTTCTCGTGATCAATTTGACTACGAGAATAGATGAGTATGTCGTCTATAAAGACAATGACAAACTTGTCTAGGTACGACCTGCAGACGCGATTCATAAGGTCCATGAATGCTGCAGGTGCGTTAGTGAGCCCGAAAGGCATCACTAAGAACTCATAGTGGCCATACCTTGTTCTAAACGCTGTCTTAGGTACATCTTCAATTCTAACTTTTAGTTGATGACA
The DNA here is from genome assembly GCA_030545235.1 of Helianthus tuberosus. Taxonomy (NCBI): domain Eukaryota; kingdom Viridiplantae; phylum Streptophyta; class Magnoliopsida; order Asterales; family Asteraceae; genus Helianthus; species Helianthus tuberosus. The sequence continues at coordinate 9,638,816 of CM060450.1, read as the reverse complement.
CCCAGATCTTAAATCGATTTTCGAAAAGAAGCTCGCTCCTTGGAGTTGATCAAATAAGTCATCGATCCTGGGTAAAGGATAACGATTCTTGATAGTCACTTTGTTCAGCTCGCGATAGTCAATGCACAAACGCATTGACCCATCTTTCTTCTTTACAAATAATATGGGTGCTCCCCAAGGCGGTGAACTAGGTTGTATAAAACCTTTTGCTAGTAAGTCTTCTAATTGGGTCCTTAACTCCTTCATTTCAGTAGGAGCTAAACGGTATGGAGCTCGTGCAATTGGTGCCGCTCCTGGTAGAATGTCTATCCTGAATTCAACTTGCCTCTCAGGAGGTAATCCAGGTAGTTCATCAGGAAAGACATCAGGGTATTCAGAAATGATTGGAATGACTTCAATCTTGGGTTTCGGTTCATCAACCGTTACTTGTGCCATGTAGATGACACATCCGTTCTTCAGACACTTGGATGCTTTGAGTATAGATACATTGTCGGGCAGACCATAATGTGTATCTCCATGAATGGTGACTAATTCACCAGATGGGGTTTTGATGTTTATTAGTTTCTTATCGCAGGAAATTTGGGCTTGGGTATGCGATAACCAATCCATGCCTAGAACTACATCAAACCCTGCCAATTTCACTTGCAAGAGAGATAGCAGTATAGAATGATTTTTAATGGATATAAAGTATCCATCAAGAAGAGTCGAAGCGGTTTCTAGGGTACCATCTGTGAGCTCTACCTCATATTTTATGTCTATATTTTTAATAGGCAGATTCATTAACTTACTAAACTTATGATCTACAAAAGACTTATCAGCACCTGAATCAAATAAAACTCTAGCATAAATATCATTAATGAGGAAGGTACCTGTTATAACGTACTCGTCATTTACCACCTCCCTGGCGTTCATCTGAAAAACCCTAGCATTGGTTTTTTCGCCTCTTTAGGCTTCCTGGCATTTTTTGGGTAATTAGTCTTGATGTGCCCCTTTTCATTGCAACCATAGCAGGTTGCATCCTTGATGTTCCGGCACTCTACAGTTTTGTGCCCTTTCTTTTTGCAAATTCTGCAAGGCTTGGCTTGCGGATCCTGATTGCACTTCCCAAAGTGCTTTTTATCACAAACCTTGCACCTGGGTTTGTCACCAGGTTGACTTTTCTTGAACCCCGAACTACCCTTCTTCTTCTTCTTCTTCTTATTCGACTGATGAGATTGATCATCTTCTCGTTTTCTCTTCCCGTCCTCAGTGATCTTCCATGACCTACTTCTTATTGCGTCCAGTGTTACAGACAGTGAAAGATCCACATCTGATCTATAAGAAGTAGGCTTAGAAGCCTTAACATTCCCCTTGATCTCAGGGGCTAAACTGCCAATGAAACGCGCAATGCGTTTTGGCTCTGGAGTAACCAAATATGGGATGAGTCGAGACATCGAGTTGAAACTTGTAACATAAGATCTACAATCCAGATCTTTCATGACCAATGTGAGGAAATTAGTCTCTACCTTTTCCACTTCATGCTGTGGGCAGTAGGTGTCTTTTATAAGATCAACAAATTCAACCCAAGAAAGGTTATATAAGGGGATCTTCCATGTGGATTGCACTAAAGCTTTCCACCATGCTAGAGCGTCACCTTTGAAGGACTGTGACACAAACTTAACAATGTCCTCCTTGGCACACCCACTGATATTAACTACTGTTTCCATCTCATCTAACCACTTCATGCAATCAATAGCTCCCTTTTCCCCAGTGAAATCTCTTGGTTTACAAGAGACGAAGTATTTGTAGGTACAACCCTTGTTGTACCTTGGAGTCTTATGCAGCATGACATTTTGGGTTTCAGATCCTTGATTGGATGAATGCTGAGATTCATCCTTTTTCGATGTATGTGATTTCGTGTGGGACTTTGTGTGAGTTTTAGACCAAACATTACTTGGTTCTTTGAACATTTCATTCACAGCTTGAGCAACTGCTGTGTTAATCATCGCTTGTAATTCAGCGCCCGTAACATTTATTCTGGTATCGTTATTGTTTCCTTCCACCGGATGACTATTAGCTTCATCGGAGCCAGCCATGATTGAATACTATAATCAAACAATAATGTTTCATTTAGATTATATAGTAAATCATCGTATTTGATGATTAGATGGCCATGGTATCAATAGACCATATATTGACCATTTAGGATAGTAAGTCAAAATTTTATTTGATTATAATTTGCCGGGGCTACAATTGAACCATTATTGGCAATCAAGTAGGATATAATCCTTTATATTTATTAGACAGGGAACATAAGTCACAACTGTCAATGTCTTAAAGACATTTTCATGTAGCACAAAGGCTCGTCTCGAAGGATATTTAGATGGCACAAATGGCCTTGTCACAAGGACAATTTAAGGTTTATCAATGATCTTTCGAATCAGAGATTTAAGGGCCGAACAAAGTTCATCGCCTTTTTGACAAGAAGTTTATAAAACTATCTTTGTCTTGGAAACCTATTGGCCTGTAGGCAAAACACTTTAAATGGATGTTTTGGTGTTTACATCATATTTGATGTTAATAGCCATGATTCATATTGATCATATTGGCCATGAATGTGGCTTGGAAGAATCCAAGTACTTTTGGAAGCTAGTGTGGTCTCTCAAGTCACACTGCTAGGAGTGTTAACATGTTTCTAGATGTTAACAAGGAATTATTATCTTAAAAGGGTTACACCATCATAGCCATTTATATTATGGCTAGGTTATACCTTTAAGAATTTCTCTTGAAATTTCCTTGACAAATCAATTTAAAATTCAAATGATAGTTGTATGATGATGTAATAAAGTACACATATAAAAATCTTAAAAGAAATTCCATTAAAATTATAAACAATTACAAGAATGCCCTAGACGGGTCTTCAAAAGAAACGAGTTGTCCACACAGGGACTAAAGAAAGGAAACAAGTCCATGCAGGGACTAAATACAGAAATGAAATGTCCACGCAGGGACTTGATTGAAATTACAATACAAAATAAATTAAAAACTTCTACTTCTTCTTTCCTCTGAGGAAGTTCGCAATGCCCTTAAGAAGTTTATTATGCTTCTTTTCCCGTTCCTCCGCTTTTTGTTCAACTTCATCCAACCTATGTAAAATTTCTTGTGTTTGCGAAGGTGGAGGTGGATGCTGAGGATGCTGCTGATATGGAGGGTATAGATACCCTTTCCCGGGATACCCAGATGGGTATGTTGGAGGGAACAGTGAGGGATATAGGGCATTGAAGTGAGCTGCCTCAAGATATGGATCATGGGAAGGGGCTTGATATTCATAAGCCGTAGGAGTTTGATATTCAAACGGGTTATACCCAGATGAACCTGGGTAAGTTGGTATCGGGTTTTCATAACCCGTTGGCGGTGGTGGTGGTGCATAAGTAGCTGGCGGGGGAGCATTTTCCGGTACCGCGTGAGAAGGTCCACCCATTTGTGGATCTTCGGGAATAGGAAGATAAGTGCTTGAAGCTCATGGGGAACTGAATCTAGGTCCCCCTTGCACGGACATCCGTGCAGTTCTCCTTCGCCTTGGTGGCTCAGGAGGTGGTTGCAGTGGTTGTTGAGGTGGTTCCTCAATAGGCAAAGGCGGTGGAGTAACCGCTTGAAGATACGGTTCCTCTAATGGAGGTTGTGGAGGAGAGTTATGAAAAGAAGGGGTGAATTCCCACGTATAGGTGTTCCACCGTTCGGCCCATGAATCGGGGCCTTGATAAGGCGATCCTTCATAAGGAGAACCGCTAGAGATATTGATGGGATGTGTTGGTGTTCCTGTAGGGAGCATCTCTGGATCTGGATCATCGTCTAATTCCATATCCTGAGAGAAGTGGTCCTCGGGTCCTAGAGGGTTATAACCTAGTAGTTCATTAATATAATCGTTGGGGTTAAATTGACCCGGTGAATAGAATTGGTCAGAACCAGAATGGTGGAATGAATGCGAGTGTAGAGAATGATGTGAATGATGTGAGTGGTGAGAATGATGAGAATGTTGGGGCTCGTCTTGAATAGGCGGCCCAAAGGAAGGGTGAAATGATGGTAACGTACTTAGCGAGACGGATCGCCTCGCGGGTTGCAAGGATTGCCTCCAATCATCATTCGAATCGGAGGTGCTAAAGGACGCAGATGGAGTGCGTCTATGTGAGGGTCCAGTTTGGCTAGATGGTTCTCCCCTCATTGGACCTTTTCATTTTCCTTCACGTCCTCTAAATCTTGGGGGCATTTTGATTAGTAACCTGTCAAAACAAGTAAGACAAAATATAAACGACAAAAGGAAAATTAAGAATAATCCTAGGTCATTTGCCTAGACTCGGAAGTCTAAGGAATGTGCTTATTGTGTCATTGAGATTAAACACAAAAGGCTAGTGTTTAATTCACTCAATGTTGGCTCTGATACCAACCTGTCACACCCCGAAATTTTCACAAATTACCGGTGGGCCCGGTGGGGAGTATCGTGACGTAGCTGATATCATCATAGTCAATATACACAATATTATAGCACAGCGGAAGGCTTTGGTAGATATTTACTATTACAAACCATAGTGTCCGAGTGTCCAAAATAAATGAATATACATACTGGTTGTAATAGAGATCCACAGGCGGATCATAAAACAAAATACAAGAAACTGAAATAACAAACTTCAGGTATCTAAGGATTTGCAAATCCTCTTATTTGACACCAAGTAGTTCCAGCCTAATTTCGAGAGGTACCTGTCACTTAGTCTTTGGAAAATACGTCAGTTTTCACTAGTAAATACAATTAACCGACTCATTTGAAAAGAGTTTATGAAAATTGATTTAGGTGCACAAAGCACAAACCATTTATAACTTGGAACAATCTTTATTAAAATCTTGTATACAGTTTTACATGTTTGTCATACATATGGGGCCGATTTGGAAGCCGGTCATGATTAACCGACTCACCACTATAAAACCCATAAAGGAGTTATCCCCAACATGTGGGTTATTTAACATTTGCATCTGTCAGGTGTGTGCCTACACCCCATGCATTGGTCGTGTCCATTTTTAAATGAAATGAGTCGAGGATATCCAGGACATGGTCGTTAACCCCCAACATTTATGTTATAAAACAAAACATATTAAAACGGGTTATGCAATTTATTAATCACAATCCAATTAAATGATTTCATACCCGACCAAGCGGTATTATTATACAGTATCGCAAGCCCGTATAGGAAAATAAGTTAAAAGTATTTACCTGAGCTAGATGTGTTAAGATGTAACTCAGCCGTATGTTTCCTAAAGCTTTATGTAAATACCTTCTACCGAAGCTACTCAATCTGTATGGATGGTTTATTAACCTATTAGGATACTAACGGGTCTTTATTTAAGTCAAAGACTAAGATCGGTTAGTTTGAAAGATACTTAAAGGTTCTATACGCTAGATTAAGCGAAGACCGGAATAGAACGTGATTTAGACCCAACAAGTTTGGATACTTGTATAATATGGGTAAACTAATCACATTCTGGATTATGAAGTGAAAATGATAAGGTTAAACCCATTTTGGTTAATTTATGTAAACTAGTCACATAAACCAAACCATGGTTGTAAAACAAGGTTTCCAAGGCTGAGTACTCCCTGAGTAGTCGCTACAAGGTAGGTTGCCGAGGCGACTTTCTTTCACTCCGCCTAATTACTCGAAATCAGTCAAATACGGTCAATCTCAGCCAAAATCGTATCTAGTAGGTCAACTCGGGCCGAGTTTGACTTAAAAAATAATAAAACATAATTTCATTGCCTATCACATTAAAAAATTAATATCATTTTCACGTATTTTGTTCTAGATATTAGTAAATTTATGTTATTTGCCATATATATAATTTCCAAAAATTAACTTCTTTATAATTTAAGATATCCGAGTACTCTCCGCCTAAGCCGAGTACTCTCAACTCCCTAGTCGACCGACTAGGGAGCGCCTAGCGACTTTTGCAACCATAAACCAAACCGAACGCATAAATGAATAACAAGTAACCAAAATGAACCATACACAAGTCTCATATGTTATTATGCTTAAAATGTATTAATACATCAGTAGGATGTTAACATATATGCCCAAAAAGTGTTTAAAACCAACTTAAGTCCCGTAGGGGCATTTTGGTCATTTTAATATTTATAAAAGAGGTTTCATAGTAAACTGATATTCTGATCTTATATATTCTACAAAAATATTTATTTTATGTTGTTATAACAGTAAGATATCATTCATATGTGAAGTTTTACCATTTATGGCCAAACTATGCCCCGAAAGGGTATTTTGGTCATTTCACATATGCTTTTAAGGACATTTTTGGAAGTCTGAGTTCATGACTTATACCTACTATAATAATATTAAAATTTATTTAAAAATTCAGTAGGTAACAAGTATTAGGTACAAATTATGGTTTTAAACCTTACTATGCACCTAATTAGCGTAAAAGTCGATAGTTGACGATATTTAAGATGTTTATGTGATTCTGAGATTTTGACCAGCCTTGTATGCTTAAAATATTTTATTTTTCATATCAAGTCAGTAGAAAAAAGTTTGGTATGCTAATCATATGTAAATCTCATTTTATTAGTTAAACGGGCATTATCGTCAATTAAGGAATTTATACTAGAACTCTATGTTACGGTCAGTTTATAATCTGACCCAATATTCCAAAAATCCCTAAAAATAGTATCTTAACAGTAGGTAATGAGTTTTGGATCAAAATCTATGATTAAACATGCCTTATGCAAGATAGCGTAATTTAATTAATAAAAAGTTTCATTTTACAATATCTTGCATAACTTTAATTTGAGACTAGAAACTGATGTCAAATTTATTTGACATACTTATATATCAGTAATAAAGCTTTTTGTCCGCTCACATTTTCAAAAATCTTGTTTATATAACATAAGGGCATAACAGGCTTTTATAAGCATAATAACGGAAACTGGCATATGACTCAAAATATTAATGGCCAGGTAATATAACTCCAGAGGGTTATACTACAACATAATATGGTCCTATTGGAAGCTTAAAACATAGAAGAATTAAGCTTAATCAGGTCAGAACTGAAAGTCAAAGCAAAAGTCAAGCTTTTGCGACTTTCGGGTGCGAACCGACCCTAAACTCAGAATTGTCGGGTTGAACATGCCTAAACATGTTCTAATAATAATTACTAAGTTATTAGAGTGTTAAAATATAATTTATAACCTCTGCATTATTAGTTTAGTTATTATTTACAATTCTGACCAGTTTGACTTTTTAACTAAATAGTTTGACCCGACAATTAACTAAGCAAACGATAAAATTAGGAGGTGCCCTTTTAAGGGGTTAACACCTACCTAATTATGGTCACATAACCACATTCATCTCGAATAATTGCTGGACCATTTGAGTTTAAACCGAAGGTCAAAGTCAATTTGCGATAACTTTGACTTTTCGGTTTTTAAAATATAAAACTGAACTAAAGAGGGGGCTAAGACACTTACAAAGGGTCCTAGCAATCTTTTCTACAAGAATTAGCTCCTTTTTTGATCAGGAATCTCCAGATATGAAAGAAGAAGTAATAGTTTGAAGTGTGCAAGTGAAATGGTTCAACATGAAGGCCCATTTATAGGTGAAGGCCATGAATCAAGATCAATACAGGTGTTATGGGGATGTTTAGGATCACCCCAGGTGTCCTAGTGGTATTATAAAACCAACAACAAGCTCCTGGTATCGATTTGGATGAGTTTGAGTCGGTTAAGAGAAGAAACCTGCTGTTGGCAGCTTAGTTCTGAACTGGGCACTCTCTCGCGGGCCGCGAAGGAGTTAAGGGGGTCCTTCGCGCCCCGCGACAACCTTGATTTCAGGTGAAAAATGTTTTAAGTTTGGCAGTTTCAATCCCTGGTCCTTTAAAACTTTATTTAACTTCATTTTAGGCACAAAAGGCCCTTGTAGTTGGTTTGTAGAGGATCATGGGAGTATAACCAAACTACGTTAGGCCCGGTTTCGTTAAACAATCACCGAAATCATAAGTTTCTCGACATTGACGCTTTTAACCCAAGTTCTTGGAAACTTGCATAACGATCTCGAAACCACGTGAAACTGATATCACTTATTCTTGAGAGTATATTTGAACATCACGAAGCCCCTGTGTCACACCCCGATATTTCCACTTATCGCCGGTGGGCCCGGTAGGGGAGTATCGTGACGTAGTTGGTATCGTTATAGTCAAACAACACAATATTTAAATGCACAGCGGAAGCAAAGATAGATATATTTCAACTTTAATAAATTGTAATATCAAGTATCACAAACAGTTGAAAGTAATCCACAGGTGGATCAAAATAAAATAGAAATATTGTTCAACAGTTTTAACATCCAAGCTTGCGAGACTTATTGTGGACGCTAAGAGAAAGCCAGCCTAATTCGCGTAGTACCTGCACTTAACCTTTTTGGGAAAATACGTCAGTTTACACTGGTAAATACAATCAACCGACTCATTTTGAAAAGTTTAATAAAATTGATTTGAATGCACGTGGCACAAACTTTTTATAACTTGGGATAATTATTTGAATATAATCTTGTAAAAGAATTACATGTTCCTTATGCGTTCAGTAGCCCGATCCGTAGATCGGGTTACAGATCAATAGACACACCACATTATGTATTTTGGCACTGACGGGTGTACGCCTACACCTCGTGCTTAGGTCGTGGCCATCTCGTAAGATGATGCCAAGGATATCCGGGACATGGTCATTAACCCCCCAAAGGCTTTAAGCAAACAAAACATTTCAAAACGGAGCATATCAATGATTTAACCTCTACTCGATTAAAGATTCAATGTCCGACCAAGCGGTATTTTATATACCATACCCCAAGCGCGTATAGGGAAAATAAGTTAAATGTATTTACCTTTGCAAGTATCAATCACAAATAGCAAGTGCGTGTAGCTTTTACCGGGTCTCCTATTCTGGAACGAAGGTTTATAATAACCTATTAGAATCCTAAAGGGTCTTTAATTAAGTCTAAACTTAGACCGGTTAGTTTTAAGGAAAGATACGGTTCAAACACACGATTAAGCGAAGACCAGAATAGAATGTGATTTAGACCCGACAAGTTTGAAGACTTGTATAATATGGTAAATCTAAACACATTCTGGATTTTGAGATAAAAACGATAAGGTTTGACCCGTTTCGGCTAATTTATGCAAACTAGTTACATAAACCGCACCGAACGCGTAAGAAGCGTAACGGGTAACCATAAGGGTCATTTACAGGTTTCCTAAGTTAATATGCCTTAAATATGTTGTGATATCAGTAGGATACCTTCCATTATGTCCAAAACGAGTTTGATCTCAAATTAAGCCCCGTAGGGGTATTTTGGTCATTTTAAAGATTATAAAAGGGATTAATTAGACTTCTGTGATTCAGGTCTGAATTAATTAGTAAAATAACTTATTCTAACAGGGTATATCAGTTGGTGTTAAGTCTTATGTGGCAAAATGGTTTTAAATCCATACTATGTGTTTAATACGCGTATAAAGCCGTTTTAAGCGATTTACGGGTTAAAATAGGAATCTGAGTTTTTCTGATTAGTTTATAAGGTCAAAACACTTAATTTATTAAATAAAATCAGTAGCAATTGGATTGGTATCAAAAGGATTTATAAAACTCATTTTATATGCAAAAAGGGTATATTCGGTATTTACCGAATCAAGGCCATAACCTTGGGTTATGATCAGGTTAAAAATAATTAAAAATTTTCAAAAATCCCAAAATATTATATTACATCAGTGGGTAAAAGGTTTGGTTCAAAAATTGGGTTTAGATAGGCTTTATGCTAATTGCGCCGCTTAATTAATAAAAAGCTTTATAATTACGCTATTAAGCATAGCTCATAATCTAGACTTCCGATTGATGTGAGATTTTAGGGACATGCTTAATAATCAGTAACAAAGTTTATTGTCCTCTCACATTTCCAAAATTCTCGTTTTATGGTCAAAAGGGCATTATGGTCACCGTTAGGCATTTAATGGAAACGTGTAAACGAATCAAGCAATCAATGAACCAAACACAGAGGGTTATTCCAACATGTAACCTGGTCCTAATGAAGCCCTAAGGCATTTCTAAATCATACTAAATCAGGTCAGAACTGAAGTCAAAGCAAAAGTCAAAGTTTTGCGACTTTCGATTCCGAACCGGGTCTAAACAGAAAATTATCGAATCAAACAAACTTAGACCAGTCCTTATACTTATTACCAAGTTATATGGATGATGAAATAGGTTACACGCCTTCTACATTGTTAATTATGCGTTAATTCAAAGATTAGCATTTTGTTGACTTTTTCTAAGCAACTTTGACTCGACATTTGATCTAGTTAGAGAGGGAATCAGAGGGTGCCCCTTTAAGGGTTTAATGCCCACATAATTACCAACTTATAACTACCTTTGATTCGACTAAACACTGAACCATTAATGATTAATCGCTAAGTCAAACGTTAATTATGACGGTTTGACTTTTAAGCTAATAACTAAGTAACACTCAATTAAGGAGGGTTAAGCAAACTTATCAAAGTCCTATGCATGATTTGTGTTCCTTAGAAAGTGGTATTGAGCTCTAGAATTCTTCAGAGATGAAGTTCGAATGAATGCCAAAAATGTTGCAACATGAACTTCTTACATAGTGTTTATAATTGTTCAAGATGATGCCAAGCAAGTCTAGGAGGTGATCCCCTGATCAAAACAAGTGTCCCTAGTGCTTGAAAACCCCTTAGTGCAGCCCATGGTATCAAAAACAATCCATCTATGTCGGTTTAACAGCTTAACAGGCAGCTGTCCTGCTTTCTGATGCTGGCACCTGTCTCGCGGCCCGCGTAAAGGTTAAGGAACTTTTACGCGGCCCGCGACAGACTTGCAAACTTGGAAAACTTGTTTAGACATTGATTTTTGGTCCTTAGTCCATTCTAACTTTGCTTTACTCTCCTTTATTGCATCTTGGACCCCCAAAGTTAACTTTTAAGGCCTTGAGCTAATAAACTAATTCCGTTACGCTTCCGGTTAGTCGTACGATCACCGAGACGTCTTATATTTATTGAAACTTCATCGAATTTACATACGTCATCCTTGAAGTCAAAATGTATCACCATTACAATGTTTTTGGGTTCGTAAAAAGGTCACTCAGAGGCATCTTTTGATATGTTGACACTTTTTAACCCTTATGCTTCACAGAGATCCTCATTTTAAGTACAAGTGACTTTTAATGTTCGTTAAATTTATTCTTTAGGAATACGAACGTCGTGTGAGGTCACTCAGAGGCACAAGTTAGGCATGTTGACACTTTGGATCCCTCTATTCACATATCTACATTGTTTGACAACATCAGTACCTTAAGATCAATTTATTACACGTTTAAAGTCCATGACACGTGTCTTTATTATGTTGGACATGAATTTTCGAGGTGTTACACCCGGGTTCGTTAAAAGGTCACTCAGAGGTAAGAATTAAAATGTTGACACGTTTAACCCCTGTAGTTTATAATCTTTCGATTATTTTCACAAACGGATTCTTGTATCCAAATAATTACTCGTTTAAGAATATATTCCTCATGTGTGACCATTCAGAGGCACAAGTTTGGCATGTTGACCCTTTTAGTCCCTTCGGATACATAATTTCATCATTTGTCAACTATAGTCCTTTAAACTTAAACTCTTACATATTAGGAGTTTAGGACACGTGTCTTTACATAAATGGGCACGTTTTTACGAGGTGTTACAAGACTGTAACGCCTCCTTTTCGCAACTTTTCGTTTTAGAAACATTGTATTGTATTTCTATTTTCGGAAACTCGTTTCCTTTATAATCGTATTTCGTTTCATGCCATTGTGAATCCGAGAATTCGATCATAATGAAATTGATCTTTTTTTGTGTGAAATATTCATTGTTTATACATGTTTATACATTGATACGTGCATTCGTTTGATACATGATTCGTAATTCGCATAAACGTAAGTTTAACTCGTAAACAATAATTGTGTATTCGTAATTCTTAAACCTTCCATACATTCAAACACTTGGTTATTCGTTATAAGATTAAGTTATATGTTCTTCGCTTGGTTAATACCTAAATATAAATCATTCATACTTGTTACATATGATATGTCACACACACATTTTTTTTACCACATGTTTGTGTAATTAAAACATGTTTCTTAATCATTTTAGGCCTTGTTACATGCTAGGAACCCATTAAATATCATGTATCACTTTAATAAACAACACACACACACACACACACACACACACACACACACACACACACACATATATATATATATATATATATACATCTTACAATGTTTAAAAAAATAATAAAAGATTTAAATGTTGCAAACAGTTCCGATCGGAACTGATTATGTATGTTGTGTTTTAATTATAAATCTCCCACTTAACCCCATGATGTTCACTTGACAAAATAATCAGTTATACATTTAACTAACCTATCATAACATATTATGTGCCATATCTAACCTAAGTTGTCACAATAAAAAAAGGAAATCAAATGGCTGTTAACAGCCATTCCAGCCACAAGTCACAAGGTAGAAACAAGTTTTTTTATTTGTTTTAACCACCACCTACTTCCATTAATTACCCAACCACTAACCCTAATTACATCCCTATAAATACCCACTTATATCTAGCCTTTTTTCCACTTTTGCAACACTAAAACACTCTCAAAACTCCTCCAAACTCAGCTGAGTTTTCAGCAACAACATCAGAAAGTTTCAGCCCTTACTATGTGAGTTTAACTCACTTCTTCTTCTACTTCTTCTTTGTTCTTTCTTCTAAAACACTTGGATAACCTCTAAGAAGGTTTTCACAAGTTTGCTTGGGCAAACTAAGGTGAAACCTCACCATTTTTGAGGTCCAAAGTGCAACAAACTTTCTTCTCATTTTTATCTTTTCATATGTGCATGTTTTGATAGAAAACTTGGTGGAATCTTGTTCCCACCAAGCTCACAACTTAGTCTATGGTTGTGGGTTTGTTGTTAGGGGATTTCCATCAAAGTTTTGGGTTCAAACACCCCTTTATTTATGTTTATACATGGTTAAACAATGATGAAAACAAGCACAAGTCATCATCTTCTATGTGATGAACTTGTGACTTGTGAAGTGTGAACAAATGGAAGCTCTGGTTTTCCAACCTAAGTTCCACTCCTTCATTGAAACCTTGTGTATGAACACTCTTGTGACTTGCAAGAATCAAAGTACCTTAGCCCCATCTAGCTATCCTCACTTAATTCATTCTTTTTCACGAATCATCCTTGTGATGGTTTGTGTAGTGGTGAATCTATAATGATGTTTCTAACCTCTATGCTTGACCTTACATGATGCTACATGATAATACTTGATTGGACATAGTTTAGGTTATACTATTAGTTATAAATATGCATATTAAAACATATATAAAGAAGCAACCTCATAGTGCATATGTGGGTTGTAACCCTGGCTTAGGGTGTTTCCCAAAAAAAAAATATCTTGTGGTTTAAATTGATCCATCTGCCACTGACTTTATCGTTGCATCCCCTCTCTCTCTCACCATTCTCTCCATCTCCATCTTCATATGAGCATTGAAGGAATTTTACCAGGTAAAAACCAACCATCTTCCTCACGTAAAAACCAACCATCAGACAAGTTCTTATGCTCTGTTTATCACAATTGGAAGAAGAATGAAATCTTTGACTGAAAATCGATAAATTCAGACCAACCCTTCATAGATAAAAAAGAACGAACCCGCAGAAATCGAACAGAACCTACATCGTTCGTTTAAGGTTGGATGGCAGTGTCGATGATGATTTGAAGTTCTAGAGGGCAGATGATTGTTGTTTTTAGACCCAAACATATAGAGCTGATAGTGAGAGAAGAATCACCGGCCGGACTTCATGGCTTTTTGTTCTCATTTTTAGCAAAACCTTCAAATCAGTCGCCCCCAAATTGAGTTGTCGGACCTACAGCTCCAGTTTTTCATTTATATAGCCTTCTTCATTAGTAGCCTAGGTTTGTCTTTTTTTAAGATTAATTAAATCATTTTATGCAAATATTAGTAGTAATCGAAAGTTAAGCAAAAAAAATAGATTTTGATTTTGATGATGTAATGTTGAACTCTGCATACAGTTTTCTTCAATCGTGGGGTTTGGGTTTAGGTAGGTATATATGCATTTAGCATCTCTGATCAGGTGCTGCTGGCGAAGAGAGTAACCAGGCACGTGAGCTTACCATGGTTCATTACCTTTAGAAGTTTTGAACTAAATACGGCAGTCCGTTTGATAAATTTTTTTAGTGTGGTTGTCCTTTTATTTAAAGGGTTTATACATATTCATTTTCTTTAGTAGTTCTTAAAGTCAGTGTGCTCGCTGTTTATTTAATTAATTAATTGAATCTCACCAAAGGACTTGTAGCCTAGCGGTTCAAGATGTGTAGTAATAGTGTTTCTTTACAAGTGATAGAGTTAAGTCTAAATAGATAGACACTGGTGTAGATTTTGGAGCAGGTATAATAGGTGTATAAGTTAACCGTTTAAAAAAGAAAAGTAACTAAATCTCATTTGACATTACTTGTAATAATAGTTCACCTTATAATGAATTTGAATAAACATTAGACACTATTTTACCCGTGTCTAATGTTTGTCTGTCACCCACAAGTTTATTAGAGTACTCGAATTGTCGTCTCATTCAATTATTTATGTTTTGTTAATGTTCGTTGCTTTCGATATTAGAAATATATGCATATACAAATATTGGGGAGATGTGACAAACATTACTTACAACTCAAGAGACAAAGGGACTGTTTTATTGAGACCTTCTAGCTCCAATATTTTTTTATATATTTTTGGAAGTTGGTATGTTTAAACTAAATAGACGTGTAGGAAGATACATATGAGGAAAATAGTCTAAGAAACATGTATTGGTTTGATCTTAATGCTCTTGGGGGTGTCGTTAACTTGAAGTAAACACTAAGTTACCCTTTCAACACTTAGTTTTACAAATAAATTCCATGTTACATTGCTCTGTTTTATGTATATTACAAATTTGTAATAATGTAACTAATGAGAGGTGTTATTTTCATGTGATGTTTTGTAGTTGTATGATCAAAAGGCGAATTGGAGGACAAGGACAAGAAGCATAAAAAGCACAAAGACAGAAGGAGCAAAATGAAGAACATGAAAACCATAAAACATTATTATCATGATAAGAAAATCAAGAATGATAAAATCAGTCATCATGGCTCTGGTTTTGAGTATTTGAAGAAACCCCATGAAAAGGTTAGATTCTTCTGTCGTATTTTACTGCTTTTTATTTTGATAAGTATTAAGAAAATGAGTAATATATAATTCGCACACATGTTTAAACCACACAATTAATTTTATTTCTTTCAGTGGTGCCAGAAAAGGATGGTTGATGAAGATTAGGACCTCAGTGCCATTCACAAGCACCCGAATACCAAGGTAAATTTGATCTAACTTTTTTTCCAACTTAAAGTGTTATTCGCTTTTAGTTACCTTTTTGTATTTATATTTTATAGTGACCAGTGTTGCTGAGGTGTTTTCGAGAATTGATCACAAGTTTGATTTGATGTATGCGAAGAGGGCGTTTGTACATTGGTATGTTGGTAAGGGTATAGAGGAAGGGGAGTTCTCGGAGGCGATAGAGGATTTGGCTCATTTTGAGAAGGATTATGAAGAGGTCGGGCTCGATTCTGCTAATAACGAGGAAGACGATGGTGAAGAGTAATAGTTTGATTAGCATTAAGTCTGGTTTTTATGTTTCCTAAGTATAAAAACCAATTTTTTTAAAAGAAGGTATAAGCAGTTTGATTAGCATTAAGTCTGGTTTTTTATGAAGAGATTTCATGTGAAATAACATAAAACAATAAAGGCTACAAATCTGATCAAATGCACATCCGCGATGTTTCTTTTCTACCCTCTTTCCCGCGCTGCAACGCGCGCGGGTCAACCATCTAGTTATTATATAAAAACATGGCTGAGTTGTGGTGTTAATCAAGTCATGATTAATCATTATAAACCTAAGCTAACATATCTAAGATACTAGGATACTTGTTATGATTCCAATGGGCAATTTGGGACCCATGAAACCACTTGAAATGGTGTCATAAACAAGCTCTTAGAACTTAGATATTACTTTCATATTTACATACTTTTGATACTTTAATTCCAAGTCCAAATCCTTCCTTTCATTCTTAATCTATGAAACTTACGCACATTCGTTTACCCTTGTAGGGTGACTCGGTGTTCCAATCTCCAAACCAACAACTCTTCACGGATTAACAAGTCGAAGCTTGCAAAACCGTGAGTACACTTGACCCATTTCCTTTTTACATAATTTAGGTTGTAACATGTTAACTTACAAAATACACAAACACACACATAAACATATTTTATTCTTAATCCATTATACATGCTTTTGTCATGCTTAGGTTCATGCTAGAATCCATACTTTGCTACTTGTCATTAACTTAGCTAGCCCAACTTAACATATATAGTGCTATAGGAGTAGCACGCCGCCCGTCAGGGTATTGTTAAGCTTATTATTATACATAACGGTCTCGTCACTTTTGTGGTGAGGGTTGTATATAATTCTTGTGGACTCTCGGGTTTGACACTTAGTATTGCATGCTAGTTTACCTTGTATACAATTTGCCATGTGGATTCGAGTAAATTCTTTTTATACTTATGCTATGTATTTACAAACTTGTGTACTTGCCAATTCTTTTGCGTTGAACCATTATTTTTAACATGTTACAGGTTGATGATGATGATGATGCTTATGACGAATCTAGTAGGGACGCCATAGAAACGCACATGAATTACTAGATTTGGATATTTTGTTATGCTTTTGCGTTGAACCATTATTTTTAACATGTACTTGTCTTTTTAATTGTTGTACTTGAATTTCTTCAATGTATTTGACAATTTATGAATATGAATTAAATCGGTTTTGAACTTAATTATTGTCACATAATGTAATGACGTCTTTAAGCAATCTCGTTCGTCTCACTCCGATGTTTCCGTCATCGGTTGGGGTGTGATAGACTAGTATCAGAGCCATAACTATAGGGAATTAGGTAGAATTTCCATATTCGACCTAGTCTATAGTAGGTACCATACTTTTGACCATTCTTGCTACTTGTTTAAAATGTTTATTCTTCCTATTTGCGTCTTTATCTTCTTTTGTCTTAATATTACAATATGTCTTTCCTAAGACATTTACACAATACACGTTGAAGACTTGAAGACACTCATAATACAAATGAGACGAATTTACCAAAATAGGCATGAAACCCATAATTTGGTAAACGACTCTCAATCCGCTTATACTATTTTTGCACGAAATTACACCATCTTTGTGGTTAATTTCCAATTCAAATTCTAGTGGACCCTCGTCAAAGTGTCGAAGTTAAATTTTGACCCAACAAGTACCAACCACACTTAGGGTACGAAATCGTCAAGTTAGGGCTGAAACCCGCATCTTATCGATTAAGTCCCATTCCTCGATTTTCAATCCCGCCAAAGTTTCGATTATTTCAATCGATTAGGGACGTGTAGTAATTGGAAGGGTAAGATACCATTAATCGCTTCTCGATGAGAGTATCTTACCTACAGGCCAAAGCACGTTTCCCTAATTTGAAAGGACTTTCGATTCACTTTGGAATAGTCGAAGTTTCTAAACCCGAAACAATCCAATGTTTTATTGAGTCTCTCTTTTATGTTATATCAATTTATATATGATTTTATACTTGTTACCTCGTTCATTTCAAAACCGATACATGATTCGCACGTCTCTCGCAATAAAAAACAATAATAATTCTCGTGAACAAACTAAATTTATACACTTTTACGCATTCATACATGTTACACCTTGTGAATACTTGTTGAATACATGCAATTTATGTGAATCATACGTGCTACATGTGTCGCAACCCCCCCTGACCCCTGCGCCGGGAGGCGGGCGTCGCGAGCTCGCAGAGCTGGTGGTATCGGTGTTTATTTAATTTGGCAGCGGAATTTACATCAGGACCGTAGTTAGGAAATAGTTTATCAGAGTAAAACACCACATTTTTATAATAATAAATACATGGGAAAATCCCAAGTTTCTATTACAATCTGTTTATAGGGATAAACCCTATTTTATTGAAATAAATCTTCTTCTTTATTTAGGTAACTTTTATAGCCACTTTTCCAAGCCTTCAGTGCTCTCTAGATGGCTTCTATTTGGCTTTCATATTTTGTTACCTGAAACGGTTTTAAACATTTTTGACAGTGGAAAATACTGGTGAATGAATCCCAGTTTAATCAAAACAAGTTTTATCATTTTACAGCATTGAGGGCAACCCGCAATTACCTTTGGTTTACATCTACTTTAATTACCACCTACGGTACTGTCAATCCTGACTTGTGGTAACAGGTTATGTATACAAAACCCCAACATACCAACGATAATTGTAGATTTACAAATACTCAATCACTGTGAATTGTAATTTAAATAATTGAGGTTTTGTAAAAACAGTTTACAAAAAGAGGAATTACTCACAAAAAGGTTTACACAAAAAGAAGGATTACTCACATTGCTAATTTAGGTATTTCCTTATGACTTCCTGGTTATAATCTATTAAATTTAACAATGCACATGCGTTAGTATAATAACCCAATTTACATTAGTTATATTCCTGAGACAGAACTCCAACGACTGAGTCAAGCAGAGCCTTGACATGCGTTACGGAGCACTAGATCGATCGGGCAACGTAACTAATACGTAACCGGGGGTTATAGTACTTATATCGAGGTAGAGCTTCGCTATTTTAGTGGGTATTAAGCCCGATAATTATAATTGCTATTCAGATTTTAGAGAGAGATCGAGAAAATGAACGGTTTGAAATGAGAGCCGAAGCCCTCTATTTATAGGTCTGATCTGCCACTCTCTCGCGCCCCGCGAGAGTTGTAGTGAGGGCTTTCACAGCCCGCGTGCTAGGCTGGCTAGGGCCTAGCCTTGTCGAATCAACGGCTAGCTTTGACACGGAGGGGACACGTAGCATCACCGGGTTACGCCTGGTGTCCAGCTCGTCGTGCCCCGCAACAGATGTAGCCAAGGGGGTCGCGGCCCGCGAGCGCCCCCTATTTCTTGTTTTTCTTGATTTTTATAAAATAAAGGTATTTCGGGCCCACTTTTCGTATACGGGGTGTATTTTAGGACGTATAGGGGGTGTTTTAAGATTTTTGGGAGAGTTATTATATCCTCCCCACCTTGTTTTAGAACTCGTCCTCGAGGTCTACTGGAACAGGTGTGGATATTTCCTTTGCATCTCTGATTCAAGCTCCCAAGTGTACTCTGGTCCTCTCTTGGAATCCCATTTTACTTTGACTAGAACTAATCTCTTGTGTTTGAGATTCTTGATCTTTCTGTCTTCAATCTGTAGCGGTCTCTCTACAAACCTAAGTTTCTCATTTATCTCTATATCCTTAAGAGGTATTACTAATGATTCATCTGCTAAGCATTTCTTGAGATTACATACATGGAATACATCATGTATTCCTGCCATTTCCTCTGGCAGTTGTAGCTGATAAGCTACGGGTCCTATCCGTCTAATAATCTCAAAGGGTCCAACATACCTAGGGCTTAGCTTTCCCCTTTAGATGAATCTAACTACTCCTTTCCATGGAGAAACTTTTAATAATACTTGTCTCCTACTTGAAATTCCAACGGTTTTCGCCTGTTATCAGCATAACTCTTTTGACGATCACGTGCTGCTTTTAGTCTTTCCTTGACTTGAATGATCTTGTCCATTGTTTCTTGCACTATCTCTAGTCCAGACAGTTGCTTTTCTCCAATTTCTGCCCAACAGACTGGGGTTCGGCACTTTCGCCCATAAAGTGCTTCAAATGGTGCAGCATTGATACTGGTATGATAGCTGTTATTGTAGGAAAATTCTATTAATGGTAACTGATCGTCCCAATTTCCTCCGAAGTCAATTACACAAGCTCTAAGCATATCTTCCATTGTCTGAATTGTCCTTTCGCTTTGTCCATCCGTTTGAGGATGATAAGCTGTGCTTAGATTTAACTTGGTTCTCATTGCTCTTTGGAAACTGGTCCAAAAATGAGAAGTAAAACGGCTATCTCTATTAGACACAATAGATAAAGGAATTCCATGTAATGAAACTATTTCATTTACATATACCTTGGCTAATTGTTCCATACTGAAAGTTTCCTTTATTGGTAAGAAATGAGCAGACTCAGTTAATCTGTCTACAATCACCCAGATTGTATCATTACCTTTTCGCGTCTTGGGTAATTTGGTAACAAAGTCCATTGTTATCAATTCCCATTTCCATATAGGCATTTCCAATTGTTGCAGTAAACCTGAGGGTTTCTGATGTTCAGCTTTAACTTGTGAACAGGCTAAACACTTGGCCACATAGGCTGCTATATCCTTTTTCATTCCTATCCACCAGAAATTCTTTCTTAAGTCTTGATACATTTTATCACTACCTGGATGTATCGTATACTTAGACTTATGGGCTTCTTCTAAAATTCGGTGGCATAGGTTTCCTTGTTTAGGTATCCAAATTCTTTTCTTATCGAATCTCCAAATTCCATCTATTCCTAGTTCTAATTCCTTAATCATTCCTTTTAATTTCTCAGTATCGTCCTTGATTACTGATTCTGGTACTTCTCTAATTTGATCGTTTAAATCTACTTGTAGATTTAGTTTGAGAGAACGTACTTTTCTTGGCTTATCATGATATTTTCAACTTAAAGCATTAGCTACTACATTAGCTTTTCCCGCATGATATTGGATATTACAGTCATAGTCACTAAGTATTTCCATCCAGCGTCTCTGTCTCATATGTAACTCTTTTTGCCCGAAACCATATCTTATACTCTTATGATCGGTGAAAATGGTGAACTTACTACCGTAAAGGTAATGTCTCCAAATTTCAAGGGCAAAAATTATGGCTCCTAACTCTAGATCATGGGTTGTATAATTCTCCTCATGATTCTTAAGTTGTCTAGAGGCATAGGCTATAACCTTTTGACGTTGCATCAACACACATCCATAACCTAACTTAGAAGCGTCACAATAGACTACAAACTCTTCAGTTCCTTTTGGTAACGCTAGTATGGGTGCGTTGGTTAGTTTTTGCTTAAGGATTCTAAAGGCTTCTTCCTGTTTTGGTCCCCATTCAAACTTAACTGACTTACAGGTCAGTTTTGTTAAAGGAATGACTATTCTAGAGAAATCCCAAATAAACCGTCTATAATAACCTGCGAGTCCAAGAAAACTTCTCACCTCCGTTGGTTATTCAGGGACTTTCCATTTAGTAATCGCCTCGATCTTTGTGGTATCCACATGAATTCCTTAATGATTAACTAAATGTCCAAGGAATTGTACTTCTTGTAACCAAAATTCACATTTTGAAAATTTAGCATAAAGTTTTTCCTTTCTAAATAATGTAAGAAGTGCATGCAGATGCGCTGCATGTTCCTCTTTACTCTTAGAGTAAATGAGAATATCATCTATAAAGACAATTATGAATTTATCCATATATGGTTTACGTATTCTGTTCATCATGTCCATAAATACGGCTGGGGCATTGGTTAAACCAAATGGCATGACGGTAAATTCATAATAACCATACCTTGTTCTGAAGGCAGTTTTAGGAATGTCCTCTTCCTGTACTTTCAGTTGATGATAGCCTGAGCGTAAATCAATCTTGGAAAAGAATCGAGCTCCTTGCAGTTGGTCAAACAGATCATCGATTCTTGGTAATGGGTACCGTTTTTTAATCGTGACCTTGTTCAATTCTCGGTAATCAATGCACATACGCATTGATCCGTCTTTCTTCTTGACAAACAAGATTGGTGCTCCCCATGGTGATGAACTTGGTTGTATGAAACCTTTCTCCAGAAGTTCGTCAAACTGTTTCTTTAATTCTTGCATCTCTGCTGGTGCCAAATGGTAAGGTGCCTTGGCAATCGGTGCTGTTCCTGGTAGTAGGTGAATTCTGAATTCAACTTCCTGATCCGGTGGTAGTCCAGGTAGCTCTTCTAGGAAAACATCTGAGAATTGAGATACTACGGGAATATCTTTCAATTCTTTGCCTTTAGTGTTAATGATTATGGAAATCATATACACTAATGATCCTTTCCTTGCATAACTTGCTGTTTTCATCACAGAGATGAATTTCGTAGATCTAGGTGGCTTATCTCCTTTAATTGTGATATTTTCACCTTTTGGTGAATTTACTTGTATTGACTTTTGATCACATAGAATACTGGCTTTATTGGTTACTAACCAATCCATTCCTGATACAATATCAAATCCAGCTAGGTTTATTAGGTAAAGGTTAGCAATAAAATTATGGTTTAGAATTTCTATTCTTGCTACCTGCAAGATTTCGGTGATCTTAATGGATTCTCCATTTTTTCGTTTCTACTAGACATTCTTGTTGAAGTTTAGTTAATGGTTGATTAAGAATTTTGCAAAATGAAGTATTAATAAAACTTTGGTTCGCACTAGAGTCAAATAATACTTAAGCAAAAACATCATTAACTAAAAACGTATCGGCAATCACATCCGGAATCATTTTGGCTTCTTCAGCTGTCAGTACAAATGCTCTAGCATTCTTAGTAGTCTTGTTGTTCATGGCTAGAGCTAGTTTCGGACAGTTCGGTTTGATATGCCCCTTTTCTCCACAATTGAAGCATATTCCATAGCTGGGTTTCTTCCTGCAGTTTTCTACCTTGTGTCCAAGTATTTTGCAGAAGTTGCAGTAAGTGGAACATCTTCCTGAATGTTTCTTTTTGCAGGACTTACAGTAAAGTGCAGAAGTAGAACCTATGTTCTTTCCATGGTTGGAATTACTGTAGCGAAATTCCTGGGTAAGCTTCTGGACTAGGTTCTTCCTCTGGTTTTCTTCTTGCGTACATACCAATTCATCTGTCAAGGTATTTGCTAACTCTACAGCTTCTTCTATGGTTTGTGGTCTAGTTGCATTGACTACATATCTAATCTCACTAATTAATCCCCAGATGTAACTGGAGATTAATACTGGTTCTGATGAGTCTAGGGTTAGTACTATTCTAACATATTCGAAGAATATGGTAGTGTAACCCTTACAGTCTACTCCAGTCATTCTAAGGTTTAAGAATTTATTAGCAATTTGTTCTTTTTCATTGGGAGGACAGAATTTTCTTTCGACCATGTCCTTAAAGTCAGTCCATTCCATATTATAGACTCTGTCACTTCCCCTAGTCTGGAGAATAGTATTCCACCATTCTAAGGCTGCATTCTTAAAAAGATTGGAAGCAAACATGATTTTATCTTCCTTTGTGCACTTGCTTATTTTTAAGACGGCCTCTGTCTTTTCTATCCAGCGTAGAGCTGCAATGGCTCCTTCATTATCAGAGAATTCTATTGGTTTGTAAGACCAGAATTCTTTGTAAGAACAACCATATGACATAGTTCTTCTTTTTGGAATAGGCAATTGAAGTAACGGTCCATTGTTTTTGCTGTGTCTGGGTTCAGAAGTCTGGATAATATATGGCATAGCATCTCTAATTCCTTGTGTTACTATGAGTTGGATGACACTGTTATTTATTTGGTTATCATTATTCTGGTTTTCCTGATTTTCTTCATTGTCCATCTGGATTTACAAACAATTATCAGGTATTAATATCACAGAATAAGATTTAATGCCAACAATTACACAAACAAACACATTGGTCGAAACCGTCGAGCATTGCGACATTTACTCTATTATATATATATATATATATATATATATATATATATGCATCTATTACAAGCTGCAACTGGAATTTAAAACACACTACTAGTTATGCATTAATAAGTATTAGGTTATCTATTTTAATTGTGTTTTTTTTTCAAACTACACGCATCTATATATATATAATCTCTATGGGTTCATCCAGTATTGCATATTTCACTCGTCGTATTTCAAACGAGCTTTTCCCTACTTGTCTTATTCTCTCTCCTTCATCCACTAACTCCTCACCAAATGTGCGGCGTTCCTGCACGTTTTCGGTACTCATGGGTGGTGGTGGTGCGGGTATTGGGTCAGGGTACTGTGGTACGGGTTCTCCATATGGTTACGGATTTTCTAGTATTTCCCGAACATACTGGTTGTTATCCCAATATAGATCTAGAGGGTTGAGGTTGGTGTATTGTGCGATGGGGTTTTGTATAGGTTCCTCCTGTGGGTAGAGTTCTCGATAATCCCTATATTCATCCTCCCATGGGTCATAAGCTAGAGGATTGGGTGTTGGGACTCTAGGGATTTCGTTTGGGTCAAAGGCGGGTATGGGAACCTGTTCTCCTTGGTTGGGTTCTATTTCCATAGGTTGAGTTGGGAATAGTGGTAGTGGTTGTGGTGCAAGTCTTTGGTCTAGGTTTGGCTCTGCGGTAGTGGTGGCTAGTATGTGAAAGTTGGCCAATCGCCTCTTGATTATGTCTTGGGTCTGGGCGTTCATCTCCCTATTTGCTGCTGCTAAAGTCCTTTGTTGCTGTAATTTCCTCATTCGTTTCCTAATCTCATGTGCTCCCCGACTGAACCATCCTCTCTATTTCGTAGGGATTGGTTCTTCGGATTGCGCCTTAAAGATGAATATCCCCTCTTCGGTGTCAGCTGAATACCCCGAAGGAGTAGGCTGGGATGATAGGCGTCAGATGGTCCTTGATCACTCATACTGTAAACTAACAGATTTTCAAATAATACAAAGCAATAATATACAGATATGCACGTAATCACATAGATTATTTCCTAACAGAATTGACAAATTTTTATGTCAGCAGAACACTTTTGTGGCTGAAATTAGTGGCTGTAGCTCTGATACCACCTTCTGTCGCAACCCCCCCCCCCCGACAACTGCCCCGGGAGGCGGGCGGCCGTGAGCTCGCAGAGCTGGTGGTATTGGTGTTTATTTAATTTGGCAGCGGAATTTACATCAGGACCGTAGTTAGGAAACAGTTTATCAGAGTAAAACACCACATTTTTATAATAATAAATACATGGGAAAATCCCAAGTTTCTATTACAATCTGTTTATAGGGATAAACCCTATTTTATTGAAATAAAACTTCTTCTTTATTTAGGTAACTTTTATAGCCACTTTTCCAAGCCTTCAGTGCTCTCCAGCTGGCTTCTATTTGTCTTTCATATTTTGTTACCTGAAACGCGTTTAAAACATTTTTGTCAGTGGAAAATCCTGGTGAGTGAATCCCAGTTTAATCAAAACAAGTTTTATCATTTTACAGCATTGAGGGCAACCCTCAATTACCTTTGGTTTACATCTACTTTAATTACCACCTACGGTACTGTCAATCCTGACTTGTGGTCATGCTACTACTCATAGTGTAGTAACAGGTTATGTATACAAAACCCCTACATACCAACGATAATTGTAGATTTACAAATGCTCAATCACTGTGAATTGTAATTTAAATAAATGAGGTTTTGTAAAAACAGTTTACAAAAAGAGGAATTACTCACAAAAAGGTTTACACAAAAAGAAGGATTACTCACATTGCTAATTTAGGTATTTCCTTGTGACTTCCTGGTTATAATCTATTAAATTAAACAATGCACACGCGTTAGTATAATAACCCAATTTACATTAGTTATATTCCCGAGACAGAACTCCAACGACTGAGTCAGGCAGAGCCTTGACATGCGTTACGGAGCACTAGATCGATCGGGCAACGTAACTAATACGTAACCGGGGGTTATAATACTTACATCGAGGCAGAGCTTCGCTATTTTAGTGGGTATTAAGCCCAAGAATTATAATTGCTATTCAGATTTGAGAGAGAGATCGAGAAAATGAACGGTTTGAAATGAGAGCCGAAGCCCTCTATTTATAGGTCTGATCTGCCACTCTCTCACGCCCCGCGAGAGTTATAGTGAGGGCGTTCGCGGCCGGCGAGCTAGACTGGCTAGGGCCTAGCCTTGTCGAATCAATGGCTAGCATTGACACGGAGGGGACACGTGGCATCACCGGGTTACGCCTGGTGTCCAGCTCGTCGCACCCCGCGACAGATGTAGTCAAAGGAGTCGCGGCCCGCGAGCGCCCCCTATTTCTTGTTTTCCTTGATTTTTATAAAATAAAGGTATTTCGGGCCCACTTTTCGTATACGGTGTGTATTTTAGGACGTATAGGGGTGTTTTAAGATTTTTGGGAGAGTTGTTATAACATGATCCTTACATGCTTATACATGCAAAAACCTTATTTTGAATTATGATCAAGTCTCATCCTTTCCTTTTCTTTCGATTCTTTAGATGTCTTCCCACAGCATGCCTAAGAAGACCAAGTCCAAGAAGGGTTCCAACTCCAACTCCGACACGATGTCCAAGAAGGATTGTATGAAGTTTATGGCCAAGCAAATGGCCAAGATCATGCCCAACATCGTTAGCAAGATCCAACCCAATCCTGTCTCACCCCATGACTCCGTCGACTCAAAGGTGGCAACACCTAGGGCGACGTTTTTGTTAGCAATTTATGGTCTGTAAATATCTCGAGTTCACTGGCAAGGATGGTGCCACCGCCCTACTAAACTGGTTCGATGCTATCGAACTAACTTTCTTCCAAAGCGGTTGTCCTGACAACCTACGAACCCAAAACGCTACAGGGGTATTCCGTTCGAGGGCTCTCGAATGGTGGACCTCCAAGCATAATAAGCGAGGAAATGACGCAACCCATGCCTTGCCCTAGGATGAACTGAAGCAATTAATGAAGGACGAGTTTTGTCCTCCCCACGAGCTTCAAAAACTAGAAAACGAATTCTGGAATTTGAAGCAAGTCGGGAACGACAACGCTGGTCTGACAGCGCGCTTCAAACAGCCCGGTGCCCTCTGCCCTTGCCAAGTCGACTCTGTCGACAAGGCTATTGCCAAATACATTCGCTGCCTTCCACCCACCTTGATGAACCATGTAACATCCCTATTTTTAATATAAGAATTATTGGTTTGGTTAAATTTATTAATCACTAGTAACTAGTAACTAGTTTATTTTATTATAAATATTCAACCCAAAAAGTTTTTAACACTATTTTATATATAGTTGGTTGAAATATTATATTAATTGGCTTGTATATGGGTAACCTTGTCTAAATAAAATAAAAGTATCTAAGAACTTATACTATTAGACGGGTAACTTACGGGTAGGTTGACCATAAGAAATATGAAGTTTCTAGATGGGCCTAGGAACCGTATAATAAATTAAATTATAAAATACATTGTATTTTGAACCTACTCTATTTTTAATAAAACTTAGACTCAAATATAGACAAAAATATTCTTGTTCCAATGACATATTTATTATTTTATAAAACGTTATATTTTATAAGTTATACGCGCCAAATAAGTAAAGCAGTTAAATTAATTAAAATATATATATATATAAATAAAAAACTAAAATGAAAATTTAAAAGTTGGACGTATCCAACTATATTTCGATCCAATTTAAAATATAATAATATTAAATATAATAATGATAGCTACTTATGAATTGTAAGAACCTGTCATATCTTCTTTCTCAATTTCATATCTTATTTTATTTCATATAAATAAAATAGATCTAAGTGTACATGTCAGATGTAAATAAAACAATAATAAAATGTATATTTTGGATTTTATGGATATGTACATATAATAAAATAATAAAATATTAATTAAAGTTAACAAATTAAAACTTCTGTTGTTGAAGTATGTATCGAAGTCATAATCAAAATAAATATAATAATAAAATTAAACTTAAAAATATTGGATGTTTACGTTACATAATAATAAAAATAATAATAGAAAAATCAACCTTTGCATTAAATTGAATTGGATACGTGTCTTGCTAGAAATGCACAAGGTGTCTCTTTAACTTGGTCCCTAAGTTTAGAAATGGGTATAAATAGGAACAAGATGAAATTTCATAAATTGCTATTTTCCTTCTTTTGTGTTCTCTCAGTCGCCTTCCCCACTCTAAATTTCTATAATCTATTTTTCTTTTCTTTAAATAAAGGTTTGTCTCGTTTTAAGTGTTCTAACTCCCGATCACCGCTACCCTTTTCGATTGATCTGAACCCATAGCGCATGTCAGGGCTCTGCCCGACTAAGTTCGTTGGGGTTCTGTCTCGGGACATAGGGATAAGGTTGAATTAGGGGTACTATACTTAAAACAATTACAAATATATATTTTTATTACTACCAAACACACACTAGCTCGAATTCTGCTACGATACAGGGTATTAACTCGATCGCTATTACGATTCATTTTCCGACTGATCAATATATCCAATGGATGTTTAAGTGCCGCCCACATTAGGGTTATACTTTGTCGTTCGTCATTAATTTGGCGGATCATCGTTAATTCGATGGATGAAGTATTGTACTTTATCGTTCGTCATTAATTTGACGGATCATCGTTAATTCGATGGATGAAGTATTGCACTTTGTCGTTCATTGTGAGAATTTGATCTCGTGAGTTATCGTAAATGCTGTATTAAGTTACCTACCTAGTTCGTGTGCACTAGGTTACAAGGCTAAATCAATAGGCTAAGCTCTGCCTGTATAAATCTGCAATATATCAAGGATTATCTGTAGACTAAACTTTGGCAGTATGAATCAGCATGATTATAATGTGAGTCATTCTCTCTTTTTATCAAATCTATTTACAAAACCCTATTTATTTCAAAGTTATAATTACGGGGATTAAGTCTTTGTAATCACCAAATTACAGCCGGTATGTGGGGTTTTGTATACATTACTTGATAATCGTCACCATTGGGGCAGCCAATGGGGGATATGACCATAGTCACAGATTCGGTCGAGTGACAAATACCGTGGGTAGTTGGTTTGATATCAGAAACATTGTAATCGCTCTTAATACTGTAAATTATAACAAATGTGTCATTTTAGTAAATAGAATGATTCACTCAGTATTTTCCGCTGACAAAACCTTTTTAAAACGCGTTTCAGGTAATTACAGTAGATTGGAATAAGAGATGGATACGGCACTGAAAGGCATCAAGAAGTGGCTTATTTTATTAATTAAATCAAATTAAGAAATATTGTTTTATATAATCAAATTTATCTTTATTTAAGCTACCATTGTAAAACATGGGTTTATCCCATCTATTTAATAAATAAAATCCGGTGTTTCTAA
Source organism: Helianthus tuberosus (assembly GCA_030545235.1). NCBI lineage: Eukaryota > Viridiplantae > Streptophyta > Magnoliopsida > Asterales > Asteraceae > Helianthus > Helianthus tuberosus. The sequence goes on along the minus strand of CM060450.1, from coordinate 9,609,578 downwards.
ACTCTGATATTTTTCCTAACTCACAGTTCTGATGAAATTTCCGCTGCAACGTTTTCAAAATTAAATCACTGGTACCACGGGCTGTTCGCGACTTCCGATTCCGTCCAGGGTGGGTCGGGGGTCGTGACAAACCACGTTGTTTCTGCCTCCCCCCAAACCCTCGAAGACGTGTTCCGTTTAGCAGCTGAACTCAATAGCAACTGTGTTATTCATGGAACCTCCGACAAGGTTTCATCGAAAAATGCACACCAAGCTACCACCGACACCATCGCTGTTGAACCCTCACCCTCCCAATCGTCCAAGAAAAACAAGAACAGGAAGTGGAAGGCTTCTAGTCAAAACTGTGCGGTTGTTACTCCGCCAAACCTGAAACCTTTACAGTCAATTCCCGCTACCTCAAACCTCGAGCAACAAAAGAGGAACTACACTGGGCCGTACCACAAGTGTAACCATTGCTCTTACCACCATCTCGTTAACACCGCGTGTCGCAAATGTGCAAACTGTAACAGGTTTGGGCATTTTGCCGATAAATGTCGCAGTGGCCCAAAGCCTACCCAAGACCAAGCTATCGTTACAAACCCTGCCCCTAACCAAGCACAACCCCAAGTAGCCACTGTATGTGCATGATTCAAGTGTGGCGACCTTAACCATCTCGCCAATGTTTGCCCTCAGCGCAACCAACCACAACAGCAACAACAACAGCAGCATCAGCAACAACAACAACCTCAAAAACAAGCTCGAGGCCGAGCATTCGTCATCACCGCTGCTCAGGCACAAAATGCCAATGATGTTATAACTGGTACGTTCCTTGTCATCCATGTCTATGCCTCTTGTCTTTTTGATACTGGCGCAGATAAAAGTTTTGTATCTGTTGAATTCAAACCTATGCTTAAGTGTAAACGCTCTAAGTTACCAAGATCATTCGCTGTCGAAGTCGCAAATGGTAAATCCGTCACTGTCGATTCCGTTCTTTCTAAGTGTTCTTTGAATCTCAACGATCATACGTGTCCGATTGATCTCATACCTATGCAAATGAGTAGTTTTGACATCATAGTAGGTATGGACTAGCTTAGGCGAGTTCGTGCTGAAGTTGTTTGTTCCGACAAATTCATTCGACTCCCTCTTCCAAACGGTGATTCCTTGCACGTTTATGGCGAGAAACCTTCTAAAGGTCTCAAGCTTATGTCGTGTACTCAAGCGAACAAGTGCTTGCGCAAGGATACCTTCGCCTTTCTTACCCACATTGCGGAAAAGAAGGATAAAGGCCCAAGCATGAGTGACGTTCCTGTTGTTCGTGACTTTCCTGACGTTTTTCCCGATGATCTTCCTGGTCCGCCTCTTGCTGGTTCTGTTGATTTTTTAATCGATTTAGTGCTTGGCGCTAAGCCCGTCGCTAAGTCTCCATATCGTCTAGCACCCTCGGAGATGCAAGAGCTTTCGAGCCAGCTTCTTGATAAAGGCTTTATACGCCCTAGTACTTCTCCTTGGGGGGCTCCCGTTTTATTCGTCAAGAAGAAGGATGGATCATTCAGAATGTGTATTGACTATCATGAGCTCAACAAGCTTACTGTCAAGAACCGATATCCTCTTCTTCGTATTGATGATCTTTTCGATCAACTGCAAGGCGCGACCTGCTTTTCCAAGATTGATCTCCATTTTGGTTATCATCAACTTCGAGTCCTCGAAGAAGATATACCCAAAACCGCCTTTCGTACGCGCTATGGTCATTATGAGTTGGTGGTCATGCCCTTTGGTTTGACCAACGCACCTGCTGTTTTCATGGATTTGATGAACCGCGTGTGCAAAGCGTACTTAGACCGTTTCGTGATCGTCTTCATCGGCGATATTCTTATCTACTCCAAGACACAAGAAGAGCACGAGCGACACTTGCATCTTATCCTTCAACTTCTACGCACTGAACATCTTTATGCCAAATTCTCCAAGTGTGAATTTTGGTTAAAAGAAGTTCAATTCCTTGGTCACACCATCAACGAACTTGGTATTCACGTTGACCCTGCTAAAATCGAAGTTGTGAAGAACTCGATTGCACCTAAATCTCTGTCTGAAATTCACTCGTTTCTTGGTCTAGCTGGTTATTATCGTCGTTTCATTTCTAACTTTTTGAAAATCGCCGTTCCTCTTACCTCCTTGACTAAAAAAGAGAAACCTTTTTTTTGGGGTCCCGAACAAGAGGAGTCCTTTCAAACGCTCAAGGACATGCTTTGCAATGCTCCTATCCTTGCTCTTCCTGATGGTAATGACGACTTCGTCGTGTACTGTGATGCTTCAAACCTATGTCTTGGTTGTGTGTTTATGCAACGAGACAAGGTTATTGCTTACGCGTCGAGACAACTCAAAATACACGAGAAAAACTACACTATGCATGACCTTGAACTTGGTGCGGTTGTTTTTGCCTTGAAGATATGGCGACACTACCTTTATGGTACTAAGTGTGTAGTCTTCACTGACCATAAGAGCCTTCAACACATCTTCAACCAAAAGGAACTGAACGTGCGTCAACGTCGCTGGGTAGAGTTGTTAAACGACTACGACTGCGAAATCCGCTACCATCCAGGTAAAGCGAATGTCGTGGATGATGCACTTAGTCGTAAAACTCATGTTAAGAGTGTTCGTTGTTTCCAACTCATCAATGATCTTCAAAACTGCATTCGAGACGCTCAATATTCATCTGTTAATGAGGGCAACCTCTGCAACGAGATGCAATGTGGTGCTGAAAAGAGCCTTGTAACCAAATCCGATGGTATTCAATACTATCTCAATCTAGTCTGTATTCCTAATCGTAATAACCTGCGAGAGTTACTAATGAATGAGGCACAACACACGAAGTATTCTATTCACCCTGGTGCCGATAAGATGTATCACGATATGCCTATGTCCTATTGGTGGCCCGGAATGAAGAAAGATATCGCCACCTTCGTTTTGAAATGCCTCACTTGTTCAAAGGTTAAAGCTGAACACCAACGTCCCTTTGGCTTCCTCGAACAACCAGAAATTCCTGTCTGGAAATGGGAGAGCATTGCGATGGACTTTATCACTAAGCTTCCTCGTACATCTTCTGGTCATGACAATATTTGGGTGATCATTGACCGATTGACCAAATCCGCTCACTTTCTCCCTATTCCTGAAGATTACAAAGTCGAGAGATTGGCTCGTATCTACACGGATGAAATCATTTGTCGTCATGGTATCTCCATTGACAACATTTTTGATCGCGATGGTCGCTTTACGTCTCGTCTTTAGCAAACTTTTCAATCCGCTATGGGTACTCTTCTCAACCTTAGCACCACTTTTCATCCTCAATCTGACGGACAAACCGAGCGTACTATCCAAACTCTAGAGGATATGCTTCGTCCATGCGTAATCGATTTTGGTGGCAACTGGGATATGCACTTGCCTTGATTGAATTCTCATACAACAACAGTTATCACGTGAATATTCAAATGGCACCTTTCGAGGCATTGTATGGTCGTAAGTACCGTTCTCCTATCTGTTGGCACGAGATCGGAGAAGCTTAAATCACTGGTCCCGAGCTTATACCAGAGACAACGGACAAGATTTTACAGGTTCGAGACAACTTGCTGAAAGCCAGAAGCCGACAAAAGAGTTACCTGACAAGCGTCACAAACCTTTGGAATTCGAAGTAGGTGACTTCGTACTTCTCAATGTATCCCCTTGGAAGGACGTAGTTCATTTTGGTAAGAAAGGGAAACTCGTTCCTCGCTACGTAGGCCCTTTAAAGATTCTCGAAAGGATTGGCAAGGTAGCGAATCGACTGGACCTACCTGAAGAGCTCAACAATGTACATCCTACCTTTCACGTCTCCAACTTAAAGAAATGCCAAGCCGAAGGACGACTTCAGGTTCCACTCGAAGATCTTCAAATCAACGAGACTTTGCACTTCGTAGAGAAACCTGTCATGATCATGGATCGAGGAGTCAAGCAATTGAGGCGCAGTCAAATTCCTATCGTTAAGGTTCGGTGGGAAGGAAAATGTGGCGCAGAGTTTACTTGGGAACTCGAAAGTGATATGAAGGCTAAGTATCCGCATCTATTCGTTGCATCTTCCTAAATTTCGGGACAAAATTTCCTAAAGGAGGGGAGACTATAACGCCTCGCTTTTCGCAACTTTCCGTTTTTAGAAAGATTGTATTGTATTTCTATTTTCAGAAACTCGTTTCCTTTGTAATCGTATTTCGTTTCAAGCAATTGTGAATCCAAGACTTCAATCATGATGAAATTGAGCTTTTGTGTGAAATATTCATTGTTTATACATTGATACGTGCATTCGTTTGATACATGATTCGAAATTTGCATAAACATAAGTTTAACTCGTAAACAATGATTGGGTATTCGTAATTCTTAAACCTTCCATACATTCAAACACTTGGTTATTCGATTATAAGATTAAGTTATATGTTCTTCGCTTGGTTAATACCTAAATATAAATCATTCACACTTGTTACATATGATATGTCACACACACATTTTTTTTATCACATGTTTGTGTAATTAAAACATGTTTCTTAATCATTTTAGGCCTTGTTACATGCTAGGAACCCATTAAATATCATGTATCACTTTAATAAACAACATATATACTTATAATGTTTAAAAAAAATAATAAAAGATTTAAATGTTGCAAACAGTTCCGATCGGAACTGATTATGTATGTTGTTGAGTTTTAATTATAAATCTCCCACTTAACCCCATGATGTTCAATTGATTAAATAATCAGTTATACATTTAGCTAACCTATCATAACATATTATGTGCCATATCTAACCTAAGTTATCATAACAAAAAAAAAAAAGAAATCAAATGGCTGTTAACAGCCATTCCGGCCGCAGGTCACAAGGCAGAAACAAGTTTTTTTTATTTGTTTTAACCACCACCTACTTCTATTAATTACCCAACCACTAACCCTAATTACATCCCTATAAATACCCACTTATATCCAGCCTTTTTCCCACTTTTGCAACACTAAAACACTCTCAAAACTCCTCCAAACTCAGCTGCGTTTTCAGCAACAACATCAGAAAGTGTCAGCCCTTTCTATGTGAGTTTAACTCACTTCTTCTTCTACTTCTTCTTTGTTCTTTCTTGTAAAACACTTGGATAACCTCTAGAAAGGTTTTCACAAGTTTGCTTGGGAAAACTAAGGTGAATCCTCACCATTTTTGAGGTCCAAGTGCAACAAACTTTCTGTTCATTTTTATCTTTTCATATGTTCATGTTTTGATAAAAAAACTTAGTGGAATCTTGTTCCCGCCAAGCTCACAACTTAGTCTATGGTTGTGGGTTTGTTGTTAGGGGATTTCCATCAAAGTTTTGGGTTCAAACACTCCTTTTATTTCTGTTTATACATGGTTAAACAATGATAAAAACATGCACAAGTCATCATCTTCTATATGATGAACTTGTGACACAAATGGAAGCTTTGGCTTTCCAACCTAAGTTCCACTCCTTCATTGAAACCTTGTGTAGGACCGATATTGTCAGTCTAATGAGACAATTGAAGCTAGTACCTACACATTATGTGGCGGAAACACATAACATGCATGAAACGAATCAGAATATAGTAGAAACATAGTAGAAACACTTTAAACACTTGTTCTCATTCAATATTCTGAAAATACAAGGTCAGCACTTCGACACCACAAACATGACATGCGTACTGAGTGAGAAACAAACAGGGGTATATATAGTCTAAGGGGTTTCGCTCATGTGGTCTGCCATATAAGCGAAATCACATGTAACTGATTTCGCTTATATGGCACATGTCATAAAAGCGAAACCTCAATTAACATGATGACCAATATTACAATCTAACCCCTGTAATTACATAATTAAACACATTTAAACCCTATACAAAACAAACTATGACTAAGACGCAGGCTCTAGACATTATGCACCAACAAACTCCCCCTTGGATATAGCCGCAGTCTTCGTCTAGTCTTCAGGGTCTTCACAATGACTTGAACGTTTCTTCGCGTTGCTTTGGTTTTCTTCTCATAGCATTCCTTATAGCGTCATTGCGTTTCTTTCTTTCACGATCTTCTTCAGTTTGCATCCTCATGAAAGTTCCCTTCCTTTCCTCTTGTTTCTTTCTTTCTTGCATAGCCTTCCTCTTTACTTTCTCCTCTAACGACCACCAAGATGATTTCCACTTCGTTCCAGAGTTAATTTTCTTTTGAAAGCAAACATTCACAACTCGCTGAAATTGCAACGCTTGATCTTTATCTTCAGGTGAATAATGAATCTTGTTAATGAACAAGCATTCAATATCCTTTTCAGAACAGTTAACCAACCACATTGGATCAAAGATCTTAATCTCTCTTAGCTCACTTCCAGCTCTGTAAGTAATCACAGCTTCAGTAGTCAAACAACTGTAAACCCAGTGAAGAAATCCTTTGTAAAATTCCTGTTCCATCGAAGGCACTGGAATAATCTTCATAGTTTTCGGCTTCTTAATATTCAAAACCCTTTCCTCTTCACCTGTTTCTTGATTAACTTGAGTAATAACTTTCGGACGATGTGGCTTCCATACTTTGAAATCTCTTAAAGCTTCAAAACGAATGAAACCCCACATAGCGATATCATTCTTTCTCACCTGATAATCCAATGTTCTAACTTTCGATAACTCTTCGACATCCCACCACGGAAGTGACATTATATCATAGAGTTTCTCAAAATATTGAACACCATCTTCCCTTCTAATCACATAAGCGTTTACGTGCGGAAGAAAACCCCAACTCACTATATCTCCCAAAGAAACATTTCGATCTCTTTCATAGAACTTCAGTGGTCGTTTGAATTTCCTGTCATGATTTACTTTAAACCATTTCTTCCTCTCCTCTTTATCCAAATCCTTTTTCGTTCCATCAGGATTGTAATCTTTCAACACTTCAGCTACCTGCCTTCTCAACTCATCTCTGTTTTCTTCTGAAAAGAATTCCATCAATGTAGGCAGCTGTGATGTATCTTCAACAGTATCATCATCATCATCTTCCCAGTCTTCTACTTCAACACGATCATAAAGATCAGCCTCTTCAACATATCTATACTCATACTCATCATAATGATTTACATCGAATTCATTCAACTCTTTCTCTAAATCAGAATTCAACTCATCTTCAAAATCAAACTTTTCCTTTGGATCATCTATTTTCATCATTTCTCGTATCATTTCCAACGTATATGTGTGGAAGTGTTCACCTTCTTCTCTATTAGTATCCAACTTTAAAACCAAACCTTCCTTTTGAGTATCCTGAGGATCAACAGACTCCCCCTTACTCTCAGCATCTCTCGGTTCTTCATTCACTGAATCATTCAACAAATTATCAACGTTCGATTCATCAGATCTCTTTGACATCATAAAACCAGATGCATCAGCACCATCATCATCATCATCAGAAGAAGAACTACTTGCAGAGAAGATTTTTTCATCAACATCATCTTCTTCGTCATCATCCTCTTCATCATCTTCTTCATTCCCTTCTTCAATAAACGCTGGAATAGAAGAAATAGGAACAGGTTGTTCAGGATGTTCAACAAGTACTAGAGCAGATCCTGAAGTATCTTCAGGCAATTTTCCTTTATCTTTCATTTCAGCATCAATCTTAGCTTGTTTTTCTGCTCTCATCTCTGCACGAACTATCTCATCATACTTTAGCTCAATAGAACTTCCAACAATACTTTCCAGAATCTTTCTCATCATCATATTCTCATGAGTACTTCTTGCTTTTACAGCTTCCAACTCTTTATTCTTTAACTTGAAATATTCAAATTGTTGATCTTTACGGTTCTTTTCCTCTTCAAGATCTGCAATCTTCACTTTCAAAATATCTATATCTGCTTCATCACTTTCTATCTTCTGTTTCAACAACTTGTTATCAGATTCTAATCTTCGAACACGCATCTCCAATATCTTCTCTCTTTCAGAAACAATCTTGCTTTCAGCAGCAGTTGATTGACTTTCTTTAATCACATCTTCCAATTTTTTCTCTAACTTCTTCACCTGATCATTATCCGCAAATCCAAACATCCCAATATCATCAAGATTATCAGGTGGAGTGTATAAACCCTTATGGCTTGAAGATCCAGGAACTGATTGAGCTTGTGCAGCTGGAGGTGTTCCAAATATATCTTGCGAAGAAAGTAATGGTTGTTGTTGAGGTGGTGTAGTATGAATTGGAGATTGATGTGGTAATGATTGGTGTATTGGTGATGGTGATTGAATAGGTGATTGTGGTTGTTGTGGAATTGGTTGTGATGGTTGTGGTGTTGATTGTGAAGTTGATTGTTGTGGTTGAGATGATGGTTGTAGAGTTTTCTTCTTAATGATAATCCTTGGCTTTTTAATCTTTGGAGTAACAATTCGAACTGATCTTTTTCTGCCACCAGCTTTCTTTTTCCCACTATCAGGAGTCTGAGACTCTGAAACATGCTCAGGTGAAGGAATATAAGGAACATCATCATCCTTTTCCTGTCTTTTCCTCTTTCTCAACAACTTCTCTTTTTCAACTGCTTCTTTGATTCTTCTTTGCTTTTCAGCTTCATCACTAACTGTTTCATCAGAAGAACTTGACGAACTTGTTGTATCTTTATCAACGTCATCACCTTCTATATCGTCAACAACTTTCTCTTTCTCTTTCACTGATTCATCAATAACCTTTTGAAGATTTTCAACAGTTTTTGCAAGCTGAGTTTCCAAAACATCAGTATCAAACATAATATCATCATCCAAATTCACTTGAACATCTTCTGTGATATCAACATTAACATCTTCCTCTGGTTCGTCTATCAACAACGTCTTTGCACTTTTCTTTTGCTTTTGCTTCTTTTTAGGCTTTGAAGACGACCCTTCAACATTAATCACAATCGGTGTAGCTGGCCGTTGCCTTCTGCCTGTAGCTTTCACAAACCAGTTGTTCTTTGAATCTTTAAAATCAATCAAAGTCTTTAATTCATCTTGATAAGCAGCTTCCTTTCTTTCTTCTTCATTTCTCCAGTGTTGATGATTTATCGGATCAGGATCAACATAGTTAGCATCAATAATAAAACCAAAGAATGGAGCTACAAATGTAGGTTCTGGATGATTTTGATGGTATCTGACAAGTTGCTTCAGAGAATCATTACTCATGTGAGCTTGCACCAGCAAATCATTCTTCATGTCTCTCACAATATCTGGATACGCGTGATCTATCACCATTTGAATAAAACGCGGATAAACCCAGACTTTGTTCTCTGATATGATATTCTCCACCATATAATGAAACACAAGATGTGAAAAATTGTATTTCTTGTTAAGCACTAAAGCAACCACCATATTCATCTGGTAGTCTCTCATCGTATCATAACTACCCTTAGTGTGGCTGAGAGCCATTAATACGCAGTGAATCAAGAACTTATACGGCTTTTGAAACTTAGACTTCAAATAATTTCCTGCATTAAGTGCTCCAGAATATCCCATTCTCAACATGCAACCCTTCACCATTTTTTCCGGAAATCTGATTGGTGAGTTGACTTCATCTGGAAAATTCACTATCTCTCGAATAAGAGCTTCCGTTACAATAATCCTTTGATCTTTTACATGAACTTGAACAATCGAAGAGATTTCTTTCAACTTATCATCATATACTGCATTTTCCCAGAAACGACGTATGTGCGACTTATACAAAGGTCGTTGATCGGTTAAAGCTTTTTGTATTGGAAGACGCCGCATAAACTCCAAGATACTATGAAATTTGGACAATTCTGTATGCTTCTCCTCATCAAAGTCACAAGCACTGTTGTGAAGCGGATCGAAAACAGTAACAGATCCCTGTATAAACCACAGATAGATTGAAAAATTAGATATTTCGGATAAAAATCACAACTTTCAATATATGTGTTCATATAAGCGAACCCCTGTACTGACACTTGGGCGAAACCTATAGTTGACAGATAAGCGATACCATTCATAGGACACAAAAGCGAAATCAGACAATTTGGACACAAAGGCGATACCCCTAAAAACCCTAAAAGCGATACCTCAATTGGTCTTAAAAGCGATATCATCAGTTGACTTATAAGCGAAATCATCTATACTAGTTCATAAAAGCGATACCCCTGAAAATTCATCAAAACTCAAAATTGATATTATCAGTTTGTAGATCTGTTGATTCCGACACTAGGGTTATGATTTAATTTCATTTTTGATCTAAAAAATAAACCTAAATCAAACTGAAAGACCTGTTCATGTATAAACATCCATCAAACATCATGATCTGAACAATCAAACTACAAATACATGTTAACCATACAAATCCGACCAAGCACTATCATTTTTATGTTTAGATTTACCCTCTAAAACCCTAGATCTAAGTTTATTCAAGTATACACATGCCGACAGTTCATTTTAACAAGAAATTAGATCAGATAAATGGGTAATCTACCTTGCCCATATCTAATAAACTGATAATCAACACAATAACAGTGAAATCGGGCAGCAATTCACTTAGAACAGATCAGTTTGAGGTTTCGCTTTTGAGAGCAAAACCCTAGGAGCGAATGGTAAAAATGACCAGAAAAGCGAACCCTCCTCTATTTATATGATAGAGGTTCCGCTCTTGTGTCATGTACATTGGAGCGGACCCCTTTGTTCACATGAGCGGACCCTGATTTTGTCATATGAGCGATACCATCCTATACCTCTAAAGCGAAATCACTTTTTGATTTTCAAATTTTTCAAATTTTTTTTTTTTTTTTAATTTTCTGATTAAGTATATACACACCCAGTTAATCAAGTCCAAATTAATGACCTTGACCAACTGCTTAGTCTACCAAGTCCAACTGAATGACCTTGGTTGACCGAATTATGAAGCATGTCTTTTGTTCCATTTTGAAATTAGTTCAAATTAATGAACTTTTTAACTTTCAAACTCTTTCAAACTCCAAAACATTCAAACATTGTATCAAGAGCACTGCATTCTCAGCTTACCCAGCCCTCATCTCATCCAGACATGTTCTGCAACAGGTTTTGATCTTTCAATCCCCAAAGTCAGTTGTCGAAAATAAGATGAAAACAAAAATCTTTTTGAATTTTTACTAAGAATAATCTGTAAATGAATGCAAGTAATCTGTACAAATAATATTTTTGTGAGCGTGTTAAGGGATCATATCAGCTTCTGATCAAATGCAAGTACCGTTAAGCTTCATTTCATTTTAAACATTAAACAGCTTGTAATGATTGTCGATATACTGATCCATCTTAAATTTTCATGCAAAGTTCAATATGTTCAGGATACGAATTAGGTGATTTAAAGACTTAAACTTAAACATGTGTCCCACCTCTTGAATATACTCCCGTATCCGAATCCCAATATTCAGTCTTACAGGTGAATATACCTAGATGATATCTGTAATAGGGTGAATTGCGAGGGCCGTGAGAACTCAGGTCGATCTTTCGATACGCAGAGAGATGACGGCTTCGACTTTTGGTGGGTCCCCCTTGGGGATCTTCTATTTCAACAGCACATGATTAACAAATTTTGCAATTGTGTTATCATTTTTTATGCTGAGGGGAGGCTTATATTTCAAAGCATGCATTAAAGCATTATCCGGAGACTAGGTCAGAAATTTCTTTCAGCAGAAGTCTCGGGATAATACCCCAGATATCACTAAGTATAAAGACCTAATATCTCAGAAAAAGGGACTTTTCAAACAAGATTTCAGGGGTTACCTATATATCCAAGTAGTGTTCCCCACGAATAAGCAAGTAAATGTTTATGTTTATATCCCAAACACATCTACTAAATGTATAAAAATCTATCGGCATATCATATACAATACTACTTAACACATTTATACTTTACAATTCTTTAGCGTACTGCACTGATTAGCTGATGTACTATCATTTCCCTTTTTATACACAAACTCATTTTACTTTTTCAAATGTTTTTGGTTTTTATAGATTTTATCATGTTTTTGTATTTTTCTGCACATTCTCCCCCTAAAACTAAAACAAATTTTTATGTTTTTGTTTTTATCGAAAAGCAGAAAACAAACTGTACAAAAAAATGACAACTTGACAAAGGTTCATGTCAAATCTCCACCCAAACCAGCTTCACATTCTTCCACCCTCCCAGACTGCAGATTTTTTAACCCATTCAGTTTCAAAAGATAATAAAACCTTTTCTTGTCAAATGGTTTCGTGTAAAAATCAGCCTTCTGTTCATCGGTGTGTACATATTCAATCCTGATTAGTTTCTTTTCATAACAATCTCGAATGAAATGGTGACGGATTTCAATATGTTTTGTTTTAGAATGATGAACTGGATTTTTGGTTATGTTTATCGCTGCTTCATTGTCCACATATATCGGCGTGTCTAAGAATTGCAAACCGAAGTCGCGCATTTGCTGTTGGATCCAGAGGATCTTCGAACAACAGCTGGAAGCTGAAACGTATTCAGCCTCGCACGTCGAAAGCGCCACTGCGGTTTGTTTCTTACACTGCCAGGTAACGAGTCGAGTTCCGAAGAACTGACACCCGGCAGTGGTGGACTTAGCATTCTGCTTGCAACTACCAAAATCAGAATCTGCAAACCCAGACAAAATAAAATCACCCCCTTTAGGATACCACAAGCCGGTGCTTGGGCAGCCTTTCAAATACCGTAGAATTCGTTTGACGATGGTTAGGTGAGATTGCTTTGGGTTTGACTGATATCTCGCACATAGACATGTAGGATACATGATATCGGGCCGAGAAGCTGTGAGATACATCAATGATCCTATGATTGATCGATACAAAGTTTCGTCCATCTTGACTCCATTCTCATCAGGGCATATTCCATGGTTTTGAGCAAGAGGTGTTGACTCTGGACTACAATCAATCATGTCGAACTTGTCGAGAACATCCTTCACATATTTTGATTGATGTATGAAAATCCCGTCAGATAGTTGTTCCACTTGCAAACCCAAGAAAAACTTCATTTCGCCCATGGAGCTCATCTCGAACTTCTTTTTCATCACGACTTCAAATTCTTTGCACAGCTCTTCATTTGTTGATCCGAAAATGATATCATCCACGTAAATCTGCACAATTAACAAATGGTTTTCTTTTTCTTTAATAAACAACGTACTATCTACTGTACCTCTTGTGAACCCGTTGGCCAGGAGGTATGACGAAAGCGTTTCGTACCAGGCTCTCGGGGCCTGGTGAAGTCCATATAACGCTTTGTCCAGTAGAAATAACTTGTTCTTGTGCTTCGGATCCGTCAAACCAGGAGGTTGACCAACATACACTTCCTCACTGATTTTGCCGTAAAGAAACGCTGATTTCACGTCGAGCTGATACACTTTGAAATCCTTCCATGAAGCAAATGCCAAAAATATCCTAATGGCTTCCAATCTCGCAACTGGAGCATAAACTTCATCGTAATCAATCCCTTCTTGTTGGCTAAATCCTTGAACAACCAACCTTGCCTTGTTTCTCACAACAACTCCTCGATCATCCCTTTTACATTTGAATACCCACTTTGTTTTGATCAACTTTTGGTTTGGTGGCAAATCTACAAGCCTCCAGACGCCTAACTTCTCAAATTGTTGCAGCTCCTCCTGCATGGCATTAACCCAACTCTCCTCTGTCAATGCTTCTCGATACGTCTTTGGTTCAATCTGTGAAATAAAACATTTAAAAGAAACATCTTTTTGAATGTCAGCAATTGAAGAATAGAAACACGTAAGAGCATGATCAATTTGATGTCTTGTTTTGACACCACTTTGCAGATCGCCAATAATTTGTTCAGACGGATGGTAAGACAAAGTCCTCGGCATTGCAGAATCAGGCACATCAACTTCCGATTCCAAGCTTGTAATTTCAAGATCAACGGTTTGATCTTCAGCTTCATTTGGATCCTCGTCAAAAGTCGGAGCGGGTTCCGCTTCTGAGTCGTCAGATTCATCAAACGATTGAACTGTTTCCTCTGGTGGTTCATGAGAAGTTCCACTTGGTCCTGCTTCATCATCGTGAGAACCCCCGGTGGGTTGAGGAACTTCTAGCGGTCTAGAAATTGGCTCTTCAGATACACCTTGCTGATAAAGATACATTAGAGCAATTTCCTCCTCACTCGGCTCAGACGGTAAGTGAAACGACTCCCAAAGTTTGTCATAATCGAATAGGAATCTTTGTCCGGGAAGTTGCGGCGATGAAGTATGCTTCCGACAATCTACATGAAGAACTTGTATCACTTTCCCCAAACATGGTACAAACACCCTTTTCAATGGGCTGGCATATCCTACAAAGAATCCTTCATTTGACTTCGCACCAAACTTTCCATCTGCATCAATAAACGTACATGGAGAGCCGAAAGGTTCTAAGAACTCAAGATTCGGCTTGTATCTGTGTAACAACTCAAAACAAGTTTTTCCGTACTTCTTCACTGTTAACACTGTGTTCAAAGTATAGCAAGCTGCCGACACCGCTTCACTCCAAAAGAAAATAGGAAGCTTTGAATCCGCCAACATGGTACGTGCAGTTTCGATTAGGGTCCTATTCTTTCGTTCAGCTACGCCATTTTGCTGCGGTGTATACGGCGCACTGAATTCATGAAGAATTCCCTTTTCATTGCAAAATTCGTACATTTTGTTGTTCTTGAATTCGGTTCCATTATCGCTTCTAATTCTTCGGATTGGCAACTTATATAAATTTTCCATCTTTTTGAACAACACCATCAAAGCACCAAAAGTTTCATCTTTCCTCTCCAAGCACACAACCCACGAAAATCTAGAATAATCGTCTGTAACCACTAAACAGTACAAATCATTGCTAATACTTCGAACATTCACAGGCCCGAAGAGATCCATATGCAATCTCTCAAGAGGTAACCTGATAGAGTTCGCAATCTTTAAGGGATGTGATTTGCGCACCTGTTTACCTTTCTTACAAGCAATACAATCATCATTCAAATGAAAATTCTTAAAATTCACTCCTTCAACTAAATCATTATGAACCAGAAATTTCATTTTTCGAACATGTATGTGGCCCATCTTTCGATGCCACATTATAGAATCTTTTTCAGTTGCTTTCGGTTTTGACACAAAACATTGTTTTTGATGAGACGTTGGCGTTGCTGTGCTCATATCAAGATAATACAAATCATTCTCACGTGGTGCACGCAACAACACCATCTCATCAGGGATTTTAAACCCTGGTTTTAGAACCACACACTCTGTTTTTGTGAAATGTACAGAGAAATCTTTGTCACAGATTTGTGAAATACTTAACAAATTGTTCGTCAATTCAACTATATAGTTCACTTTATCAAAGGATATTACTCCATTCGACAGCTTTCCCTGACCTACAATCCTTCCTCCTTGGTTACCGGCAAATCCCACGTAGCAACCATTGATAGACTTGACGTCGTAAAGTAATGCAAGCGACCCAGTCATGTGCCTCGACGCACCACTATCCATAATCCATTTCGATAAGATTGACTTGGGAAGCCCTTGCAAACAACATCACTATTCAATCAAATAAAGATTTCCATGATTTCTTTACATTCGACACTTCTCCAAACACTAAATCGATCGGTGTTTCAACTTTTTCAAAATGAAATGTAACCTTTGGCTCAACAATTTTAACTTCTTGTTTTGTTTCAGTTTTGATTGGGGGAAAATCTGATTCGAAATCAGATAACAACTTGTCAAGTTCAAATTCAAACTCTTTACTTTCATTTTTCAAAGCATTTTCCATCTTTTTCTCTTCAACCGATGATTTTGGTTTTGCAATCCAAGTTTGATTCTCAAAAATTTTTGTCTTGGGATAAATCTTTGAAATCTTGTGTGTCTTAGAAGATTCACCAACTTCAAAAGTCGATTTAACTAATGATTTCGGCTTGTCCTCCGATTTCAAAAATTCTCCTCTTTTCAAGATACGAACCGGAGAAATCATCGGTTGTTTTCCCTTCGTGTCATGTGAAGACTTTGGTTGAACATTTTGAACATTTGTCTTTCGAAAACTTGATTTTGAAACATTTTGTTTCTGAACTCTTGGTTTATCATTCACAATTTTCTCAAACACCTTTTGACACTGCTTAGCCATGTGTCCAATTTCATTGCAGCGATAGCACACTCTTTTGTCATATTCGACAAAAGTAGACTTTACAGTCTCTTCTTTCAACTTTTGTGCTGCATTGAAATCATCCACAGCTTTTTAGCTAAAAATGTACTCCTTTTCTTCGTCAAACTTTGGACCCATGATAAAAACATCATTGATTTTATCCTTTGATTTACTCTCTTGTTTTACCATTTTCTTCTCAAAACCAATTCCTTTGTTTTTAAAATTGTTTTTCTTGTTTTGTCCTTTACCATACCCATCTCCATTTCCCAAACTTGTTGATTATAAATTTGATGTGATAAAAGACTTTTTGGTTTTTGAAAAGAATTCTTTGTTGTTCACTTCATCAATGTTCAATTCAACCAATTTGAACACCTTTTCAACATTCTCAATCTTTGCGTTCTGAAGAGGATACTCGTAATCGGAATAGAGTTTGTCAGTTCCAATCATGGTGTATACCACCATAATCGGATCATCATTCTTACTCTCTACCGATTTCGGTATATATTGGTCTAAAAAATTTCCTTCTTCTTCAGAATCAACACAAACTTTCTCAGATTTCACACTTTCAGATTTCTCACTTTCTTCATCCAATACCTGATCGACAACCGTTTTGATAATCTGAGACTCATTATCGGTGTCAGATGAAGAAAATGTGATATCAATGCTTTCAGGTAAATCATCTTCAATTGATGTGCTATCATCCTGAATTGATTTCAACTTAAGATTTAAAGCCTGTTCCACCCCATCTGGATACTTTTGCGTATAATGATTCCACATTGGGGGTGGAATACTGGTAAAAACAGATGAAGCATGTGGCTGTTGAGGTACAATTTGTTCCAACACATATGATGAAGCCACATAGCTTATCAATTTCTTATCAATTCGTTCATTTTCAATTTTTGTCAACTCAATTTCCTTTTTCAAAGATGCAATTGTATCTAAATGAAAATTTACTTCTCTTTGTTTATCATATAAAGTTTCTTGTGCCAACTTCGTTGCTTTATCATTTTCAAGACTCTCTTGTTTAATCATTCTTATTGACCTGGATAATGTGTCATAAGCCTCTTTTAACTGTTCTAGATCAAACTTCATCATATCTGCATGTTGTTTCAATTCCTGATACTTAGTGTCTTTTTCAAGACACTCCATGCATGGTTGTGAACAACTTAGACATGGTGTATCGGGAATTGAAACTTTTTCAGTTATCACATCATTATCACAAACACTTTTACCACCAGATTCTGACTCTGACTCAGACAACTTGACCACGTTGACCTTTCTGACTCCCGTTTCCTCCTCTAGACCTGACAGATTATCAACTGACTCATGGATGTCTGAATCTACCTCTTTAAGCTTGCTCATCAATGCTTTGTCTGCTATCTCCTTCAGAACTTCTTCAGTCATTTCTTTTGAGACATCAATCATCTCATCGACTTCTTCTTTCTTTTCTTCAAATCTCGAACACATCCCAGTTTTTGGCTCTTCGAAAAAATCTGCAAAAGAATCAAAAATTTTAGGAGACAGAATAGATTTCATTGTATAAACAAATTCTTCATGTCGTGAGTGAAACTTGAGATCTTCCTCTGATACAAATTCTTCATCTTTTGTAGAACTTTCTGTAATCTCATTTTCAACAACATTCGGAGTCTCTTGATCAACAATTTCAATAACTTCTTCAACTTTTGAATCAGAAACTTCTTCAACCATCTTTGTAACTTCTTCCTTTGATTCTGAAACATTCTCAGTAATCTCAACTACCTCAGCCATCATTGCTTGATCATTCTTTTCTGGAATATATTTATCCCAACTGAACCCAGATACAACCTGTTCATCATCTTGATTTACGATAAGTGCCTTTTCTGATTTATTCTCGATTTGAGGCCTCTGAACAGTTTGTTGTTGATTTGGACGATGATATATGGCTTGTCGGTAATAATCATTCTTGAATGGATTCTGATGATTCTGTATTTCACGATTAGGGCACTCGCGCTTGAAATGTCCTCTTTCTTTACACTTGAAACAAGTCACTTTTGACTTATCAAACCCTAATTTGTGATCTGGTCCTGACAAACTACTTCTTCCGGTGATTTCCATGAAGCGTTGTGCTCTTCTTACCAAACTCGCCATGCACCACTTTATATCAATTAGCTCCAACTCTTCCAGATCGATCTGATCGTAATCCTCTTTGATCATATCTGGATTACCGATCTTACCAACAACCAATCCTTCATATGCTTCCAAAACAGATGCCAATAATGCAATGTGCTGCTTCGCTGCATTTTCAGTGATTTCATTTCCGTTTTTGATGTTAACAGCAATGTTGCAATGCACACCAGACACAAATGTTTGTTGATTTGAACTTGAAGCACTTTGTGGAGAATTCTGCTCATTGACTTTGACATTTGGCTCAAAGTTTGCAAAAGGAGTCGATTGACTTGACTGATAAACATTTGGAGCACCTGATGAAGTGTTGTCTGCACTGAAACCGGTTTGAATTTTTGGACTCTGAACATTTGTTGCTGTAGAACTGTTCTTGTAATATAACGACACATCTTGTGGTATATTTGATGAGTTCATCTTTTTGATCTTTATCAACTCTAACTCGTGCGCCTCGATTTTCTCAATAAACTCACTCAAAGTGTAGTTCACAAAATCCCCAGTATTTTTCAACATCATCAAGTACGTTCCCCATTCCTCATAAGGAAGTGCATCACAAAGCTTGTCTATCCATTCTTCATGTGACTTTCTAATATCCATCCTTTTCATCTCTTTCACCAAGTGACAATATCTCTCGATAAGTTGCTTTGTCGATTCACCTTTGATTCCTGTGAATATATCAAACTCTTTCTTTATCAGTGCTGTCTTGCTCTTTATCATTGATGCACTGCCTTTGAACTTCTTTTCCAAAGCTTGCCAAATAGATTGTGCAGTATCTTTATGTTGCAGAAGAACAAGAATATCCTCTTTTATGGCTTGTTGTAAAATACTAATCATCTTCTTTTCTGCTTTAAACTCAATCTGTTCTGCTTCAGTAAAACTTGTAATCCTTTTCTCATCATTCATTCCATCTACCGGAGGAACATACTCTCTCTCAATTTTCATCCAGCATTCTAAATGGTTGGCCTGTACCCAGTTCTGGAATCTCCCGGACCATCCTGAATATTCATCTAAGCTCATCAACTTGGGAGGTTTCTGCATCGTTCCCAGTTCATTCTCCAAAGTTACATTCTGTATAACACTACTCGAAGACTGTCCTGCTACGAAACCACTTCCCGCAAATAGATTGTAAAAATCTTGGTTTTCCATTTTAGTGACAAAACTTGTGAAAATGTTTAACTTTTTAGAAATCAGATTGATTTTGTGAAAAACTTTCAACACTGACTGAGTTTCCGACACACGTACACGTACACAATGGACTTATTGCTCAAACTTTGAAAATTTTCAAACAAATGGACACTGGAGCGAAATCAGTAGTACCAGTGACACAAGAGCGAAATCAGGTTTTGACCACAAAAGCGAAACCCTAAATGTCCACAAGAGCGAAACCCTAGGTTGCCATATGAGCGAAATCTGAACTTTGTCACAAAAGCGAAACCTAGGTTTTGACACAAGAGCGAAATCACTTGTTTGACACTAGAGCGAAATCTCTAAGTGACATATGAGCGAAATCAGTCTGTGAAATGCCATAAAAGCGAAATCAGTTTCGAGCTGTTTTAGGTCATTTTTAGGCAGTTTTTAGGTCTGATTCTTTCTAGGGTTTATTAACTAGTAGTTTTACACCTTATATTGAAAAATCAGTCCATTTTGTCCGTGGCAAGGTCCTGAAACTCAAAAAGTATATGAAAATGGATTCGATTCTTGGTAATTAGCTTACAACTGGCTCTGATACCAATTGTAGGACCGATATTGTCAGTCTAATGAGACAATTGAAGCTAGTACCTACACATTATGTGGCGGAAACACATAACATGCATGAAACGAATCAGAATATAGTAGAAACAGAGTAGAAACACTTTAAACACTTGTTCTCATTCAATATTCTGAAAATACAAGGTCAGCACTTCGACACCACAAACATGACATGCGTACTGAATGAGAAACAAACAGGGGTATATATAGTCTAAGGGGTTTCGCTCATGTGGTCTGCCATATAAGCGAAATCACATGTAACTGATTTCGCTTATATGGCACATGTCATAAAAGCGAAACCTCAATTAACATGATGACCAATATTACAATCTAACCCCTGTAATTACATAATTAAACACATTTAAACCCTATACAAAACAAACTATGACTAAGACGCAGGCTCTAGACATTATGCACCAACACCTTGTGTATGAACACTCTTGTGACTTGCAAGAATCAAAGTACCTTAGCCCCGTCTAGCTCTCCTCACTTAGTTCATTCTTTTCATGAGGTTTGAGCACACCTCTGGTTGTAATGTACTTGGTTACTTGAGCATTGTTAGGTTAGATTTATTTTCTTGTTATTCATGACCCTCCCACCATCTTCATGATGGTCTATGTAGTGGTGAATCCTTGATATTCATGACCCTCCGAATCATCCTTGTGATGGTTTGTGTAGTGGTGAATCTATAATGAGATTTCTAACCTCCATGCTTGACCTTACATGATGTTACATGATAATACTTGATTGGACATAGTTTAGGTTATACTATTAGTTATAAATATACATAGTATTATATAAAAACATGGTTGAGTTTGTGGTGTTAATCAAGCCATGATTAATCATCATAAACCTAAGCTAACATATCTAAGATACTAGGATACTTGTTATGATTCCAATGGGCAATTTGGGACTCATGAAACCACTTGAAATGTTGTCATAAACAATCTCTTAGAACTTAGATATTACTTTCATATTTACATACTTTTGATACTTTAATTCCAAGTCTGAATCCTTCCTTTCGTTCTTAATCTATGAAACTTACACACCTTCGTTTACCCTTGTAGGGTGACTCGGTGTTCCAATCTCCAAACCAACAACTCTTCACGAATTAATAAGTCAAAGCTTGCAAAACCGTGAGTACACTTGACCCATTTTCTTTTTACACAATTTGGGTTGTAACATGTTAACTTACAAAATACACAAACACACACATAAACATATTTTATTCTCAATCAGTTATACATGCTTTTGTTATGCTTAGGTTCATGCTAGAATCCATACTTTACAACTTGTCATTAACTTAGCTAGCCCAACTTAACATATATAGTGCTATAGGAGTAGCACGCCGCCCGTCGGGGTAATGTTAAGCATATTGTTAGGGATAGAATTTCACAGCTTATGGATCACGGATCCTCAAGTGCAGCTTGGATCACGGATCCTCAGTTCAGATTGAATTAAGGATCCTCAGAAGATGTTGCAAGACTAAGGATCCAGGATCCTCATTATTATCCTAACACTAACAATTGTTTCCATCATTTTTGAACTTGTTTTCCAGGTGTATTCGAATAGGACTTGGTCCAACCGAGATTCTAGGGGAATATGCTTGGTGATTCTGCACGTGCATGAACTCTTCGACCGTTATGGTGATCGTGGGGGACTTGCACCATTTGCGGATAGTTAGTTAGGCTAGATAATTTCTATTTTTAATGGGGATACAAGCTTGATTTAGACATGATTATCACAATTATTAGCAACACAACTGCACTACACTCAAGCTCCCAAGAACTCTCTGCGATTACACACTTTTGCACACTAGTGATCCTTGTACCAAGCTTGTTATCATCCCGGTTTGTAAACCTTCTGTCACACCCTGGCTTTTACGGAAGCGTGGGTTTATTTGGTGTGACTTCTTAATACCATAGCTTAATCATTACAAAGCTATATGAAAATAAAACCATGCAGATCATACATTGATTTAAGTTTGAAAAATAAAATACCACAACATTGTTTAAAGTTGACACATGCAACGAGTTACAACCCAACAAAATAGAACCATTGTTCGAAGGACACAACCATAAACATAAAATAAACACCGTTTAAGACTTGCGACTCGTCCAGGTAAAAGTCACAATCCCTAAACGTGGATGACCTCGTAACTCTTACGCAGCTTAATACCCTTGCATACTTAGCCAGATCCGTTAATTTCCTGAAATACATGTAAGTTGAAAAATCAACATAATGTTGAGCGAGTTCATGTGTAAGTGAGTATGTAAAACCTTTGTAAGTATAAAACTCCTGGTATGTAGCAAATAAGAAAATAAAGAGATCACCAATGGTTTGCAAGGCCATTGATATGTGTGAAGTGCAGTAGGAAGACTCAAACCTAGCGGATTTGTGCGTCGGGTACATAGTCACTCCAAGGTCCGTACTGTTGGGCCTGGAGCTGGGCTCGCTACACCCAAATAGATCTACCGCATTGTGCTCCTCGGTCCTACAATGAGGATTAATGGCCTCCAGTTCCCGCCTACCCACTCACATGATCTAAGTGGTAACCCTCCTTACGCTAACCATACCATGTAAAAAGTATTCGTAATCATAGTAACATGTATTTCACCCCCGCAGTTAAAAACTGAAAACAGTTAAGAGAAAGGGGGACATGAACTCACCGAAGTGCGTCTCTAAAAAGTATCTTCCAGAAAATCTGTTGTGCGACGACCTACACGTACTAACTTCTATTAGACGGACGGCCGTGCCTTAGTTTAAGGGTTAATGTCTTTGGGAAATAGTTAGGCAACTATTTCGTGTTTACACTTCGTAATTATTTGGTAAATAAATTCCTTCCCAAGGATGGGGGTTTTAATACACGTGCGTTCGTATAATCTTCGAAATATATTATTAAGTCTAACTTAAAATATATTTTATTTCCTTTGTCCAAAAATACTTTACTTCCAAAATATAAATATTATTCCCAAAAATATTATATCTTATTCCATATAATTATCCAAAATAATACTTTGTCAAAATGCACACTTATGAGTATTTTCTAGAAATACGTAAGTTACGTTGTGAAGTTCGGGTGGTATTAATAATACCGGTGTAACTTAAATAATTTTTGTGAAGGCGTTCGTATTGTTTTGGAGCCGTTAATATTTAGTGATATTATTTTTACCCTAAAAATAATATTTACGTAGTTCACAAAATAATCGCAAAAATTTACACAAGTGTTGTTATGAAAATATATATTCTATATATATATTTTAGCAAGTTTTATTTATAAAAATCCCACCTCCGACACTTGGAAGTTTCGTAACAAAAATCGTGGCGAAAGTTATTTGGGAAAACAAGTTAAAAATATATCCATAACACTTGTGATAAAAATATTTCCAAGTGTTAGATTTTTGGAAAAATTTCGCCAGAGTTTCCCCTGTAACTGGAGGTGACTACGCTTTCAAGCGTATCATTTTCTTTTATAAATTCAAACAACAATTTCTCATTCAACAACAAACAATATTCCAATATCATACTAGTTTTAAAAAAAAATCGCAAACGCATGAACTTGTGGGTTGTGTAAAAGTGTGTAGTGACTTCCCATTATTTTTAATAGATCTTTCTACTTTTATAAATGAAATCGGTTTCTCGAAATTCTAATTTTTACAGAAAATGCATTTGTACATCTTCTAGTCAAAGTTTCAGAAATAATTCTTTTGTTAAAACTTTTTGTCACACAAGTGTCTAAACGCTTGTGTGTTTAAAAAAATCACCTTTGTTTAGGAAAGATCCGGCTTTAAAAATATGATTTTTTTTGACAATTGGTCCTTTGAAAATACCACTTGTAGATCCGTAGATCTACTAGTTTTGAACCCCATTTTATAAGAAAAATTGTTTTTACACAAGTTCATGGTTATAATTAGTA
This sequence comes from Helianthus tuberosus, assembly GCA_030545235.1. Taxonomy (NCBI): domain Eukaryota; kingdom Viridiplantae; phylum Streptophyta; class Magnoliopsida; order Asterales; family Asteraceae; genus Helianthus; species Helianthus tuberosus. Next base: position 9,585,633 of record CM060450.1, on the reverse strand, counting down.
GTGTTCTTCATCTAACCATTTTCACACTTTAACATACACTAGGTCATGTTCCATGAACATGACTTAGTCGGGTTAGATGACGATCTGAACTAACACTAGCATAAAACAATACTAAATAATTATAACAAAACAAGTCGTATAAGTTTTACACCAATATTCATCCATTAACCACTTTGTTTAACATCTTTAGTAGACTTTTATTTTTGTTCTTACATGTTCATAAATTTCAACCGACAAAATTCTTATTAACCACTTTAGAATAGATCAAAAAGGTGTTTAGAGTCACTTACTACTAGCTCGAGGCTAGGGAAGAAACTAGTCAAAAATAGGTGGTTAAAAGCGTCGAGGTGAGGTCCTTGCGATTCCGTGAACACCGGGTCTCCTCGTATGTGATCCTTCACCCTTGGTTGTATGTTAAATAGCTTGAACAAATTTGAAAAGTGGGTGGATGTATGATGTGGTTCTCGGCCGTAAGTAAAGGGAAGGAAAGAATTGAGCTTTTGTGTGGTTTGTCAATGTAAGCTTTATCCACTAAGTCATCCTTATAAACTATAATTTTCTAAAACCCAATGGATAGAGTGTCTCCAAGATATTGAACATGAGCAATATAATAATCAAAATTTATGAGGTTGTGTCCCCTAGGGGAACCGGACGGTCATGGGGGGGGGGGGGGGTATAATGGTTAGAGTTGGACTAAAAAGTTAGTGGTTAAGTTAGTTTAGTTGGAGATCTAATTAGTGTATTATGTGGTGTGTATTTTATAACGCGTGTTAGGGTACTCGGGGACCCTAACTAGCTCAGAAAAAGAGAAATAATGTAAATGACAATATTTTTATGTCCCGGGTTAAGTCCGGTTGTACGGTTGGATATTACTCCGTTAAAGTGTTAAATAGGTATTTAAAGTGTCGTTATTATTAATTTTAGTGACACAGTTTATTCCTGACATTTTGGAAATTGTCTAGTAATATTTTTCCAACTTTTTGCACTTTACTAGTTTAGGTAAATGCTGAATTTTTATTTAAAGTGCAGAATTTTGTACTCAAAGTACGTTTTAGGCACATCCGGTCACTATAATTATCACCTAGGGACGCAGTTTTACAATCCTCACCTCCCTACACTCCCTACTAGTGTAGTAAACTATTCCCGGCTCATACTGGCCTTAGAGACAGTAACTGTCTAATGCTGGCTATGTCAGCATGTTTACTGGGTATCCCGTATAGTGTGCTCACTGTGCTTTTGTGCATCAAGGTTGTCACTGAAGTTTTGCGTAAATAATGGAGTGACAGTAGTAAAGTATGATGCATGTATAAGTATGTATCAGAAATCAGTAAGCAGTTTAATCACAGTTGTAAGCAAGCACAGTAATTAAGCAGTAATTAAATATTAATTAATTCGTACGGATACCTGGTTTGGTGAGGGTTGTCACATTCTCCCCCCGTTAGAGAAATTTCGTTCCGAAATTTAAGTTCTGCTTCTATTTGAAGGGGTCTTAGGAAATAAATGGGGGTATTTCTCTTTCATTCGATCCTCATGCTCCCACGTGAATTCAGGTCCATGCCTAGCATTCCAACGAACTTTGACGAGTTTGACACTGCTCCTGCGAGTTTTGTTATCTTTCCAATCCGTGACCTCAACAGGTTCTTCAGTGAAGTGGAGCGTGTCGTCGATATGAACTTCGTCAGCAGGAATGATCACTGTATCTTCTGTTGGACTTTTTCTCAAATTGGATACATGGAATGTATCGTGAACACCATGGAGTTCAGCAGGTAGGTCCAACTTGTAGGCTTCAAGCCCAATCCTTTGCAGGATTCTGAAAGGGCCAATGTAACGCGGATTCAACTTCCCACGCTTTCCGAAGCGTGCCACACCCTTCCAGGGTGAAACTTTCAATAAAACCATATCTCCAACTTGGAATTCCAAATGTTTCCGGTTTGGATCTGCATAGGCTTTCTGTCTTTCGCGAGCCGCTTCGATGCGTTTTTGAATTTGCGCAATCTTGTCCGTTGTTTCTTGGACTATTTCGGGACCAACAAGTTGTCTATCACCTGCATCAGCCCAGCATAGTGGTGATCGACATTTGCGTCCGTAAAGAGCTTCAAATGGCGCGGCTCCAATACTGGTGTGGTAGCTGTTGTTGTATGAGAATTCAGCCAATGGTAAATGCTTATCTCAGCTACCACCAAGATCCATTACACATGCTCTCAGCATATCCTCCAATGTCTGAATAGTTCTTTCACTTTGGCCATCAGTTTGCGGACGAAATGCAGTACTTAGGTTCAATTGCGAGCCAAAAGCTTCTTGGAAGGATTGCCAAATCCTTGATACAAATCTCCCATCTCTATCAGAGATGATCGAGAGAGGCACTCCATGACGTGCAACAATCTCCCGCATGTATATTTCCGCAAGTTTTCTAGTGTTGTCTTTCTCCTTGATTGGCAAGAAGTTCGCGGACTTGGTCAGACGGTCAACTATTACCCAAATAGTGTCATGACCTCTGGGTGTCCTTGGCAACTTTGTTATAAAATCCATTGAAATCTGTTCCCATTTCCACTTGGGAATTTCAGGTTGTTGCAAAAGTCCCAAAGGTTTCTGATATTCAGCTTTAACCTTGGCGCACGTCAAACACTTGCTCACGTAAACAGCAACGTCGCCTTTCATTCTAGGCCAACAGTAGTAATCTTTAAGGTCCTGGTACATCTTATCCGCTCCTGGATGGATAGAGTACCGTGATTTGTATGCCTCATCAAAAATAACTTTTCTCAAACCACCAAACAGAGGAACCCAAATCCTTTTCATAAAACATAACGTTCCTTCCTCGTTTAGCACCAATTGCTTCTCCATCCCACGGAGATATTCTTCTTCACGGTTTCTTTCCTTAAGAGCTTCTTTCTGCGCGGCACGAATGCGCAAGGAAAGATCTGTCTGGATAATCATCTCCAAAGCCCTAACCCTTATGGGCTTGATCCTTTCTTTCGACTCAGGGCATCAACGACCACATTCGCTTTCCCTGGGTGGTACTTGATCTTGCAGTCATAATCATTCAAAAGCTCTACCCAGCGTCTTTGTCTCATATTCAGCTCTTTCTGGTTGAATATGTGCTGTAAACTCTTGTGATCCGTAAAGATTGTACATTTCGTACCATATAGGTAGTGTCTCCAGATCTTTAATGCAAATATCACTGCGCCTAGTTCCAAATCATGCATGGTATAGTTCTTTTCATGTACTTTCAACTGACGTGACGCGTAAGCTACGACATTCTGGCATTGCATCAACACGCAACCCAATCCTTGACGTGAGGCGTCACAGTATACCACGAAATCATCTGTACCCTCTGGTAGTGCTAAGATCGGCGCATCACAAAGTTTGTTCTTCAATAACCGAAATGCTTCTTCCTGTTTGATTCCCCAATCAAACTTATTATCCTTCTGTGTGAGCGCGGTAAGGGGTTGAGCGATTTTAGAAAAATCCTCAATGAATCTTCGATAATAGCCAGCCAAACCTAAGAACTGGCGAATCTCGGTCGGCGTCTTTGGAGTCTCCCAGCTCTTTATCGCCTCGATCTTTGTGGGATCAACATGGATTCCATTTCCATTAACCACATGTCCAAGAAATTGGACTTCACGTAGCCAAAACTCGCACTTAGAGAATTTGGCATACAACTGTTCCTTTTTCAGCAACTCCAAAATGGCTCTTAAGTGATGTTCGTGTTCAGCCTTTGTCTTTGAATGAATCAAAATATCGTCGATGAATACAATCATGAACTTATCGAGATACGGTTTGCAGACTCGGTTCATTAGGTCCATAAAAACAGCAGGCGCGTTGGTTAGCCCAAACGGCATAACTAGGAACTCGTAGTGCCCATAACGAGTTCTGAAGACTGTTTTCGGGATACTCTCCTCTTGTATCCTTAGCTGATGGTATCCAGATCGAAGATCGATCTTTGAATAAAAGCTTGAACCTTGGAGTTGATCGAATAAATCATCGATTCTTGGTAGAGGGTATCTATTCTTGATCGTCAGCTTATTCAACTCCCGGTAGTCAATACACATACGAAAACTACCGTCTTTCTTTTTGACAAATAAAACTGGAGCTCCCCAAGGTGAGAAGCTTGGTCGGATGAATCCTTTGTCAAGTAACTCCTGGAGTTGTGTCGACAACTCCTGCATCTCTGACGGTGCAAGTCTATAAGGTGCCCTAGCTACAGGCGGGTCGCCTGGAACTAAGTCAATGTGAAATTCCACTTGCCTTTGGGGTGGTAATCCTGGCAAGTCATCTGGAAAGACTTCAGGATATTCCCTCACGATAGGGATGTCTTCGATTTTTGGCTCAGCAGCTTTCTTATCCACGATGTGTGCCAGGAAGGCAGCACATCCCTTTTGTAAACACTTACGAGCTTTCAGGCAACTGATAATTCTTAAAGGCGTATCACGCTTCTCCCCATGAACCACAATTGTTTCTCCATCTTCGGTTGGGATACGAACGACCTTTTCATGACAAACAATCTCAGCCTTGTTGCTTGATAACCAATCCATTCCTACTACCATGTTGAAGCTCCCCAGCTGGACTGGTAGTAGATCCAAAGTAAACTCACGCTCTCCCAACTCGATTACACAACCTCTGACCACTTCATTAGCTTCTACTAACTTTCCATTAGCCAATTCAATTGAGTAAGGAATATCTAATTTACTAGCGGCTAAACCAAGCATATTCTTAAATTCTAACGATACGAAGCTGTAATCGGCACCAGTGTCAAATAAAACGGATGCAAAGTGTTGGTTTATAGGGAACATACCAATAACAACATTGGGATCCTGGCGCGCTTCCCTCTCTTCGATATTGAAAACCCTTCCACGTGTTTGATTCAATACTGGGCAGTTCCGCTTATAATGCCCCATATCACCACAGTTAAAGCAACCTGGTCTTTGCCCGTTTCCTCCACCATTTCCAGCTTGATTCACATTGTTGCCTCGATTCCCATTCCCTCCATTATTTCCTTGTGCACGATTTCCATTTCCACCACGATTATTGTTTCTATTACCAAAACCTCCCTGGCCACCCCGGCCAGTATTAATCCAGCAAGTATCCTTCAAATGACCATTTCTCCCACAAGTTTCGCATGTTCTTAGTCCGCACTGGCCGGTATGATGGCGCTGGCATGTGTTACACTTGGGCAGAGTGCCCATATAGCCTTTTCCTTTCTTCCCAGCACCGGTTGCAGCTTGGACCGGTGTGCTTGATTCTCCTTTTTTGCCAACACTGCTAGTTCCCTGTTTGAAGTTCGAGAATTTTCTTTTATTACCCCCGGACGACTCTACGTGAGTCTCCTTCTTCTTTTGCTGAACATCGGAAAACCTGTTTAGGCGAATAGCCTCCTCAGTAAGAGCCACGCTCAGATCAATTGCCTCAGTGATTGTTGCCGGCTTTGAAGAGGTCACCATACTTATGATTTGAGGAGCTAAACCCCAAATGAAGCGCTCAATCCGCTTGAATTCTGGTGTGACCATATAAGGTACCACATGTGACAGGTCGTGAAACCTTTGAACATACTCTGCGATTTTCGGACCTTCCATCTTCAAATGCCAAAACTCAGTTTCCAACCTTTGTATCTCAGCGCGGGAACAATACTTCTTTCGCATCAACTCTTTTAACTCGGCCCAGGTCAACGCGTAAGCAGCGGCTTCACCAGGAGTTCGGACTTGTAAATTCCACCATGACAGGGCTTCGTCCAAGAATAGCCCCGAAATGTAGGTAACTTGCTGGTCTGGAGCGCATTTGCTCATGCGGAGAACTGATTCTGTCTTTTCGGCCCAACGAACAAAAGCAACAGCACCTCCGGTGCCGTCAAAGTTTACAGGTTTGTAGTCTAGAAACCGCTTGTAGGTGCACCCTGCACATATGTTACAATATATAAATGGCATTAGCAAACTTACTAGAGATATCCAATTGTATCATGGTATGCCTTAATGACTTAGTATTACCATAAGGCGGATTGTTATTGCCATTGTTGTTTGAACTGCTTTCGCTGGGTCCTCCTTGAGAGGCGGCGTATTGCGCGATGGCAGCCACGATGACGTGCTGAAGCTCTGCCTCATTGGTAGGCATTCGTGTTTGACGTCTCGGCGGCATCCTCTAAAAGATGGCTCATGATGGTCAGGCCGTAGTAGTAATGCGTACGTATATAACGATAGTAATAATACATAACATCTCATGTTAAAACAAACCAAACACACAACATCTCATGTTATAGAACATAAACAATCAATCACACAACATCCCATGTTATAAATATATCAGCCACACAACATCCCATGTTATAGAATATAAATAATCAATCAAACATCACATATGATGAGAATACCACGATTGCATTGCCATAAATCGAGACCACAAGGTAAAGTGTACAAGTACATAACTGTAACATACAACATCAACGACTAAGGGCTACATCACCCCCGTCCAAAATATCAAATCAGTGTCAACATATCCAATATACATATCAACAAAAGTCAGGATCAATATGCAGTCTCCAAAACGTTGTGCAATCCGTGCAATCGCCGTCTTCTCAACAAAAGTCCACCCGTGCTGTACAAAATAGCCCTATGCTGATGGCAGTGGAGGAGGGGGAAAATGAGAATAGAACAAACGGCGCATGAGGAGCCAATCCTCCTCCATGGCTCTGTGAGAACGTAACAAATATGCAATCTGCTGCTCCTGTGTCCAAAAGCGTGCAGCAGAGTCTGGAGATAATGGTCGTGGGGGATGAGGTGCTCCGAATGGAATCTGGCAACGACATGGTGGAGCTGACTCCAAGACCTGGACACGACGCGTCAGCGCGTCATCCTGCATCATGAGGGAAACAAGGGCATCCTCTGAAGAAGACCCGACATGATAAGGATGATATGGATCCGTCGGTGGCATAGTAGGTGGTGAAGTCCAAAGGAAAGGCTCACCAGACGGAGCAAAGGGTGGTATCGCAAACGGCGCAACAGGGGGAACAGCAGTATAGTGAGGGATCTGTGGTGCAAACTGATCTCCTCCAGTCAGAAAAGGTGCATGGCCAAAAGGCTGATGAGATGGGCCCTCTCCATGACGCGGCGGAGGGATCTCCTGTAGAAATGTGATGGGCAGATCCGCGCGATGCGCATCAGCAGTGTGTGTGGGGAACAAGGGTGCATCAAAAGGAGCTGAAGCTGGTGCTGAAACTGGTGTAACTGGTACCACATAAGGCGGAAAATCATCATCGTCCTCTATCCACCCATTGTGGGTGTCAGCATCTCGTGGATCAACATGGGCCTCAAAAAGTGCACGATCGAACTGCACATGCACAGGGTCAGGAAGAGGGGCATCAACAGGGTCAGCGGGTATATCAGCAATGGGAGGGGCAACAACCTGAGCATCAACAGCATGCTCATCCTCCAATAGTGGAGCATCAATAGGATGATCATCGATAGGTACATCAACAATCAAAGGATCAACAATGGGTATATCAGCATGAATAGGGTCATGCTCGAACATGGGGTCTGGAGCAACTACCGGCTCGGGGGCCACAGCAGGCTCCGGGTCATCAAGCTCCATCTCGAAATCTGCAGGATCAGCAAACGCAGGGTCAACAAGGTCAACTGGGTCAACAGGGTGCTCCATAGGCTGATCCAGGTGTATAAACTCAATGTCTTGGTCTGGATCGAAGCCAGGTGGGAAGACGGGGTCATAATCCTCATCAATGTCATGATCAAAAGCAAAACTCGAGGCAGGGGCAGGTGCAGCAGATGACGCCCTATCGGGGTCTGAATCATGAGAATAGTGCTGCGCACCCTGCGCGTGCGACGGTGCAGAGGCCACAGACTCGGAAGAGTCTGGGACAGGTGAATGGGCAGGTGACTCCTCAGCAGGAGCATCTGCAAGTAGCAAAAGATCATCGGCAGCTAATAGGGCCTCGCCCTCAACGTCATCCTCCAGTGGCTCGTCGTCAAACAAATCGACGTCGTCGTCAACGACTACGTCTAGAGGCATATCAAGAACGGGGTACATGGCAAGGGGTATGGGAGCAGGGATCACCGCAAGCGGCAAATCCCCGACGATGGGGCCATCAGCGGGCTCAATCACGGCATCGGGTAGTGCAAAAGGTTGGAAATCGTCGTCGTCTGTACTGGTGGTGTCCGAAGTGTACACCTCTCGCTCTGATGACTCCTGGTCGTCTGATTCAATGTGTATAGGGTCAGTAGCGTCCGACCCTCCTGTGCCGGATGAATCCATGGTGTCTGTAACACAAACACAAATATGCACGAATAATCAATCATATAGCCAGATAAACACATTAGTCACCAATAAGCAATCAAATAGTTCTCCTAGTCCCACTAGCCTCCCAGTCTCTCAGACTGACTCCCTAGTCCCACTAGCTAATTCTCCCAGCCTCTCAGACTGACTCCCTAGTCCCACTAGCCAACTACCTCGGCCTCCCAGGCCGAGCCTCAGCCTCCCAGACTGAGCCTATAACTAACAAATAAAATGTGCTAAACATTTGTTTGTAAAAACGTTTTGGATCTGGACTAAAGTGGTATGCAGTGTAAAAATGTTTTCGTGAGAACCCTAGTGATCATAGTCTAGACTCGAGAAGGAATCCTAGTTCACTATGATCAGTGCTCTGATACCAAGCTGTCACACCCTGGCTTTTGCGGAAGCGTGGGTTTATTTGGTGTGACTTCTTAATACCATAGCTTAATGATAACAAAGCTATATGAAAATAAAACCATGCAGATCATCCATTGATTTAAGTTTGAAAAATAAAATACCACAACATTGTTTAAAGTTGACACATGCAACGAGTTACAACCCAACAAAATAGAACCATTGTTCGAAGGACACCACCATAAACATAAAATAAACACCGTTTAAGACTTGCGACTCGTCCAGGTAAAAGTCACAATCCCTAAACGTGGATGACCTCGTAACTCTTACGCAGCTTAATACCCTTGCATACTTAGCCAGATCCGTTAATTTCCTGAAATACATGTAAGTTGAAAAATCAACATAATGTTGAGCGATGTGTAAGTGAGTATGTAAAACCTTTGTAAGTATAAAAAGCCTGGTATGTAGCAAATAAGGAAATAAAGAGATCACCAATGGTTTGCAAGGCCATTGATATGTGTGAAGTGCAGTAGGAAGACTCAAACCTAGCGGATTTGTGCGTCGGGTACATAGTCACTCCAAGGTCCGTACTGTTGGGCCTGGAGCTGGGCTCGCTACACCCAAATAGATCTACCGCATTGTGCCCCTCGGTCCTACAATGAGGATTAATGGCCTCCAGTTCCCGCCTACCCACTCACATGATCTAAGTAGTAACCCTCCTTACGCTAACCATACCATGTAAAAAGTATTCGTAATCATAGTAACATGTATTTCACCCCCGCAGTTAAAAACTGAAAACAGTTAAGAAAAAAAGGGGGACATGAACTCACCGAAGTGCGTCTCTAAAAAGTATCTCCCAGAAAATCTGCTGTGCGACGACCTACACGTACTAACTTCTATTAGACGGACGACCGTGCCTTAGTTTAAGGGTTAATGTCTTTGGGAAATAGTTAGGCAACTATTTCGTGTTTACACTTCGTAATTATTTGGTAAATAAATTCTTTCCTAAGGATGGGGGTTTTAATACATGTGCGTTCGTATAATCTTCGAAATATATTATTAAGTCTAACTTAAAATATATTTTATTTCCTTTGTCCAAAAATACTTTACTTCCAAAATATAAATATTCTTCCCAAAAATATTATATCTTATTCCATATAATTATCCAAAATAATACTTTGTCAAAATGCACACTTATGAGTATTTTCTAGAAATACGTAAGTTACGTTGTGAAGTTCGGGTGGTATTAATAATACCGGTGTAACTTAAATAATTTTTGTAAAGGCGTTCGTATTGTTTTGGAGCCGTTAATATTTAGGGGCTGTTTGGCAACATCTGAATCAATAAGTGCTGAATGAATAAGAGGTCTGAATGGGTAAGAGGCTCTGAACCAGTAAGTGCTGAACCAGTAAAGTGCTGTTTGGTTGCACATCTGAATGACTGTGTAAAATGACATTTTTACCCCTCTCAACAAAATTAAATACCTAATTGATTATAAAAGCATCATCATCTTCACTCTCCTTCAAAACCTCAGACAAAGCATCATCATCTTCACTCTCCATCAAAACCTCAGAACTACAACATCAGCCACACACCTCTCAACCCCACTCTCTTCCCCCTCAATGGCCGACCACCACCACCACCACCACCGTCTGGTGGTGGTGCTACGATGAAACGAGGAAAGAGAACGAGAGAGAGAGAGAGCTCGAGTGAGAAGGAAAGCCGGCGAGCGACATCCAGCTCCGACGACTTCGGCTGCGCCGCCGTGGCGGCGGCGGTAGTGCTCCTGTTTGACGAAATTCTGGTAAGAACGAGGACCCCTTTTCTTCTCTTTTGTTTCCTCTATTTCTTTAAGAATCCTTACAGCTCCATGTTTTTTTTTCTTTCTCTCTGGCCGATGACAAATGTATCGAGGGGGGGGGGCTGTGGTGGTTGACGAAATTCTGACAAGAGAGATGGTGGTGGTAGATGGTGGCAGCCGGCGGGAGGTGGTGAGGAGAGGGGTGGGGGCGGAGGTGTTGGTGATGAGAGGTGAAAGGGGAAATGGTTTGTAGGGTTTTGTTTTTGATACAGAAGAGAAGGGAAGGGAAGGGTAGCAAGGAGTCTTTTTTTCATTCAGCAACTTCTTATCACTGAATGCTACAGACTGAATGATAACCATTAAGAGGCTGGTGTTTTGCCAACCAAACAAGCAAACCTCTGACCGAATCAGAGGTTGACCTCTGAATGGTTTCATTCAGAGCCAACCAAACAGGCCCTTAGTGATATTATTTTTACCCTAAAAATAATATTTACGTAGTTCACAAAATAATCGCAAAAATTTACACAAGTGTTGTTATGAAAATATATATTCTAAATATATATTTTAGCAAGTTTTATTTATAAAAATCCCACCTCCGACACTTGGAAGTTTCGTAACAAAAATTGTGGCGAAAGTTATTTAGGAAAACAAGTTAAAAATATATCGATAACACTTGTGATAAAAATATTTCCAAGTGTTAGATTTAGGAAAAATTTCGCCAGAGTTTCCCCTGTAACTGGAGGTGGTCACGCTTTTAAGCGTATCATTTTCTTTTATAAATTCAAACAACAATTTCTCATTCAACAACAAACAATATTCCAATATCATACTAGTTTAAAAAAAAATAACACAAACGCATGAACTTGTGGGTTGTGTAAAAGTGTGCAGTGACTTCCCATTATTTTTAATAGATCTTTCTACTTTTATAAATGAAATCGGTTTCTCGAAATTCTTATTTTTATAGAAAATACATTTGTACATCTTCTAGTCAAAGTTTCAGAAATAATTCTTTTGTTAAAACTTTTTGTCACACAAGTGTCTACACACTTGTATGTTTACAAAAATCACCTTTGTTTAGGAAAGATCCGGCTTTAAAAATATTATTTCTTTTGACACTTGGTCCTTTGAAAATACCACTTGTAGATCCGTAGATCTACTAGTTTTGAACCCCATTTTCTAAGAAAAATTGTTTTTACACAAATTCATGGTTATAATTAGTAGTGTTCTTCATCTAACCATTTTTCACACTTTAACATACACTAGGTCATGTTCCATGAACATGACTTAGTCGGGTTAGATGACGATCCGAACTAACACTAGCATAAAACAATACTAAATAACTATAACAAAACAAGTCTTATAAGTTTTACACCAATATTCATCCATTAACCACTTCGTTTAACATCTTTAGTAGACTTTTATTTTTGTTCTTACATGTTCATAAATTTCAACCGACAAAATTCTTATTAACCACTTTAGAATAGATCAAAAAGGTATTTAGAGTCACTTACTACTAGCTCGAGGCTAGGGAAGAAACTAGTCGAAAAATAGGTGGTTAAAAGCGTCGAGGTGAGGTCCTTGCGATTCCGTGAACACCGGGTCTCCTCGTATGCGATCCTTCACCCTTGGTTGTATATTAACTAGCTTGAACACATTTGAAAAGTGGGTGGATGTATGATGTGGTTCTCGGCCGTAAGTAAAGGGAAGGAAAGAATTGAGCTTTTGTGTGGTTTGTCAATGTAAGCTTTATCCACTAAGTCATCCTTATAAACTATAATTTTCTAAAACCCAATGGATAGAGTGTCTCCAAGATATTGAACATGAAAAATATAATAATCAAAATTTGTGAGGTTGTGTCCCCTAGGGGAACCGGACGGTCATGGGGGGGGGGGGGGTATAATGGTTAGAGTTGGACTAAAAAGTTAGTGTTTAAGTTAGTTTAGTTGGAGATCTAATTATTGTATTATGTGGTGTGTATTTTATAACGGGTGTTAGGGTACTCGGGGACCCTAACTAGCTCAGAAAAAGAGAAATAATGTAAATGACAATATTTTTATGTCCCAGGTTAAGTCCGGTTGTACGGTTGGATATTACTCCGTTAAAGTGTTAAATAGGTATTTAAAGTGTCGTTATTATTACTTTTAGTGACACAGTTTATTCCTGACATTTTGGAAATTGTCTAGTAATATTTTTCCAACTTTTTGCACTTCACTAGTTTAGGTAAATGCTGAATTTTTATTTAAAGTGTAGAATTTTGTACTCAAAGTACGTTTTAGGCACATCCGGTCACTATAATTATCACCTAGGGACGCAGTTTTACAATCCTCACCTCCGTACACTCCCTACTAGTGTAGTAAACTATTCCCGGCTCATACTGGCCTTAGAGACAGTAACTGTCTGATGCTGGCTATGTCAGCATGTTTACTGGGTATCCCGTATAGTGTGTTCACTGTGCTTTTGTGCATCAAGGTTGTCACTGAAGTTTTGCGTAAATAATGGAGTGACAGTAGTAAAGTATGATGCATGTATAAGTATGTATCAGAAATCAGTAAGCAGTTTAATCACAGTAGTAAGCAAGCACAGTAATTAAGAAGTAATTAAATATTAATTAATTCGTACGGATACCTGGTTTGGTGAGGGTTGTCACACCTTCTTCGTTTAATATAGTTGGTGATCGGTAATTTCCATCACCCGAGGTTTTTTATGCCGGAGATCATTCATTGATCAAGGGCCTTTTCCTTGCATAAATCATTGTGTTCACCACTCAATTCATACATTTATTGTTTATACATTTGATCATTTAACCAAGCATCATACCTCACAAAATCAGATTTGGTTGCATTGTCCCTGTGTAATTTTTGACCAAAAAAGTTTGGCGCCAACCATGGGGCAATCGGTGCTTCATTCTTGAAAATTTTTGTTCATTTCATCCATTTCTGTTCACAACCTTCAACCACATGGCTTCTCATGCAAAGAACACTTCAAGCTCCATGCCGACGATTACCTCTTCACAGGGCATTCCACCTTTTCCTCCTTGTAGGTCCCGAAATCCGAGGATCGATACGAAAACCTAATCACTTGTTTATAACAAACATGGTTACGCGTGCGGAATCCACGTAACTATGCCAAATCAAACATGTATAATAACAACACACGCGGAATAACCAATGAATCACAATCTATTGATTAAACGGGATGAGAACCGATTACAAACTGATACGAACACAGTTTTGACAGAGTTTTGCTAAGGGTGTATTTTCTCATCTACCTTCTGAGTGAAGACAGACCTTGTTTATATAGTCCCTGGGCCACTGAGTCGACGAAACACAATGTGTATTGACGAAACAACATTGGGCCAGCATATTGGGCTTGTTGCAGCCCAACACATGACGAAACAAACCTGTTTCGTCATTTATGTCGACGAAACAGATTGATATGGACATTGGCTGTTTCGTCGTGATAAGTTCGACGAAACAGCTTGTTTCGTCGAGGACTGCAACAGATGTGTTGTTTGCTGAAACAGACAGCAACAACATCAACATATAAACATGTAAATATGACCATTATACCCTTGAATGCAACATGCATTGTTCGTAAACATTTACATATCAAACTTGAGACAATAAAGTCAGACACAAGCGGATAGGAGGATATCCGACTTGGTCGACGGCAAATACAGACTCGATAATACTTTAAAGACTGTACAAAATACAATGTTAAAATACAAGACTAGTAACAGACACAAAAAGGCATCAACAAACTCCCCCTTGTCTGTTACTCGTCTTCGGTCTTCCAATCTTCCAACAGTGTTGTTCGGACCACGAACTTCCTGCGTGAATCCCTCGATAATAGCAAAAACAAGCAACGCGCTGAAATTTTAACGCTTGATGCGCATCCTTGTCTTCGTAGAATATATCGTGCCTATACAATCGACCAATATCTGCAGCGGGCATGTTGATGATCCACATCGGATCCAACATCCTGTAATTTGCACGATCACCCCTAAAAACGATCACCGCTTCATGAGTGTCCGAGTCGTAGCACCAAACTACCATATCTTCAAGAAAATCCTGTTGCATTGGCATTAATGGGATTTTATCCACGACTCTCGGAGGTTGATATACCAGCTTGTAGCGTCCCGTGTTCGTTGCTGGATCAAGTGTGTACTTGATTTGCTGATACATAGGGAACTGCGGCTTGTAAGATTCATTCTTCCAACCAGACTTCTTGTTCATCTTGATAAGTCTCTCGAATAAAGTAGCGCCTTCGAAGTTTGAACGATTAACAAGCTCAAGCTTCGTCAACGCTGCGACATCGTAGAATGGCAAGGATAGAATGCTTAGCAACGAGTTGAAGTACTGTATTCCGTATTCCCTTTTCACAGCTACACAATGAATTTCTTGTACAAACATCCAACATAGGATACGACCGCTCGGCTTTGATTTTTCAAACTGTAGATAATCAACTTGAGTAGCATCCGGAACCGGCTTCGAAACCTTAGAAAGGAACTGTTGTCGCCACACAGAGAATGCTTCTTCAGCATTTTGAGACGTATCACGTTTCCTTAACTGCTCGTCTATGTCATCAGCATTCTCCTTCATCCATTCTTCATCAAACGGAGCGAATTCAGTACCATCTTGTCGAACATAAGTTGGTTTGTTTGCATCGCCTTCAAACACAATTTCATTAATGTCTTCAACATTTGTTGTTTCAGTCTCAGTCGACATTTTCTCTATCTCAGCATCATCAATCTCTCTCATAGCATGTAGAGCAAGCAGTTGCTCATCAGATAGATCATCAGATAGATCATCTATAATCTCTCCTTCTTCGATTATCTCTCCTGTGATAGGATGTATAACCTGTAGGGCAAGGTCAGCAGTGCTAGGAACATGAGATATACCTTCAATCTGTTGCACTGTGCCTGAGGAGGTTCCCTGAGAAGATTCTACAACTGGCGGTTGAACTACAATGATAGCAGACGATGTGGCGGCTGGATGCTTCTGTGAAGGACCAGAAGTGTCGGGATTCCCTTGATCTTCAGGGTCGTCATCCTTCTTCTTCATGATTTCTTGCTGTTTACAATGATAATCCCACAGAGCGTCAACCCTCTTTTGAAGTAAAATGTTATTTCTTTCTCTCTCTTCTTCAGCAGCCTTCAAGCGAGCATTTTCAGCTTTAAGTGAATCAATCTCAGCTTGTTGTCTCTCTATCACCGTCTGTTGTTGACCAACAGTGGACTTCAATTTGGTAATCTCCACCAATTGTTGGACCTGATCATTCTTCGTGAGATTAATAAAATGAGTTTGTCTCTGAACACGATCAGCAGCTGCTTCAAGTTGAGAGAATAGATATCGTTTCTTTTCATCTTGAGAAAATCCTGCAAATATCCGTTGACGTTCAGGACTAAGTTGAGAAGTTGTCGCCCTGATTTCAGAAGCCATAGATCTTTGAGGAGTGGGCTGAGCAGTGACAGATGGAGTTTCAGCAGCTGATGTAACTACAGGAGTTTCAGGAGCAGATGTAACGACAGGAGTTTCAGGAGCAGTGGATACAACCGGAGGTTCTTGAATAGGCTCCTGTGGAACAGATTGTCTTGAAGTCGCTAAATATCTTCTAGCTTTCTTCTTTTGAACTTCAGCGGCTTTCTCAGCTTTCCTTTTTGTTCTTCTTTCTGCTTCAGGATCTGATGGAACATATTCAGGATCATTCTCTTGACGAATCCTCCTATATCTTTTCACACCATGCTCATTAAGATACATTTCATATCCAGGTTCGATGATATGATCACTAGAGCTAGAATCAGACTCTTCATCACCACCTGCAGATGTACCACCAGTCGCACCTGCAGTGGATGCACCAACGGCACCACTATCACCACCTTGATCGCCTTCGTCATCACTATCACTTCCAGATGATTCAGAATCAGTCGGATCAGGACCAAACTTTTCAATCCTTTTTCTCTCCAATTCAGGCTCTTCATTGTCAGACTGACTGTCATCGTGACACCACTTATCATTTGCTGGAACGACATACTCAGTATTTTCAAGTGCGCCAAATAGCTTCCTTGGTGGAACGCTTTCCTTGTATCGTTTGGCGGCAAGATTCTTGATAATTCTCAACGAATTAAAGTTCATAGCCTCTACTTTCAATACATCGTTGTCTGCTTTTGGAAGACTCGGATGTTGAACATTCATAACCATCTGTATAAAACGTGGATACATCCAAAACTTGTTTCCAATGATCCTGCTCTTCCCAGTTCGTGTCAAGTTCTCTTTCATGTTGTCGAAGATGTATTTTGAGATGCTAAACGGTTTGTTTAGCACCAGAGCCACCATTAAACCAACATCACCTTCTCCAGCCATATCATATCCAGCACGTCTATTGCTCAAGCACTGAATGATGATGTGTAAAAGGAATTTGTACCGTAACGGCAGATCACCCTTGTTGATTTGTTTGCTAAAGATGTCTCCAGTACACTTCATACGTAGTAAACAGCCTCTCGTGCCATGATTGGATCTCTCATGTATCTCACCGCTTCGAGGCCTGACATTATGTATCCGACGTGCCTGCTTGCAAGATATCAAGCAAACCCGAAGGCCTCTCATCTGTCAGCTGTCAAAAGGATTTTTCGCTATTTGAAGGGATGCTCGGACCTTGGTCTTTGGTACCCTAGGGATGATAGTTTTGAATTAATTGCATACAGTGATTCTGATTTCGGTGGATGCAAAATTGATGGCAAATCAACCACAGCAGGATGTCAGTTCCTATGAAATCGCCTGGTCACGTGGCAGTGCAAGAAGCAAACGTGTGTTGCTACATCAACATGTGAAGCAGAATACATTGCTGCCTCGAGTTGTTGCTCCCAAGTTCTTTAGATACAACAACAAATGCGCGACTACGGTTTAGAATTCCTATCTACTCATATCTTTGTTGATAATAATGCTGCCCTACAGATCACTAGAAATCCTGTGCAGCACCCAAAGACAAAACACATCGACATTAAATATCACTTCATACATGATTGTTTTGACAAGAAATTAATCGATGTTGTTCATGTTCCCACTGATCACCAACGTGCCGACCTGTTTACAAAAGCTTTTGATAAATCACGTTTTGATTATCTACTTTTGGTCAATGGCATTAAGGTGATACCCGAGTAAACTTCTGTGGCTAATCGTTTTTGTAAATACCTTTGTGTTTTTAAAATTTATCTTAGTTTGTTGATTTTAGGGGGAGTAAATCCAATTTTTAAAAATCCAAAAACATCGAAAAATTTCAAAAACACAAAAACAATAGAAAATCAAAAATGAGTTTCCTGGCGAGAAAAAGAGAATATGATAGTACATCAGTGGTCTGTCTAAACCTCTTTGAAATGAACATAAAATGAAAAATGTTAAGCAGCTCTATATAAGATATATCGGTAGGCTCACAATCATTTTAAAGTGTGCAGGGCGATATAAATCTTAAATCGACTGAAGACCAGGTGAGAACCACTCATTGGCATATGGTCTTAGTACCGAAATTTCGTTTGAGAGATTGCCGAGGTTATGAGATATTCGGTCTTTATGCTGCTTATCATCTGGGTATCATGGTTATTTCTTTTACCGTAAAAATATCGGAGACAAAGTGTAAGATCTTCCATGATACTAAATATACGTGTACATATTGCATTCGACCTCAATAAGTGATCAACAATCACATGTCCAAACAAATAAGTGATAATATATCACAGATTCTTTGCGGGAGTCAAGTTCGTCTCTCTGCTGTACAAAAGTACTGACCTATTCACGAACTTGCTCCTGTGCCCTCATGCATCTGAAAATCAAGTTCCTCATCAATAAGTGATTCTATCACATAGGGCTTGTTTTCAATCAAAATAAGTGAGTTTCTCACATTCTTTCATACGGTCAAAAGGATGATAAACGGTATACTCACCGGTAAGATGAATTCTCGTGCATACCTTGATACGGGAATGTGTCGTGAGTGGATTTACATCGACAAGTAAGTATAATCCTTACCGTTAATCGTATCTCTTAATTATGATTACGTCTGATCAGTTTGAGCTTATGTGGACAACAATACCGATAATCGAGGTAGTATACTTATCCAGAGCTTTAAACAGAAATCAAAATCATGTTGACTAAGACCGTAAGCTGGTATGATTCCTTTTCCTTGAGATTCGCAAAAAGATTGCTCTTGTACAGTTGCTTATTGCTTTTCTCAGTTTACCGCATTTTCGTTTAAGTTTACTGCGCTTTAATTTCATTTTTAGTGTAATTTGTAAAGTTCGTTTTTGATCAAGCCGAAGTTGTTGCTAGGTGTTTTTCTACCGGAATCCTGAAACCCTTCTTCATAAAACGTCCTTGCATTTGGAAACTCAAACAAAATGGAAATGTGTCCAATTAAATCAAAATCTGTTCAGTGTGAAAATTTCATGCCTTAGTGTTTTTGAAAAATGTTGTCGACGAAACACACTTATGGTCGACGAAACAGAACATTGTCGATGAAACACATCTGGTCAAAAGTCAACAGTTCAACCTTGGTCAAACTTGTTGGTAATCGACGAAACAACTCCGTTTCGTTGAAACAAACGACGAAACGAAACAGCCCAAATCTGTTTCGTCGTGGGCTAATTTCAGGCCCAAATATCCAAGCCCAAAACTCCGTTTCGTCGAGCCCAATATCCGTTTCGTCGAAGATGTGCGTTTCGTCGAGAAGGCGGTGAATAAAATGGGTCCACAAGTCAATTATTGTTCACTTTTTCAAAAAGTTAACTGTTTGGCTTTCTTCTTCACTCAGAAACCCCATCCCCATTTGTTCTTTCACAAATCCCTCATATTCCATCATTTTTACCAAAAATCACATAAAACTTAAAGGTAAAAACATGTTCCGGTTCAGATTGCGAACATTTTGAACCGAGTGTTTTTGTTTTAAACCCCCAGAAACCCTCTATGCTTGATGATTTCATGTTTAAACTTATGTCTTGTTTGTTATCACTTGAAATCAGATAGATATAGGTTTAAATGAATGTATTTTTGCTTTTATTCGGGTTTGGGTTTCATAGAACAAAACAGGGTTTCCGAATGGTTGATGATATTCTTAATGTTTCAAAAGGAATTTTGATTGGAAATCAATCTAGATTTGTTGTCAGGGGGTTTGGGTCTAAACAATGGGTATTAAATGTGTTTTTGTTGTTTATATGTTTTTGCTTAACCATTAATCGACGAAACAACATAAACCCCCAAACTTGACGAATCAATTTAAACCCTAGATCCGGCGAAACAGAAAATGACGAATCAAATACACGACGAAACAGCAATGGCGAATCCAAACCATGACGAAACGACTCCGTTTCATCGAGATGATGTTGACGAAACGAAAGGGTCAATTGGTCAACTCAGGTCAATGGTCAACACTCCGTTTCGTCGATCTCACTTTTGTTTAGTCGAAGTCTGTGTGTTTCGTCGTCTATGCCTTAGGCAAATTTTCTGTTTTTGGTGCATTGTAACAGTAAGTGTGTATTATGTGTATTAAATGTTCACAGACTGTTTAGATTGTACATATACATGTCAAATACACATGTTCTATCATATATGGCTCATTGTGCTATTTTTCCATGTACATATGGCACCAAAAGAAGGAAAACGCAAGCCCGCAACAAAGAAGGAGAACAAAACGGAGGAAGAGATAATGTCCGAGAAACGACATAATCAGATTGCTTACTTGGATCCTGATGATAAACTTGTTGAATTGAAAGATATTACCAAATGGATCAGGGAGTCACGTATCAATCATGCGGTTACCTTCTCGACGCCCGTCTACAAATCATTGATCAAAGCTTTCTGGGATTCTGCAAGCGTCGTTCAAGTGGATGGAAAGGATATTATAAGAGGTCGTGTGAATGATCTATATGTCGTTGTCACTCCGGAGATACAGAATGAAGTTCTTCGACGAAACAAGCTGTTTCGTCGAACTCATCACGACGAAACAGCCAATGTCCATATCAATCTGTTTCGTCGACATAAATGACGAAACAGGTTTGTTTCGTCATGTGTTGGGCTGCAACAAGCCCAATATGCTGGCCCAATGTTGTTTCATCGATACACATTGTGTTTCGTCGACTCAGTGGCCCAGGGACTATATAAACAAGGTCTGTCTTCACTCAGAAGGTAGATGAGAAAATACACCCTTAGCAAAACTCTGTCAAAACTGTGTTCGTATCAGTTTGTAATCGGTTCTCATCCCGTTTAATCAATAGATTGTGATTCATTGGTTATTCCGCGTGTGTTGTTATTATACATGTTTGATTTGGCATAGTTACGTGGATTCCGCACGCGTAACCGTGTTTGTTATAAACAAGTGATTAGGTTTTCGTATCGATCCTCGGATTTCGGGACCTACACTCCTGCCCCTTCTGGATCACAAAAGAATGCTGAGAATGCTGTGAAGAAGCCAACCCCCGTTTTCACAAAAGGACCTACTGCTGTTTCTTCTAGTCCTACTAACAATGATCTTTATTCTTTGATTTTGCAGATGAAGGATTATATGCAACAGCATGACAAAACTAATGACAGGATCCTTCGGGAGATCGATGAAATCAAGAAATTGAAGAGATCAGCGGAGGATCACTCTCCATTAGTGCCGAGATCTCTGAATTTCGATACTCCGGTCATAACCACCCAGCATTCCACGGCATCAGGTGTCCAGTATCAGGGTGGATCATCGAGTATGCACTATGGCTCATCGGCAATGACTCAGGCCCAAGGATCCTACTTCCAGCTTTCAGGATCCTCTCTTCAGCCTTAAGGATCCTCTTTCCAGCATCAAGGATTCTTCTCTAGTTCGGGAGGATACGTGGGGGCACAGTCGGTTCAAGGATCCTACTCTCAGTATCAAGGTCCTCATCTTAGGTTCAAGGATCCTCCTCTCAGGTTCAGGGATCCATCGAGTATCCTCCAAGACCTTCAGCTTCGATGCATACCAGATCCAACATCTTTCAGGATCAAGGATCCTTAAGGAGTGTACAACCCAGAAGCTCAGAGATTCACTTGGGAGACTTCATACCTACTGTTAGGGATAGATTTTCTATACATAAGGATCATGGATCCTCAAGTACTGCCAGGATCATGGATCCTCAATTCTGTTTGAATTAAGGATCCTCAGAAGACATTGCAGGATCAGGATTCAGGATCCTCATTGTCATCCTTATACTAACGGTTTCCTTCACTATGTTTAAGCTTGTTTTGCAGGAGTGTACGCATTGGACTTAGTCTTACCGATATTCTTGGGGAATATGCCCTCAATATTCCGCACGTGCATGGCTTGGTGACCGTGTTAGAAGTCGTAGGGAGCTTGCACATTTAGCAGATAGTTAGTTATTTAAGTTATTTCTATTTTTAAAGGGGATAACAAGCCTGAGTTAGAACAATTGGCTATTTTAGCAAACACACACACACACACTCGAAACAGCTCTCAACAGTTCATTGGCAATTTTGTACACATTACACTCTAGTGATCCTTGTAACAAGCTTGTTGTCATCCCGAGTTGTAACAATCATTTTGCTTAATTGTAGTTGGTGATCGGTAGTTTCCATCACGCGAGGTTTTTTATGCCGGAGATCAACTCTTGATCAAGGGCTTTTTCCTCGTATAAACCCCCGTGTCACTTGTTCATTTCGTTTGCAAGTTATTCATACATTTGTTCATTGTTTCAAGCATCATTCCTCACAACAAAAGATTTGGTTGCATTATCTTAGCCTAATTTTTGACCAAAATAGTTTAGCGCCCACCGTGGGGCAATTGGTGCTTCACTTCTGAAAAACCTTGTTCATTGTGTTCATTTCGGTTCATTATCTTCAACCATATGGCTTCTTCAACAAAGAACACTTCAAGTTACATGCCGGCAGTCACTTCTTCACAAGGCATTCCACCTTTGCCTCCACCACCTTTTGGATCCTAGAAGAATGCTGAAAATACTGCAAAGAGACAAAGCCCCATTTTCCCAAAACCACCAACTTCTACTGTTTCTTCTAGCCCTACTAATAGTGATATTTTTACTTTGATTTTGCAGATGAGGGATCACATACAAGAGCAGGATAAAACCAATGAAAGGATCCTCCGGGAGATTGGTGACATCAAGAAACAGAAGAAATCAGTGGAGGATCACTTTCCATTGGTGCCGAGATCACTGAATTTCGACACTCCAGTTATAACTAGCCAACACTCCGCTCCGGCTGATGTCCAGCTTCAAGGTGGATCGTTGGGAATGCGTTTTGGATCATCAGCGATAACACAAGCGCAAGGATCCTATTTTCAGCCTTTAGGATCATCATCTCAGTATCAGGGATCCTTTTTCAGTTCCGGAGGATATGTGGGAGCGCAGACGGTTCAAGGATCCTCGTCCCAGGGTCAGGGATCCTTCCAGGTTCAAGGATCCTCCACTCAGGTCCAAGGATCCTCTCAGGATCAGGGATCCTTATTTCAGGATCAGGGACCCTTCCAGGTTCAAGGATCCTCCTCTCAGGTTCAGAGATCCTCATCTCAGTTTTACGGATCCATGGAGTATCCTCCAAGACCCCCAATCACAGCACATCAAGGATCCCACATCTTCCAGGATCAGGGATACTTAAGAAGTTTGCAACCAGGAAGTTCAGATGTCCATCTAGGAGACTTCATTCCAATGCAGACCATTACTTCTTCTGGTCCTTCAGTCATACCAGAATCCCGTCAATATGGATTCACATCTGGAATTCCAAATTTGAATCCTCCGGGAGGTAACACTTTGAATAATTCTTATAATACTAACCATGGCTTTATGCAGGATACAGGTATCAACCAAGCTATGGCTAGGGAATTACAGAAACTGAAGGATATGATATGGAGTGTTCCTGAAGTGGTCAAGCCCATTCCTGAAATTGCAGATGGAAGCCATAGGATATCTCATTTTGCACCACCTATTTGTAATGCTGAGATACCCAAAAGGTTTCAAATACCAACCACGAAGCTATATGATGGTTCAACCGATCCAGAAGAACATGTAGCTCAGTACAGAGAAAGGATGGAGATCAATCCCATCCCGGAGAGGTTAAAAGAAGCATGTCTATGCAAGGGTTTGGGATCCACACTGACAGGATCGGCTCTTAAATGGCTGCTAAGTCTCCCCCTTACTCTATTACTTCATTTGCTAATCTAGTTAACCTGTTTAATAGTCAATTCTCTTGCAGTAGAAAATTTGAACGTTTAACTAGTGACCTATATAGGGTAACACAAGGTCAAAATGAATCACTTAGAGATTATATCACTAAGTTTAGTAAATAATCCTTAGATATTCCTAATTTGGATATAGCTACGGCTGTGGAAGCCTTCAAAATGGGTTTACTTAGGGATTCATTATTCTATGATGATCTTGTCATGACCCCATGCAGGAATCTTGATGAAGTGAGAACCAGGGCCCTCAGATTCATCTGGTTAGAGGATGATAAAAGGATCCAGGAAAGACTGGCAGGATCCTCGAAACAGGAAAAACAAGGATCCTACTTCAGGAACAACAAGTCCAAGTCTTACAACAAGACTGACAACCAAAGCGTGCATGCAGTAGAACAGGAAGAGGATGATGAGGATTATCCTCCCATTTCTAAATACTGTTTTTCTGTTGATAACAATGAACAAATTCTTGCAATGCAGAATCTGGGTGAGAAAGCACGATGGCCAAGGAAAAGTGATAAACCAGCCGCAGCATATCATGAGGATTTTGGGCATCTCACAGAAGAATGTATTGCACTGAGAAAAGAGATTGGTTACTTGTTAAGCAAGGGGCACTTGAAGGAGCTTTTAGGAAGAAAAAAGTCAAGGATCCAGGATCCTGAAAAGGTTCCAGAAAGAGCTCCTGCTCCTCCGGCAGATGCACAAGTAATAAACTTCATATCTGGTGGATCAGACATTTGCGGTACTTCCTTTTCGGCAGCCAAAAGACATGCCAAGGAGACCAAGATGGATAATGGGGATAGACCCATCCGAACCTCTACTTTTACACAGGAAAAAAGTTATAACTTTTGATGAGGATGATCGTATTGATGTCCAGGATCCTCATCATGATGGTTTTGTTATTACCTTATTTATATCTAACCATTTTGTTCGCAGGATCTTAACAGATGGAGGAAGCTCAGTAAACATCATTCAGCTTGATGTCCTCAAGAAAATGAACATCCTTGAATCGGGTATTGTCCCAAGATCCTCAGTCCTTGTGGGATTCAGCAGAGAAACCAAGAATACATTGGGGGACATTAAACTTCCCATCTACATTGAAGGAATTCATTCTTATCAAAAATTTTGTGTTATAGATTGCTTATCCTGTTGCAATGTTATCCTTGGCAGGCCATGGATACATGACATGAAGGCAGTTGCATCCACATATCATCAATGTGTGAAGCTTCCTAGTCCATGGGGGGTGATAAAGATTGAGAGTGACCAACAAGAAGCAAAGAATTGCTATACCTCATCATTGAAGCCTGCCTCGAGACCAAGGGAGCAATAGCAACTAAAGTATTCTCCAAGAGACGTCTTGGAGGCAAGAGAACAGGATGTGAAAGATATCCTTATTGATCCTCATGATCCTGAATCCAAAATCTTCATAGGATCTGGGATCCTCAGCAACATTGAACAGGATTTGGTATCCTTCCGTAAGAGGAGAAAAACTACCTTTGCATGGAAGCACGAAGATATGACAGGTATCTCTAAAGATATTATTACTCACAAGCTTGGTATTGATAGGTCATTCAAACCCATACATCAAAAGAGGAGAAAGTTTGCACCTGAGAGGAATGCCATTATCCAGGAGGAGGTAGACAAGTTGCTCCGAGCAGGTATGCTTAGAGAGGTTAAGTATCCAAGATGGTTAGCCAATGTGGTTGTTGTTCAAAAGAAAAACGGAAAGTGGAGGGTATGTGTCGATTTCACTGATTTAAACAAGGCATGTCCCAAGGATCCTTTCCCATTACCCCACATTGACTCCATGGTGGATGCTACTGCGGGCCATGAGTTGTTGACTTTTATGGATGCTTCATCTGGATTTCACCAAATTCATATGGAACCATCTGACCAAGAGGATACAACCTTTATGACCCCGACTGGTATCTATTGTTATATTGCTATGCCATTTGGACTAAGAAATGCAGGTGCTACTTATCAAAGGCTAGTCAATATGATGTTTAAGGAGCAAATTGGATGCACTATGGAAGTCTATATAGATGACATGATGGTTAAGTCCGAGAGAGCTGAGGATCACCTTAGAGACCTGGAGAAAGCATTCAATATCCTTGACAAGTTCAATATGAAGTTGAATCCTTCAAAGTGTCACTTTGGCGTTAAAGCAGGGAAGTTCCTAGGCTATATGGTAACTAAAAGAGGCATTGAAGCAAGTCCAGAGCAAATTAAGGCAATCATGAATACCAAATCTCCTGCCAATGCCAAGGATGTGCAAAGGTTGACAGGGAGGATCGCAGCCTTGAATAGGTTCATATCAAAGTCATCAGAAAAGTGCAAGGAATTCTATGACATTTTGAGAAAGAACAAGAAATTTGAGTGGACTGATAAGCATGAGAATGCTCTTAAAGCCCTCAAGGTTTACCTATCCTCAGCTCCTTCCTTGGTGAAACAAGAAAAAGGGGATATATTATCCTTATATCTAGCGGTGTCCTCTAAAGCAGTAAGTGCAGTCCTTGTCAAGGATCACAAAGGTACACAACATCCTATCTATTATGTAAGTAAGAGTTTGCTTGATGCTGAATCCAGGTATTCACATTTAGAAAAACTTATCCCTGCTTTGATTATGGCATCTACGAAATTAAGACATTATTTTGAAACTCATGCCATTATTGTTAAGACTAATTTTCCAATTAAGAATGTTCTCAGGAAACCTGAAATGTTAGGAAGGATGGCTAAATGGGCAGTGAAGCTTAGTGCTTATGATATAAGATATGAACCAAGAACTGCCATCAAATCCCAAGCCTTAGCTGACTTTGTGGCAAATTTTAGTAGTGACTTACAAAGAGAAGCTGAGTTAGAAGTTCAGCAGCTTGAAGAGACTCAGGATCCTTGGATACTCTTCAATGATGGAGCATCTAATGTTAAAGGAACAAGACTTGGAATACTACTAAAATCGCCACAGGGGGACATAATACTCCACTCAATAGCTTGTGAATTTCAAACTACTAATAATGAGGCTGAATATAAGGCCTTGATAGCTGGTTTGCAAATTGCCAAGCATATGAGGATCAGGTATCTTGAGGTACATGTAGATTCATTGTTAATTACTAATCACTTTAATGGATCCTATGCTATTAAAGGTGAACGACTAATCAAATATTTAGAGATAGTCAAAGAATTGGCACTCTCTTTTGTTTCCATTAGTTTGACACAGGTACCCAGAGAAGAAAATGCAGAAGCTGATGCATTGGCCAACCTAGGATCATCCTTGAAGATTCCAGAAGATATCAAAGTCCCTATTATTCATATCCTAACTCCTACTATTGAGGATCATGTAGCTATGGAGATAGGAGAGGATTCTGCAATCATCCCTAGTAATGATACACAATCTCATTCAGGATCATGGATCCTTCCAATCATGAGATATATACAGCATGGAGAGATTCCTACAGGAGAAAACCCCAGGGCTTTCAAAATCAAGGTATCTCAATTTACAATATTAAATAACATGTTATATAAACGATCTCTTGTAGGACCATATCTAAGATGCATTAAGGATCCTGAAATCCAAGAAGTCCTAAAGGATTTTCATGAAGGAGATTGTGGAAACCACACTGGGGGCAGGGCACTGTTCTCAAGGATCCTAAGGACAGGATACTATTGGCCTACAATGAAGAAGGATGTTGTGGATTATGCCAAGAAATGTGATCCTTGTCAGAGACATAGTAATATCCTTCACCAACCAGCGGAGCTCCTGCATCCTATATCCTCTTCTTGGCCATTCATGAGATGCGGAATGGATATAGTTGGCAAACTTCCCAAGGCACCTGGTGGAAAAGTGTTCATGCTTGCTATGCCTGGTTACTTCTCCAAGTGGATAGAAGCTGAAGCTTTTGCTCAAGTCAGAGAAAAGGAAGTGATATCCTTTATCAAAAGAAACATTATTACTAGATTTGGTATCCCTTCTGAAATTGTTTGTGATAATGGATCCCAATTTATTGGGAGTAGAACTACTAACTTTTGTGACAGCTGGGGGATTAAGATGATAACATCAACACCAGTCCACCCACAAGCTAATGGTCAAGCAGAATCATCCAACAAGATCATCATTAACAATTTGAATAAGAAGCTTGGATCCAATAAAGGAAAGTGGGCAGAAGAACTACCTTATGTACTATGGGCTGATAGGACAACTCCTAAGAATGCTACTGGCCAAACTCCATTTTCTTTAGTGTTTGGAGCAGAATCAGTGATCCCTACAAAGATGGTGGTTCCTACAGCAAGAACAAGCAATCGTGATCCTGAAGGAAATTCTGAAAACTTGGTTCAAGATTTGGATACCATAGAAGAACTCAGGGATTTAGCAAGGATAAGAATGACTAGAGCCTACAATAAGAATGTTAGGATCAGGAAATTCCAAGTTGGTGACATGGTATTGAGGAAAGCATTTCAGAATACCACTAATCCTGCGGATGGCAAGTTAGCACCAAAATGGGAAGGTCCCTACCTTATTGAAGCTGATGCAGGAAAGGGGGCATACCGATTACTAACAATGGAAGGTTATTTGCTACCAAGAGCTTGGAATGCTGTCCATCTGAAGAGATACTTCATGTAATAAGGATCTATGATCCTTAGCTATTTTCGTATCCGATATCCTGAAGGATCCTCAGAGGATAGATAATCCTCATTCTGGTAATGATCTAACCTCAATTTATCTTATTCTTTAGTTAATTTGTCTACAAGGATAAGGATCCTGGATCCTTTATCCTTCTTTCACTTAGTTCTGATTTTTACAGAGGATTGATGTATCCTTAACAAAGGATTGAGTATCCAGAGAAGTCTCCAGTTATTTGGGCTTGACCCCAGTTATTTGGGCTAGTCCCCAGCTTTTTGGGCCAGTCCCCAGTTTCGCCAGTAGCGCACGATGATTTTGGTGCAGTTCAAGGCAATGGGACCAGTACCCACTTTAGGGGCTAACAATTTCATTGTACTGGCTGTATTCAGGATCCTACGTATAATGGTAGACGTACCATACATCCGTTCCTAAGGTTTCTAACGTTTTCACGTTAGCTAAGGTTTTGGCATTTTCATGTCACTAAGTTTGGATAGTCGCCAGTGAGGGCCATACTCCAGTTTACACAAGATCCTTTGGGCTTATCCCCAGTTTTTTTGGGCTTGTCCCCAGTTTTTTGGGCTTGTCCCCAGTTTATTGGGCTTGTCCCCAGATTGTTGGGCTTGTCCCCAGTTGCTAACTCTTTTCTTTTATTGGCTTAGTCCCAAGTTATGTTCCATTTCAGGTTCTTGAGGTTAAACAACTAAGGATCCTTGATCCTAACCTTTTATTAAGGTTTGTCTTTTGATTATCCTGATTTTATAGGATCCTATCTTGGATTGTCAGGTACGATCCTTAGTCGCTTTAAATTCATTATTTATTTATTTAAGTTACCCTTGTACTTTGACAACAGGACATATGATCCTAAAATTTTATCACTTTTTCAAACTTTCGATTATAGGATATTTGATCTTTGATCATATCCTAAACTTTTTTGACATAATTTACTAAACTTTTATTCTTAACTTATGAATTCAAACAAAGTGTATCATAACAACTGAAAGGTAAAGTATTCACAAATATAACAACACATGAGATAGTCAAAAGATTAAGCTTTTATTTACCAAAAGTTAAACCCTTTAAAGGTTGTCAAAATTGCCTACCCCGTGCATCTACCAGCAAAACGTGGCCCGTAC
Source organism: Helianthus tuberosus (assembly GCA_030545235.1). Taxonomy (NCBI): domain Eukaryota; kingdom Viridiplantae; phylum Streptophyta; class Magnoliopsida; order Asterales; family Asteraceae; genus Helianthus; species Helianthus tuberosus. Next base: position 9,556,256 of record CM060450.1, on the reverse strand, counting down.
GCTGGGGTAGGCAAAGGGTGTCCATGATAATCAGTTCTAAATAAGTGCAGGAATAGAAAGACGGCAGGATCACAATGGCTTCATCCCTCAAACAGAGGAACCCTCTACCATTTATAATCCTACCTATTGTCTGAAGGATCAGTGATCCTTAAACCTAATTACTATTGTTTAAGTACAGACCAACCATTGTTCAAGAAAAACACCATCAAACAAAAACCAACTACCAAACCATAAAAAATGGGCTCCGGCCGCGTCTAGATAAATCCATCATCCCCCATTTTTTGGAGCTCACACCTTCGCTGCGTCACCATCGCCTCCAGCCTCTGCATCACCAGCCTGATCCTTAGCCCCGCTGCCGCCGGCCTCAATCATCAGGACCTCTCCATCCTCCTCCTCATCATCAAGCTCAGCCAGCTTAGCCTTCCAACCTTCCTGATCCCAGGTGGTCCTGTTAAAGCTAGGATCCTCAGCCTCCTTCACCATCTGCAATTTGATCTTGTACATAGCAATGGCAGCAGAAAGCTTAGCATCCTCCATCACTTCAGCCTTCTCTTGATCAGCTTTGATGTGGGCCATGACCAGCTGCCTTTTTGCCAAGTTAAGCTCCTTCTCGAGGTTAGAGATGGTCTCATCCTTTGCCAAGAAGATCTTCTGGAAGTCCAGCTCCTTCTGCTCAGCCTCTTCAGTGTACGCATCCAAGAGCATCTGAATCTCAGCAAATTTGTGCAAAAAAGAAAAGATACAATTCAGGATCCCTTATCCTCAGTGTGGAAGGATCATATTTAAAGATCAGTTATCCTTACCTCAGAGGAGTATTCTTCAAACTGATGCCGGATGAGGGGGAGGCCTTCCAGATCGTCAGCGGTCTTTCTCTTCTTTCCTCCCTTGCCCTTGGAAATGACGGGCTTGGGTACTGTGATGCTTGGGCTAGCAGCAGATTTCTTCTTGCCGGACCGGGCAGTGACAACATCAAGATCACTAACGCTGAAGCGAGAAGCTGATTTTGAGGACTTTCCAGCACCTGCGAATAGCAAACAACAGATAAGTATCCTTAATCTATGTCTATTTAATTATTCATAAAAATAAAAACTTACTTGACATTGTGACTGAGCTGGAGGATACTTCTTATGAATCCTTTGTGTTTGCCTGGAATGATCTAACTGTAGGATCAAGGCTCCAAAAAGCAGCGATCCTTTCTTTTGTTGCAGGTGACTGAATAAGATGAGAGACCGAGATAGCTGTACAAAAAAGATAGAAAAGAATTAGTTATCCTCAACAAGAAATGGAATCATCCTATGATCCTTCTATAAGGATCCTCTATCCTACCATGGATAGTCCACTTTTTGGGGAGATCTTTCCCGTCTAGGATAGAATCTCTCTTAACAAAAAAGAAGCGCTTTTTCCAGTGGGTATCATTCTTTGTGGTCTTGAGGATTGGGTGTGCCTCACCGGGTTTATGTTTGAATAAGAAACGGTGTGAACCGTGGCTCACAAGGTTATACAAATCAGCCAGTTCTGACATCCCCAAATCAATGCCTTCCTGCTCAATGATGTTCTCTAAGGTGTACAAAACCCTCCACATCATTGGCATGGCCTGAATGTAGCACATGCCGGTGAGAGAAAAGAAAGATTCAGTGAAGGCGGGGAAAGGATAGGGGAATCCTATCAGGAATGGGGTAGCCAGAAAAGCAACCCAAGTGTCAGAGACAGCATCGCTCTTTGCAGAAGGGTCAAAGGGTTTAAAGACGGCATCCGCTGGAAAACGGTGGCGAATCCGGTCAATCTCCGGGTCAGTGAAGCAGCAGAGTTCCTTCAAAGGATTTTTGATAATCCCTTGGCTTTTTAGGGGGCTATCTTTCTGGTGATCCTTGGCGGGGGAGGATCGTAGCTTCATTGTAATCTTAGGATTTTGATAAAACAGAAAAGAAGATGAAGAGAGAAGGAGAAGAGAGATACCTGATCGATATTTGAATGAGGATTTAAAGGGAAGTAACGCACGAATTTAAATGCCTATCGATCCTTATCTCTAACCTATTTATAATGATGGTTCTGCAGGATTGTCACTTCGGTGACGTATGATGTGTAACGGCTAGTTCGATCCTAACGGCTACATTTCCACTGGATAGTTCGTTGCAGATAATGTTAAAAAATACGACTCGTTAATTTACATTTTACTCCTCATATTTTGGGGGCAATTGTTAGGGATGGATTTTCTATACCTAAGGATCATGGATCCTCAAGTACTGCCAGGATCATGGATCCTCAATTTTGTTTGAATTAAGGATCCTCAGAAGACGTTGCAGGATCAGGATTCAGGATCCTCATTGTTATCCTTATACTAACGGTTTCCTTCACTATGTTTAAGCTTGTTTTGCAGGAGTGTACGCATTGGACTTGGTCTTACCGATATTCTTGGGGAATATGCCCTCAATATTCCACACGTGCATGGCTTGGTGACCGTTTTAGAAGTCGTGGGGAGCTTGCACATTTAGCGGATAGTTAGTTATTTAAGTTATTTCTATTTTTAAAGGGGATAACAAGCTTGAGTTAGAACAATTGGCTATTTTAGCAAACACACACACACTCGAAACAGCTCTCAACAGTTCATTGGCAATTTCGTACACATTACACTCTAGTGATCCTTGTAACAAGCTTGTTGTCATCCCGAGTTGTAACAATCATTTTGCTTAATTGTAGTTGGTGATCGGTAGTTTCCATCACCCGAGGTTTTTTATGCCGGAGATCAACCCTTGATCAAGGGTTTTTTCCTCGTATAAACCCCCGTGTCACTTGTTCATTTCGTTTGCAAGTTATTCATACATTTGTTCATTGTTTCAAGCATCATTCCTCACAACAAAAGATTTGGTTGCATTATCTTAGCCTGATTTTTGACCAAAACACCTATGCAAACTATTTCTTCATCTGGTTCCTCAATCATACCAGAATCACATCAATATGGATTCACATCAGGAATCCCAACCTTGAATCCATCAGGAGGTAACACTTTAAATACTTCTTATAATACTAACCATGGCTTTATGCAGGAGACAGGAATCAACAAAGCTATGGCTAGGGAGTTAGAAAAACTCAAGGATATGATATCTAGTGTCCCGGGAGTGGTTAAACCCATTCCTGAGATTCCGGATGGGAGTCACAGAATATCTCATTTTGCACCACCCATTTGTGATGCGGAGATGCCAAAGAGGTTTCAAACACCAAACATGAAGCTCTATGATGGTACAACTGATCCAGAACAGCATGTAGTTCAATACAAGGAGATAATGGAGATTAACCCCATTCCTGAAAGGTTAAAAGAAGCATGTCTATGCTAGGGTTTCGGATCTACACTAACAGGATCAACTCTTAAATGGCTGCTAAGTCTTCCTCCTTACTCTATTACTTCATTTGCTAATCTAGTTAACTTGTTCAATAGCCAATTTTCATGTAGTAGAAGATTTGAAGGATTAACTAGTGATCTATATAGGGTAACACAAGGTCAAAATGAATCACTTAGAGATTACATAACCAAATTCAGTAGAGAATCCTTAGAGATTCCTAATTTGGATATTGCTACAGCTGTAGAAGCTTTCAAAATGGGTTTACTTAAGGATTCACAATTCTATGATGATCTTGTCATGACCCCTTGCATGAATCTTGATAAAGTAAGAACCAAGGCCCTTAGATTCATCCGTTTAGAAGATGATAAGAGGATCCAAGAGAGACTGTCAGGATCCTCAAAGCAGGAAAAGCAAGGATCCTACTTCAGGAGCAACAAATCCAAATCATACAACAAGTCTGATAATCAAAATGTGCATCTTGTGGAGCAAGAAGAGGATGATGAAGATTATCCACCCATTTCTGAATATTGCTTTGCTGTTGATAACAACGAACTAATCCTTGCCATGCAGAATTTAGGTAAAAAAGCTAGATGGCCCAGAAAGAATGATAAGCCAGCTGCTACAAAGGATAAATCCAAATGGTGTGCCTATCATGAAGATTCCGGTCATCTCACTGATGAATGAATAGAACTTAGGAAAGAGATTGGTTATTTGTTGAGCAAAGGATATTTGAAGGAGCTATTTGGAAGAAAAAGGTCTAGGATCCAGGATCCTGAAAAGACTCCAGAAAGGGCTCCTGCTCCTCCAGCTGATGCCCAGATTATCAACTTCATCTCCGGTGGATCAGATATATGTGGCACTTCCTTTTCGGCAGCCAAGAGGCATGCTAAAGAGACAAAGATGGAAAATGGGGACAAACCCATTCGAACTTCAATCCTTACACAGGATAAAGTAATATCCTTTGATGGGGACGACCGCGTAGATATTCAGGATCCTCATCATGATGGTCTTGTTATTACATTGTTTATTTCTAACCATTTTGTTCGCATGATTCTCATAGATGGGGGGAGCTCAGTGAACGTTATCCAACTTGATATCCTCAAAAGAATGAACATCTCTGAATCAGAAATCATCCCAAGATTATCAGTTCTTGTGGGATTCAGTGGGGAAACCAAGAATACATTGGGGGACATCAAACTTCCTATTTACATTAAGGGAGTAAATTCTATTCAAAAAATTTGTGTGATAGATTGCTTATGTTGTTGTAATGTTATCATTGGCAGGCCATGGATACATGATATGAAAGCAGTCCCATCTACATATCATCAGTGTGTTAAACTCCCCACTCCATGGGGTGTGGTGAAGATAGAAAGTGATCAACAAGAAGCCAAGAATTGTTACACCTCATCAATGAAGCCAGCCTCGAAACCTAGGGGAGCATAGCAATTTAAGGACCCTCCAAGAGATGTTCCGGAGGCAAGAGAACAAGATGTGAAAGATATCCTGATGGATCCTCAGGATCCTGAATCCAAAGTTTTTATAGGATCCGGGATCCTCGATAACATTGAACAGGATTTGGTATCCTTCTTAAAAACAAGAAAAGCTACCTTTTCTTGGAAACATGAAGACATGACATGTATTTCTAAAGATTTCATTACTCATAAACTTGGCATTGACAGGTCTTTCAAGCCTATACATCAGAAGAGGAGAAAGTTTGCACCTGAAAGAAATGCCATCATTCAAGAGGAGGTAGATAAACCGCTCAGAGCAGGTATGATTAGAGAGGTTAAGTATCCAAGGTGGTTAGCCAATGTGGTTGTCGTTCAAAAGAAAAATGGAAAGTGGAGGGTATGTGTCGATTTCACTGATTTAAATAAGGCATGTCCCAAGGATCCTTTCCCATTACCCCACATTGACTCCATGGTGGATGCTACAGCGGGTCATGAATTGTTAACTTTTATGAATGCTTCATTTTGATTTCAAATCTCCTGCCAATGCCAAGGATGTGCAAAGGTTGACAGGGAGGATCGCAGCCTTGAATAGGTTCATATCAAAGTCATCAGAAAAGTGCAAGGAATTCTATGACATTTTGAGAAAGAAAAAGAAATTTGAGTGGACTGCAAAGCACGAAAATGCTCTCTAAGCCCTTAAGGATTACCTGTCCTCAGCTCCTGCCTTGATGAAACCAGAAAAAAGGGATATATTATCCTTATATCTAGCGGTATCCTCTAAAGCAGTAAGTGCGGTCCTTGTCAAGGATCACGAAGGTACACAACATCCTGTCTATTATGTAAGTAAGAGTTTACTTGATGCTGAATCCATGTATTCACATTTAGAAAAACTTATCCTTGCTTTGATTATGGCATCTACTAAACTAAGACATAATTTTGAAACCCATGCCATTATTGTTAAGACTAACTTTCCAATTAAGAATGTTCTCAGGAAACCTGAAATGTCAGGAAGGATGGCTAAATGGGCAGTGAAGCTTAGTGCTTATGATATAAGATATGAACCAAGGACTGCCATCAAATCCCAAGCCTTAGCTGACTTTGTGGCAGATTTTAGTAGTGATTTACAAAGAGAAGCTGAGTTAGAAGTTCAGTAGCTTGAAGAGACTAATGATCCTTGGATACTCTTCACTGATGGAGCATCTAATATCAGAGGAACAGGACTTGGAATACTACTAAAATCGCCACAGGGGGACATAATACCCCACTCAATAGCTTGTGAGTTTCAAACTACTAATAATGAGGCTGAATATGAGGCCTTGATAGCTGGTTTGCAAATTTCCAAGCATATGAGGATCAGGTATCTTGAGGTACATGTAGATTAATTGTTAATTACTAATCACTTTAGTGGATCTTATGCTGTTAAAGGTGAACGACTAATCAAATACCTAGAGATAGTCAAGGAATTGGCACTCTCTTTTGTTTCTTTTAGTTTGACACAGGTACCTAGGGAAGAGAATGCAGAAGCTAATGCATTGGCCAATCTTGGATCATCATTGAAAATTCCAGAGGATATTAAGATCCCTATCATCCATATTTTGGCTCCTGCTATTGAGGATTACATAGCTATGGAGATAGAAGAGGATTCTGCAGTGGTTCCTAATGATAGTGCACAGTCTCATTCAGGATCATGGATCCTTCCAATCATGAGATATATACAACATGGAGAGATTCCTACAGGAGAAAACCCCAGGGATTTCAAAATCAAGGTATCTCAATTTACAATATTAAATAACATGTTATATAAACAATCTCTTGCAGGTCCATATCTAAGGTGCATAGAGGATCCTGAAATTCAAGAAGTCCTAAAGGATTTCCATGAAGGAGATTGTGGAAACCACACTGGGGGCAGGGCATTGTTCTCAAGGATCCTTAGGACAGGATACTATTGGCCTACTATGAAGAAGGATGCTGTGGATTATGCCAAAAAGTGTGATGCTTGTCAAAGACACATCAATATCCTTCATCAGCCAGCAGAGCTCCTACATCCTATATCCTCTTCTTGGCCATTCATGAGATGGGGAATGGATATAGATGGTAAACTTCCCAAAGCACCAGGAGGAAAAGTGTTCATGCTTGCCATGACTGATTACTTCTCCAAGTGGATAGAGGCTGAAGCCTTTACTCAAGTCAGAGAAAAAGAAGTGATATCCTTTATTAAAAGAAATATTATTACTAGATTTGGTATCCCTTCTGAAATTGTTTGTGATAATGGATCCCAATTTATTGGGAGTAGAACTACTAACTTTTGTGACAGCTGGGGGATTAAGATGATAACGTTAACACCAGTCCACCCACAAGCTAATGGTCAAGCAGAATCATCCAACAAGATCATCATCAACAATTTGAAGAAGAAGCTTGGATCCAAGAAAGGAAAGTGGTCAGAAGAACTACCTTATGTACTATGGGCTGATAGGACAACTCCCAAGAATGCTACTGGCCAAACTCCTTTTTCTTTAGTGTTTGGAGCAGAATCAGTGATCCCTACAGAAATGGTGGTTCCTACTGCAAGAACAAGCATCCGCGATCCTGAAGGAAATGATGAAAAGTTGATTCAAGACTTGGATACCATAGAAGAAATCAGGGATTTGGCAAGGATAAGAATGGCTTGTTATCAGCAAAGTATGGCTGGAGCCTACAATAAGAATGTCAGGATCAGAAAATTCCAAGTTGGTGACATGGTATTGAGGAAAGCATTTCAGAATACCACAAATCCTGCTGATGGAAAGTTGGCACCAAAGTGGGAAGGCCCCTACCTGATTGAAGCTGAGGCAGGAAAGGGGGCATATCGATTGCTAACAATGGAAGGTGATTTGCTACCAAGAACTTGGAATGCTGTCCATCTGAAGAGATACTTCATGTAATAAGGATCCATGATCCTTAGCTATTTTCGTATCCGATATCCTGAAGGATCCTTAGAGGATAGATGATCCTCACTCTGGTAATGATCTAACCTCAATTTATCTTATTCTTTGATTAATTTGTTTACAAGGAGAAGGATCCTGGATCCTTTATCCTTCTTTCACTTAGTTCTAAGTTTTGCAGATGATTGATGTATCCTTAATAAAGGATTGAGTATCCATAGAAGACCCCAGTTATTTGGGCTTGACCCCAGTTATTTAGGCTTGACCCCAGTTATTTGGGCTAGTCCCCAGTTTTTGGGCCTGTCCCCAGTTTTTTGGGCCTGTCCCCAGTTTCGCCAGTAGCGCACGATGATCCTGGTGCAATTCAAGGCAATGGGACCAGTACTTACTTTAGGGGCTACCAATTTCATTGTACTGGCTGTATTCAGGATCCTACGTATAATGGTGGACGTACCATACATCCGTTCCTAAGGTTTCTAACGTTTTCACTTTAGCTAAGGTTTTGGCATTTTCATGTCACTAAGTTTGGATTGTCGCCAGTGAGGGCCATACTCCAGTTTACACAAGATCCTTTGGGCTTGTCCCTAGTTTTTTGTTGGGCTTGTCCCTAGTTTTTTGGGCTTGTCCCCAGATTGTTGGGATTGTCCCCAGTTGCTAACTCTTTTCTTATATTGGCTTAGTCCCAAGTTATGTTCCATTTCAGGTTCTTGAAGTTAAACAACTAAGGATCCTTGATCCTAACCTTTTGTTAATGTTTGTCTTTTGGTTATCCGGATTTTATATTAAAGATTTAGGATCCTAACTTGGATTCTCAGGTATGATCCTTAGTTACCTTAATTTCATTCTTTATCTATTTAAGTTACCCTTATACTTTGACAACAGGACATATGATCCTAAAATTTTATTACTTTTTCAAACTTTCGGTTATAGGATATTTGATCTTTGATCATATCCTAAACTTTTTGACATAATCTAATATATTTTCATTCTTAACTTGTGAATTTAAAGGAATATACAATAACAACTGAAAGGTAAAAAGGCACAACATATACAACACAAGATAGCCAAAACGTTAAGGTTTTATTTACTTAGCAAAAAGTTAAACCCTTTTAAGGTTGTCAAAATTGCCCACCCCGAGCATCTACCAGCAAAACGTGGCCCATCCGCTGGGGTAGGCAAAGGGTGTCCTTGGTTAACGGTTCATGAAGTGCAGGAAATAAAAGATGGCAGGATAACAAGTGGTTTCATCCCCCAAACAGAGGATCCCTCCACCACCTATTATCCTACCTATTGTTCAAAGGACCCATGATCCTCAATCCTAAAAACTATTGTCTAAGTTATTACAGACCAACATTGTTTATCAACAAAACACCATCAAACAAAACAACTACCAAACCATAAAAAATGGGCTCCGGCCACGTCTAGAATTTCCATCATCGCCCATTGTTGCAGCTCACACCTTCGCTGCATCACCATCACCACCAGCCTCTGCATCCTTAGCCTGATCCTTCAACCCGCTGCTACTAGCCTCAATTGCCAGGACCTCTCCAGCCTCCTCTTCATCATCCAGCTCAGCCAGCTTAGCCTTCCAACCTTCCTGGTCCCAAGCAGTCCTGTCAAAGCTAGGATCCTCAGCTTCTCGTGCCATCTGTAGTTTGATCTTGAGCATAGCAATGGTGGCAGAAAGCTTAGCACCCTCCATCACTTCAACCTTCTCCTGATCAGCAGTGACGTGGGCCATGACCAGCTGTTTTTTTGTCAAGTTAAGCTCCTTCTCGAGGGTAGAGATGGTCTGATCCTTAGCCAGGAACAGCTTTTGGAAGTCCAGCTCCTTTTGCTCAGCCTCATCAGCATAGGAGTCTATAAGCATCTGGATCTCAGCAAATTTCTACAAAAGAATAACACATGTATCAGGATCCCTTATCCTTAATATGGGAGGATCACATTTAAGGATCAGTTATCCTTACCTCAGAGACATATTCTCCAAATTGGTGCTAAATGAGGGGCAGACCTTCAAGGGTGTCAGCAGTTTTCCTCTTCTTTCCACCCTTGCTCTTGGTGCTAACAGTCTTAGGAGCTGGGACGCTTGTACTAGCAGCAGATTGTTTTTTGCCGGACCGGGAGATGGCAAACGCATCAAGATCACTGACGCTGAAGCGGGAGGCTGGCTTTGAAGACTTTCCGGCACCTACAAAGGAAAATAACAGATAAGTATCCTTATTTAATATCTATTTAAATATTTAATTGTTTTTGTCAAAAATCAAGCAATGATAATGCAACCAAACTTTCTGTTGTGAGGTGTGATGTTTGAATCAATGAACAATACTAAGGATCACTCAGAAATGTAATGAACAAGTGACACAAAGATTTATACGAGGAAAAAGCCCTTGATCAATGAATGATCTCCGGCATAAAAAACCTCGGGTGATGGAAACTACCGATCACCAACTCAGATTAAACAAGAAATGTATTACAACTTCGGATGATAGCGAGCTAGTTACAAGGATCACTATAGTGTAATGTGCAAAAAAGTGTGTAATCGCCAAGTGAATTGTCAAGAGCTGGTGAGAGCAGTTGCGAGTGTGTGTTAAGCTAAAAATAGCCAAGTGTTTTCTATTTAGCTCGCTATCCCATTTTAAAAATGGAAAATATCTAAGCTAACAAACTGTCCGCATTTTTGTGCAAGTCTTCCACGAACTCCATAACGTCCACTTCAGTTAAGCATGTGCGGAATAAGTATGGAATATGCTCCAGGAATATCGCCAAGACCAAGTCCAAGCTTGTACTCCTGCAAAACAACTTCACATTCAAAGCAGACAATCATTAGTATAAGGATCCTTATGATGATACATGATCCTGATCCTACAACACTTTCTGAGGATCACTAATTCAGACAGAATTGAGGATCACTAAACCCAACAGTAAATGAGGATCACTGATCATTGGAAAATCCTCCCCTAACATTTGCCCCCAAAATATAAGGAGTAATTTGTAAATAAACGAGTTATATTTTCTTGTTCTTATCTGTAACCAACTAACGGATATATAGCCGTTGTAATCGAACTATCCGTTGCCATCCTGACGTCACTGAAGTGACTACCCTGCAAGATCATCATTATAAATTGAAGTTAGAGATAAGGGTTAGAGAGCATTTAAATTCATGCGTTTTCCCCTTTAAATCTTCATTCGAAGACTTGATCAGGTATTTCTCTTTCCTTTCTCTCTTCATCTTCTTTCTTTGTTCCTTCTTTCTTTATCTTTATTCGCGATCAAGATGATGCTGAGATCTTCGCCGGCTAAGGATCATCGTAAGGATAGTCCTCTAAAAATCCAGGGAATCATCAAAGATTCTGTGAAGGAACGGTGTTGCTTTACTGGTCCACAAATAGACAGAATCCGACATTGCTTTTTGGCAAACACCGTTTTCAAACCATTTGACCCCATCGTTCTAAGTGACTATATTTCTGAAACCTGGGTAGCCTTCCCGGTCACACCATTTGTAATAGGGTACTCGTATCCTTTTCCAGATTTCGCCTAATCCTTCTTTTCTCTCACTGGCATCTCCTACATTCAAGCGATGCCAATGATCTGGAGGGTCTTATATACCCTTGAAAGGATCATTGAACATGAAGGAATTGATCTGGGAATGTCGGAGTTTGCAGGGATGTATGACCTCATAAGCCATGGATCCCATCGGTATCTACTCAAACATAAACCTGGTGAAGAAGACCCCATCTTCAAAGCCACTAAGAATGACACCAACTGGAAACGGCGATTCTTTTTTGTCAGAGGGGATTCTCTCCTAGATGGAAAGGATCTGCCTAGAAAATGGACCACCCATGGTAGGATAGAGGATTCTTTGAAGGATCACCAGATGACCTTGTTTCTGCTGAGGATCACTAACATCCTTTTGTTTCTATTTTGCAGCTATTACTGTCGCACACCTCATCACAACACCTGAAACAAAGGAAAGGCTTGCTGCTTTCTGGAGACTTGATCCTGTAATAAGATCATTTAAAGCAAATACCAGGATTCGCAAGAAGTATCCTCAGGTTCTGTCACTATGTCGAGTAAGTATCCATGTTTATATGTAATTAAATGCTTAAATTAAAATGAGATAAGGATACTTATCTGTTTTGGATGTGTAGGTGCTGGAAAATCTTCAAGATATGCCTCCAAATTCAGTGTCACTGACCTTGACACTGTCCGATCCTCAAAGAAGAAGCTTGCTGCCAGTCTAACCGTCACGATCCCCAAGGCAACCACTTCTAAAGGCAAGGGTGGCAAGAAAAGAAAGACTACCGACACCCTTGAAGGCATGCCTCTGATCCGCCATCAGTTCCTTGAGTACTTTACTGACGTAAGGATCACTGACCTAGCTTAGTTATCCTACCCACTTGAGGATCATGTGATCCTAAACTTTACATTGTCTTCTTTGCAGAAATTTGCTAAAATCTAGGACTACATAGGCAATGTTGAAGAAGTTGAGCTAAAGTGCCTGGACCTCCAAAAGATGATGCTGGCCAAGGATCAGAAGATAGCCTCCCTTGAAAATGATGTCAATCTGGTGAAGAGGGAACTTGTCCTGGCTCACATTACTGCTGATCAAGAGAAAAATGAGATCACCAATGATGCTAAAATCTCAGCTGCCATCGCTATGTACAAGACCAAGTTGCAGATGGCCCAAGAATCTCTGGATCCTGACTTTGACAAGAGCAGCTGGGATGTAGAGCGCTGGAAGGCTAGATTGGCTGAGCTGGACGACGAAGAGGAGGCTGAAGAGGTCCTAGCACTCGAGGCTGGCAGCAGTGGAGTCAAGGATCATGTGGAGGATGCTGGAGCTGGAGGAGATGGTGATGCAGCAAAGGTGTAGGCTGCATGAATGGGCGATGAAGGACATTTCTAGACGTAGCCGGAGCCCATTTTTTAGAATTTGGTAGTTTTATTTTGGTTATGGTGTTTTGAAACAATCTTGGGTTGTAATAACTTTAGACAATAGTTTCTAGGGTGAAGGATCATGGATCCTTGAATAATAGGCAAGACAATGGGTGGTGGATGGATCCTCTGGTTGGGGGATGAAGCCACTCGTTATCCTTCCGTCTTTTATTTCCTGCACTACAAAGACCCGTAAACAATGGACACCTTTTGCCAACCCTTGTGGACGGGCCACATTTTGCTGGTAGAAACGTGGGTTGGCAATTTTGACAACCTTAAAGGGTTTAACGTTTTGTGAATAAAATAACTTTAACTTTTTGGCTATCTCCCGTGTTGCTATCCTTGTTAGTTCTTTACTTTTCAATTGTTGTGATATTCATTTTGTCTAAACTTATCAAGTAAAGAAAAAATTTAATAAATATCCTTAAAAAGTTTAGGATATGATCAAGGATCACATATCCTATAGTCGACAAGTTCTGAAAAGTAGTGTAGTTTAAGGATCATAAATTCAGTTGTCAAAGGATAAGGGTAACTCAGATGAATAATGAATAAAATCAAAATAGTTAAGGATCATACCTGAGAATCCAAGTTAGGATCCTAACCTTTAGGACTTATAATCAGGATATTCAAAAGACAAACCTTAGCAGAAGGTAAGGATCAAGAATCCTTGGTCGTTTAGCTTCAAAAACCTGAAATAGGATACAACTTGGGACTAAGCCAATATAAGATAAAAGTTAGCAACTGGGGACAAGCCCAACAATTCTGGGGACAAGCCCAATATACTGGGGACAAGCCCAAAGGATAACTGGGGACAAGCCCAAAGGATAACTGGGGACAAGCCCAAAGGATAACTGGGGACAAGCCCAAAGGATAACTGGGGACAAGCCCAAAGGATCGTGTGTAAACTGGAGTATGGCCCTCACTGGGGACTATCCAAACTTAGTGACATGAAAATGCCAAAACCTTAGCTAACGTGAAAACGTTAGAAACCTTAGGAACGGATGTATGGTACGTCTACCATTATACGTAGGATCCTGAATATAGCCAGTACAATGAAATTGTCAGCCCCTAAAGCGGGTACTGGTCCCATTGCCATGAACTATACCAGGATAATCGTGCGCTACTGGCGAAACTAGGGACAAGCCCAAACTGGGGTCAAGCCCAAATAACTGGATACTTCTGTGGATACTCAATCCTTAGTTAAGGATACCTGAACCTTCAAAACTCAGAATCAAGTGAAAGGAGAATAAAGGATACAGGATCCTTATCCTTATATAGGATAATTAAAAAATGAAATAGTTTGAGATTAGATCATTACCAAAATGAGGATCATCTGTCCTATAAGGATCCTTCAAGGATACTTGTCATGTAAGGATCATGGATCCTTGTCACATGAAATATTTCTTCAAATGGACAGCATTCCAAGCTCTTGGTAGCAAATCACCTTCCATTGTTAGCAATCGATATGCCCCCTTTCCTGCTTCAGCTTCAATCAAATAGGGGCCTTCCCACTTTGGTGCTAGCTTTCCATCAGCAGGATTGGTGGTATTTTGAAATGCTTTCCTTAACACCATATCACCAACTTGGAATTTCCTGATCCTGACATTTTTGTTGTAAGCTCCAGCCATCCTTTGTTGATAACTGGCCATCCTTATCCTTGCCAAATCCCTGATTTCTTCTATAGTATCCAAGTCTTGAACCAAGTTTTCAGCATTTTCTTCAGGATCACGAATGCTTATTCTTGCAGTTGGAACCACCATCTCTGTAGGGATCATTGATTCTGCTCCAAATACCAAAGAGAATGGAGTTTGGCCAGTAGCATTCTTGGGAGTTGTCCTATCAGCCCATAGTACATAAGGTAGTTCTTCTGCCCATTTTCCTTTCTTGGATCCAAGCTTCTTCTTTAAATTGTTGATGATGATCTTGTTGGATGATTCTGCCTGACCATTAGCTTGTGGGTGGACTGGTGTTGATGTTATCATCTTAATCCCTCAGCTGTCACAAAAGTTAGTAGTTCTATTCCCAATAAACTGGGATCCATTATCACAAACAATTTCAGAAGGGATACCAAATCTAGTAATAATGTTTCTCTTAATAAAGGATATCACTTCTTTTTCTCTGACTTGAGCAAAGGCTTCAGCCTCTATCCACTTGGAGAAGTAATCAGTCATAGCAAGCATGAATACTTTTCCACCAGGTGCCTTAGGAAGCTTTCCAACTATATCCATTCCCCATCTCATAAATGGCCAAGAAGAGGATATAGGATGCAAAAGTTCTGCTGGTTGGTGAAGGATATTACTGTGTCTCTGACAAGGATCACACTTCTTGGCATATTCCACAACATCCTTCTTCATAGTAGGCCAATAGTATCCTGTCCTCAGGATCTTTGAGAACAATGCCCTGCCCCCAGTGTGGTTTCCACAATCTCCTTCATGGAAATCCTTTAGGACTTCTTGGATTTCAGGA
This sequence comes from Helianthus tuberosus, assembly GCA_030545235.1. Classification (NCBI taxonomy): domain Eukaryota; kingdom Viridiplantae; phylum Streptophyta; class Magnoliopsida; order Asterales; family Asteraceae; genus Helianthus; species Helianthus tuberosus. The sequence continues at coordinate 9,541,145 of CM060450.1, read as the reverse complement.
TCCTCAATGCATCTTAGATATGGTCCTTTAAGAGATCGTTTATACAAGATATTATTCAATATTGTAAATTGAGATACCTTCATTTTGAAAGCCCTCGGATTTTCTCCTGTAGGAATCTCTCCATGTTGTATGTATCTCATGATTGGGAGGATCCATGATCCTGAATGAGATTGAGTATCATCACTAGGGATGATTGCAGAATCCTCTCCTATCTCCATAGCTACATGATCCTCGATAGCAGGGGTCAGGATATGGATAATAGGGATCTTGATATCCTCCGGGATCTTCAAGGATGATCCTAGATTGGCTAATGCATCAGCCTCTGCATTCTCTTCCCTTGGTACCTATGTCAAACTAAAGGAAACAAAAGAGAGTGCCAATTCTTTGACTATCTCTAAATATTTGATTAGCTTTTCACCTTTAACAGCATAGGATCCATTAAAGTGGTTAGTAATTAATAAAAAATCTACATGTACCTCAAGATACCTGATCCTCATATGCTTAGCAATTTGCAAACCAGCTATCAAGGCTTCATACTCAGCCTCATTATTGGTAGTTTGAAATTCACAAGCTATGGAGTGGGGTATTATGTCCCCCTGTGGCGATTTTAGTAATATTCCAAGCCCTGTTCCTTTTACATTAGAGGCTCCATCAGTGAAGAGTATCCAAGGATCCTTAGTTTCTTCAAGCTGTTGGACTTCTAATCCAGCTTCCTTTTGCAAATCATTACTAAAATCTACCACAAAGTCAGCTAAGGCTTGGGATTTGATGGCAGTCCTTGGTTCATATCTTATATCATATGCACTCAGCTTCACTGCCCACTTAGCCATCCTTCCTGACATTTCAGGTTTCCTGAGAACATTCTTAATTGGAAAATTAGTCTTAACAATAATGGCATGAGTCTCAAAATAATGTCTTAATTTAGTAGATGCCATAATTAATGCAAGGATAAGTTTCTCTAAGTGTGAATACCTGGATTCAGCATCAAGTAAACTCTTACTTACATAAGAAACAGGATGTTGTGTACCTTGGTGATCCTTAACAAGGACCGCACTTACTGCTTTTGAGGATACTGCTAAGTATAAGGATAATATATCCCTTTTTCTGGTTTCATCAAGGCCGGGGCTGAGGATAGGTAATCCTTAAGAGCTTTTAGGGCGCTTTCATGCTTCTCAGTCCATTCAAATTTCTTGTTCTTCCTGCATGTGTCATAGAATTCCTTGCACTTTTCTGAGGATTTGGATATGAACCTGTTCAAGGCTGCGATCCTGCCTGTCAATCTTTGCACATCCTTAGCATTGGCAGAAGATTTGATATTCACAATAGCCTTGATTTGCTCTGGACTTGCTTCAATGCCCCTCTTTGTCACCATATAGCCTAAGAATTTACCTGCCTTAACACCAAAATGACACTTGGAAGGATTTAGTTTCATATTAAATTTATCAAGGATATTGAATGCTTCCTCCAAGTCTTTAAGGTGATCCTCAGCTTTCTTGGACTTAACCACCATGTCATCAATATAGACTTCTATAGTGTGTCCAATTTGTTCCTTGAACATCATATTGACTAGCCTTTGATAAGTAGCACCTGCATTCCTTAGTCCAAATGGCATGGCAATATAACAATATATACCAGTTGGGGTCATAAAGACTGTATCCTCTTGATCAGATGGTTCCATCTGAATTTGTTGAAATCCAGATGAAGCATCCATAAAAGTCAACAACTCATGACCCGTGATAGCATCCACCATGGAATCAATGTGGGGTATGGGAAAGGATCCTTGGGACATGCCTTGTTTAAATCAGTAAAATCGACACATACCCTCCACTTTCCATTTTTCTTTTGAACGACAACCACATTGGCTAACCATCTTGGATACTTAACCTCTCTTATCATACCTGCCCGAAGTAGTTTATCTACCTCTTCCTGGATAATAGCATTCCTTTCAGGTGCAAACTTCCTCCTCTTTTGATGTATAGGCTTGAATGACCTGTCAATGCCAAGCTTATGAGTAATTATATCCTTAGATATACCTGTCATGTCTTCATGCTTCCAGGAAAAGGTGGATTTCCTCCTCTTAAGGAAGGATACCAGATCCTACTCAATGTTGCTAAGGATCCCTGATCCTATGAAGACTATGGATTCAGGATCATGAGGATCCATGAGGATTTCTTTTGCATCCCGCTCTCCTGCCTCCAAGACATTTCTTGAAGGATACTTTAATTGCTATTGCTCCCTTGGTCTTGAGGCTGGCTTCATTGATGATGTATAACAATTCTTAACCTCTTGTTGATCACTCTCAATTTTCACCACTCCCCATGGACTTGGAAGCTTTACACACTGATGATAGGTGGATGGGACTGCCTTCATATCATGTATCCATGGCCTGCCAAGGATAACATTGCAACAAGATAAGCAATCTATAACACAAAATTTTTTATAAGAATGCAATCCTTCAATATAGATAGGGAGTTTGATGTCCCCCAATGTACTCTTAGTTTCTCCACTAAATCCCACAAGTACTGAGGATCTTGGGACAATATCAGACTCCGGGATATTCATTTTCTTGAGGACATCAAGCTGAATGATGTTCACAGAGCTTCCTCCATCGATTAAGATCCTGCGAACAAAGTGGTTAGAAATAAACAATGTAATTACAAGACCATCATGATGAGGATCCTTGACATCAACACGATCATCCTCATCAAAAGTTATGATCTTATCCTTGGTGACAGTGGACGTCCGGATAGGTATGTCTCCATTATCCATCTTGGTCTCCTTAGCATGTCTTTTTGCTGCTGAAAAGGAGGTACCACAAATGTCCGATCCACCGGATATGAAGTTTATAACTTGTGCATCTACTGGAGGAGCAGGAGCCCTTTCCGGGATCCTTTCAGGATCCTGGATCCTTGACTTCTTTCGTCCCAAAAGCTCCTTTAAATGACCCTTTCTTAACAAATAACCAATTTCCTTTCTTAGTGCAATACACTCTTCAGTGAGATGCCCGAAATCCTCATGATATGCACACCACTTGGACTTATCCTTTGTAGCAGCTGGTTTATCACTTTTTCTTGGCCACCTGGCTTTCTCACCTAGATTCTGCATTGCAAGGATTAGTTCATTGTTATCAACATAAAAACAGTATTCATAAATAGGAGGATAATCCTCATCATCCTCTTCTTGTTCCACTGCATGCACATTCTGGTTATTAGACTTGTTGTAGGACTTGGATTTGTTGTTCCTGAAGCAGGATCCTTGTTTCTCCTGTTTTGAGGATCCTGTCAATCTATCATGGATCCTTTTGTCATCCTCTAGGTGGATGAACCTAAGGGCCCTGGTTCTTACTTCATCAAGATTCCTGCAAGGGGTCGTAACAAGATCATCATAGAATAATGAATCCCTAAGCAATCCCATTTTAAAGGCTTGTACAGCCGTAGCAATATTTAGGTTAGGAATATCTAAGGATTCTTTACTGAACTTAGTGATGTAATCTCTAAGTGATTCATTTTGACCTTGTGTTACCCTATATAGATCACTAGTTAATCGTTCAAATTTTCTACTACAAGAGAATTGACTATTAAATAAATTAACTAGATTAGCAAATGAAGTAATAGAATAAGGGGGAAGACTTAGCAGCCATTTAAGAGTAGATCCTGTGAGTGTGGATCCAAATCCCTTGCATAGACATGCTTCTTTTAACCTCTCAGGAATTGGATTGATCTCCATCCTCTCCCTCTACTGAGCTACATGCTCTTCTGGATCTGTTGAACCATCATACAGCTTCATAGATGGTATCTGGAACCTTTTGGGTATCTCAGCATCACATAAGGGTGGTGCAAAACGAGATATCCTATGGCTACCATCTGCAATTTCAGGAATGGGTTTAACCACTCCTGGTACATTGGATATCATATCCTTATGCTTCTGTAGCTCCCTAGCCATAGCCTGATTGATACCTGTATCCTGCATAGAGCCATGGTTAGTGTTATATGAATTATTGAAAGTGTTACCTCCCATTGGATTCATGTTTGGAATTCCGGATATGAATCATTATTGACGGGGTTCTGGTATGATCGAAGGACCAGATGAAGCAATGGTCTGCATTGTATGAAGTCTCCTTGATGAACATCGATGCTCGGGGGTTGCATACTTCTGAAGAATCCTTGATCCTGAAAGATGTTGGATCCTTGAGGCTGAGAGGATCCTTGAAGCTGGAAGGATCCTGGAACAATAAAGAATCCTTGGACCTGGGAGGATCCTTGGACCGCGTGCATTCCCATATATCCTCCTGAGCTGAAGGATCCTTGATGCTGAATAGAAGATCCCGATGGCTGAAAATAGGATCCTTGAGGCTGAGAGTAGGAGCTGAATGCCTGACTCATAGTTGTCATTCCATAATGCCTTTCTTATGGACCACTTTGATACGGGATGCCCGGAACTGCCAGTTGTAGGGTAGTTACAACTAGAGTGTCAAAATTCAATGACCTTGGCATCAGAGGAGAGTGATCCTCCACTGATTTCTTCTATTTCTTGATATCACCAATCTCTTGGAGGATCCGTTCATTGGTTTTATCCTGCTCTTGCATGCGATCCCTCATCTGCAAAATCAGATTAAAAAGATCATTAGTAGTAGGATTAGTGGAAATATAAGAAGTTGGTGGTTTTTGGAAAATGGGGGGTTTGTCTCTTCGCAGCATTTTCAGCATTCTTCTGGGATCCAGAAGGTGGTGGAGACAAAGGAGGAACGCCTTGTGAAGAACTGACTGCCGGCATAGAACTTGATGTATTCTTTGCTGAGGAAGCCATTTGCTTGATTGTAACGAACCGAGATGATCACCAGAACAATAATTTCTCAAGAACGAAGCACCAATTACCCCACAGTGGGCGCCAAACTGTTTTGGTCAAAAACCAAGCAATGATAATGCAACCAAGCTTTCTGTTGTGAGGTGTGATGCTTGAATCAATGAACAATACTAAGGATCACTCAGAAATGTAATGAACAAGTGACACAAAGATTTATACGAGGAAAAAGCCCTTGATCAATGAATGATCTCCGGCATAAAAAACCTCGGGTGATGGAAACTACCGATCACCAACTCAGATTAAACAAGAAATGTATTACAACTTCAGATGAAAGCGAGCTAGTTACAAGGAACACTATAGTGTAATGTGCAAAAAAGTGTGTAATCGCTAAGTGAATTGTCAAGAGCTAGTGAGAGCAGTTGCGAGTGTGTGTTAAGCTAAAAATAGCCAAGTGTTTTCTATTTAGCTCGCTATCCCCTTTTAAAAATGGAAAATATCTAAGCTAACAAACTATCTGCATTTTGTGCAAGTCTTCCATGAACTCCATAACGTCCACTTCAGTTAAGCACGTGCGGAATAAGTATGGAATATGCTCCAGGAATATCGCCAAGACCAAGTCCAAGCTTGTACTCCTGCAAAACAACTTCACATTCAAAGCAGACAATCATTAGTATAAGGATCCTTATGATGATCCATGATCCTGATCCTACAATACTTTCTGAGGATCACTAATTCAGACAGAATTGAGGATCACTAAACTCAACAGTAAATGAGGATCACTGATCATTGGAAAATCCTCCCCTAACATTAATTATGCATAAATAAGAATACTTACTTGACATGGTGACTGAACCAGAGGATACTTCATGAGAATCCTTTGTTTTGGGCTGGAATGTTCTAACAGCTGGATCAAGGCTCCAAAAGGCAGCGATCCTTTTTTCTGTTGCAGGTGACTGAATGAGATGAGAAACTGAGATAGCTGCACAAAAAGATAAAAAAGGATCAGTTATCCTCAACAGCAATAGAGTCATCCTATGATCCTTCTATAAGGATCCTATATCCAACCATGGGTGGTCCAATTTTTGGGGAGATCTTTCCCATCCGGGATAGAGTCCCTCCTAACAAAGAAGAAACGCTTTTTCCAGTTGATATCGTTTTTTGTGATCTTGAGGATTGGGTGAGGATCACCAGGTTTGTGTTTGAATAAGAAGCAATGTGAACCATGGCTGACAAGGTTATACAACTCGGCCAACTCAGACATTCCTATCTCTATACCCTCTTGCTCGATGATATTCTCTAAGGTATACATTACTCTCCACATCATCAGCATGGCCTGTATATAGCACATGCCGGTGAGTGAAAAGAAAGATTGAGTGAAGGCGGGGAAAGGATATGAGAACCCTATCAAGAATGGGGTGGCCGGAAAAGCAACCCAAGTGTCCGAGACAGAATCACTCTTTGTGGAAGGGTCAAAGGATTTGAAGACGATATCCGCCGAAAAACAATGGCGAATCCGGTCAATATCCGGGTCGGTGAAGCAGCAAAGTTCCTTTGAAGGATTTTTGATAATGCCTTGGCTTTTCAAGGGACTATCTTTCTTTAGGTCCTTAGCCAGTGAGGATCTAAGAACCATCTTCATCACGAATGTTCAGAAAAAGAAGATCAGAATAAGCAAATGAAGAGAGAAGGAGAAGAAAGATACTTGTTCTGATCTTTGAATGAGGATATAAAGGGAAGCATCACTCAAATTTAAATGCAAATCGATCCTTATCTTTAACCTATATATAATCATGATCCTGCAGGTTGTCACTTCGCTGACGCATGATATGTAACGGCTAGTCCTGCTCTAACGGTTATATTTACGTCATTTAGTTCGTTGCAGATAAGATTAAAAATATGACTCATTAAGTTGTATTTTATTCCTCATATTTTGGGGGCAATTGTTAGGGGTGTATTTTCTAAGCCTAAGGATCACGGATCCTCAAATGCAGCCAGGATCACGGATCCTCAATTCTGTTTGAATTAAGGATCCTCAGCATATGTTGCAGGATAAAGGATCTGGTATCGTCATTCTTATCCTAACACTAACGGTTGTTTCTTCTATGTTTAAACTTGTTTTGCAGGGAATGAACGAGTGGACTTGGTCTTCACGATATTCCTGGGGAATATGCTTTAATATTTTGCATGCGCATAGCTAAAATGACCGTTATGGAAGTCGTGGGTAGCTTGCACAATTTGTGGGATGTTAGTTATTTAGTTTATTTCTATTTTTAAAGGGGATAACAAGTCTTGATAACGAGAATAATAAGAACATTTAGCAAACACACACACACTCTCGCAAGCTCTTTGCAACTCATTGTCATTTACGTACACTTTGCACATTAGTGATCCTTGTAACAAGCTTGTTATCATCCCGAGTTGTAACGATCATTTGTTTAATTATAGTTGGTGATCGGTAGTTTCCATCACCCGAGGTTTTTTATGCCGGAGATCATACATTGATCAAGGGCTTTTTCCTCGTATAAATCCTTGTGTCACTTGTTCATTTCATTTACGAGTTGTTCATAGATTTGTTCATTGATTCAAGCATCATACCTCACAAAAGAAGATTTGGTTACTGTCACACCCCCAAAATCCACCCGCGGAGTACCACCGCCTGGAGGTGTGACATGACCAGGTTCAAGCCACCAATCATATTGAACATATAAATAAATAGCAAATGTCATTCATCAATACGATAGGTGTTTTCAAAACCAAACATAAACAAGTGTGTAGCGGAAGCAATAATGTAAAAAGCCCAATATAATTATTAAATTGAAATGTCATAAGAGAGTTTATCATAAAATCCACAATCCGTGCCCACAACGACTGCGCCTCCCGTGCAAGCTCCATGAGTACCTATGGTCCTGCAAGGCATGTAACAGAGAGTCAACAACTAGTTGAGCAAGTTCACAGTTGGTTATTCGTTTATAGTGTTCGTATTGTAAATCGTATGCTCGTTTAGTAATCATGTATCATATGTATTTGAATCGCGGCACTCTAGGCATGATTGCGAAGTTTGGTGGGGGTTTCCCATGTATTCTAGACTAGGTATAGTTGTATCGCAGCCCACCCGGCATGTGTGCGAAGTTTAGAGTATGGTTCGCAGCCATTCCAGGCATGTGTGCGAAGATTAGTTCTATTATCACAGCCTTACCCGGCGTGTGTGCGAAGAGAAGTGTATGTATCACTAGTCTAGCAGTATCTACAAATTCCCTTCCTCTCCCGAGGAGTAATCCCATTAACCATGTAAGTACAAGTATCATTCAACCCATTCCCAACCCCGGGAATCCCATGCCTTGGTAAGAGTGTGAACTCACCTTGGTTTGCTCGGTATGCTAATGTATGTGCTCACAGTTAATCAATTACGTCCTATAGTACGCACGTGTACATAATCAGTTTCATATTCACGAAGTTCATGCATTCATATTAAATCACCAAGTGGCACAGATCACGTATTAAAAAATCATACAAGTCATGCAAATCATCCAACAGCAGTTAGTTAATCTTGTTAACTACTAACAGAGTCTAACTCGGTTACTGTGCAAATTACCCAAGTCGGTGAAACACCCTCTGTTTCGCCGTGAGCCCCTTCGACGAAACGCTTCCCTTTCGTCGTGGCTTCTCTCGGCAAAACACATTTCGTTTCGCCATATTCCGTTTCGCCGGAAGTAGCGTTTCGTCATATGACAGTTACGTCGCGTGTATAACAGTTTCAACATATCACAGAAAACCCTAATCATGCTAACAGCCGTCATCAATCATCAGAAGAAACCGTGTAACCATCACACCACAACACTCATGTAATCCATACCTTATGCATAACCGTTTGCTAGAACAATCATACGATTCACGAAATCAATACATATGCACAATTGATAATCATTCAGTTATGTTGGCCTTACTGTCACAAGGATTACCCGATAAATACATAATCAGATCCTATACTAATAACTGCTAACATGCATAATCATTGAGAGATTCATGAAACCCTAAATATTCATCATATAATCGTGACCTTCTAGAACGAACCCATCAATCAAAACAAATGCAAAGACATACATTCACAGCCGTTTCATAAATCGAGTAAATACGCAAATATGTATTAAGCAATCAAACTAACCGGGATAATAATAAAGATGGTTTTGATCGTTAGAGATGGCTTGGGGAAATCACACACAGCTGCCGTCACAGTGGAGAGAGTTCTAGGGTTTCTGTTTTGCCAAAAGTGTGACGAACGAACTGGTTAATTCGCTAAAATACCCGACGTTACGTGTTGGGCCCTTAATGGGCTTCGGCGAAACTGGGCTCGGCGAAACAGACTTCTTTTCGTCGCGATGTATGTGACGAAGCACACACCTGTTTCGTCGTGAGGATTTATGGCGAAACACAACTTGTTTCGTCGAGCCATTTCATATGTTAAACAGTTTAAGTTTTCTGATAAGTTTCATGTTAAAACATCCATCACAAAAACATGCAATAATCACAATATGTTTTGTCATAATACAGCGTGTACAGTTACAAGTCAAAAGTCAAATAGTCAAGCGATTAAACAGTCAACGTGCAATAAATGTGAATAGAAAATCTCTGGAAACTCGAGTTGTCACATTATCCCCAACTTGAAAGAAATTTCGTCCCGAAAATTAGCATGCGATTACTGAGGAAGCTAGGTAAGTTGTATCGTTTAATGGTTTTCCTGGGGTGTCACATCATTCCCCCGTGGTTTTGGAATTTCGTCCCGAAATTCTGTAGTAGCTTCAGCCTCAGTAGTAGTTGCGTTGGTTTCGAACAACTGGGGATATTTGAGTTTCTTTTGATCTTCGCGTTCCCAGGTGAACTCTGGGCCACGACAGGAGTTCCAACGAACTCGAACAAGAGGTATTCTAGTGTGCTTGAGGACCTTAACATCCCGGTCCGTGATTTCAACTGGTTCCTCGACGAATCGCAACTGCTCGTCGATAGTGAGTTCCTTCAAAGGAACTATGAGGGTCTCATCTGACAGACACTTCTTCAGATTCGACACGTGAAAGACGTTGTGAACTGCACTGAGTTCAGCTGGTAAGTTTAGTCTGTAGGCCACCATGCCTATCTTCTCTATAATTTCGAACGGTCCGACATATCGCGGATTGAGCTTGCCTCTTTTGCCAAAACGAACCACACCCTTCCATGGTGAAACTTTGAGTAGCACTCGATCCCCAACCTGGAACTCGATTGGTTTCCTGTCTTTATCGGCCTATGCTTTCTGATGGTCGCGAGCTGCCGCCATGCGTTGTCGTATCTGAGCAATCTTTTCGGTAGTATCAACTACGAGTTCTGGACCTGTGATTTGACTATCACCCACCTCTGCCCAACAAAGAGGTGACCGGCATTTACGTCCGTACAATGCTTCGAATGGAGCGGCTTGGATGCTGGTGCGGTAGCTGTTGTTATACGAGAATTCCACCAATGGGAGATGTTTTTCCCAGCCGTTGCCGAAATCGATTACACACGCACGAAGCATGTCTTCTAAAGTTTGAATAGTGCGCTCAGACTGCCCATCCGTCTGAGGATTATAAGCTGTGCTCATGTCTAACCGAGAGCCAAAAGATTTGTGCATTGCTCGCCACAGTTCTGAAGTAAATCGTGCATCGCGATCAGAGATAATGGAGGTTGGCACCCCGTGCCTTGAAACCACTTCTTTTAAGTAGATGTCTGCTAAGGTAGAGAACTTGTCTGTTTCTTTAATAGCCAAGAAATGTGCAGACTTTGTGAGTCGATCCACGATCACCCAAATAGTGTCATTTCCGCGCTGAGATCTAGGTAGGCCAGTAATAAAATCCATGGAAATTTGTTCCCATTTCCATTGTGGTATCTCAGGTTGTTGGAGTGGGCCTGATGGTTTCTGATATTCCGCTTTGACTCTCGCACAAGTCAAACACTTTCTAACGTAAGTTGCTATGTGAGCTTTCATGCTAGGCCACCAATATGTAGTTTTCAAATCATGATACATCTTATCCGAACCTGGATGTACCGAGTAGCGAGACTTATGAGCTTCATCCATTACCAGCTCGCGCAAGTTGCCATAAAGTGGGACCCAGATGCGTCCCGTTACATAGTAGGCGCCGTCTGCCTTTTGTTCCAACCGTTGCCTTGAGCCGCGTAGGGCGTCAGCCCTGACGTTTTCTGGTTTCAATGCTTCTACCTGAGCATCTCGTATCTGAGAAGGAAGACTAGACTGAATAGTGAGTTGTAACGCTCGTACACGCCTAGGTGCAGTATCCTTTCGACTGAGGACGTCGGCCACCACATTGGCTTTGCCCGGATGGTACTTTATAGCACATTCGTAATCGTTCAGTAGTTCGACCCATCTACGTTGTCGCATGTTCAATTCCTTCTGCTTGAAAATATGCTCAAGACTCCTGTGATCGGTGTAGATGGTACACTTGGTACCGTACAGGTAGTGTCGCCATATCTTAAGCGCAAAAACAACGGCTCCCAGCTCTAAATCATGTGTAGTGTAATTCCGTTCATGAATCTTAAGTTGGCGCGAAGCATAAGCAATGACTTTATTCCGTTGCATCAATACACATCCAAGACCTTGGATGGATGCATCGCAGTAGACTACAAAATCATCCGTGCCTTCAGGCAATGAGAGGATAGGTGCGCTACAAAGTCTATCCTTTAAGTGCTGAAACGCTGTTTCCTGGGTATTACCCCAACGATAAACAACACCCTTCTGTGTCAGTAGTGTAAGCGGCTGCGCAATCTTTGAGAAGTCTTTGATGAACCTTCTATAGTATCCCGCCAAACCCAAGAATTGGCGTATTTCGGTCGGTGTGCGAGGTGCAGGCCAGTTCTTAATTGAATCTACCTTGGATGGATCGACATGAATCCCATCCTTGTTTACCACGTGGCCTAGAAAGTGGACTTCACGAAGCTAGAAGTCGCATTTTGAAAACTTGGCGTACAGCTGTTCCGTTCGAAGAAGTTCCAAAATAAGACGTAAATGCTGCTCGTGTTCCTCCTGACTCTTCGAATAGATCAGGATGTCATCGATGAAAACAATAACAAACTTGTCAAGATAAGGTTTGCACACCCTGTTCATAAGATCCATGAAAACCGCAGGCGCGTTCGTTAGCCCGAATGGCATGGCCAGAAACTCGTAATGGCCGTAGCGTGTTCTAAACGCTGTTTTGGAGACGTCCTCGTCCCGGACTCTCAGTTGATGATAACCTGATCTCAGATCGATCTTCGAGTAATAGCTCGACCCTTTCAACTGGTCGAATAAGTCATCGATGCGTGGAAGAGGGTAGCGATTCTTCACGGTTACCTTGTTCAGTTCGCGGTAATCTATGCACATGCGGAAGGTACCGTCTTTCTTCTTCACAAATAATATTGGAGCTCCCCAGGGCGAAGAGCTAGGACGTATGAAACCCTTTTCCAAGAGTTCTTGCAGTTGCTTAGACAGTTCTTCCAGTTCGGTTGGAGCTAAGCGATAAGGTGCACGAGCTATGGGTGCTGCTCTTGGAGCTAGCTCGATCTGAAATTCGACCTGGTGATGGGGCGGTAACCCAGGTAACTCTTCAGGAAACACTTGAGGAAAGTCGCGTACAACTGGAATATCCTCTAACTTCTTCTCTTTCGTCGATGTATCTGTAACGAGTGCTAAAATAGCTGTGTGGCCCTCTTGCAAACACTTCTGAGCCTTTAAGAAGGAGATAATGCCACTCACGACACCACTCTTGTTGCCTTGAACTTCGAGAGGTTCTTTGCCAGAACGGGGAATGCGAATGATCTTCTCCTTGCATAGGATATCTGCTTGTTGTTGGGATAACCAATCCATACCAATGACGATGTCAAAACTACCCAGAGTTATAGGAATGAGATCGATAGAGAAAGTCTGACCAGCGAGGATAAGATTACAACCCTGAACTATGTGTGTGGCCTCTAGAGTTTTACCGTTAGCTAACTCTACGACATGTTTGGTGTTCAAAAGTGTTGGTGCGCGTTTAAGCATTTGACTAACTTTCAGAGACATATAACTGGTATCCGCACCCGTATCAAATAAGACAGTAACATAAAAGTCGTCGAGAAGAAACTTACCCATAACCACATTAGGATTGTTCCTTGCATCAGCCTGACCAATCACAAATGCACGACCCCTAGCACCATTGTTGTTGTTTCCCCAATTGTTGTTCCCATTGCCCTGATTATTGTTGTTGTTATTTTGATTCTGGTTTAACTGGGGGCAGTCCCGCTTGAAGTGGCCTTCAGCCCCACACTGAAAGCATCCCCTATTGTCTCGCTGTTGTTGCTGTGGCTGGTTTCGTGGAGCTGGTGGCTGTTGTTGCTGGTTCTGATTCGCAGTCCTTGTGCTCCTGCAATCCTTAGCTTCATGACCTATCTTGAGACATCTCTAACAGCGGCCCTTGCGACACTGACCACTGTGGTGTCTGTTGTACCTGTTACACAGTGGGTGAATTCCCCGATATCCACCCTGCCCCTGACCACCAGAAGATTGCTGACTCGGACTCTGGTAATCATTAGTCTTGCGTTGCTGAGCTTGAGACTGAATGGTAGTTGAACCTTTGCTGGAATCCCCTTCCCATTTCCGCTTATTGTCACTGGAAGTGGCAGGAGTAGCTGAAGTGGTAGTGGTAGTAGAAGCGCTGATATGTTTAGGCAACCTGTTCTGCTCCACCACCTGATCAGTGAGACGGTGAGCCAACTGAACAACCTGCTGGTAGGTGGCAAGGTTTGCTGAGGTCACATGACTTTGGATCTCTGGCACTAGACCCTTAAGATAAAGTTCGATACGCTTAATTGGAGGGTCCACCATAGTAGGACACAGTAATGCAAGCTCATTCGATCTCTTTGTAAACGCCTCAATTTCTGACCCCGTCATCTTGAGGTTGAAGAACTCGACTTCCAGCTTATGAATGTCGTTACGACTGCAGTATTCCTCCTTGATCATCTCTTTAAAATTGTTCCATGGGGTAGCGTTAGCAGCAACCAACCCCAGCATTTGGACCTGAGCTTTCCACCATGTGAGGGCTAAACCCTCGAGAGTACCGGTAGCATATTTCACCCTGCGTGCCTCAGGGCATTCACATATTTCGAACACAGATTCTAGTTTCGCAAACCAGTGGAGGAGACCTACGGCTCCTTCAGTGCCGCTGAAAGTAGTTGGTCGGCAGTCCATAAAGGTTTTGAAGGTGCAAACAGGTGGTTGACCTGTTGTGTATAAGAATTAGGACAAGATTAAACACAAGAGTTGGTTTAGGAATGTAGGATCTAAAGATCCTAGTGTGAGTTACAACTGCAGGGTATACCTCCTGCTTGTGCGGCTGCAACTGCCGCAGCAACTTGTTCGTTAATGAGAGCCGTCAACGGTGCTTGTGTCATGTTAATGCGTCTAGCCATGATTTTCATAGCAAAGGTAACATGAGTAAGAGAGGTTCGCGAATAGTGCGATGACAGAAGAGAGTGAGCACACAAGTATTCTCAAGCAATAGGGGTTATGTGTATCTAAGCATACCATGAGCAAAGTTCTATGTAATTCTAGCAAGTAGGCAATAAAACATATACCATATTACCTAGAATGTTGAGTCTTGCACGTGGAGCGAGGCGTCGTTGTGGATCGTTGAGCACTGTACAGGTTATAGTCTGGTTTTAATAAAAACGTTTTCCCCTTATTAAAACCGAGTTCTCTATAACCAATGGCTCTGATACCAATCTGTCACACCCCCAAAATCCACCCACGGAGTACCACCGCCTGGAGGCGTGACATGACCAGGATCAAGCCACCAATCATATTGAACATATAAATAAATAGCAAATGTCATTCATCAATACGATAGGTGTTTTCAAAACCAAACATAAACAAGTGTGTAGCGGAAGCAATAATGTAAAAAGCCCAATATAAGTATTAAATTGAAATGTCATAAGAGAGTTTAACATAAAATCCACAATCCGTGCCCACAACGACTACGCCTCCCGTGCAAGCTCCATGACTACCTATGGTCCTTCAAGGCATGTAACAGAGAGTCAACAACTAGTTGAGCGAGTTCACAGTTGGTTATTCATTTATAGTGTTCATATTGTAAATCGTATGCTCGTTTAGTAATCATGTATCGTATGTATTTGAATCGCGGCCCTCTAGGCATGATTGCGAAGTTTGGTGGAGGTTTCCCATGTATTCTAGACTAGGTATAGTTGTATCGCAGCCCACCCGGCATGTGTGCGAAGTTTAGAGTATGGTTCGCAGCCATTCCAGGCATGTGTGCGAAAATTAGTTCTATTATCGCAGCCTTACCCGGCGTGTGTGCGAAGAGAAGTGTATGTATCACTAGTCTAGCAGTATCTACAAATTCCCTTCCTCTCCCAAGGAGTAATCCCATTAACCATGTAAGTAAAAGTATCATTCAACCCATTCCCAACCCCGGGAATCCCATGCCTTGGTAAGAGTGTGAACTCACCTTGGTTTGCTCGGTATGCTAATGTATGTGCTCACAGTTAATCAATCACGTCCTGTAGTACGCACGTGTATATAATCAGTTTCATATTCACGAAGTTCATGCGTGCATATTAAATCACCAAGTGGCACAGATCACGTATTCAAAAATCATACAAGTCATGCATATCATCCAACAACAGTTAGTTAATCTAGTTAACTACTAACAGAGTCTAACTCGGTTACTGTGCAAATTACCCAAGTCGGCGAAACACCCTCTGTTTCGCCGTGAGCCCCTTCGACGAAACGCTTCCCTTTCGTCGTGGCTTCTCTCGGCGAAACACATTTCGTTTCTCCATATTCCGTTTCGCCGGAAGTAGCGTTTCGTCATATGACAGTTACGTCGCGTGTATAACAGTTTCAACATATCACAGAAAACCCTAATCATGCTAACAGCCGTCATCAATCATCAGAAGAAACCGTGTAACCATCACACCACAACACTCATGTAATCCATACCTTATGCATAACCGTTTGCTAGAACAATCATATGATTCACGAAATCAATACATATGCACAATTGATAATCATTCAGTTATGTTGGCCTTACTGTTACAAGGATTACCCGATAAATACATAATCAGATCCTATACTAATAACTGCTAACATGCATAATCATTGAGAGATTCATGAAACCCTAAATATTCATCATATAATCGTGACCTTCTAGAACGAACCCATCAATCAAAACAAATGCAAAGACATACATTCACAGCCGTTTCATAAATCGAGTAAATACGCAAATATGTATTAAGCAATCAAACTAACCGGGATAATAATAAAGATGGTTTTGATCGTTAGAGAGGGCTAGGGGAAATCACACACAGCTGCCGTCACAGTGGAGAGAGTTCTAGGGTTTCTGTTTTGCCAAAAGTGTGACGAACGAACTGGTTGATTCGCTAAAATACCCGACGTTACGTGTTGGGCCCTTAATGGGCTTCGGCGAAACCGGGCTCGGCGAAACAGACTTCTGTTTCGTCGCGATGTATGTGACGAAGCACACACCTGTTTCGTCGTGAGGATTTATGGCGAAACACAACTTGTTTCGTCGAGCCATTTCATATGTTAAACAGTTTAAGTTTTCTGATAAGTTTCATGTTATAACATCCATCACAAAAACATGCAATAATCACAATATGTTTTTTCGTAATACAACGTGTACAGTTACAAGTCAAATAGTCAAAAGTCAAATAGTCAAGCGATTAAACAGTCAACGTGCAATAAATGTGAATAGAAAATCTCTGGAAACTCGAGTTGTCACAGTTACATTATCCTACTCTGATTTTTGACCAAAACAAGAATGTTCTCAGGAAACCTAAAATGTCAGGAAGGATGGCAAAGTGGGCAGTCAAGCTTAATGCTTATGATATCAGATATAAACCAAGAACTGCCATCAAATCCCAAGCCTTAGCTGACTTTGAGGCTGATTTCCGTAGTGATCTACAAAGGGATGCTGAATTGGAAGTTCAACAGCTTGAAGAGACCAAGGATCCTTGGATACTCTTCACAGATGGGGCTTCAAATGTCAAAGGAACTGGACTAGGCATACTACTAAAATCGCCATAGGGGGACATAAGGTACCCAGGGATGGGGCTTCACACATGAGGATCAGGTATCTTGAGTCAAGAAATTGGCAGACTCTTTTGCTTCTTTTAGTTTAACACAGGTACCCAGGGAAGAAAATGTAGAAGCTGATGCTTTAGCCAATCTTGGATCATCATTGAAGATTCCAGAGGATGTTAGGATACCAATTATCCACATCTTAGCTCCTGCTATTGAGGATCACATAGCCATGGAGATAGTAGACGATTCTGCAATTATACCTAGCGATGATGCACAATCAAGTTCAGGATCCTGGATCCTCCCAATCATGAGATATATACAACATGGAGAGATCCCTAATGGAGAAAATCATAGAGCTTTCAAAGTCAAGGTATCTCAATTTACAACACTATATAACATACTATATAAACGATCTCTTGCAGGCCCATATCTAAGGTGCATCGAGGATCCAGAAATCCAAGAAGTTCTCAAGGATTTTCATGAAGGAGATTGTGAAAACCACACTGGGGGCAGAGCATTATTCTCCATGATCCTTAGAACAGGATATTATTGGCCTACCATGAAGAAGGATACTGTGGATTATGCAAAGAAATGTGACGCTTGTCAAAGACTTAGCAATATCCTTCATCAACCAGCGGAGCTCCTACATCCTATATCCTCTTCCTGGCCATTTATGAGATGGGGAATGGATATAGTTGGCAAACTTCCTAAAGCACCAGGAGGAAAAGTATTTATGCTTGCTATGACTGACTACTTTTCCAAATGGATAGAAGCTGAAGCCTTTGCACAAGTCAGAGAAAAGGAAGTTATATCCTTTATTAAAAGAAACATTATTACCATATTTGGTATTGCTTCTGAAATAGTTTGTGATAATGGATCCCAATTTATTGGGAGTAGAACTACTAACTTTTGTGATAGCTGGGGGATTAAGATGATAACATCAACACCAGTCCACCCACAAGCTAATGGTCAAGCCGAATCCTCTAACAAGATTATCATCAACAACTTGAAGAAGAAGCTTGGATCTAAGAATGGGAAATGGGCAGAAGAGCTACCTTAAGTGTTATGGGCTGATAGAACAACTCCTAAGAATGCTACTGGCTAGACTCCATTTTCTTTAGTATTTGGAGCTGAGTCTGTGATCCCTACAGAGATGGTAGTCCCTACTGTAAGAACAAGCATCCGTGATCCTGAAGAAAATGCTGAAAACTTGGTTCAAGATTTGGATACCATAGAAGAACTCAGGAATTTAGCAAGGGTAAGGTTGGCTAGCTATCAACAAAGGATGGCTGGAGCTTAGAACAAGAATGTCAGGATCAGAAAGTTTCAAGTTGGTGACATGGTGTTGAGGAAAGCATTCTAAAATACCACAAATCCTGCTGATGGCAAATTAGCACCAAAGTTGGAAGGCCCCTATCTGATTGAAGCTGAGGCAGGAAAGGGGGCATATCATTTATTAACGATGGAAGGTGATCTATTACCAAGGGCTTGGAATGCTGTCTGTCACACCCCCAAAATCCAGAAGCGAAGTATCACCGCATGGAGGCGTGACTGACAAGGATCCAGCCACCAATCATATTGAACAACGTATGTAAAATAAACTTAAAACCAAACACAATATAATTGGTGTTTCAAAACAAGTAAACCAAATTTAAGTTATCAGCGGAAGCAATAAGTGTAAAACAAAAACATAGTTCATAAGTTCATAAAGTTAAACATGGCACACAACGTCCATGTCCCACAACGACTCCTCCTGCCCGTGTAAGCTCCAGCTAAACATCTAACGACCTGCAAGGCATGTAACAACGAGTCAACAACAAAGTTGAGCAAGTTCACAGTTGGTGTTTGTTTATAAGTTGTTTCAAAAACCTTGAGTTCATTTGTAAACCAGAAGTTAACCAATTTCCCTGTTTCCCAAACATATCCATAACCAGTGGGGGCTTCCCCATGTGAACCACTAGACCCGTTTACCATATCGACCACTGACTAAAGTAAGTTGGTGCCCTAACGTCAATGTCTATCATCATTGACTAGTGCCCAGATCCATTAGTTCACGCCCGTCCTCTGCGGCACGGTGTGAGGCTTGTCAAACCTAAATAGCGCTATCTAACTAATGACCCGCTCGCCATTGGCCCGGCGATTAAGTCGATATAAAATGAGGGACTTCATGATAGAGTTTTTGGTCTAGTATCCGTGTTGTCACCCTTCAATAAAATGGGTGTGTACGAAATCCCCAAACCAGGAGATTACGTAGGTTCCGATTAAATCCATATCACATGTTGTCACCCTTTAATAAAGAGGGTGTGTACGTGTTTCAAACAAGGAGATCACGCAGTTTCAGTTCAAATCCTTTACGCATTCCCAACCCTTGGTAATCCCATGCCTTGTGTAAAGTGTGAACTCACCTCGGTTTGCTCGGTATGCTTAACTACACGTTCAATTTATTCAATCAAAGCCTATGCTTTCCTACACACGTGATCAGTTTATGTTAAGGCTTTCACGTAAATTATAATCATGGAATGCACGCAAGGTAATGACCACGGATTAATACATAACAGTTATATACTCCTTTCATATTCACAATTTGCATGCATGTTCTATAGCCATGTTCAACTGTTAGGTGTAAAAACTAATCATATTATTAAATCAAATGTAAACATCATTAACAGTGAATAACAAAAATCAATTCTTATCATACATGTAGTATACATAAACATATTAACCTACTGTTCCCTATAAGCTTCACGACGAAAACCTGAGATTTCGTCGACACAGGATTACGACGAAAAGGTCACGATGAAAACTTTAGATTTCGTCGACACAGGATTACGACGAAAAGGCCACGACGAAAACTTGAGATTTCGTCGACACAGGATTTCGTCGACACAGGGTTTTCGTCGGCACAGGGTTTTCTTCGGGTAAGGATGATCATCATCAACAGTTTCGTAACACAGGAACCCTCATTACATTCTAACAGTTAGATAATTATATCATCATCTCTATCATACAGTCAGCATCATTGGAATCCATTCAAGTAACAGTTTCATCCCACCTCTAAAATATGTTACGACTACAATCATGACAATACGATCAATTTATCATCCTCATCAGATTATATATAATCACATAACCACAAAGATTAATTCCATCAAAGTCATAAAATATACGATCAGTATGCAACATCACATTCCACATCAACCAATCATATGCTCATAAGCATTACACAATAACAGTTAATACATGATGCCAAACAAATAGTCCATAATGAATTCAATCAAATAATTATCAATGGTTGATAACTAACCCAAACAGGAGAAACGATGAATCGATCGATGTAAGAGGCTTCGAGTGTTCAAGGCTGCCGTCGCACAAGGGATAGGGAGAGACTCTAGGGTTTCGCTAATAACAGTTTACGTATCCTATGCATACACAGAGCTTTTATAGCTTAAACACTTTTGGGCTCCACATGGGCCAAAAGCCCATTACGGCGAAACAGTTCCCCACGAAATCCCCAAGATTTCGTCATGCATGGTGATGACGAAACATCAGGTTTCGTCGAGCATATGTTGATGGCGAAACTACTGATTTCGTCGAGTAGGTTTCGTCGAGTGCTTGAATGTACGGGTTAGGGTTGTAAGATTTACATGGTTTATAAGTTCCAAGTTTATATACTAAACACCTTAAACACATGCATGCACAATTACAAACATCTCAAGCATATAACATACATGCACAATTACAAAGAAACAAGTCACGCAAACACAATTGTAAAACAAATTACAAGTCGAGGAAAGACCTTGGAAACTCGAGTTGTCATATCATCCCCAACTTGAAAGAAATTTCGTCCCGAAATTTAGCACGTGGTCACTGAGGAAGCTAGTTAGGTCTGCGTGGTTTCCTGGTTTTCCTGGGGTGTTACATCATCCCCCCGTTGGTTTGGAATTTCATCCCGAAATTCCGCAGTAGCTTCAGCCTCAGTAGTGGTTGCACTGTTATCGAACAACTGGGGGTACTTGTGTTTCATTTGATCTTCTCGTTCCCAGGTGAACTCTGGGCCACGACGAGAGTTCCAACGAACTCGAACAAGAGGTATTCTGGTGCGCTTGAGAACTTTAACATCTCGGTCTGTGATTTCTATTGGTTCCTTGACGAATCGCAGTTGATCATCGATGGTGAGTTCCTTAAGAGGAACTATGATGGTCTCATCTGACAGACACTTCTTCAGATTTGACACATGGAATACATTGTGAACTCCGCTGAGTTCTTCAGGTAGATTCAACCTGTAAGCGACCTTGCCAATTCGTTCAGTGATTTCGAAGGGTCCGACGTAACGCGGATTGAGTTTGCCCCGTTTCCCAAAACGAACCACACCCTTCCAGGGTGAGACTTTAAGTAGAACCCGGTCCCCGACCTAGAATTCTAGAGGTTTCCTACGCTTATCAGCATAGCTTTTCTGACGGTCACGAGCTGCCGCCATTCATTGTCGTATCTGAGCAATCTTCTCAGTTGTGTCTACTACGAGTTCTAGACCTGTGATTTGGCTTTCGCCAACCTCTGCCCAACAAAGAGGTGATCGGCATTTACGTCTGTACAATGCCTCAAACGGAGCAACCTGGATGCTGCTGTGGTAACTGTTATTATACAAAAACTCCACCAAAGGGAGGTGTCTTTCCCAACCATTGCCAAAATCGATTACACACGCTCGAAGCATGTCTTCAAGGGTTTGGATGGTGCGCTCAGACTGCCCATCCGTCTGTGGATGATACGTTGTGCTCATGTCTAGACGAGAACCAAAAGACTTGTGCATCGCTTGCCACAATTTAGAGGTAAAACACGCATCACGATCAGAAATAATGGAGGTTGGCACCCCATGCCTTGAAACAACTTCCTTAAGATAGACGTCTGCTAGAGTGGAAAACTTATCCATTTCTTTGATAGCCAAAAAGTGTGCAGACTTAGTCAAACGATCTACTATCACCCAAATGGTATCATTTCCGCGTTGAGATCTAGGTAGGCCAGTAACAACATCCATGGAAATTTGCTCCCATTTCCATGTCGGGATCTCTGGTTGTTGAAGTAGGCCAGACGGTTTCTGATATTCAATCTTGACTCTCACACAAGTCAAACATTTGCTGACGAAGGTTGCTATGTTTGCTTTCATACTAGGCCACCAGTATGTAGTCTTTAAGTCGTGGTACATCTTATCCGATCCAGGATGTACTGAGTAACGGGACTTGTGTGCCTCATCCATCACAAGCTCACATAGATTGCCGTAAAGTGGGACCCTAATGCGCACTGTTACGTAGTAGGCGCTGTCTTCCTTTTGTTCTAACCGTTTCCTCGATCCTCGTAGGGTTTCAGCCCTAATGTTTTCTTCTTTCAATGCTTCAACCTGAGCATCTCGTATTTGAGTAGGAAGATTAGATTAGATGGTAAGTTGTAACGCTCACAAGCGATTAGGTTTTGACTCCTTTTGGCTAAGGGCGTCAATGACTACATTAGCTTTGCCCGGATGGTACTTGATCGCGCATTCGTAATCATTCAAGAGCTCGACCCATCGATGTTGCCGCATGTTCAACTCCTTCTGTTCAAAGATATGCTGGAGACTCCTGTGATCGGTGTAAATGGTGCACTTGGTACCGTACAGGTAATGTCTCTATATCTTAAAAGAAAAAACCACTGCTCCCAACTCCAAGTCATGCGTAGTGTAGTTCCTTTCGTGGACCTTAAGTTGGCGTGACGCGTAAGCAATGACCTTGTCACGTTGCATCAACACGCAACCAAGTCCCTGGATGGATGCGTCGCAATAAACCACAAAATCATCTGTGCCTTCAGGTAATGAGAGAATAGGTGCGCTACAAAGTCTATTCTTTAAGTACTGAAACGCAGATTCCTGTGCATCACCCCAACGATAGGTGACACCCTTTTGAGTTAGTGTAGTGAGAGGTTGCGCAATCATGGAGAAATCCATGATGAACCTTCTGTAGTAGCCTGCCAAACCCAGGAATTGGCGGATTTCTGTTGGTGTACGGGGTGCAGGCTGGTTCTTAATCGAGTCAACCTTGGATGGATCAACATGAATCCCATCCTCATTTACTACATGACCTTGGAAGTGGACTTCACGAAGCTAAAAGTCGCATTTCGAAAACTTGGCATAAAGCTGCTCTGCTCGAAGAAGTTCCAGAATAAGCCGCAGGTGATGCTCGTGTTCCTCCCAACTCTTAGAATAGATCAGGATGTCGTCGATAAATACAATCACAAACTTATCCAGGTAAGGTTTGCATACTCGGTTCATAAGATCCATAAAGACCGCAGGTGCATTTGTCAATCCAAAAGGCATGACCAGAAACTCGTAATGCCCATAACGAGTCCTGAATGTTGTCTTAGAGATATCCTCGTCTCGGACTCTCAGTTGATGGTAGCCTGACCTCAGGTCTATCTTTGAGTAGAAACTCGACCCCTTGCAACTGGTCGAATAAGTCATCAATGCGCGGGAGAGGATAACGATTCTTCACGGTCACCTTGTTGAGTTCACGGTAGTCAATACACATTTTGAAGGTACCGTCTTTCTTCTTCACAAATAATACTGGAGCTCCCCAGGGTGAAGAGCTAGGACGTATAAAACCCTTGTCCAAGAGCTCTTGTAGTTGCGTAGATAATTCTTCTAGTTCTGATGGAGCTAAACGATAAGGTGCACGAGCTATTGGTGCTGCTCCAGGAGCTAGCTCGATTTGAAACTCGACCTGACGATGAGGCGGAAGACCAGGTAATTCCTCAGGAAATACCTCAGGAAAGTCGTGCACAATCGGGATGTCTTCTAACTTCTTCTCTTTCGTTGAGGTGTCAGTAACAAGGGCTAGAATAGCTGTGTGGCCCTTTCGTAAACATTTCTGGGCCTTAAGGAAAGAGATGATGCCCACGACTGCACCACTCTTATCACCATGAACCACCAGAGGTTCTTCACCAGAACGAGGGATACGGACGATTTTCTCCTTGGAAACAATCTCCGCTTGTTGTTGAGACAACCAATCCATCCCAATGACGACGTCGGAACTACCAAGAACGATTGGGATAAGGTCGATAGAGAAGGTCTGACCAGCTAAGACGAGATTACAACCGTTAACTATGTGAGTGGCTTCAAGACTCTTACCGTTTGCTAGTTCTACCATGTGTTTGGTGTTCAAAAGTGTTGGAGCACGCTTAAGCATTCGACTAACTTTTAAAGACACGTAACTAGTATCGGCACCCGAATCAAATAAAACAGTAACAAAGAACTCATCCAGTAGGAACTTACCCGTCACGCCGTTGGGATCGTTCCTAGCATCCCCCTGTCCAATCACGAACACACGGCCCCTGGCAGCATTGCCATCATTGTTACCCCCGTTATTATTTCCGTTCCCCTGATTGATGTTGTTGTTTAGATTCAGCTGGGGGCAGTCTCTTTTGAAGTGGCCTTCAGCACCACACTGAAAGCACCCTTTGTTGTTACCCTGTTGCTGCTGTTGTTGCTGACGCTGATTCTGTGGTGCCTGCTGCTGGTTCTGTCATCGCTGATTTGCAGGGTAGAGGCTCCTGCAATCCTTTGCCGCTTGACCAGGTTTGTTACACCGCTGACAGTTGCCCTTAATACACGGTCCGCTCTGATGAACACCACAACGATTGCATTTGGGGTGGTTCCCCTTGTACCCACTCTGCCCCTGACTACCAGAAGATTGTTGACCAGGGCTCT
Source organism: Helianthus tuberosus (assembly GCA_030545235.1). Classification (NCBI taxonomy): domain Eukaryota; kingdom Viridiplantae; phylum Streptophyta; class Magnoliopsida; order Asterales; family Asteraceae; genus Helianthus; species Helianthus tuberosus. Next base: position 9,516,519 of record CM060450.1, on the reverse strand, counting down.
TGTAGTCATCAGTCTTTCGCTGCTGAGATTGAGACTGAGCTGATGTTGAACCCTTGCTTGAGACTCTATCCCATTTGCGCTTGTTGTCACTGGGGGCATAAGTAGCAGTAGCAGTAGCAGCAGCACCAATACGCTTTGGCAGCTTATTCTCCTCAACTGCCTGATCAGTGAGACGATGAGCCAAACGAATAACTTGCTGGATAGTGGCAAGGTTTGCTGCAGTCACATGGCTCTGGATCTCTGGCACTAAACCTTTAAGGTAAAACTCGATGCGTTTGATGGGAGGATCCACCATAGTAGTAGCAGTAGCAGTAGCAGTAGCAGCAGCAGCACCAATACGCTTTGGCAGCTTATTCTCCTCAACTGCCTGATCAGTGAGACGATGAGCCAAACGAATAACTTGCTGGATAGTGGCGAGGTTTGCTGCAGTCACATGGCTCTGGATCTCTGGCACTAAACCTTTAAGGTAAAACTCGATGCGTTTGATGGGAGGATCCACCATAGTAGGACACAAGATAGCCAGTTCGTTCGATCTTTTCGTATACGCTTCAAAGGATCCTTAGAGGATATATGATCCTTATTCTGGTAATGATTTGATTATTATTTATCTAATGATTAAAGGTTTTTAGGTTCATCCTAGAGATTTGTAACCTGGCTCTATTGAAGGAACAAATTACCTGGCTCTCTCCCCCTATCAAATAACTATATATTGACATTTAAAGAATCCAAACACCACAAACCCTGATTGTCTACCAAGTTCAACTTAATGACCTTGAAGATTTCACAAGCTGTTTTTGATTTTTCATTAAAAACCTCAAGTTTCAAATTAATGAACTTGTTTATTTTCTGAGACATGTTCAGCACACTTAGATTTTGAAACTCAGCTTTTAGACATCGGTTATCGAAACATAAAGCAGAAACAAAATCTTTTTGTAATTTTGTATAATGAAATGCAGTAAAGTAATATTTACAGACAAATTTTTGTTTGAGTTAGCGTCAGAGGATCATATCAGTTTATGACAAATCACCAGCACCGTTGAGCCATAAACACTTTAAGTTCTAAACGATTCACTTAGATTGTCAGTATACTGATCCACTTAAATTTTCACACAAATTTCAATTGATTCAAGATACAAGATTAATGTTTTAGAAACGTAACTTATTCGCGTGTCACACCTAAGAATATACTCCCGCATCAAGATTCCCTAGATTCAGTCTTACAGGTGAATATACCTAAATGATATCTGTACTCTGGGTTAGTGCGAGACCTTGAGAGCTCAGCTTAGAACTTCCGTTCAGACAAAGAGATGAAGGCTCGACTTGAGGTGTGTTCCACTTAGGAATCTTCTTTACAACGGCACTTGATATATATCTTTCGATATTTTCTCAATTTTTATGCAGAGGGAAAGTTTTAAGCGCAAAAGCATTATATGAGGTCTAGGCCATTACTGACGCAAAATCAGAAGACCAAGTATAATACACCAGATATCAATAAGTATAAAGACCTTATATCTCAGAATCAGGCAATCTCTCAAACGAAATTTCGGAGTACTAAGTCCATATATCCGAGAGATGTTCCCCATGAGATAAGCAAGTTATTGATTTTATGTTTATATCTCGAAATTAATCTACTAAATGTGTAAAAACCTACTGGAATATCATCAGTGAGACCGTTTATCACATTTGATTTTCCAATTCTCTAGCATGTTGTGACTGTCTACTGATGTACTATCATTTTCACTTTTTACACAAAACTTTTTTTTTGCCTTTTTTCATGTCTTTGTATTTTTCCAAATTTTCAAATGTTTTTTAATTTTCAAAAATTTTTACTCCCCTAAAATCCAAAACATTTTAAAAATTTGAACAGCCAATGCAGACATCTTTATCTCACCGTCCATTTTTTGCTTTACATTCTCTGTGATTAGAATAGCACCCCCATGATTTACAACACATTGATGTTTTACAGTTTGAAAACCTTTTTTCAATTTTGTTTTATCATGTTTGTTCAGCCAGGTTCAAAAGTCAGGATACAGTGCAGGATAATGCCCAGATCGTTGCTAAGTGTTACAATGCTTGCTAAAAGTGTGTGAATTGCGAGAGAGAATGTAAGTGTTCGAGAGCAGTGAATGTGATGTGTCCTATGAGATCTGGTTATCCACATATTTATAGTTACAAAGAAAAACTAATTTTCCTAAAATGGGGGGATGCTTTTCAAATATTCCCATGTGAACGTTGTGGACCAGGTATTGCGGCTTCAGCATTCTTCTTCTAACAATCTGGACCGAGTCTTCAGGGGAAGAAGTCTTGATGAACGTTATAGACATGCACTCGTAACCTGCAATCAATTCGTTAGTAATCTTCAGGATACAGCATCAGGATGTTACCAATATCCTGATTCAGCATCCTGGTCGTGAATAGTTATTAAGTAATCAAGATATAACTCAAGATACTATCTAGGATATGGGCTCAGAATTTCACCCATAACAATTGTCCCCAAAAATGTTACCGTTGAGGATCTTGGGCCCAACGGTTACATTTTTTTACGAATACCAAGGTAATTAAATTATAGGACTTGATGTGACAAGCTGTAACTACCCAGGCTATAAGCACTCATCACTTCCCTATAACTTCTCATTTCCGCCGCCATTTATCTCCACCAAGAAATTGCAAGGTAAAATACTTCTCTCCTCTCTCAGTTCTTTTCTTCACATTATTCCGGCGAAGATATGGAAAGACAAACACGGTCAAGTTCTGGTGATTCTGCTTCCCCGTTTTTTCCTCATAATATCCTTCAAGACCCGAAGAAGGAAATATGTTCATTTGACAGTGCCCACCTGTCAGCCCTCAAATCCTCTGGCATCTTCCCGGAAGGGACGGTGTTCCGGCCATTCGATCGGGAAAGCCGATCAGATATGGCGTCTAACGAGTGGCTCTATTTTAACGCTTTTCCATTCACCTTGGGCCTCCGATTTCCTTTCCCTGATTTCATCACCGAGTTTTTCCAAATCACAAAAATTAGTTTTAGTCAGACCATGCCAATGCTCTGGCGTGTGTTGCTCGTTCTTGATCGGATCAAGAATGCCCACATTCCCAAGCTCTCTATTCATGATCTTCCGTTAGCATACCGGCTTAGATGCCATGGGTCTTGTAGATTCTTGTCTTATTCTGCCTCCAGCAACCCTCTGATACTCCGAGCCACCAGGAATGAGGAGGAATGGAAATCCAAATTCTTCTTTGTGAAAAGAAGTTCGACCCCTGGTGGAGCGGAATATCTGGTGAAGTGATTGATAAAGGGTAGGATTTAGGGTTTTAGGATGATCCTGTCTTATATCCTATCCTGTATCCTGAACTGGTCTTTATTTTTGTTGTATGCAGCTGACTTCAGGAAACTAGCACCTCCTCATGCTGACTCGGAAAAAGAATCAAAGCCATCAGACGTCTTCCCGAGATTGAATGAAGCTTCATTCCATACCAAGCAGCCTTAAGTCAACATTCCAGTTCAAACATGTCTGGTAAGAATCCTGTTCTATATCCTACACATATTTTGTTATTTGATGTAGTAATATAGAAGGGTTTTAAAGTTACTCCCCATATGCAGATGCTAGAAAAGTTCCAATCCTCTTGGACCTTGATGAACTTGACAGCTATCTTACTCCCACCAACGTCAAGAAAGAGACCTCTGCTGCTACCAGCTCCAAACCTGCCGCAGTCCCTAAGCCTAACCTAAGAACTCATGCTTCCACATCCAAGAAGAGAAAGGGTTCAGAAACCACCACTCCAGCTTCTGAAGGGTTCTCTTATGAAGAGCTCAGCTTTACCGAGGCCTTGGAGCCTATGACTTCTTTCCTTAACAAGGTAATATCCTGGTGCTAGATCCTGCACATATATCCTGACTGAATATCTTGGTTAGAAAATTTTAACCCTTACCTGTATTCTGATTCGCAGGGTCTCCAGCGTCTGTTACACCTCTACACTGATGCTTGCGGGAAAGTGAAGCTCCAAGAGGCCAAGATCAAGCAACTTGAGACCACCATAGCTGACCAGGGTACAATTGCTGAAGCCAAAACCCGACACTATGAGGATTAGCTGAAGAAGGTCACTCAAGATGCCGAAGTGAAGCTGGCAGCCGCCCACGTTAAGCATGAACAGGCCATGATCTCCTTTTGGGAGGGGATCAAAAACTCCACTATTGTCTCCCTGCTGCAAGCTCGAATCAAAATGGCTTATGAGGCCAAGGAGACAGGTCTCGAGTGTCCATCCTGGCCGATTGACTCTTGGGCTTGCTTTTATCCCCCTTTTAGTCACCATATATCCTAAACATTTTCCTGCCCCCACTCCAAAATGGCATTTGGCAGGATTTAGTTTCATATTGTACTAGTCTAGGATATCAAATGCTCCTTCAATATCCCGGAGATGATCCTCAGCCTTCTTGGATTTTACCACCATATCATCAATGTACACCTCCATGGTGTCCCCCAGTTTTTCTTTAAACATCATGTTCACCAATCTCTGATATGTTGCACCTGCATTTTTCAGACCAAAAGGCATAGCAGTATAACAATAAATACCTGTTGGTGTCATAAAAGCAGTATCCTCCTGGTCCGAAGGTTCCATTTGTATCTGCTGGAATCCTGAGGATGCATCCATGCAGGTTAACATTTCATGACCGGTAGTGGCATCCACCATCGAATCTATATGAGGAAGAGGGAATGGGTCTTTAGGACATGCTTTGTTCAAGTCTGTGGGTCTTTAGGACTTGCTTTGAACCACGACTACATTTGCTAGCCATTTGGGAAATTTGACTTCCCTAATCATCTTGGACTTCAATAATCTTTCAACCTCTTCCTGAATAATTGCGTTTCGTTCAGGAGCAAACTTCCTTCTCTTTTGTTGAACAGGCTTGAAAGACCTGTCGATTCCAAGCTTGTGAGTTATAATATCCTTAGAAATACCTTTCATATCCTCATGCTTCCATGCGAATGTTGACATCCTGCATTTCAAAAAGTTAGTCAATTGATTTTCAATATCCTGAGGGATATTGGTTCCTACGAGCATCGAGATATCTGGATTATCCTCATCCAGGATAATTTTCTTGACATCCTGCTCTGAAGCCTCCGTGATATCCTGGGCTCGTATCTTTAATTGCTATCCTGCTTTGGGCTTGGTTGAGGATTTCATCGAGGAAGAATAACATTCCTTTGCCTCTTGTTGATCGCTTTTCACCTTGACGACCCCCAAGGGGTAGGGATCTTGATACATTGATGATAAGTTGATGGCACAGCTTTCATAGCATGGATCCATGGCCTACCCAATATGATATTGTAGCAGGATAAGGAGTCCATGATACAGAAGCGTTGCATTGAGTTGACTCCTTCAACATATACTGGCAGCTTTATTTCTCCCACAGTATTCTTGGCCTCTCCACTGAACCCAACAAGTACAGTGGATTTTGAAGTGATCTCCATCGGGGAAATATTCATCCTTTTCAGCGTTCCTAGTTGAATAATGTTGACAGAGCTGCCATTATCCACCAGTATCCTGCGCACAAAATGATTAGCAATATATAAAGTTATTACCAAACCATCATGATGGGGATCCTGGACAGTATCCCTGTCATCACTGTCGAACGTGATCACTTTATCCGTTGTGAGGGTCGTCATCCTGGTTGGCTTGTCTCCCCGTTCTGCCTTAGACTCCTTTGCATGTCTTTTTGATGCAGAATAAGAGGTTCCACAAATGTCAGATCCTCCTGAAATAAAGTTAATTATCTTGGCATCCGCAGGAGGCGACGCTGCTCGTTTAGGATCCATCTCAGTATCCTGACCCTTATTCTTCTTTCTGCCCAAAAGATCCTTCAGGTATCCATTGCTTAGTAGGTAGCTTATTTCCTTCCTCAGGGCTATGCAATCCTCTGTAACATGTCCAAAATCCTCATGGAAGGCACACCACTTGGATTTATCCTTCCAATCAGCTTTTTGTTGGTTTTTCCTAGGCCACCTCGCTTTATCTCCCAAACCCTGCATAGTATACATCACTTCAGGTATATTAACAGAAAAATGATATTCTGACAATTCAGGATACTCCTCAGGATCCTCGTCTTCAACAACATTCACTTTCTTGTTGTTATTCCTGCCATATGGCTTAGAGCGATATGGTTTGTATGAGGATTCTGACATCCTGTTAGTTGATTCATAAGTTGAGGATGAATTCATCATCTCTTGCATCTTGTTATCATCTTCCAGTCGGATATATCTCAAGGCCCTGTTTCGAGCTTCATCCAGGTTCCTGCAAGGATTCATTACAAGATTTTGATAAAATTGGGAATCTTTTTGCAACCCCATTTTGAATGCCTGCACAGCCGTTGCAACATCAAGATGTGGGATATCCAGAGATTCCCTACTGAACATGTTCACATAATCCCTTAAGGATTCTTGGGGACCTTGAGTTATCCTGTAGAGATCACTGGTTAGTTTTTCAAAACTCCGACTGCATGAAAATTGACTTTTAAATAAGTTGACTAAGTGAGCAAATGATGTAATTGAATTAGGTGGAACGTTTAAGAGCCATTTTAAGGCTGATCCTGTTAGAGTGGAGCCAAAACCCTTGCCGAGGCATGCTTCCTTGAGATCCGAAGGGATAGGGTTAATTTCCATCCTTTCCCAATACTGAGCAATATGCTCTTCAAGATCCGTGGTTCCGTCATAGAGCTTCATGTTGGGGGTTTGAAATCTTTTCGGGATTTCAGCATCACAAATAGGATATGCAAACCGGGATATCCTGTGGCTATCCTGGGACACTTCTGGAATTGGCTGGACCACCCCAGGTACACTGTATATCATATCCTTTAACTTCTGAAGCTCCCTAGAGAATGCTGACGTCATACCTGCATCCTGCAAAGATCCAATACCATTAGTAGCAAGAGTATTAGTATTATTAGACACGTTACCAGCCTGAGGATTCTGGCCATATCCTGGAGCATATCCTAAACTTCTCACAGTTGACACCCTAACCGATGAGGGTATCTCAGGAGTATGACTCTGGGAATGACTAGGTACAATATTGCCCCTGTTGTCCTCAGTATATACTGCTGAACTGAAGTTCAAGGCTCTGGGTTGCAAGGGAGTGACAGTATCCTCAGCAGGCCTGCTTGAGCTGGATTTCAAGAGTTGTATCTCTCTTATCAGCATTTGGTTGGTCTCCTACTGTTGCTTCATCTGATCATGTATACTACCAAACAAAGTTAGAATTTCATCATTAGAAGCCATAATAGGAGTTCCCCCTGAGGCAGCAGATTCTTGAACATTCTGAGTGGGGATAATATCCCGAGCCACATGAGTTTCGGTCCTTCTTGGAGGAGCCTGAGGCTGTGAAGATGCTTGCGTCCTTGGAGGTGGTGGAAGCACCGAACCAATTGTTGCAAAGGTTGTAGCCGACATGGTAGAAGAGCTCATGTTTGATTTTGAGGCCATTGAAAATAGTGTAGCAAAAAGTGTTGAAAATAGAAAACCAAGTAATGATTTTACAAAAGCTTTCTGTAGAAATAGCACCACTTGCCCCACGGTGGGCGCCAAATTGTTTTGTTCAAAAATTACCGAAGTAATTTAGTGATCAAATTAGTTAAGTGAGGTAGGGTGCTAACAATGTGTGTTGAAAATATTCTGATTATCTTGTTTGTAAAAACAGTTTTCATTATATAGCTCAGGATACCGAGCTATATCGATGATCAAACAATGAGCAAAAAGGTAAAGGGTGACACGAGATATACGAGGAAAGCCCTTGATCAATCTAGATCGCCAGCACAAAACCTCGGGAGCTGACAATCGTAGCTGCCTTGTGCTTCTTATTACTTCAAACTTCAGGATACAGTGCAGGATACGATGCGGATCAACTAAGTGTTACAATGTAATTCAAGTGTAAGTGTATGTGTTGCGAGTAATTGCATCTAGTAGAGAGCAGAAGTGTGTGAAAAATCCGTGTGTTCCTACTGATCCGATCATTCCTTTATATAGCAAAAGAAATAACAACCTATCCTAAAAATGGGGGATGCTTCGAATATTCCCCAATGAACGTTGGAGACCCTTTCTTTGCGGCTTCAACGTTCTCTTCTCAACAGCTGAGTCCGAGTCTTCAGGAGAAACAGTCTTCTTGACCGTCATAAGCAAGTCTCTCTAATCTGCACGTGAACTAATTAGTTATTACCAGGATACTGCATCAGAATGCTACCAATTATCCTGATCCAGTATCCTGATCATTATCAAAAGTAATACAGTCAGAATATCATCCAGGGTATATGTTTAGAAAACCACCCACAACACCTGTCATATCCTCATGTCTCCATGCAAACGTGGACATCCTGCATTTCAAAAAGTTAGTTAACTAACTTTCAATATCTTGAGGGATATTGGTTCCTACGAGCACCGAGATATCCGGATTATCCTTATCTAGGATAACTTTTTTGACATCCTGATGCGAGGCTTCCATGATATCCTAAGCTCGTATCTTTAATTGCTATCCTACTTTAGGCTTCGTTGAAGACTTCATTGAGGAAGAATAACATTCTTTTGCCTCTTGTTGATCACTTTCCACCTTAACAACACCCCAAGGAGTAGGAATCTTGATACACTGATGATAGGTTGAAGGAACAGCCTTCATGTCATGAATCCACGGTCTGCCCAATATAATATTGTAGCAGGATTGTTTTGGTCAAAAAATCTGATGAGGATAATGCAACCAAACTCTCTGTTATGGGGTTTGATGCTTAGATTATTTTGTAGCAATAAGGATCACTATGAAAAATAAATAACAAGTGACACAAGGTTTATACAGGGAAAAAGCCCTTGATCATAAGTTGATCTCCGGCACAAAAAACCCCGGGTGATGGAAACTACCGATCACCAAGCTCAAATAAATCAGTAAATGTTTACAACTTCGGATAGTAACGAGCTAGGTACAAGGATCACTATAGTGAAAAGTGTAAAAGTGAATGAAAACTGTTAAGTGTTTGTCGAGAGCTTCAAGAGTGCAATTGTACGAGTGTGTGTAGCTGAAAAAATGACTAAGTGTTCTAATTACTAGCTCGTCACCCCTTTAAAAATAGAAGTTAACTATGCTAACAAACTATCTGACTTTTGTGCCACGCTCCCACGTTCTCCACAACGTCCATTTCCAGTCAAACGTATGCGAAATACCCGTGGAATATTCCACAGTAACGTTGCCAAGACCAGGTCAAACTTGTTACTCCTACAAAATAATACGAGATACAAACAAACAATCGTTAGTATGAGGATCCTTAAGGTGATCCATGATCCTGATCCTAAAGCTCTTCTGAGGATCACTGTCTGTCACAGAAGTAAGGATCATTTATTAGGATAACAAGTAAGGATCACGGGTCATTTAGAAATCCACCCCTAACAATTGCCCCCAAAATATAAGGAGTTATATTGTAAATATGTGAGTTATATCTTGTTGATATTATCCGTAACAAACTAACGGATATATAGCCGTTAAGATAGAACTAGCCGTTGCGATCATGACGTCACTGAAGTGACAATCCTGCAAATCATTATTATAAATAGGAGATATAGATAGGATCAATATGCATTCAAATCCGAAAGAAACTCCCTTTATATTCTCAGTCGAAGATCAATCAGGTATCTCTTTCTCCTCTTTCTCATTCTCTTACTCTGTTTTTCTTTCTTTAATAACATCACTTTGAGAATGATGCTCCGAAGCTCACCGGGAAAAGATCACAAGAAGGATAGCCCCTTAAAGGGTCAAGGGATCATCAAAGACTCATCGAATGAGAGGTGTTGTTTTACCGACCCTCAAGTAGATAAAATCCGACACTGCTTTCCGGCGAACACCTTTTTCAAACCCTTCGATCCTACCGTATTAAGCGACTACGTCTCCGAGACATGGGTTGCCTTTCCTGTTACACCATTCACCGTAGGGTACACCTATCCGTTTCTAGCTTTTACCCAATCCTTCTTCACCCTAACCGGCATCTCCTACATCCAGGCTATGCCGATGATTTGGAGGATTCTATAAACCCTGGAGAGGATCATCGAGCAGGAGGGGATCAATTTAGGAATGTCGGAATTGGCGGAGCTGTATGATCTCACGACATTTGGGTCCCACCGATATCTGCTTAAACGAAAACCCGGTGCAGAATATCCCATCTTCAAAGCCACCAAAAACGACACAAACTGGAAGCGACGTTTTTTCTTTGTCAGAAGAGATACCATTCCAAACGGAAAGGATCTACCAAGAAAATGGTCCACCAACGGTAGGATAGGAGGATCCTTAGAAGGATCACCAGTAACTTTACTTTTATATAAGGATCACTAACCCCTCTTCTGTCTTATGTTGTACAGCTATCTCTGTCTCGCATCTCATCACAACATCTGAAACAAAAGAAAGGCTCGCTGCTTTTTGGAGACTTGATCCTGAAATAAGATCATTCAAAACAGACACCCAAGATTCACAAGAAGTATCCTCAGGTTCTATCACCATGTCAAGTAAGCATCCTGCTTTTATATAGTTAAAGATCAAAATAAATAGTTAAATAGAAATAGGATAAGGATACTTATCTTGTTTCAATCGTGTAGGTGTCGGAAAATCTTCCAAGCCTGCCTCCCAATTCGACATGGCCGATCTTGACACCGTCCGATCCAGGAAGAAGAAGGCCACTGCCAGCCCTAGCGTCTCCATCCCCAAGGCACCCACTAAAGGAAGGGGTGGCAAGAAGAGGAAAACCTCTGATGCTGAGGATCTGCAAGGTCTGCCCCTGATCCGTCATCAATTCCTTGAATACTTCAATGAGGTAAGGAACCTTATCCCTGCTTTGGGTATCCAGCTCATTTGAGGATCACCTGATCTTGAATTGCTTTGTCTCTTTTGCAGAAATTTGCTGAGATTGAAGACTACGTGGGGAGCGTTGAGGAGCTGGATAAGAAGATCGCCGACCTCCAACAAGTTGCAGTGCTTAAGGATCTTAAGATTGCCGATCTTGAAAAAGCCCTTAAAACCGCTGAGGCTCAGACAACTAAAATCCTGATTGACATTGACTACGAGAAACATGAGCTCGTGGAAGGTGCAAAGGTCTCTGCTGCCATCACAATGTACCATACAAAACTGAAGATGGCTCAGGAAGCTCAAGATCCTAACTTCGACAGAAGCAGCTGGGATGTTGAGGGCTGGAAAGCGAGGTTGGCTGATCTTGAAGATGATGAGGAGGCTGAGGAGGTTTTGGCGATCGAAGCTGGAGGTAGTGGGAAGGATAAGGTGAAGGATACCGAGGCTGGAGGTGATGAAGGTGCAGCGAAGGTGTAGGCTGCATGATCGGGCAATGATGGACATTTCTAGATGTAGCCGTGTTGGTTCACTTGTGTCTGTACTTTGTCTGTATTTTGTTATGATATGAAACGATGTCTTTTGTTGTCTTGTTTACGTCTTATGTTGTTAATATGTGTTTTGATGTAAGTTTGACCAAGTCAACCATCCTCCTGGTTTGACTTGACCAAACATATAAATCATGGTTTGTAAGATGTTTGTGTCGAAGGATAGCTCATCGAAGGATTGTCTATATCCTTCGATGAGCTCGAAGGATAAGCCTTCGATGGATATAGATGGACCTCGAAGGATATCATCCTTCGAGGTATATGTGATCCTTCGATAGGTTTCAGTTCGATAGATGATCTTTCGATCAGTCTATCTATCCTTCGACCAGACGATCTGTGTTTGGGTATATATACTCATGTAATGTGTTCATTTCATGGTGTGAGTGAACTTAGTCTTGTAGAGAGCGTATTTTCAGTTTGGTCAAGGGCTGTAACCGTGTCCACTGAAATATAAGAGAAAACTTTGATATCTTGCGTGTCTACCTTTCTCTTTGTAGCTTGTGTTCTCATATAAACTACCGGTTTACATTCTAGCTTGGATTCCGCACTTGCTAGTGTGTTAAACATAACAAGGATAAGGTTTAACCTCAACCTCCGAGGGACCTACAAGTGGTATCAGAGCTGTGGCTCTTTTCCTTGTTAAAAAAAACCGAGTTTATACAAGACTTTGGAGTGTTTGGACAAAAACTCACTTGGTTTAGCACCCGTTTTTAGTGTTTTTCTTGCATTTCTAGACGTAAAAACGTGTTCTAAACTAACCGGGTGTGTTAAAGGACGGGTTAGGTAACTTAAAAAAATTGTTTTTAAGAAGTTTGGTAATTTCCGGCCAAATTCCGGCTTACTCCGGTGACCGGTTTTTTCTGGATAAGAACCTTCCTTTTTGGGTAATATTTTATTAGTCAAATCTGATTTGGTAGAAAGTATGGTCTGAACATACCTTCTGCCGAAAGTTTTCTACCAACCAATCACCTTTTCACCAACCTGTCACCTTTTTGTCAACTGTGTCAGTACAGATCGAAGGATACCCTTCGAAGTCGAAAGATCATCTTTCGATCAAAGAAGGTTCGATAGATAATCATCCTTCGAACATCCTTCGAAGTCTGTGACTTATCCTTCGATCCAAGGAATCTATTCGAAGGATATATCTTTCGATCTACAGCTCTTATTCGAAAGATAAGGATCCTACGATTGGAGAGTCTTTCGAAACCATTGTTCGAAACTCAATAGTGATCTTTCGAACACTGTTGATCCTTCGAACAAGTTTTGTTCTTTCGATACTTGTCTGTTTAAGTTTAACAAGTTTGTGTTTTTCAGGTCTTTCGATCAAGGATCCTTCGGCTGGCTGTTATCTTTCGAGATATTAACATAGTTTGTGAAAATTTAAAAAAAAAAAAGGGAAAACTTGTTTTCAAATGTTAAATCAATTTTCACTTAATATATTAATTTTCTTTACAAAATGGGAATAAACGGTCAGTGGGATCCAACTGCGTGGACTCAAATAACTTTGACTCCACAATCATCAGCTACGCAATCATCAGCTACGCAATCTGCGTCAGATTTCAACAAAACTGCATGGATGCAGGCTATTGCCCCACCTCAAGCTGCAATGATAACTGCAAATCAATGGGCATTGGTCACAAATCAAAGCAGCATTCAAGCTATGATGCAGAACGACAGTGAAACTGGTACAAGCACAAAACCGCCAAAGCTAAATCACATCAATGATTGGGGATGGTGGAAAGAAAGGCTGAGAACTTATGTTCAGGGGCAAGGTCAAGATCTATGGATGTGCTTCTTCACCGCATTTGACAATGATTTGGAAGTAGCAGGATCTAATCCAGAAACTTACAGCACTATGTCTGTTTGAGTTAGAAAAGAAAGCATTCATGATTCTTACACAAGCTCTTCACAAAGATATTTACCACCAGTTTGTTTACTGCACGACTACTAAAAGCTTGTGGGATATGCTCACATTACGGTGTGAAGGAAATGCTCAATCTAGAAAGATCAAGCAAGAATTACTGGAGAAAGAGTTTGAAGGATTCACGTGTATGGAGAATGAGACTTTGGCAGAGTTATCTACAAGGTTCCATCACTTGTTGAGCGAGATGTTTGCTTTTAGAGTCACTGCCACTCCACAAGAAATGGTGAAGAGATTTGCTGATAGCTTACCAGCAAAGTGGAGCAGTTATCTTGAAATTCTCAAAGAAAATGGTGTTCTAGACACAATCACCGTTTATGAGTTAATTCAAAAATTGGAGAACAAGGATGTAGAAGAAAAGCTTAAGGCAAAAAGAACACTAACTCCTCAAAATCCAGAGATGTACTATGGGATTGCAGGAGGTATCAGTGGAGAAAGACCAGCCTCACAACATGCGAAGCTTCAAACAGCCTTCATCTCAAACACCGGACCTTCCACAACAAATCAGTTTGATCCTTCAGCATACACGATGATGTATTCAAGACCAGATTCTTCTTCTCTAAAACAGGATGTGCAACAGACAGCTCAGCAATTCACACCACCGTTCTTCTTAGACCCAAGCAGAGCTCAGCAGTAACAACCGCAACAGCAAGGGTTTTATGGAAGCTCTTCAAACTTTCAAGCCACTTCCAATCCGAACACTGTCAGATTAGACACTTCCAACTTTTCCAAAGTCAGTGTAGAAATAGCCAAGGAGCATATGGAGATGTTGAACACCTTGGTTAGTGCTTATTGTGGATTGGTCGCAGGTCAGATTGGGAATATCAATCTAACCAATGAAGATTATTAGCAAGTGGATAAAGAAGAGTTTGAAATGATGGATATCAAATGGGCTCTTGCTAGTGCAATTCGAAGAGCTAAGGAGTTTATGGAAAGGACGGGAAGAACCAACTTGAATAGCAACAACAACACCAAGTATGGTTTTGATAAGAATGCTGTCACCTGCTTCAATTGTGGTGAAAAGGGTCACTTCAAGCGGGAGTGTCAGAAGCCGCCTAAGCAAGGAAATCAGAATCCCTTCAGGAATCAAGGACAGCCACAACAGCAACCGAACAACAATTCTGACAGATCAATAGTTCCCGTTGGAGGAAATGCTTCTGGATCCACAAACACTAATCCCCACAGAGGATTAGTTGTTCAAGCTGATGAAATTTGCAATTGGAACCTTCAGCTTGGAGAAGGAGGAAATGGTGGAACAGCATGTTATGCTAAAGTGATTGAGAAAGTAGTAGAACCTGTGTCTGCTGGTGAATCTTCAGAAGATGAAGATAGTTCGGGTTATAGTGGGAGCATGGATGGGGAATCTCTTGATGCTGGTGATTTATCAAGTGATGCTTTAGATTTGGAAGTTGATGAGTTTTTGGCTGACGCTGAAGCATTATGCAAGAGGAGATCTATTCTCTGCCAGAAATCTGCGGGAACTTCCGAGAAGCTTGCTCAGTTTTTCTCTGAAGATGGATCTTTTTCTTTTCATACAGCCTTTATGGCTCACGTAGAAGGTCAGACTTCTCAGGTATGTGATACTAATTCTGACTCTAATTATGTTCCTATTGAATGTGCAAAGTGTTTAAAATATGCTGAAAAGGAAAGTCAGTTTGAAATCACATACAAACACAATCAAGAATTGATTGTAGATCTTTCTAAAGCAACTGAAGCTAACTTGTTTTTAACGAGAAATGAAAAGGAATTTAAAGCAACAATTGCGTCATTAAGACATGATGTTTTAGAATTACAAAAGGCTGTTTTGCGAAAACAACATGCTAACAATAATCTTATTGACACAATTGAAAAGCAAATGGTAGAGTTGGCAACCGCTCGATGTGAATGTGAGACAATTAAGCAGAAACTGGAAAGCTATTCCAATTCCCGCTATGTATTCGATCACATCATTGACGTTCAAAGGAAAAAGGGGGATGCAAAATGTATTGGATTCAAATCATGTCCTCCCCCAATGAATCACAATTACTCCAAATTGCCTGATGACGAGGATATGCCCCGTTTTGAACCTACTGTGCCACTCGGTATAGATGACTTTGCAGCAGGCCTCGGGTTCACAACTGGTACATTATCCTCGGGTCAATCAGAATCTGAGAATGTGACAGATTCATCGTGTGTTAAGGAACAGAGTCCTCCCATTATTGAGGATGCTGATTCTTCGGATGATGAATCTGAAGAAATTGTGAAACAACAGTCTAACTCGGTTACAACAGATATTCCAATCGAGAATCACATCCTGTGTGATCCACCAGTGAAACCGAGTAAGACTGAAATGTCAAAAGCAATGGAGTCCCTTGTATCTAACCGTGAAGGGAATAATTTGTTGTACACGCTCAAAGGAGATAGCAAAATCTACTCTAACAAAGACTTTCCAATTAAAAATGTAAATCAAGATTTAATTGAGCAAATTTTTGAAGGATGCACTGATAAGTTTTTGGGAAACAAAAGTGGCAAAGTTACCGTCACCCAATGTGATCAAATTCCAAGTGAACAAATTAGAAAACAATACGGAAACCAAAAACCACCAATTGAGCGAAAACAACAAGTCAACTCCGAAAAGGGTAAGGTACTGGGAAAGAAGGCTCAAAACAAGAATGTTCAAGCACCTAAATTTCAGCAGCCTAAGACTGAACAACCAAAGGTTCAACAACCTAAAGTTGAACAGTCTAAGGCTACTCAACCTAAGATTCAACAACAAAAGGTGCAAAACAAAAGAGCTCCTGTTAAGAAACGAGAACCGAAAATGAAATTTGTTGGATCCACGGGTTCAGACAAACTTGAAACATTTCAGGATAAATCTAACGTTGATTTTGTAAAACAAGTTAGAATTTTAAAGCGAAATGATCAGAATAATTACACCCAACACACCAACGGATGTGATTTAGGACCAAGCACATCTAGATCACAAAGTTCATTGTCTGGTTCTTCGTCTGGTCATCAACATGTTTCTCCGAAGTTTGTAGAGCGGAGAACATGTTTTGAATGTGGGACAGTTGGACATATTGTAAGATATTGCCCACACATGCAAAAGCTGAAGTCAAAAACGAGTGCTCCCCAAGAAATCGATTACCGAAAACGATCAGTTTCCCCGAAACACGACCCACGTGTCTTGAAAGAAAGGGAAAAGAAGTTAAAGCAAAAGAATCAAAAGGTAATTGAAAAGGCCTTAAAATCAGAGGTCAAAGTAGGAAAACCTGTACAAGCAAAATCTGAAACTGTAAAACCAGTAAATGCTAAAACAATAAATTCAAATACTGGTAAAGGACAAACAGCTTGGAAGCAAAAGCAGGTAATTCAATCAGGGGGAGCATCACAGGTTCTTTTTCCTAATCATCAAGTGATTGAAATCACTTTCCTTGATGATCAAGGACGACCCAAGTCCACAAAGGCTTGGGTCCCCCTCTCAAACTGATAAGTTAATTGCATGTGCAGGCGGCTCCAGGAGGAACTATTAATAGTCATTGGATTGTTGATAGTGGGGCTTCCAGGCACATGACGGGCGACTATCGTCTTCTTTTCGATGTGCGAAGTATAAGAGGCGGATATGTTGCGTTTGCTGGAGACAAAGGTGGGTATATCACCGGCGAGGGAATGATCTCAAATGGAGTTGTGAGTTTCGAGAAAATCAATTATGTGCAATAGTTGGATCACAATCTCCTGAGTGTTTCTCAGATCTGCGACAAGAAGTTCACTGTGCATTTTGATGCTGCCGGTTGTTATGTGCTGAAGCCAGGATTCAAGATTCCCGAAGAATGGATTCTCTTATCAGCACCAAGAATTAATGATTTGTATGTCCTCGATATGAGCCAAGCAATAACCAAGTCCAAACAAGTTACGTGCTTTATTTCAAAAGCCACTGAAAAGGAGACGATCTCTTGGCACAGACGGATGGGTCATATTCACCTCAGAAAAATGAATCATCTTGTCAAAAACAATCTGGTGAGAAGTGTCAATGTGAAGAATTTTCAACTTCAAGATGTCTGTGTGCCGTGTCAGAAAGGGAAGCAGATCAAGAAATCACATCCATTGAAGAAGGTTAACACTGTAAACATGCCACTCGAACGTCTGCATATGGACCTTTTCGGCCCAGTCAAACACAAGAGTGTGCATGGGGAAGTTTTCTGCTTGGTAGTCACAGATGACTATTCAAGATTTTCATGGGTTGCTTTCATGGTCCACAAGAGCGAGACTCCAGAAATTCTAAAGAATTTGATCACCTTGTTGGAAAATCTTTATAATCTTAAGGTGAGGCGAATTCGAAGCGACAACGGAACCGAGTTCAAAAATAGGGTTATGGATGAATTTTGCACTGCAAAAGGAATCCTTCATGAATACAGCTCTCGGTACACCCCACAACAAAACGGAGTCGCTGAAAGAAAGAACAGAACCTTAATTGAGACTGCAAGAACCATGTTGGTTGAGTCTCAGCTTCCAGTTCGATTCTGGACTGAAGCTGTTGCCTCGGCTTGCTACACGTTAAACAGGGTTCTCACAGTGAAAAGACATGGCAAAACGTGCTTCGAACTCCTACACAAGAAGACTCCTGACTTGGAATATCTAGAACCTTTTGGTGCACCATGTACCATGATTGAGCTTGACGGGAAGTTTGGTGCGAAAGCTATCGAAGGTTACTTCCTTGGGTATGCTACTCCTAATCTGCGAGTATGGAACCTGACTACCAAGAAGATTGAAGAGTGGGGTGAAGTAAAAGTTCAAAGATATTCTAATCCACCGAAGCCTTCTGGAGATCCATGGATGTTCGATTATGATGGTCTTTTCGACTCATTCAATCTGCCGACATTTGATGATGACAATGCAATTGCTCAAATGTTGTTTGAAAGCGAGAATGCGACTGGCTCTCAGTTAGTTCGCCCAATCATTGTTGACTCACAAGCATCTTCTTCTGTCAACAATCTCGCTTCAGATGAGGTGTTTAATGATGCTGTCGACTACAATTTGTCATCGGAAGATGAGGAGTATGTTGATGCAAATGATGGTGAAGCACGGGGTCCGGTTCAAGGTACTTCAGAAGCAACGGATCCAGTGTCTGCGCAAATTCTTCAAGAAGAAAATGCATCATCTTCTACAACTCAACAGCTTCAAAATGATATCGGGAATTTAAATATCAATAACTTAAGGACCAATGTTGACATTCCTTTAGTTCCTGAAACCCGAATTCATAACATTCATCCTCAGCAGAATATTATAGGTGATGTTCTCAGTGGTGTAAGGACAAGAAATCAAATCAGAAATAATGAAAATGCTGGCTTGTATGCTGAGATACGAGAATCGGGACAACAAAATGATTGGTCTTTCGCCTGCTATGTTAGCCAAGAAGAGCCTAGATCTTGGAAGGAGGCATTGAAAGATGATTCCTGGGTGGAAGCAATGCAAGAAGAACTTCAGCAGTTCGAAAAGTTGGGCGTATGGAAATTGGTTGATAGGCCCGACAACTACAAGAAGATCGGAACTCGTTGGGTGTTTAAGTGCAAGAAGGACGACCGTGGGATTGTAGTCCGAAACAAAGTAAGGTTAGTTGTTCAAGGCTTCAGTCAGATAGAAGGTATTGACTACAATGAAGTGTATGCCCCTGTTGCACGTCTGGAGGCTATTAGAATCTTTCTAGCCTACGCATCCTTCAAGAAATTCAAGGTGTACCAGATGGATGTTAAAAGTGCATTTCCTCACGGAGTAGTCGAAGAGGAAGTATATGTCGAGCAACCACCGGGGTTTGAAGATCCATTACATCCTGACAGAGTTTTACTACTTAACAAAGCGTTATATGGTCTTCATCAAGCACCTCGAGCCTGGTATGAGACACTGTCTACCTATCTGCTGAACAACGGGTTTAGACGGGGTTTGATCGATTGTACCCTCTTCATCAAAGAAAAAGGTGAAGATCTTCTGTTGGTACAGGTATACGTTGATGACATCATCTTTGGTTCTACCGATGATAAGCTGTGCAAGGAATTTGAGAAGGTGATGCAAGATCGATTCGAGATGAGTGTGATGGGTGAAATGACGTTCTTTTTGGGTTTGCAAGTTAATCAGGCCGAATCTGGTATTTTTATCCATCAAACCAAGTACGTCGGAGACATCTTGAGCCGGTTCCAGATGTCCGATTCGAAGCCAATTTCTACTCCTCTTCCGCAGAATCACGGGATTACTCCGGATGAAAAAGGGGAAGCTGTGGACTCTTCACTTTATCGTGCTATGATTGGATCTTTAATGTATCTCACCGCATCAAGACCTGATATTATGTATCCAACGTGTCTTCTCGCCAGATACCAAGCGAATCCGAAGGTCTCTCACTATGCTGCTGTCAAAAGGATTTTTCGTTATCTGAAAGGTTGCCCTGACACCGAGTTATGGTACCCTAAGGATGATAACTTCGATCTCAAGGCTTACAGTGATTCTGATTTCGGCGGCTGCAAGAAAGATGGCAAATCAACTACAGCAGGATGTCAGTTCTTAGGCAATCGCCTAGTCACTTGGCAGTGCAAGAAGCAGACATGTGTGGCTACGTCTACATGTGAAGCGGAATACATTGCTGCGTCTAGTTGCTGCTCCCAGGTTCTATGGATCCAACAACAGATGCGGGACTACGGTTTTGAATTCCTAACTACTCCTATTTATGTTGATAATGAAGCTGCTTTACAGATCACTAGAAATCCTGTACAGCACTCAAAAACGAAACACATCGATATTAAATATCACTTCATACGTGATTGCTTTGAAAAGAGACTAATCGATGTGGTTCACATTCATACCGATCACCAACGTGCCGACCTTTTTACCAAAGCATTTGATAAATCAAGATTCGATTATTTACTTTTGGTAAACGGCATAAAGGTGAAGCAAGAGTAACCGACATCGGGAAATCGTTTTTGTAAAAAAAATTTCTAAAATCCAAAAATATGTTTTTACCTTATTTTATTTTTGAATTTTAGGGGGAGAAAGTTTTATGGAAAATACAAAAACATTGAAAAACCGCAAAAATACAAAAATATGTCTTTACTTTATTTACTTTCTGCATTTAAGGGAGAGAAAATTCAGAAAAACACAAAAACAATAGAAAAACAAAAATGAGTTTCTTTGTAATATAAGAGAAAATGATATTACATCAGAGGTCTGTTGAAACATGTTTCTAGAAATCAAAAGGAAAGAAAATGATAAGTAGCTCTACTAATGATGTACCGGTAGACTCACGATCATCTTAAAGTATGCAGGAGATATAAACATAACGAACTGAAAACCGCGTGGGAACCGCTCATTGGCATATGGTCTTGGTACCGAAATTTCGTTTGATAGATTGCCGAGGTTCTGAGATATTCGGGGTTTATGCTGTTTATCATCTGGGTATCATGGTTGTTTCTATAAAAGACGCAAGTCTAGATCTTCCATGATACTATAAATACGTGTACATACTGCATTCGACCTCAATAAGTGATAAACAATCACATGTCCAAACAAATAAGTGATAAAATATCACATTTATCCGGGAGTCAAGTTCGTCTCTTTGCTGTACGGAAGTACTGACCTGTTCACGGACTTGCTCCTGTGCCCTCATGCATATGAAAATCAAGTTCCTCATCAATAAGTGATTATATCACATAGGGCTTGTTTTCAAATCAAAATAAGTGAGAATCTCACATCATATACGGTCAAACAGATGATAAATGGTATACTCGCCAGTAAGATGAACTCTCGTGCATACCTTGATACGGGAATGTGTCGTGAGTGGATGAACACCGGTCGGTAAGTATAAATCATACCTTAAATGTATCTCAATGTATTATGATTACACTTGATCGTTGAGTTTAAGTGGATAACAATATCGGTAATTGTGGTAGAATACTTATCCACATCTGTAAAAGAATATTAAAAGGAAATATGTTTTGACAAAAGACCACAAACTGATATGATTCTCTTCGCCAGAAACTCACAAAAATATTGTTGTGTTTGTACATATTTATTTATTGCTTATCTTTAATGCTTAACTTTTTTGTTTTTCTTTAAACAGTTTTGTCGTTTGGTGCATATCAGTACGACATTAGCGGTGATGTCGTTTGATAACATTCAAAGGATATTAAAATTGTTGTCTTTATTTAATCAAAATCCCAAAAAAAAAAATTCTATTTAAATTTTATTTTTGATTAACCGATGTTGGTACTCGATCAGATACCTGGCAAGCCGAGATACTTCATAAAAACTGACCTTTGCAGAACTTCATAACGGGCAATTTTTCAAAACGGTCGTTTCTGAAAACTTTTAAGAATTTGAAGGGTTTGAATTGCAAATTCCCAAAATCCAAAGTGTTGGTGAAAATCTGATCCTTCGAGGAAGCAATGGCCCTCGAAAGATCAGATGGTCAATGAAAGTCAACCTTGATGCTCGAAAGATGATTTGGTCAACAAAGGATTTGACCAATTGGGTCCTTCGAGCTGATCAGGCTTTTCGAAAGATGGATCAATTCGAAAGATATCCTTCGAGGATCATCTTTCGAGGTTGTTAAGGGTTCTCATAAATATCTGGCATCTTTCGATCCAGATCTGGATCCTTCGACCCAAAATTTCATCCTTCGAGACACCTTTTCATCTTTCGAAAGGATTATGATCCTTCGAGGTGGTACACATTTCGAGGTCAGAGTATAAAAAGAATCATCTTCTTCATTTCAACATAACAATTTAAACTTCATCTTCTCCAAAACCTCTGATCCTATCAAAACTCTGCCAAAATTGAAACAAAAAGTCCGGCTATCAGTTTTACAAAAACAATCACGGTAGGATGATCCTAATGCACTTTACAAACAACACCATGAACACCTCATCTGATCATGTGTTTTTATGTAATGTGCATATGTTGTAAATAGGTTTTGATGATCATAATGTTGTATCCTGTTTGATGTTATGTGTTACAGTGTTTTGTGTTTGATTTTTTAGAGTCTTGGGTGTTCGTGGGTTAATCGGTTCATGTGTATGGGTTAGTATTCGGTTAGGATTAGTGTCCGGTGTCCGGTTTTGATTTTTATGTGGATGTTCTTTAATGATTAATGTTGATGTTTTTAAGTGGTATAACATTTATGTTTTAACTGATTTGAAACACACTTAAAACAGTCACCGGAAAAACGCCGATGAACAGTGTCACCGGAAAACATCCTTCGATCTCGAAAGATGATGTGTCTTAACCTCGAAGGATGGACTGAAAAATATCCTTCGAACTGAGACTCGAAGGATACTAAGTCTTTCGAAGGATCATCCTTCGGTTGATCAGATCTTTCGATTGATCAAAACATCTTTCAAAATTTATGATCTCTCGAAAGTTGATCTTTCGATAAGTCCTTTCATCCTTCGAGGAAAATAACACCTTTCGATCAAATGGTGATCTTTCGAGTCAAATGTCAATCCTTCGATGGCTCAATGGAATCCTTCGAGAATACAACACTTAGAAATTGTTCAAGTTGAAATCTTTCTAAGTGTGAAATTCTTGTTGATTGTTTGACCTGTTTTCTCATTACGTGTACTTGTTTCATGAACAGAAATGGCACCGAAAGAGAAGAAGGAACGGGCAAAACCAACTAAGAAAGAAAAGTCGGAAGTTGAATCTATGTCCGAGCCAAGACACAACATGGCCGCGTATCTGCAACCGGTAGACAAAGTTAGTCCGGAATTCGATGGGATAATGCAGTATCTTCACCGGGCACGAATCAACTATGCCATTACTACACAACACACCGCTTACCAGTCCCAGATCAAGGAATTCTGGAATTCTGCTGTGGTTGAAACAGTGAATAACCAAGAAGTGGTTAGAGGATTCGTTACTGAGAAACCCGTGGTGATCACCGAGAACACCATCAGAGCGCGTTTGCAATTGGGAGATCAACCAGAAGATTCGACTTCTATTGATTTACAGTGTCAGCGTGGTTTATTGATGAGGCTTCGTTACAGCGATAATGTGCTAGCAAATCAGATAAACAAAGGGTTCATGCCATTACGATACAAGTTTCTATTGCATGTTCTTATTCACTGTCTGAGCAACAAACGGTCTGGATATGATTTGTCACCTATTGAATTGACGGGATTGTTTACGGCTTTAATTCTGAACAAGCCGTTCAACATATCACGTTACATCTTTGACAATCTGAAAGAGAATGTCCGCAGGCCTCTTCCGTCAGCAAATCAACGGACGTCAACCAAGTTTTGGTTATATCCAAGATTCTTGCAAATGATGATAGATGATCAGATTCCGAATCTTCCCAAGGTTGAAGCAGATGTTCTACCAGTCAATCCGATGAACGAGCGTACATTGCTGATCTTCAAGTCTATGTCTAAGTATAAGGAATCCGATCCAGTCAGAAAGCTTATTGGTCACCTCGATGATCTGGCCTACGAGGCACCACAGAACCAAAAGTGGCGTCGAGATGGAAGTGATTTTGATGACGAAGAGCCCAGGTTAATCGCATTGGCCAACACACAACTCGGGGCTAAGCATGGAATTAAAGCATCGAGCAAGAAGTCTGCTGGCAGTTCCAGTGTTGCAACACATGCTGAAATTGATGTGAATGTTGTTGCGGAAGAAGTTCAAGGAGTGTTCGTTGAGTCTGATGTTCGCAGTAGTGCAGGTGGAGATGGTGGTCCTGAAAGTCGAACAGGCGATGATGCGACAGAAAAAGGTAAAAGTAAGGTGGACGAACCGAGGAGGTTGGTGGATGAAAGCAGTTCGTCTTCTGATGATGAAGGAGGTGCTGATAATGATGATTCGTCTTCTGAGGATGATAATCCTCCTCCACCAGGGATGCGAAAGGCTTATGATCAGCGCGGGAATTTTCGTTGTTTTGAACGTATAGAGAAACCGGTTAGTGCCGCAGAATCTGACAAAGATGATGATTATATTCCTGCTGCTCCTGGTTTCGTTAGAAAGAAGAGGAAAGCAAGAAGAGAGGGTTCTCGTATTCAAAGGACGGATCAGGGTCAATAGGTGAAACTGCTGGTGATGTCACTATACCTGATCCGATCCAGCATTCAACGCCTCCAGAGCATCAGCTACCACCTGTCAGTGATCAATTAACTACATCGGAGATGCTGGAGCTGGTCTCATCTCTGCAGACGTCTTCTAGGACACGCACGGCGCCTGTTGATCAACAGCCTCCTGTAACTCCTGTCTCAGGTACACACACACGTACTCCTCTTGTTATTTCTGGTCCAACAGGTACTTCCGGTCCATCTGGTCAGTCTGGTTTCTCAGGACCTGAGCCCTCACGGCCGACACTAGCAGAAATTTTGTCTGGTTTGTCTGAAGCTGAGAAAATTCACTTCCTGATCGAACAAGTCAGTGAATTGGGTAACATAGTTGGTCGACATACTAGAAAGATTGAAGAGCAACGTGTACAGCAAACACAGGATGTGGAAGCACACAACAAGCTAGTCTCAATTGTTAGTGCTCAGAATCTTAAGATAAAAGAACAAGCTCTAGTGATTGAAAGGCTGAAAGAAGCAAACAGGGCTCGTGATAGGGAAGTTGAGATAATGAAGGGGCATAGCACTGTGTTAGAGCATGAGGCAAAAAGGTTAAAGCAGAAGCATGAAGAGCTGTCGGATCGCTATAAAAATCGTGATGATCGATTAATAGAAGCCTTCAAGCCTGTTCAAGCAAACTTCAAGAAAATCGATCACAAAGTAGTTACGCTTTGGGATGAAAGATGCAAAGCATTGGGCATTGTTCCTTCAAGGCGTGGCGATGACAAGGACGATGATGCAGCAAATCCTGATCAACCAGCTGCCTCAGGTTCCGGTGCAACTGCATCCGGTGCTGCAGGTGGATCTAGTACGTCTCAAGATGCTCCAACTGCTCCTCCAACAGCTACTAATGGTCCGTCTGAGCAGACTGAAACGTTGGAAGCTTCGGCAGGGTTTGAACATGTTAGTCTTGATCCGGAAACGTTTACTGATCTTCCTGAATCTTCAATTATTCAACAGTATCATCCAGTCACGGGTGAACTATTAGAAGAGGGAGAACATGTTACAGAGATGTCTGATGAACGTATATTAGCTCTGAAGGAATTGGATGAAGTTGATTTGACAACGATCGATGCTACTCCGTTAGTTCCAGACGAAACCGATTTCTCTGCGATTGAAGAAATCTTCATCGGTTCGGATCCGGAACGTTCTGTTTATGTTGGTCAAGATGATGTGGAGTTTAACGCGCTTGATGATGAGTTTGTGGAGGCAAAGACAGCAGAATTTACTAATCTTTCCTCAGATTCTTCTACAGCTCAAGAAAGTCGTGAGAAAACCGTGAACGAATGGCGAGCGGATTTCCTAGCTAGGAATCCTCCTCCGCTCCCTCCGTTGGATCAGGCCAACTACATGATTCTGGAAAAGAATCAGGCTCGGGGTCGTATTATCAGTTGGATGTTCATCAAGGAGCTTCACTGCATGGTTGTGAAGCGAGAATCGGTCTTCAGTACCTCAGGTCACTTCTCAGCATTCTTTCACTTCCTTATTATGATGTTGCGGTTTTGGCTCAGCTGAAGGTTATTAATTTAGTTGAAGACAAGATGGTGGATCTGTTCGCCAAGAAAATCAGGTTGGAACGAAGAAGAGGTTGGAAGGATCCTCTATACAAGCCGCAGTTTCCTCGATACGAGCAGATCAGGTTCACGCTTGATCCAGAGACAAATACTGCTCGTTATCGATTGGTTTATGATCCTCCGAAGTTAATGAAGAGAATACCTTTATTGAAGATGAGGACAGATTTTCTGGGTAACTTTCGTTGTTGGGTTTATGATGCAGATACTGGAGAAGCGGTGATCTTATTTAAGGACAATCAGGAGAACTTTCGAATGATAGATCCAATGTGGATTACTAACATGTCCAGGTCGGATATTATTGTTCTTAAGGATCACGAGATCAACTACTTGGTTAGAGATCGCGCACAAGCAATGAAGTTTCAGAAGATGGCCTTGTATTGCTTCAACCTACTTGTGAATGCGGGAAGTGCATGGTCAACGCATCACTTGACGGTTGAAAGGACGTCAGAGACTTGAAGACACGAAGATCGAGACAAAGCTACAGCCAAGGGGGAGTTTGTTGGTTCACTTGTGTCTGTACTTTGTCTGTATTTTGTTATGATATGAAACGATGTCTTTTGTTGTCTTGTTTACGTCTTATGTTGTTAATATGTGTTTTGATGTAAGTTTGACCAAGTCAACCATCCTCCTGGTTTGACTTGACCAAACATATAAATCATGGTTTGTAAGATGTTTGTGTCGAAGGATAGCTCATCGAAGGATTGTCTATATCCTTCGATGAGCTCGAAGGATAAGCCTTCGATGGATATAGATGGACCTCGAAGGATATCATCCTTCAAGGTATATGTGATCCTTCGATAGGTTTCAGTTCGATAGATGATCTTTCGATCAGTCTATCTATCCTTCGACCAGACGATCTGTGTTTGGGTATATATACTCATGTAATGTGTTCATTTCATGGTGTGAGTGAACTTAGTCTTGTAGAGAGCGTATTTTCAGTTTGGTCAAGGGCTGTAACCGTGTCCACTGAAATACAAGAGAAAACTTTGATATCTTGCGTGTCTACCTTTCTCTTTGTAGCTTGTGTTCTCATATAAACTACCGGTTTGCATTCTAGCTTGGATTCCGCACTTGCTAGTGTGTTAAACATAACAAGGATAAGGTTTAACCTCAACCTCCGAGGGACCTACAAGCCGGAGCCCAATTTTTAAATTTGGTAGTAATTTTTTTGTGGTTATGATGTTTTAAAACAATGATGGTCTGTACTGAACAATAGTTTTTAGGATTAAGGATCTAGGATCCTTCAGACAATAAGCAAGATTGCAAATGGTGGAGGGATCCTCTGTTTGGGGGATGAAGCCATTGTGATCCTGCCGCCTTTATATTCCTGCACTACTTTGAACCTATTATCATGGACACCCTTTACCTACCCCAGCGGACGGGCCACATATTGCTGGTAGATGCTCGAGGTAGGTAACTTTGACAACCTTTTAAGGGTTAATCTTTTGTTAATAAATAAAACCTTAATCTTTTGTCGCTTATCTTGTATTGTTATCCTTTTTGTCTTTTTAATTCTCAATTGTTTTAATGTACACTTATTGAATAAGCAATTTTGAATAAGTCAGATTGAAAATATTTAGGATATGATCAATGATCAAATATCCTATAGTCGAAAAATCCCAAAAAGTAATATATATTTATGATCACAAGTTTAGTTGTCAAATTTTAAGGGTTATTCAAATAAACAATGAATAGAATTAAAAACAGTTAAGGATCATACCTGAGGATCCAAGTTAGGATCCTAACCATAATCAGGATAACTATAAGATAAACCTTAGAGAGAAGTAAGGATCAAGGATCCCTAGTTACTTATCTTCAAGAACCTGAAATAGAGCATAACTTGGGACTAAGCCAATATAAAATAAGAGTTAGCAACTGGGGACAAGCCCAAGGATAACTAGGGACAAGCCCAAGGATAACTGGGGACAAGCCCAAGGATCGTATGTAAACTGGAGTATGCCCCTCACTGGCGACTATCCAAACTTGAGCGACATGAAAATGCCGAAACCTTAGCTAACGTGAAAACGTTAGAAACCTTAAGAACAGATGTATGGTACGTCTACCATTATACGTAGGATCCTAGGTATAGCCAGTACAATGGAATTATCAGCCCCTAAAGCGAGTACTGGTCCCACTGCCTTGAATTATACCAGGATCATCATGCGCTACAGGCGAAACTGGGGTCAAGCCCAAATAACTGGGGTTAAACCCAAAGAATGGATTGCTTCTGCAGATAACCAACATTTTGCTAAGGATACCTGAACTTTCAAAACTTAAAATCACGCGAGAGATGGATAAAGGACACATGATCCTTATCCTTATATGAGAAAATAAGGAAATGAAATAGTTCAAGATTAGGACATTACCAAAGTAAGGATCACCGATACTTTAAGGATCCTTCAAGGATACCCCTAACATAAGGATCATTTGTGCCATGAGGATCCTGCTCACATGAAATATTTCTTCAAGTGGACAGCATTCCAAGCTCTTGGTAGCAAATCACCTTCCATGGTTAGCAATCTATATACCCCCTTTCCTGCTACAGCTTCAATCAAATAAGGGCCTTCCCATTTTGGAGCCAATTTTCCATCGGCAGGATTGGTGGTATTCTGAAATGCTTTCCTTAATACCATATCACCAACTTGGAATTTCCTGATCCTAACATTCTTATTGTAGGCTCCAGCCATCCTTTGTTGATAACTGGCCATCCTTATCCTAGCCATATCCCTGATTTCTTCAATAGTATCCAGGTCTTGAACCAAGTTCTCATCATTTTTCTCAGGATCACGAATACTTGTTCTAGCAGTTGGAACCACCATTTCTGTAGGGATCACTGATTCTGCCCCAAATACCAAAGAGAATGGCGTTTGGCCAGTAGCATTCTTAGGAGTTGTTCTATCAGCCCAAAGTACATAAGGTAGTTCTTCTGCCCATTTCCCTTTATTGGATCCAAGCTTCTTCTTCAAATTGTTGATGATGATCTTATTGGATGATTCTGCTTGACCATTAGCTTGTGGGTGGACTGGTGTTGATGTTATCAACTTAATCCCCCAGCTGTCACAAAAGTTAGTAGTTCTATTCCCAATAAATTGGGATCTATTATCACATATAATCTCAGAAGGGATACCAAATCCAGTAATAATATTTCTTTTAATGAAGGATATAACTTCCTTTTCTCTGACTTGGGCAAAAGCTTCAGCCTCTATCCACTTGGAGAAGTAATCAGTCATTGCAAGCATGAACACTTTTCCACCAGGTGCCTTAGGGAGCTTACCAACTATATCCATACCCCATCTCATGAATGGCCAAGTGGAGGATATAGGATGCAACAATTCAGCTGGTTGATGAAGGATATTGCTGTGTCTCTGACAAGGATCACACTTTTTAGCATACTCCACAGCATCTCTCTTCATAGTTGGCCAGTAGTATCCTGTCCTTAGGATCCTTGAGAATAATGCCATGCCCCCAGTGTGGTTTCCACAATCTCCTTCGTGGAAGTCTTTTAAGACTTCTTGGATTTCAGGATCCTCAATGCATCTCAAATATGGTCCTGCAAGAGATCGTTTATACAACATATTATTTAAAATTGTGAATTGGGATACCTTAATTTTGAAAGCCCTAGGGTTTTCTCCTGTAGGAATCTCTCCATGTTGTATGTATCTCATGATTGGTGAGATCCATGATCCTGATCCTGAATGGGATTGAGTATCCTCACTAGGAATGATTGCAGAATCCTTTCCTATCTCCATAGCCACATGATCCTCGATAGCCGGGGTCAGGATATGGATAAAAGGGATCTTGATATCCTCCGGGATCTTCAAGGATGATCCTAAATTGGCTAGTGCATCTGCCTCTGCATTCTCTTCCCTTGGTACCTGTGTCAAACTGAAGGAAACAAAAGAGAGTGCCAATTCTTTGACTATCTCCAAATATTTGGTTAGCTTTTCACCTTTAACAGCATAGGATCCATTAAAGTGATTAGTGATTAACAAAGAATCTACATGTACCTCAAGATACCTGATCCTCATATGCTTAGCAATTTGCAAACCAGCTATTAAGGCTTCATATTCAGCCTCATTGTTAGTAGTTTGGAACTCACAAGCTATAGAGTGGGGTATTATGTCCCCCTGTGGCGATTTTAGTAGTATTCCAAGCCCTGTTCCTTTGACATTTGAGGATCCATCAGTATAGAGTATCCAAGGATCCTTGGTCTCCTCTCGCTGCTGGACTTCTAACTCAGCTTCCTCTTGCAAATCACTACTGAAATCTGCCACAAAGTCAGCTAATGCTTGGGATTTAATGGCTGTCCTAGGCTCATATCTTATATCATATGCACTTAGCTTCACTGCCCACTAAGCCATCCTTCCTGACATTTCAGGTTTCCTGAGGACATTCTGGATTGGAAAATTAGTTTTGACGATAATAGCATGAGTTTCAAAATAATGTCTTAATTTAGTAGATGCCATAATTAATGCAAGGATAAGTTTTTCTAAGTGTGAATACCTGGATTCAGCATCAAGTAAACTCTTACTTACATAATAGACAGGATGTTGTGTACGTTCATGATCCTTAACAAGGACAGCACTTACTGCTTTTGAGGATACCGCGAGATATAAGGATAATACATCTCCTTTTTCTGGTTTCATCAAAGCCGGGGCCGAGGATAGGTAATCCTTAAGAGCTCTTAAGGCACTTTCATGCTTCTCAGTCCACTCAAATTTCTTGTTCTTCCTTAGGATATCATAGAATTCTTTGCACTTCTCTGAGGATTTGGATATAAATCTGTTCAAAGCTGCTATCCTGCCTGTTAGCCTTTGGACATCCTTAGCATTGGTAGCGGACTTGATGTTTATTATTGCTTTGATTTGTTCTGGACTGGCTTCAATGCCTCTCTTTGTCACCATATATCCCAAGAATTTACCTGCTTTAACACCAAAGTGACATTTTGAAGGATTAAGTTTCATGTTATATTTGTCAAGGATATAGAATGCTTCCTCCAAGTCCCTTAGGTGATCCTCAGCTTTTATGGATTTTACCACCATATCATCTATGTAAACCTCCATAGTTTGTCCAATCTGATCCTTGAACATCATATTCACCAGCCTTTGATATGTTGCACCTGCATTTCTTAGTCCGAACGGCATAACAATATAGCAATATATACCATTTGGAGTCATGAAGGCTGTATCCTCTTGATCGGATGGTTCCATTTGGATTTGTTGAAATCCAGATGAAGCATCCATAAAAGTTAACAGTTCATGACCCGCAGTTGCATCCACCATGGAGTCAATGTGGGGTAATGGGAAAGGATCCTTGGGATATGCCTTATTTAAATCGGTGAAATCGACACATACCCTCCACTTTCCGTTTTTCTTTTGAACAACAACCACATTAGCCAACCATCTTGGATACTTGACCTCTCTAATCATACCTGCTTGGAGTAATTTCTCTACCTCCTCCTGGATAATGGCATTTCTTTCTGGTGCAAATTTCCTCCTCTTTTGATGGATTGGTTTGAAGGACCTATCAATGCCAAGTTTGTGAGTAATTATATCTTTAGATATACCTGTCATGTCTTCATGTTTCCATGCAAAGGTAGTCTTTCTCCTTTTGAGGAACGATATGAGGTCTTCTTTCATTTTGCCAAGGATCCCTGATCCTATATAAACTATGGATTCAGGATCACCAGGATCCATAAGGATTTCTACTATATCCTGTTCTCTTGCCTCCAAGACATCCCTTGGAGGATACTTTGATTGCTATTGCTCCCTTGACTTCGAGGCTGGTTTCATCGATGAAGTATAGCAATTCTTAGCCTTCTGCTGATCACTATCAATCTTGACTATTCCCCAAGGACTAGGGAGCTTCACAAATTGATGGTAAGTAGATGGGACTGCCTTCATATCGTGTATCCAAGGCCTGCCAAGGATAACATTACAACAAGATAAACAGTCAATAACACAAAATTTTTGATAAGAATGTAGGTCTTCGATGTATATTGGGAGCTTAATGTCCCCCAGGGTATTCTTAGTTTCGCCACTGAATCCCACAAGCATGGAAGATCTTGGTATGATGTCGGATTCAGGGATGTTCATCTTCTTGAGAACATCTAGCTGGATAATGTTCACAGAGCTTCCTCCATCTATAAGGATCTTGCGAACAAAATGGTTAGAAATAAAAAGAGTGATAACCAAACCATCATGATGAGGATCCTGGATGTCAACACGATCATCCTCATCAAAAGTTATAACTTTTCCTTCGGAGACACTGGATGTTCGAATGGGTCTATCTCCATTATCCATCTTGGTTTCCTTCGCATGTCTTTTGGCTGCGGAGAAGGATGTTCCACAAATGTCTGATCCTCCAGATATAAAGTTTATCACTTGTGCATCTGCTGGAGGGGCTGGAGCTTTTTCAGGGATCCTTTCAGGATCCTGAGTCCTTGACTTCTTTCTACCCAACAATTCTTTTAGATGTCCCTTGCTCAACAAGTATCCAATTTCCTTTCTTAATGCAATGCATTCTTCTGTGAGATGCCCGAAATCTTCATGGTATGCACACCACTTTGATTTATCCTTAATCGTAGCTGGCCTATCATTTTTTCTGGGCCATCTAGCTTTATCACCTAAATTCTGCATCGCAAGAATTAGTTCATTGTTATCAACAGAAAAACAATATTCAGAAATTGGAGGATAATCCTCATCATCCTCTTCTTGTTCAACAGCCTGCACATTCTGGTTGTCAGATTTGTTATAGGATCTGAACTTGTTCTTGAATGAGGATCCTTGCTTCTCTTGCTTTGAGGATCCTGCTAATCTCTCCTGGATCCTTTTGTCATCCTCTAGCCGGATGAACCTAAGGGCCCGGGTTCTTACCTCATCTAGATTCCTGCATGGTGTCTGTTTTGGTCAAAAATTCTATAGAGGATATTACAACCAAACACTATGATACGGGGTATGATGCTTAATATGTGTAACAGCAATGAGGATCACTTCAATGAAAAGTGATCAAACAACACAAGGATTTATACGGGGAAAAAGCCCTTGATCAAGAGTTGATCTCCGGCACAAAAAACCCCGGGTGATGGAAACTACCGATCACCAAGTTAAAATAAATGACAAAACGTTTACAACTTTGGATAGTAACGAGCCAGGTACAAGGATCACTACGGTGAAATGTGTAAAAAGTGTATGTAATTGCTTGGTATGTGAACGAGAGCTTGTATGAACGTTTGTACGAGTGTGTGTTATTGCCAAAATGACTAAGTGTGTTCTACTAGCTCGTTACTCCTTATTTAAAATAGAAATAACCACCTAAACTAACTTTCCGACTTTCGTGACAAGCCTCCACGTTCTCCATAACGTCTATATTTGGTCAAGCACGTGCAGCATAGTTTAGGAATATTCTCCAGGAATGTCGCCTAGACTTGGTCAAGCCTATTTAACCTGCAAGACAATTACGAAACAGAAGTGAACAATTGTTAGTATGAGGATCCTTAAGGTGATCCATGATCCTGATCCTGGAGTTCTTCTGAGGATCACTATCTGTCACAGAAGTAAGGATCACTAAAGAGGATAACAATTAAGGATCACGGGTCATTTAGAAATCCACCCCTAACAATTGCCCCCAAAATATAAGGAGTTAAAATGTAAATATAACGAATTATATTTTCTTAGCCTTATCCGTAACAAACCAACGGATTTATAGCCGTTAATGTTGAACTAGCCGTTGCGATGATGATGTCACTGAAATGACAATCCTGCAGAATCATGATTATAAATAGAGATGTAGATAGGATCAAATGCATTCAAATTTTTCAAAGAAACTCCCTTTATAATCCTCATTCCGAAGACGTTCAGGTATCTCTTTTCTCCTCCTTCTTCCCCTCTTACTCTGTTTTTATCTTTCCGTCAAGATGATGCTACGAAGTTCTCCGGCCAAAGATCACAAGAAAGACAGCCCTTTTAAGAGTCAGAAAATCATCAAGGACTCAACAAACGAAAGGTGTTGTTTCAATGATGTGCAAGTAGACAAAATCCGACGATGTTTTCCGGCAAATGCCTTTTTCAGACCCTTCGATCCTACTGCCCTAAGCGACTGTGTTTCAGAAACATGGATCGCATTTCCATCCACTCCATTCACCATAGGATACACCTATCCTTTCCCGGAATTTACACAATCCTTCTTTTCTCTAACCGGCATCTCTTATATCCAAGCTATGCCAATGATTTGGAGGGTTTTGTACACCCTGGAAAGGATCATTGAGCAGGAGGGTGTTGAATTAGGTATGTCTGAACTGGCGGAGCTGTATGATCTTACTACTTTCGGTTCCCATCGTTACTTATTCAAACGAAAACCCGGTGCAGAGCATCCTCTTCTTAAGGTCACCAAGAATGACAAAGATTGGAAACGCCGTTTCTTTTTTGTAAGAAGGGATACCATCCCAGATGGAAAGCATTTACCGATGAAGTGGTCCACGAATGGTAGGCCGGAGGATCCTGGGAAGGATCACCAAGCAGTCGTGTTTTCGTATAAGGATACTGACCTTTTTCTTTTCTGCATTATGCAGCAATCTCTGTTTCACATCTCATCTCAACACCTGCAACCAGAGAAAGACTTGCAGCTTTCTGGGGACTCGATCCTGAAATCAGAACTTTCAAGACAATAACCCAAGATTCTCAGGAGGTATCCTCAGGTTCCGTCACAATGTCAAGTAAGTATCCTTATTAAAAGTTTAAATAAATAGTAAATTATGAAATTAAGAAGAGGTACTTATCTTGTTTTGGTTGTGTAGGTGCTGGAAAGTCTGCTAAACCTGTCTCCCAGTTTGACACATCTGATCTTGACTCTGTTAGACCAAGGAAGAAGAGATCCACCACTAGTCCCAGCATCTCTATACCCAAGGCACCCCTCAAAGGAAAGGCAGTCAGGAAGAGAAAGGCTTCCGGAGCTGAGGATCTTCAGGGTCTGCCTCTTATTCGCCACCAATTCCTCGAGTATTTCAATGATGTAAGGATCACCCACTCTAGCTAGGTATCCTACCCATATGAGGATCATCTAATCTTGAATTGCTCTGTCTTTTTCTTTGCAGAAATTCGCTGAGATCGAGGATTATGTGGGGAATGTTGAGGAGCAGGACAAGAAAATAGCTGACCTCCAACAGGCTGCCGTGCAGAAAGACCTTACCATTGCTGACCTCCGGAAGGAACTTCAAGATGAAAAGACCAAGACAGCCAAACTCCTGATCGACCTTGACTATGAGAAGCATGACCTCATAGAAGGTGCAAAGGTCTCTGCTGCCATCACAATGTACCAGACAAAGCTGAAGATGGCCCAAGAAGCTCAGGATCCTAGCTTTGACAAGGGCAGCTGGGATGTTGAGGGCTGGAAGGCGAGGCTGGCTGATCTTGAGGATGATGAGGAGGAGGCTACTGAGGTCTTGACGATTGAGGCTGGAGACAAGGGTAAAGCTGGTGAAGCTAGTGGAGCAGGAGGTGGTGATGCAGCCAAGGTGTAGGTTGCACAATTGGGCGATGATGGATATACGTGCCAAGGCCGGAGCCCAATTTTTATGGTTTATGGTTTTTTGTTTGGTGATGTTTTGATGGTGAACAATGGTCTGTAATAACTCTAAACAATAGCTTTTAGGATTAAGGATCATGTAGGATCCTTTGAACAATAGGTAGGATAATGGGTGGTGGATGGATCCTCTGTTTGGGGGATGAAGCCACTCGTTATCCTTCCGCCTTTATTTCCTGCACTATCAAGACTCGTAAACAATGGACACCCTTTGCCAACCCATGTGGACGGGCCACGTTTTGCTGGTAGAAACGTGGGTTGGCAATTTTGACAACCTTGAAGGGTTTATCTTATGTTAATAAATAAAAACTTAACCTTTTGACGCTCATCTTGTGTTGTTATCCTTATGTTTCTTTTATTTTCCTTTGTTTAGATATATACTTATTGAATAAACAATCTTGAACAAACCAGACTAAAAATGTTTAGGATATGATCCATGTTCATATATATCCTTAAAAAAGTCTACAAAGCAATAAGTTTTGAGGGTCACAAGTCTAGTTGTCAAATTTTAAGGGTTATTCAAATAAATAATGAATAGAACAAAAGATAATTAAGGATCATACCTGAGGATCCAAGTTAGGATCCTAAGCATAATAAGGATAACTGTAAAATAAACCTTAGGAATAGATAAGGATTAAGGATCCTTAGTTACTTGTCTTCAAGGACCTGAAATAGATTATAACTTGAGACTAGGCCAATATAGGATAAAAGTTAGCAACTGGGGACAAGCCCAAGGATAACTGGGGACAAGCCCAAGGATAACTGGGGACAAGCCCAAGGATAACTGGGGACAATCCCAAGGATAACTGGGGACAAGCCCAAGGATAACTGGGGACAAGCCCAAGGATCGTATGTAAACTGGAGTATGGCCCCAACTGGCGTCTATCCAAACTTAGTGGCATGAAAATGCCTAAACCTTAGCTAACGTGAAAACGTTAGAAACCTTATGAACGGATGTATGGTACGTCTACCATTATACGTAGGATCCTAAGCATAGCCAGAACAATGGAATTATCAGCCCCTAAAACGAGTACTGGTCCCAAAGCCTTGAACTATGCCAGGATCATCGTGCGCTACAGGCGGAACTGGGGTCAAGCCCAAATAACTGGAGTTAAATCCAAGGAACAGATTGCTTGTGTTGATCATCAGTACTTTGCTAAGGATACCTGGACTTTCAAAACTTAAAATGGCATGAGAAATGGATGAAGGATACATGATCCTTATCCTTATGTGAAAAAGTAAAGGAATAAAATAATTCAAGTTTAGGATATTACCTAAGTAAGGATCATTGGTACTTTGAGGATCCTATAAGGATATCCTCATCGTGAGGATCATCTATACCATGAGTATCCTGCTCACATAAAATATTTCTTCAAGTGGACAGCATTCCAAGCTCTTGGTAGCAAATCACCTTCCATGGTTAGCAATCTATATGCCCCCTTTCCTGCTTCAGCTTCAATCAAATAGGGGCCTTCCCATTTTGGAGCCAATTTTCCATCAGCAGGATTAGTGGTATTCTGAAATGCTTTCCTTAACACCATATCTCCAACTTGAAACCTCCTGATCCTGACATTTTTGTTGTAAGCACCAGCCATTCTTTGTTGATAACTGGCCATCCTTATCCTAGCCATATCCCTGATTTCTTCAATAGTATCCAGGTCTTGAGCCAAGTTTTCATCATTTTCTTCAGGATCACGGGTACTTGTTCTAGCAGTAGGAACCACCATCTCTGTTGGGATCACTGATTCTGCCCCAAACACCAAAGAGAATGGTGTTTGACCAGTAGCATTCTTGGGGGTTGTCCTATCAGCCCAAAGCACATAGGGTAGTTCTTCTGCCCATTTTCCTTTCTTGGATCCAAGCTTTTTCTTCAAATTGTTGATGATGATCTTGTTGGATGATTCTGCTTGACCATTAGCTTGTGGGTGGACTGGTGTTGATGTTATCATCCTAATCCCCCAACTGTCACAAAAGTTAGTGGTTCTGCCCCCAATAAATTGGGAACCATTATCACATCTAATTTCAGAAGGAATTCCAAATCTAGTTATAATATTTCTTTTAATGAAGGATATAACTTCCTTTTCTCTGACTTGGGCAAAAGCTTCAGCTTCTATCCACTTGGAGAAGTAATCAGTCATAGCTAGCATGAATACTTTCCCACCGGGTGCCTTAGGGAGCTTACCAACTATATCCATCCCCCATCTCATAAATGGCCAAGAGGAGGGTATAGGATGCAATAATTCAGCTGGTTGATGAAGGATATTGATGTGCCTCTGACAAGGATCACATCTTCTAGCATACTCCACAGCATCTCTCTTCATGGTTGGCCAGTAGTATCCTGTTCTTAGGATCCTTGAGAATAATGCCCTGCCCCCAGTGTGGTTTCCACAATCTCCTTCATGGAAGTCTTTTAAAACTTCTTGGATTTCAGGATCCTCAATGCATCTCAAGTATGGTCCTGCCAGAGATCGTTTATACAACATATTATTCATAATT
The DNA here is from genome assembly GCA_030545235.1 of Helianthus tuberosus. Taxonomy (NCBI): domain Eukaryota; kingdom Viridiplantae; phylum Streptophyta; class Magnoliopsida; order Asterales; family Asteraceae; genus Helianthus; species Helianthus tuberosus. The sequence continues at coordinate 9,478,478 of CM060450.1, read as the reverse complement.
GTGAATTGAGATACCTTAGATTTGAAAGTCCTAGGGTTTTCTCCTGTTGGAATCTCTCCATGTTGTAAGTATCTCATAATTGGTGAGATCCATGATCCTGATCCTGAGTGGGATTGAGTATCCTCACTAGGGATTATTGCAGAATCATTCCCTATCTCCATAACCACATGATCCTCAATAGCTGGGGTCAGGATATGGATAATAGGGATCTTGATATCCTCCGGGATCTTCAAGGATGATCCTAAATTAGCCAATGCATCAGCTTCTGTATTTTCTTCCCTTGGTACCTCTGACAAACTAAAGGAAACAAAAGAGAGTGCCAAACTTTTGACTATTTCCAAATATTTGGTTAGCTTTTCACCTTTAACAGAATATGATCCATTAAAGTGGTTTGTAATCAACAAAGAATCTACGTGTACCTCAAGATACCTGATCCCCATATGCTTAGCAATTTGCAAACCAGCAATTAAGGCTTCATATTCAGCCTCATTGTTAGTGGTTTGGAACTCACAAGCTATAGAGTGGGGTATTATGTCCCCCTGTGGCGATTTTAGTAGTATTCCAAGCCTTGTGCCTTTGATATTTGAGGATCCATCAGTATGGAGTATCCAAGGATCCTTGGTCTCTTCTAGCTGCTGGACTTCTAGTTCAGCTTCTTCTTGTAAATCACTACTGAAATCAGCCACAAAGTCGGCTAATGCTTGGGATTTGATGGCTGTCCTAGGCTCATATCTTATATCATATGCACTTAGCTTCACTGCCCACTTAGCCATCCTTCCTGACATCTCTGGTTTCCTGAGTACATTCTTAATTGGAAAATTAGTTTTAACAATGATAACATGAGTTTCAAAATAATGTCTTAACTTAGTAGATGCCATAATTAATGCAAGAATAAGCTTTTCAAGGTGTGAGTACCTGGATTCGGCATCAAGTAAACTTTTACTTACATAATAAACAGGATGTTGTGTACCTTCGTGATCCTTAACAAGGACGGCACTTACTGCTTTTGAGGATACCGCAAGATATAGGGATAACACATCACCTTTTTCGGGTTTCATCAATGCCAGAGCTGAGGACAGGTAATCCTTGAGGGATCTTAAAGCATTTTCATGCTTCTCGGTCCACTCAAACTTCTTGTTCTTCCTTAGGACATCGTAGAATTCTTTGCACTTCTCGGAGGATTTAGATATAAATCTGTTCAAGGAAGCTATCCTTCCTGTCAGCCTTTGAACATCCTTAGGATCAGTCGTACCATCACACAGCTTCATTGTTGGCACGTGGAACCTCTTAGGTATCTCAGCATCACATATTGGTGGTGCAAAACGAGATATCTTATGGCTCCCATCTGCAATTTCTGGGATAGGTTTGACTACTCCCGGAACACTTGATATCATATCCTTTAGCTTTTGCAACTCTCTGGCCATGGCATGATTGATACCTGGATCCTGCATAAGACCATGGTTAGTAGTATGAGAATTATTAAAAGTGTTACCTCCCATTGAATTCAAGTTAGGAAGAATGGATGTTAATCCATATTGTTGGGGCTCTGGAATGATCGAGGGACCAGTAGAAACATTGGTTTGCATTGGAATAAAATCTCCCTGATGGATATCTGAACCTCTTGTTTGCAAACTCCTTAAGGATCCTGGCATCGGGAAGAATCCTTGAAACTGGGATGATCCTGGGACGAAGAAGGATCCTTGAACCTGGGATGATCCTGGAACAAAGGAGGATCCTTGAACCTGGGACGATCCTGGAACAAAGGAGGATCCTTGAACCTGGGATGATCCTGGAACAAAGGAGGATCCTTGAACCTGGGATGATCCTAGAACAAAGGAGGATCCTTGAACCTGGGATGATCCTGGAACAAAGGAGGATCCTTGAACCTGGGATGATCCTGGAACAAAGGAGGATCCTTGAACCTGGGATGATCCTGGAACAAAGGAGGATCCTTGAACCTGGGATGATCCTAGAACAAAGGAGGATCCTTGAACCTGCTGCACTCCTGAATATCCTCCTGAATTCGTGAGGGATCCCATATGCTGAGGATAGGATCCCGCTGGTTGAAAATATGAACCCAATGCCTGAGTCAATGTTGTTGTTCCGTAGTGTACTCCTTTTGGTCCACCTACATATTGGATATCTGGAAACACTGATGGCTGAGAAGTAATCACCGGAGTGTCAAAATTCAAGGATTTTGGCACCAGTGGGGAATGATCATCTGCCGTAGTCTTTTGTTTCTGGAGATCTCCAATTTCCTTGAGAATCCTCTCATTGGTCTTATCCTGTTGCCGTATTTGATCCTTCATCTGCAAAATCAAAGTAAACATATCACTAGTAGTGGGAGTGTAAGAAGCAGAAGAAGTTGGAGGTTTTGAGAAAATGGGAGTTGGTTTCTTCGGAGCATTCTCAGCATTTTTCTGGGATCCAGAAGGTGGTGGAGGCAAAGAAGAAACGCCCTGTGAAGAACTGAGTGATGGCATCAAATTTGAAGCATTCTTCGCTGAGGAGGCCATCCGCTTGATTGTAGTGAACCAAAATGAATACAGAAACACGGATCTTTCTAAGGACGAAGCACCAATAGCCCCACGGTGGGCGCCAAACTGTTTTGGTCAAAAATTCTATAGAGGATATTACAACCAAACACTATGATACGGGGTATGATGCTTAATATGTGTAACAGCAATGAGGATCACTTCAATGAAAAGTGATCAAACAACACAAGGATTTATACGGGGAAAAAGCCCTTGATTAAGAGTTGATCTCCGGCACAAAAAACCCCGGGTGATGGAAACTACCGATCACCAAGTTAAAATAAATGACAAAACGTTTACAACTTTGGATAGTAACGAGCCAGGTACAAGGATCACTACGGTGAAATGTGTAAAAAGTGTATGTAATTGCTTGGTATGTGAACGAGAGCTTGTATGAACGTTTGTACGAGTGTGTGTTATTGCCAAAATGACTAAGTGTGTTCTACTAGCTCGTTACCCCTTATTTAAAATAGAAATAACCACCTAAACTAACTTTCCGACTTTCGTGCCAAGCCTCCACGTTCTCCATAACGTCTATATTTGGTCAAGCACGTGCAGCATAGTTTAGGAATATTCTCCAGGAATGTCGCCTAGACTTGGTCAAGCCTATTTAACCTGCAAGACAATTACGAAACAGAAGTGAACAATTGTTAGTATGAGGATCCTTAAGGTGATCCATGATCCTGATCCTGGAGTTCTTCTGAGGATCACTATCTGTCACAGAAGTAAGGATCACTAAAGAGGATAACAGTTAAGGATCACGGGTCATTTAGAAATCCACCCCTAACAGTGTCATAACAAGATCATCATAGAATAATGAATCCCTAAGCAATCCCATTTTAAAGGCTTCAACAGCCCTAGCTATATCCAGGTTAGGGATATCTAAGGATTCTTTACTAAATTTAGTAATATAATCTCTTAATGATTCATTATGACCCTGGGTTATCCTATATAGATCACTAGTTAATCGTTCAAATTTTCTACTACAAGAAAACTGATTATTAAATAGGTTAACTAGATTAGCAACTGAGGTAATAGAGTAGGGAGGAAGACTTAGCAGCCATTTGAGAGCTGATCCAGTAAGAGTGGATCTGAATCCATTGCACAGGCATGCTTCCTTTAACCTTTCTGGGATTGGATTGATCTCCATCCTTTCCCTGTATTGAGCTATGTGTTCCTCATGATCCGTTGAACCATCATACAGCTTCATGGTTGGCACATGGAATCTTTTGGGTATCTCAGCATCACAAATTGGTGGTGCAAAACGAGATATCTTATGGCTTCCATCTGCAATCTCTGGGATAGGTTTGACCACTCCTGGAACACTTGATATCATATCCTTCAACTTTTACAACTCTCTGGCCATGGCATGGTTGATACCTGGATCCTGCATAAGGCCATGGTTAGCAGTATAAGAATTATTAAAAGTGTTACCTCCCATTGGATTCGAATTAGGAAGAATAGATGTTAATCCATATTGTTGGGGCTCTGGAATGACTGATGGACCAGTAGAAGCAATGGTTTGCATTGGAATGAAATCCCCCTGATGGATGTCGGAACTTCCTGGTTGCAAACTCCTTAAGGATCCTGGCATCTGGAAGGATCCCTGAAACTGTGGGTATCCTTGTACCTGGGAGGATCCTTGAACCTGGGAGGATCCTGGGACATAGGAGGATCCTTGAACCTGAGAGGATCCCTGAACCTGAGAGGATCCTTGAACCTGGGAGGAGGATCACTGAACCTGAGAGGATCCTTGAAATGGCTAGTACCCTTGAATCTGCTGCGCTCCCGAGTATCCTCCTGAGCTTGCAAAGGATCCTATATGCTGAGGATGGGATCCTGATGGTTGAAAGTGTAACCCTGAAGCCTGAGTCATCGCTGGTGACCCGTAATGCACTCCTTTTGGTCCTCCAACATATTGAACGTCTGGAACCGCTGAAGGCTGAGAAGTTATAACCGGAGTGTCAAAACTTAAAGATCTGGGCATTAGTGGGGAATGATCCTCTGCCGATTTCTTTTGTTTTTTGATGTCTCCAATTTCTCTAAGGATTCTTTCATTGGTCTTATCCTGTTGCTGGATATGCTCCTTCATCTACAAAATTAGAGTAAACAAGTCACTACTAGTAGGAGTATAAGAAGCAGAAGAAGTTGGAGGTTTTGAGAAAATGGGAGTTGGTTTCTTCTTAGCATTTTTCTGAGATCCAACAGGTGGTGGAGGCAAAGGTGGAATACCCTGAGATGAATTGACCGCAGACATTGCAGTAGAGGTATTCTTCAATGATGAAGCCATGTATCTGTATGCAATGAACCGGAATGATCACCAACAGAAAAACTTCTTAGGAATGAAGCACCAATTGCCCCACGGTGGGCGCCAAACTGTTTTGGTCAAAAATCTGATGAGGATAATGCAACCAAACTCTCTCTTATGGGGTTTGATGCTTAGATTATTTTGTAGCAATAAGGATCACTATGAAAAATAAATAACAAGTGACCCAAGGTTTATACGGGGAAAAAGCCCTTGATCATAAGTTGATCTCCAGCACAAAAAACCCCGGGTGATGGAAACTACCGATCACCAAGCTCAAATAAATCAGTAAATGTTTACAACTTCGGATAGTAACGAGCTAGGTACAAGGATCACTATAGTGAAAAGTGTAAAAGTGAATGAAAACTGTTAAGTGTTTGTCGAGAGCTTCAAGAGTGCAATTGTACGAGTGTGTGTAGCTGAAAAAATGACTAAGTGTTCTAATTACTAGCTCGTCACCCCTTTAAAAATAGAAGTTAACTATGCTAACAAACTATCCGACTGTTGTGCCACGCTCCCACGTTCTCCACAACGTCCATTTCCAGTCAAACGTATGCGAAATACCCGTGGAATATTCCATAGTAACGTTTCCAAGACCAGGTCAAACTTGTTACTCCTGCAAAATAATACGAGATACAAACAAACAATCGTTAGTATGAGGATCCTTAAGGTGATCCATGATCCTGATCCTGAAGCTCTTCTGAGGATCACTGTCTGTCACAGAAGTAAGGATCATTTATTAGGATAACAAGTAAGGATCACGGGTCATTTAGAAATCCACCCCTAACAAGGATAATGAGTCCGTGACACAGAAATGTTGCATTGAATTTACCCCCTCAACATATACTGGTAGCTTTATTTCTCCCACGGTATTCTTAGCCTCTCCACTGAACCCTACAAGTACAGTGGACTTTGAAGTGATCTCCATTTGGGAAATGTTCATCCTCTTCAGTGTTTCTAACTGAATAATGTTAACAGAGCTGCCATTGTCCACCAATATCCTGCGCACAAAATGATTAGCAACATACAAAGTGATTACCAAACCATCATGATGAGGATCCTGGATGCTATCCCGATCATCATTATCAAACATTATGACTTTATCAGTTGTGAGGGTTGTCATTCTGGCCGGCTTGTCCCCCATTTCTGCCTTAGCCTCCTTCGCATGTCTTTTTGCTGCAGAGTAAGAGGTTCCACAAATGTCAGATCCTCTTGAGATAAAGTTAATTATCTTGGCATCTGCGGGAGGTGATGCTGCTCGTTCAGGATCCTTCTCAGTATCCTAATCCTTATTCTTCTTTCTTCCCAGAAGATCTTTCAGGTATCCTTTGTTCAACAGATAGTTTATCTCCTTCCTCAGAGTTATGCAATCTTCTGTCACATGTCCGAAATCCTCATGGAAAGCACACCATCTGGATTTATCCTTCCAATCAGCCTTCTGCTGGCTCTTTCATGGCCATCTCGCTTTATCTCCCAAACCCTGCATGGCATACATTAGTTCGGGTACACTAACAGAAAAACAATATTCTGATAATTCAGGATAATCTTCAGGATCCTCATCTTCAACAGCATTCACTTTTTTGCTGTCATTTCTGCCATATGGCTTAGAGCGATATGGCTTATATGAGGATTCTGATTTCCTGTTAATTAATTCGTATGTCGAGGATGAATTCATCCTCTCTTGCATTTTCTTGTCGTCTTCAAGTCTGATATATCTCAAGGTTCTGTTCCGAGCTTCATCCAGGTTCCTGCAGGGATTCATTACAAGATTCTGATAAAACTAGGAATCCTTTTGTAGCCCCATCTTGAATGCTTGGAATGCTGTAGCAACATCAAGGTGTGGGATGTCCAAGGATTCCCTGCTAAATTTGTTCACATAATCTCTTAGGGATTCTTGAGGTCCCTGTGTTATCCTGTGGAGATCACCGGTTAGTTTTTCAAAACTTCAACTGCAAGAAAATTGACTATTAAACAAATTAACCAAATGAGCAAATGATGTAATTGAATGAGGTGGAACATTTAAGAGCCATTTCAAGGCTGATCCTGTTAGAGTAGAGCCGAAGCCCTTGCAAAGGCATGCTTCCTTGAGCTCTGGTGGAATAGGGTTAATCTCCATTCTCTCCTTATACTAAGCAATATAATCCTCAGGATCCGTGGTTCCATCATAAAGCTTCATATTGGGAGTTTGAAATCTTTTTGGAATTTCAGCATCACATATAGGATATGCAAACCGAGATTTCCTGTGACTATCCTGGGATACTTTCGGGATGGGCTGAACAACCCCATGTACACTGGATATCATATCTTTTAACTTCTAAAGCTCCCTTGAGAGTGCTGACGTCACACATGTATCCTGCAAAGATCTGAAACTGTTGGCAGCAGGGGTATTAATGTTATTAGACACGTTACCAGCCCGAGGATTCTGGTCATATCCTGGAGCATATCCTGAGCCTCTCACAGTTGATACCCTGACCGATGAAGGTATTTCAGGAGTATGACTCTGGGAATGGCTTGGTACAATATTGCCCCGGTTATCCTCAGTATATACTGCCGAGCTGAAGTTCAATGCTCTGGGCTGTAAGGGAGTGACAGTATCCTCAGTAGGCCTGTTTGAGTTAGATTTCAAGAGTTGTATCTCTCTTATCAGCATTTGGTTGGTCTCCTGCTGTTGCTTCATCTGATCCCGTATACTACCAAACAAAGTTAGAATTTCATCATTAGAAGCCATAATAGGAGTTCTCCCTGAGGCAACAGATCCATGGATATTCTGAGTAGGAATAATATCCCGAGATGCGTGAGTCCTCGGAGGAGTTTGAGGCTGTGAAGAAGCTTGCGTTCTTGGAGGTGGTGGGAGCACTAGACCAATTGTTGCAGAGGTTGTAGCAGACACGGTAGAAGAGCTCATGTTTGATTTTGAGGCCATTGAAAATAGTGTAGCAAAAAGTTTCGAAAAAAGAAAACCAAGTAAATATTTTAGCAAGGTTTTTAATATGAATAGCACCACTTACCCCACGGTGGGCGCCAAATTGTTTTGGTCAAAAATTACCAAAGCAATTTAGTTATCAAATTAGTTAAGTGAGGTAGTGTGCTAACAGTGTTTGTGAAAAATATGCTGATTAGGTTGTTAAGAAAAACAGTTTTCAGGATATAGCTCAGGATACCTAGCTATATCAATAATCAAACAATGAGAAGAAATGTAAAGGTTGACACGAGATGTAAGAGGAAAGCCCTTGATCAATCTAGATCGCCGGCATAAAACCTCAGGAGCTGACAATCGCAGCTGCCTTGTTCTTCTTATTGCTTCAAAAGTCAGGATACAGTGCAGGATAATGCCCAGATTGTTGCTAAGTGTTACAATGCTTGCTAAATGTGTGTGAATTGCGAGAGAGAATGTAAGTGTTCGAGAGCAGTGAATGTGATGTGTCCTATGAGATTCGATTATCCACATATTTATAGTTACAAAGAAAAACTAATTTTCCTAAAATGGGGGGATGCTTTTGGAATATTCCCATGTGAACGTTGTGGACCAGGTATTGCGGCTTCAACGTGCTTCTTCTAACAATCTGGACCGAGTCTTCAGGGGAAGAAGTCTTGATGAACGTTATGGACATGCACTCGTAACCTGCAATCAATTCGTTAGTAATCTTCAGGATACAGCATCAGGATGTTACCAATATACTGATTCAGCATCCTGGTCGTGAACAGCTATTAAGTAATCAAGATATAACTCAAGATACTATCCAGGATATGGGCTCAGAATTTCACCCATAACACCAGGCATGTTTGACCTTGGGTATTGTGACACAATAAGAATTGTTCAACTTCGGAAAGTCTTTGTCATTTTTCACAAACACTTTTTCATTCTTATTATCAACTTTCTTGGTTGAATTGATTTTCTGTTTCTCATTTACAGAAGCATTTTGTTTCTTGACCACCCAAATTCGTCTTTTCAAACCATTCCTATTATAAAATCTTGAATTATTTTGAATGTTCTGTTTTGACAAATCAACTTTTGGTTTCCAATTTTTTTTTTTTTTTTGACTCAAATTTGGGTGTCTTGGTTGATTTCTGTTTAACAGCTTCAGTTTGCTGTTTCTTCTGTTCAACATCAACATGATTCAGATTTTGTGGACATTTATGACCATCATGTCCAACTTGATCACATTTTTTTGGTGCATGTTATGTGACAACAGCTTTAGATTGGTCTTTGGATATTAAACAGAAGATTGGACCATGAAGTCTTAAGGATTTCGAGATATTGAAGCCCAATCAAGTCCAAGTTTGTATCAAGTCTATTAGGCCCAAGTTTATGTAATTGTAATATGGGCAAAGCCCAAATTCGTAGGTCTTGGCTGTGTGTATATAAACAGCTTTAGTCTATGGTTTTAGGGTTAGACTTTTAGACAATTGGGAGAGCATTCAAGTGTGAGAGATTGATGTGCACAAAGTGGTTTAACAAAAACAACTAAAATTAACCCTAATTTAGACACTCTAAGCTTTAAATTTATAAACTAAGACTCGATCTAAAACCCTAAACCACACAACCGGCAAGTGTACCGATCAATGTAGTAAAGCTAAAGCAAGTCCGAGTATCGAACCCACGAGACTCTAAGGATCACGCTACGACTCTATAAAGACTAAGATTGACACGACTCAAACTATTTGTTTATTAATTTGGGGGGTTTCTAAATATCATAAAATTATAATTAGAAATCAACTAAAATTAACTAAATGAACTAGACACGAACTCACACGAAGGCTGAACTCAAGGATAATGAAGGAACTACCTAGACAGGAATCCTGATTGCTTTTAGTTATGACTATAATTGGAAGTTGTCTGCTATGGAACCGGGATCTTAAAATTCTCACCTCTAGGAAAATCTAAGGACCCCTAACCCTTCTCAAGAGCACGCTAAGATCCCCTAAAGGTTGTTAAATTACCGGTTATTAGACTCCTTTACAAGACATCTAATGAGTTTATAAAAGTATCCTATAAGGCTCACTCCCTTACGAGACTTAAACCTAGGATAGGTTTGTTTTCTCAGCTAGACTTGCTAGACAGCAGCCAAAAGGTTAACTTCCTAAGAAGGACCCACCTTGCGGTTTAATCACTTAGACCTAGCAATAATCTCGCACCTTACAGCTATTGACGATTAGTAGAACACTTGATTTTATAGAAATACCAATTATTACTTCTAAGGTTTATCGGCCGATTTAACCCTAAAGATTCAAGATTTATTACGTGATATAGACAGTCACCAAAATCTAAAACCTAGCATGACTCTATTATGTGATAAAGACCGTCACCAAGATTCATGCGAAGCAATAATCAATAATTAAACAACATCAAGCATGCAAACACATGTAACTGATAGAACAAACCGTTTACAATTTATAAACTATCCATAGCATTCAAAAATCTAAGAATAATCAAAACATATGCAATCATTCAACCATGTCTAGGTAGTAACAAGAAATCTAGCCGCTAAACATGTTCAAGAATACGATAACAAACTTGTTTAAATCTGAATTCATCATTACAAATCAACAAGCAAACCGAATGATAAACAAGAAGAGATAACCCGAGTATCTTCCAATCTGAATGCTGAACCTTCAAAACCTCTGAAATCAGTCTTCAAGGTCGCCTATCCAGTTCAAAATTCGTTATTGATTGATGTATGTTCGGCTGTATTGTTAATGATCATAAATAACCAAGACAAAACCCTAATTTTCTGCTGTTCAAGGTCGGTTTCGCGAAGATGACTGCCTCGCGGCCCGCCTGAGGATAATGTCAAGTCAAAGCGGGCCGCGCGTGTACCAATTTTATGAAAACCTTCTTTTAAGTTGATTCGGCCCGCCTGAGTATATCTTATAAGCTAAAGCGGGCCGCCTGAACCCTTCAGAGCTGCATTTTCGCTTCATTTCACTCCCGAACTCCTCGATTTCCGTTCCAGCCTTTCGCCTTTCCAGATTTCACCTCGTTTCTGCTCCTTTTGGCTGTAAAGACCTGGAAATCACAAAAACATCAAAAGTATATACAATCTACGCTAGAAACGGACAAAATACGAATATCTAACGACTAAAACGGACGCGAATAAAGATGTATTTTACAAAAATCAAATATCCCCACACTTAACTTTTTTTCGTCCTCGAAAAAGAATTATGCAAACGGAATCATAGTCGGAATAATCGAACGGGCCAAATTATAAGTTATTTTATTAAAACCGAAACTCGTGTTAGCCGCGATTGCAAGTATATCGATCCACTTAAACCCAACCCGGTTCCAAGTCCTTATCATGCAATTTAGTTCAAGTTCGGTCAATCTACCTAGGGTCTCACGCTAAGAATTGCAAGACCACCTAATCCCCCCTCAAGCTTATAGGACAAAAGAAACAACCACTGGGTTATTTCCTAACCGTTTTATACCAAGATCAAGAGAGTTTAAAATCAAATCTATTTTTTCATTTTTTTTTTATTTTTTTTCCTTTGCTTGCTTTTGCTTTTTCTCTTTTTTTTTCTTTCTTTCGTGAGTCTAGACGATGCTTTCCCTAACCAAGAGGTATTCCGGCTGTAGAGTCGCTATCCCCAACCACAGATTACTTAGGTTTCGGTACTTTTATTCGGCAATTCGATTTCACACATCCCAGAGGCATTCCGGCTGTAGAGTCGCTATCCCCAACTCGGATTACATAGACCTGTGTTACTTTCATTTAGTTTCTAGCTCACTTTTTATTTTTATATTTTTTTCTTTTTCAACGAGATAATGACCAAAAACTCTAACGATCTTAGCTTATAACGGCATCCCTTATACTATTTTTGGCGGTTTCAGTTTCTCCACTTTCCCTAGATGAGAACCCACTAGTAGACCGACAATTAGGTATATTTAAGATCAAAGGAACCCAGAACCGAATCAAGCCTACCCGCACATCCCAAACTAGATACAAGCACGATTATTTTATTCTCATATTATCATTATTTGAACCCGAACAAAAACCCAACTTTTCTATCATTTTCCGTTTTTATTTGCAAACTTCTTATTTCAAAAGACATTTTCTAATTTTTTCAATTTTTTTGGATTTTTTCCAATTTTTAATTTTTTTTCTTTTTCGGCTTTTTATGACTCAACTAACTACTAAACGACTCAAGACTCAAATGTCCCATCCCCACACTTAAATATTGCATTGTCCCTAATGCAAGGATGAAAACACGACTCCTAAAACCTAAACAAAAACAAAAAATACGAAAAATAAATAAAATATACAAAATATACAAGTGGAATGACTTAGCTGAATAAATATGTGAGACTGTCAGTATGCCAGTCGATACCACATATGCCCTCCAATCCAAAACGCGCTCAGCAAACTGTACTAACTCGGACACGCGAACGGAAGCGGCACAACAACGACCTAAACAATCAAATCAACTAAACCAGAATAATATATACATCATAAGATCAGTGTCAACAACCATCGAATATCAACCAACCCCAAAACCCTACCAACCAGTGTATAAAATCAAATACAGACCAAAATATGAGGATCAAAACAGCATAAAATAAAAATAAAAGATATAAGCTCCATCAGCACTGCTGTGTATCCTCATGCTCCTCCTGATCCACCCTCCTGATCACCTGCAGGATCATCCTGCTGTGGCTGCCAAGCTGCTGGCGCCTGCAAGTGGAAGTGGTCATATATAACCTGAAAACCCCCTCGCATCTCCTGTCTAACCTGCTCCACTCTATCATATAAACCCTCTAACGTCAACGGCTCTGGCCGCGGCTGCCTAATGGGGCGCTCACATGGAGGTAACTGATGCCTCTGCAGTGGCGCCCGAATACGCTGTGGTGTCGCAGCCTGCATCGCCTCTGTCGCGGCCGAACCTGGTGAAGGTGGCACCTGCTGCCCCTCAATCACTGCCTCCCATGCCGGTGGCGTATCTACCGTCACTATCCTCGCCAGCTGTAAACTCTTCAGCTCCATAAGTGATGGAGCTGGTCCTAAACGCATCAACTCAGACGGAAAATCAGCAAACACACCCAAATTCGCCGCTAACATCGTAATATACGCCCCACAATACAACCTCGCATTCCTACCTGCCTTCTTCGGCCTTGCCAACGACCATGCCAAAATACTCGCCAGATTCGCTGGCCTCCTCTCAACCATGCACATCAAATAGAACAAGCTATGCTGATTCACCTTGTCTCCCTCATACCTACCAATCAACGTCGCTGCTAAGATCTTGTGCACAAACCTATGAAGCGGATCCCTAATATCAGATGCTACCATATTGCTCGAATATGGTGTGGTAGCAATAGTCGCCCAAAACCTCTGTAGATCCTCTGTCATAACACAAAACTCCTTCCTCTCATTCACAACCTGCCTCAATAAGCCCCTAAAGTCATCCGACTGAACCTCCTGACGCGAATATAACCCTGTTTCCTCAGCAAATTGTGGCAATGTCATATTGAAAATCCTTTTCCCCAACACAAACGAAACCACATCAGGCTCATCGAAACCCCCAGGATGTCTGTAATAAAACGTGGAATGAAACTCCATAGTGATCTGGTGATACTGTGGCGCGTCACACTCTAACGCCATCCTAAACTTCGACCCTAACAACTGCTCTAATCTCTCCACCTGCCCCAACTGCCTCACAAGATCCCAGTCAATCCTCCTAAACTCTAACATATTCAACTTCTTGATCGTATCATACTTCAAATACTCCGGTGACCCAAAAGTGAACCGCAATAATGGGCTATCTACCAACCTCTCACTCTGACCGTGAGGAACCCCATCATCCCTATATGACACCTCTCTCAATGGCCTATCCGCCTGCTCCTGTACTCTCGTACCGCGCCTCTTGCGCTTTACTCCCGAAGATGAACCTTCACCTGACATCCTGTTCAATCAAATTCAAATAAACATGCAAAACAAGTGAACAGTTAGCAAACACAAGCTATTTTTGGTATTTTTGGATTTTTTAATTTTTTTTTTTGGAATTTTTAAGAATTTTCTGATTTTTTTTTTATGATTTTTTTTCATTATTTTTTTTTCAATATAATAATAATATAATAATAAAATACAGTCGAACGACAGGCCGTATAGCATTTCATTCGCGGCCGTTGTTCAATACAAATGCATATTGCATAAACAACTCGAAAATAAGCCAAACCTCGCCCGAATGGAGATTGAGTACTAGCGAAGCGGCTTAAAATCAAGCGATGCAATAGTACGCGCAAAACGACACTCACACGACTCTCCTATGACTCGAAACACACTAAACGACCCAAAATGACGCTAAACGACGCACATTGACGCGAAACATGACACTTTGACTAATTTAGACGCAAAATACACCAAAATTACACTTTTACCCCCTCCCGGCACTTTGCTCGCCCTCGAGCAATCCCAAGTGCCGAGAAACAATCCAAAACCAAAGCGTGGAAGCAATGGACAACGGCGCGTGCATTTGGTGAAAAAAATTAGGTGGTTATGTCAAAAAGCACGCAGCCGTATCCCCACACTTGATTTTTACGACGCCCAAAAATTTGTTCGCAATATCCAATGTAACCAATCAATTCACCGAAAATTTATTTACCGTTCAAAACCTCCCCCCCCCCTATTTGTAATATCACTACCCCACCTTACATCGCTCAACACAATAATCAAACCTATCAAACCAACCCGAGCCACCCGCACCCTTACTAACTACAATCATCAAATTCGGACTTGCAACACTATTATGGACACAGCAGACTCGACACATGAAAAACATATGGACTTGACAATAAACACATATAAACCTGAACACAGACCTGCATAACAGACTCGATGACTACTGACTCGATAAACAAAACAACAAAACGTGATACTGACCAGATTATTGACCAACCAACACAAATGGACATGACTGACTCGAAATAATTATAGACCAAACTAACTCGACAACCGAATGACCCGACACACCTAATTAATGATTAGACAATAGTGAGACAGGAATCATACCTGAACGTCGACGACTCGGAGCAGAAAATGACAAACAAATGGGCAGCCGGGTGATGGTGGTGTGCAGTGGTAATGGTGGTTGATGGTGGACAGTGGTAGTTCAGGGTGATGATGGTGGTCAGGTGGTGACTGAGGTGGGTGAAAAAATGAAGGCGGGAAATGGTGGAAATGGGGGTGGGTAATGGTAGTGAGTGGTGGGTCACGGTGGTGGACGGGGGTGGGTGAATATTGCTGAAGGAGGTGGTGGTGCAGGGTGGTGCAGGGCGGAGGTGAGCGGAAGTGGTGGTGGTTGGTTAGAAATCGCCGGAGATGACAGGATTTGAAATTAGGGTTCGCGTGTGACCTCGATTTAGGGGTTTCTGCTGTTTTAACGAATAACAAGGCTTACGCGGCCCGCTTGGTAGTTCTGATAAGTGAAGGCGGGCCGCGCGTGCCCAAGATTTGCACAAGTGTAATGAGTCCAAGCGGCCCGCTTTAGAGATAAATAATAGTGTAGGCGGGCCGCATGGACAGCAAAAAACTGTTGTTCAGCTTACAGCAACAGCAGGTTTCATAAAAAAACATTTCCATTTATTCCCAATTTGCCCCTGCCCTTTACTTTGTCGTTTTTACCGATAAACGTACCTGTGATGTTGCTACTTCGTCGATCTCGCCCACGTAGACGTGATGTAACCTGCAAAAACTATTACGACACACACACGACGCCAAAATACGAAAAATTGATGAAAACTAACGAAACACGACGCAACGACACACAAACACTAAACTAAAGACACGACACGGACAACGACTCAATGTACAAACTCTACACTTGAGTTTTCACTCAAGAACCTATGCGGTGATTTCCGGAATGTCTTCGAGAGGAGTTTCCTCCCTCTCGACGTCGTCAATAGGCCCTCCTAAATAATGCTTCAAGCGGTGGCCATTCACTTTCCACGACTCATCACTCTCCTTATTGTATAGCTCGATCGCACCATGCGGAAACACTTCCCTCACTACATGCGGTCCCGTCCACTTCGACTTCAACTTCCCGGGAAACAACTTAAACCTCGAATTGTAAAGAAGCACCTTATCACCAACCTTGAATTCCTTCAACCCCTTAAGCTTCCGATCATGCAACGCCTTCGTTTTCTCTTTAATACTCCATGAACGCTCATACGCCGCATCCCTAAGGGCTTCCAATTCATGAATTTGGAAGTATCTTCTCCTAGCGGCCTCGGTCAAATCTAAATTCACCGTTTTGAGTGCCCAAAGAGCCCGATGCTCTAACTCGACCGGTAAATGGCACGCCTTCCCATAAACGATCATAAACGGCGTCGTACCTAATGGCATCTTGTAGGCGGTGCGGAATGCCCATAACGCATCATCCAACTTGTCGGACCAATCCTTCCTACTTTTCCCGACCGTCTTCTCTAAAATACGCTTAACGCCTCGATTCGCGTTCTCCACTTGTCCGCTCGTTTGCGGATGGTACGTGGTAGACAAGCGGTGTGTAACTCCATATCTCTCCAACGCTTTCTCCATAACGATATTGCAAAAATGCGTACTGCGATCACTAATAATTGCCCTAGGAGTACCAAATCGCGTAAACAACTTCTTTAAGAACCTCACCACCACTCGTGCGTCGTTCGTAGGCAAAGCTTGAGCTTCCAACCACTTCGAAACTAGTCTATCGCAACGAGGATGTACCTATTCCCATTCGAAGGAGGGAAAGGTCCCATGAAATCAATACCCCAAACGTCAAAGATTTCCAACACTTGAATAGGATTCTGGGGCATCTCATTCCTGAATGAGATATTTCCAGTACGCTGACATGCATCACAAGCCCTAACAAAAGCCTGAGCGTCCTCGAACACCGTAGGCCAAAAGAAACCGCAATCGAAGACTTTTTGCGCGGTAGTGTGTGCTCCATGATGACCTCCCGTCAAACCCTCATGCACGTGCCTCAGGATCTCAACACCGTCTCTCCTACTAACACACCTCCTAAGTATACGATCGCCTCCAATCCTAAAAAGGTAAGGGTCATCCCATATGTACTTTCTAGCGTCCCTCATCAACTTACGCTTTTGTTGCGCACTCATATTCTCCATCACAAACCCGTCAGCCAAATAATTGGCTATATCGCTATACCATGATAGATCCACAGCTCCTGCCATGACAGCATCAATCGACTCGTGAGGGAATCTGTCCCCTATCGCCTCCTCACGAATCTCCTCTCTCATCGGATCCTCTAAATGTGACAAGTGGTCTGCCGCCACATTCTCTGCCCCCTTCTTATCCTTAATTTCAATATCGAACTCGGAAAGAAGCAGAAGCCATCGTATAAGGCGCGGCTTCGCGTCCTTCTTCTGAAACAAGTAACGCAGAGCAGAATGGTCCGTAAACACAACGGTTTTCAACAAGACAAGATACGAACGGAATTTATCGAACGCAAAGACCACCGCTAACAACTCCTTCTCCGTGGTGGTGTAATTCTCTTGGGCATCATTCAAAGTTTTACTCGCATAGTAAATCGGGTGAAAATGATTCTCCCGTCTCTGCCCTAACACCGCACCAACTGCGTAATCGCTCGCATCGCACATCAACTCGAATGGTAGACTCCAATCAGGTGACACGAGAATCGGTGCACTCACTAACTTCTCCTTCAGAAACTCAAACGCTTTAAGGCACTCCTCGTCAAAGAAAAAAGGAATGTCCTTCTCCAACAATCGCGTCATGGAGCGTGTGATTTTGGAAAAATCTCTAATAAAGCGCCTATAAAACCCCGCATGACCGAGAAAACTACGAATCGACTTCACATTAGTTGGCGGTGGAAGCCGACTAATCGTATCAATCTTCGCTCTATCTACCTCGATGCCAGCTCTCAAAATCTTGTGCCCTAGCACAATACCCTCAGTCACCATGAAGTGACACTTCTCCCAATTCAACATCAACTTCATCTCAACACATCTCTTCAACATCCTCTCTAAATTCACCAAGCACTGATCGAACGAACTACCGTAGACTGAAAAGTCGTCCATAAATACCTCCATCGAACTCTCGACCATATCCTGAAAAATCGCGATCATACAACGCTGGAAGTGGCAGGAGCGTTACATAGACCAAACGGCATGCGTCGGTACGCGTACGTGCCATATGGACATGTAAAAGTTGTTTTCTCCTGATCCTCTGGTGCGATAGGAATCTGGAAATAACCCGAAAACCCGTCGAGAAAGCAATAGAACTGCTGACCCGCGAGACGCTCAAGCATCTGATCAATGAATGGGAGCGGAAAATGATCCTTACGAGTGGCGTCATTTAACTTTCGATAGTCAATGCACACACACCAACCCGTAACAGTACGAGACGGAATAAGCTCATTCTTCGCATTCAGAACAACTGTCATCCCCCCTTTCTTCGGGACGACCTGCATAGGACTCACCCAAGCCGAATCGAAAATAGGGTAAATCAAACCAGACTCTAACAACTTCATCACTTCCTTCCTAACAACATCCTGCATATTCGGATTCAAACGACGTTGCGGCTGTACTACAGGCTTGTAAACATCCTCCATCAGAATACGATGCGTGCAGAAAGTAGGGCTGATGCCCTTGATATCAGATAGCCTCCAGGCAATCGCATCACTGTGTTGTCTCAATACCTCAATCAACCGCAACTTCTCCTCCTCTGTCAACTTCGAAGAAATAATGACAGGCATACTCGGCTTCTCTCCTAGAAATGTGTACTCAAGATGTGATGGAAGAACCTTAAGTTCTAAAGGCGGTGGAATCTCTACAGGAGTACTCTCATCACTAACTGCATCAAGCTCTAACGGCTCAGTAACACACAACTCATCACTCTCATCTAACTGCTCCTCCTCAGTCTCTTCAACTTTCTCTTCATTACACTCGTCAACAACTCCCTCACCTACCAAATCGGCTCCACTAATTTACTCGAAACACGTGTCGACACAAGATATGAAGGAATTTAGAAAGTAAACAGAATGACACGGCCCACTAACATCATCTCCACAGCTAGGGTGCTGCATCGCCCTATCGATCTCGAACGTGACAACCTCGTCACCAGCACGAAGAGAAATCTTACCGTCAAAGACGTCGATGATCGCCTTTGCGGTTCGAAGGAATGGACGGCCTAAAATAATAGGAACTCGCTCTTCGGCCTCCATGTCAAGAACAACGACATCCACTGGAAACACAAACTTATCAACCTTCACTAACAAATTCTCCACTATCCCACGAGGATACTTGACTGAACGGTCAGCCAAGGACAACGACATATGCGTGGGCGTCAACTCTCCTAAACCAAGCCTCTCATACAACGAAAACTGCATCAAATTGATGTTGGCCCCTAAATCGGCTAGAGCGTGAGCGGGGGTAACGGCTCCCCCAAAGAAACATGGAATCGTGAAAGTACCAGGATCGGTTAACTTCTCTGGCAGCTTATTCAAGACTACCGCGGAACAACCTCCTGTCAACAGAATATTCGACAACTCTCCAATCCTCTCCTTACGCTTCCACAGATCCTTGAGAAATTTGGCGTACTTAGGCATCGACTGAAGTGCCTAGACAAATGGAAGATTGATTTTCAACTGTGTAAACATCTCAAGGAATTTCCCGTATTCCTGAGCGTATTTCTGCTGCTTCGCGCGAGCGAGAAACGGAAGACGAGAATAATCAATCACTGGTGATAGCCGAACCTTCGTCGGCTGCTTCTCCACTTTCTTCTCTACTGGCGATTCCTCGGCGTGTGCGGTACTTGCTGGGTCTAGCCTCATGGGCACCTTGCCTGGAGCCTCCATCTCGATCTCCTCGTCAACTTCACCATCTTTCTCTTCCTAAACTCTCTCTCTCACGACCTCTCCCAAACTTTTTCCACTGCGGGTCGTAATAGCTTTAGCTGAATGGTTCACGGGATTTGGAAAAGTATTTCCCGAAAACTGACCCGGTGTATGCTCCTGCAACTGTTTAGCAATCCCACCCACTGTTCTTTGGAGATCTAATAGTGTGGATTGCTGACTCTTGAGCTGAAGTTCATGACTTTGATTGATCTGCGCTTGAGTTCTAGTGAAATCAGTGAGGGATTTCTGCGTCGCCTGATTCTGCGTCATCATCTGAGCAAACATCTCCTCCAACCTACTCAAATTTCCCTCTGAAGCCTTTCCACTACCTTGACTCTCTTGATTTGACCCTCCACTCGCAAACTGACCTCCTGACCACTAAACGGACCACTCTGACCCGAACCACTACCCGTGTAAAGACCCGGCCCTCTATTTTGATACTGACCAGATGGGAAACCAGGGGGATTGCCAGAAGAACGATAACTACTATTGTTGCCACTACCGCGCCATTTGGAGTTGTAATTGGAATTGAAAGGATTCGTGGGACCCCTAGACTGACCGGCTATGTACTCTACCTGCTCAAGTGTAAGTGTGGGACACTCGAGCGTGTCGTGACCTCCCCTACAAACCTCACACCTATCAACTTTCTTCCTTATCTCATTCAACCCTTGCCTCATCTCCTCCCTCATCTCTTGTCTCAATCTCTCGACTACATCAGCTACCGATGGATCCAAGCTAACTTGGTTTACCCCTCGACCGGCCGAGGAGGTACGAGCAGGAATGGAAGTCCTGCTGGTAGAGCTGTAGTCCATATCAGAATGTGCGAAACTCTCAAACAAATCATTGCACTCAATCACCGTCTTCTTTCCCATAAGCTGCCCTCCTGCTGAAGTATCGAAACGAGCTCTAATCTCAGGAGTAAGACCATTGTAGAACTTTTCAACTAACGCCCAATCAGACAAACCATGCTGCGAACAACGAGAGAGAAGCGTCTGAAAACGCTCCCAAGCTAAATGGTAAGGCTCATCAGGCTCCATACGAAAGGAGTGAATCTGATCACGAAGGCGAGATGCCTTCGCTAGGGGGAAATACTTCGCTAAGAAAGCATCACGAAGACCTGCCCAAGTAGTGAAAGTGCCTGCGGGCTGAGAATCAAACCAGACAAGTGAGCGTCCAGCGAGTGAGAATGGAAAGACCTGAAGGTATCGGGTATCGAGGTTCACCCCCTCGATGGAGAAGGTGCCACAAAGATGAGTGATGCGATTGATATGAGCGGGTGCATCCTCGTCGTCACGACCATGGAACTGACAAGAATTGGTAATGGCGGTCATAATGTAGGATGGAATCTGCCAGGACCTATCATTCGCGATATTCGGAAGGGTGATGGGTGAATTGGCGCCAGTGAAACCGGTGGTCGCCTGCTGGTAAACGGTACGATTGGCCATTTGAACTACGGGTGGAGGACTGGGTGTACGAGAACGGGATGTTGGTGACTTCAGAGCGAAGTCGGTGTGTGGTGAAGTAGAGGTAGAACCAGAAGGACTTACCTCGGGTGAAATGGATGAACTGGAAGTCTTGATCGTAAACGGTGTCGGCGGAGGTCCCTGCGAACGCGTATGGGGCATCAACTGAAAAACCAAATACGAACAAGTAAGTAGACCCTAACGATGACTTACTAAACTAGACAAGACACTAAAGCAAATATTTTTTTTTTGATTTTTAAGATTTTTAGACTCCTACGACTCAACGAACACAAATAGCACGTAATATGTCAACTAAATCCAAACAAAGTAATCAACGCAATCGCCAAAGAGTCCCCGGCAACGGCGCCAAAAACTTGATGTGCACAAAGTGGTTTAACAAAAACAACTAAAATTAACCCTAATTTAGACACTCTAAGCTTTAAATTTATAAACTAAGACTCGATCTAAAACCCTAAACCACACAACCGGCAAGTGTACCGATCAATGAAGTAAAGCTCAAGCAAGTCCGAGTATCTAACCCACGAGACTCTAAGGATCACGCTACGACTCTATAAAGACTAAGATTGACACGACTCAAACTATTTGTTTATTAATTTAGGGGGTTTCTAAATATCCTAAAATTATAATTAGAAATCAACTAAAATTAACTAAATGAACTAGACACGAACTCACACGAAGGCTGAACTCAAGGATAATGAAGGAACTACCTAGACAGGAATCTTGATTGCTTTTAGTTATGACTATAATTGGAAGTTGTCTGCTATGGAACCGGGATCTTAAAATTCTCACCTCTAGGAAAATCTAAGGACCCCTAACCCTTCTCAAGAGCACGCTAAGATCCCCTAAAGGTTGTTAAATTACCGGTTATTAGACTCCTTTACAAGACATCTAATGAGTTTATAAAAGTATCCTATAAGTCTCACTCCCTTACGAGACTTAAACCTAGGATAGGTTTGTTTTCTCAGCTAGACTTGCTAGACAGCAGCCAAAAGGTTAACTTCCTAAGAAGGACCCACCTTGCGGTTTAATCACTTAGACCTAGCAATAATCTCGCACCTTACAACTATTGACGATTAGTAGAACACTTGATTTTATAGAAATACCAATTATTACTTCTAAGGTTTATCGGCCGATTTAACCCTAAAGATTCAAGATTTATTACGTGATATAGACAGTCACCAAAATCTAAAACCTAGCATGACTCTATTATGTGATAAAGACCGTCACCAAGATTCATGCGAAGCAATAATCAATAATTAAACAACATCAAGCATGCAAACACATCTAACTGATAGAACAAACCGTTTACAATTTATAAACTATCCATAGCATTCAAAAATCTAAGAATAATCAAAACATATGCAATCATTCAACCATGTATAGGTAGTAACAAGAAATCAAGCCGCTAAACATGTTCAAGAATACAATAACAAACTTGTTTAAATCTGAATTCATCATTACAAATCAAGAACAAGCAAATCGAATTATAAACAAGAAGAGATAACCCGAGTATCTTCCAATCTGAATGCTCCTGAGCTTCTCACGATGATTCTTCACGACCCGAACTTTCAAAACCTCTGAAATCAGTCTTCAAGGTCGCCTATCCAGTTCAAAATTCGTTATTGATTGATGTATGTTCGGCTGTATTGTTGATGATCATAAATAACCAAGACAAAACCCTAATTTTCTGATGTTCAAGGTCGGTTTCGCGAACATGATTGCCTCGCGGCCCGCCTGAGGATAATGTCAAGTCAAAGCGGGCCGCGCGTGTACCAATTTTATGAAAACCTTCTTTTAAGTTGATTCGGCCCGCCTGAGTATATCTTATAAGCTAAAGCGGGCCGCCTGAACCCTTCAGAGCTGCATTTTCGCTTCGTTTCACTCCCGAACTCCTCGATTTCCGTTCCAGCCTTTCGCCTTTCCAGATTTCACCTCGTTTCTACTCCTTTTGGCTGTAAAGACCTGGAAATCACAAAAACATCAAAAGTATATACAATCTACGCTAGAAACGGACAAAATACGAATATCTAACGACTAAAACGGACGCGAATAAAGATGTATTTTACAATACATCAGAGATATAGAACAAACAGAAATCGGCTGTGAGGTTCTAGAGAGATCTTGAGTGATTGTAAAATGTTTGAAGGTTTGATAATCACAGAAGATCAGTTTGAAAGTTTGTGTGTTTGTGTGTTCGAGTTCTTATTCATCTATACATTCTTGTTTCTGTGTTCGAAGGTTAATCAAGGAGATTCCGCATCCTTGATTAATTAGCAGTCTTGTTACGATCCATACAGGATTACGGGACCTACAATTGGTATCAGAGCTTCTGCTCTTGTGCGTGGTTCAAGACTGATCGAAGGGAATCAAGATAGTTGTTTAGTTTGAATAATTTTCGGGTTTAAATTTCTGGATTTTTAAGAAGAACAGCAAGAACATTGAAGAACGGTTTAAAATTCGTGTATTTTGATCTGTTTTGATTATTGGTATTGACTGTTTTCATGTTTGTAGGAGACTTTGTTTGGAAAGTTGGAAAAAGGAATTAAAATTTCGAGCTTTTGGAAAGGAATACTGATATTAGTTGCTGATTTTTCGGGATTTAGTTGCTGATTCAAAAGTTGAAAAACTTGTGCGTCTGAAGAACTTGTGTGTTTGGTGATTTTGTGCGATCAGACGTGATCTTGTGCAATCAGAATTAATCTTGTGCGATTGGTCAAATTGTGTGATTGGATCATCTTGTGCAATTGAACATCTTGTGCGATTGATCATCTTTTGCGATTGGTCAACTTTTGCGATTGGTCAATATTGTGCGATCAGGCCCATTAAGTGATTGTTCGGCCCAAATTTTGTGGATTGTGCGATCCAGAACGTCTTGTGCGATTAGCTTTTGTGTGATTCACTAGTGGTGGAATTTTTCAAGGCAATCGTAGGAAAATTTTCATTGTTTCGTATTTAGAGAACTATCTATAGCTCATCTGGACAAGCCGTTTGGACGGTTGAATTCGTGGGATTTTTAGGACAAAAAAAAAATCCATCACGCCATGTTTTAAACCAATCAAATGTTTTTTTTTTTTGTTTAATAGGAGCTCCATCCACACCATGTAAATTAAAGGGGGCTTCATAGGTGAGGTGGATCCTAGGTAGACTTGATAAAGCCCTATGAGACTCCAATCACACCCTATAGCCTTATAAAGCACCAAAGAATTGGTGGTGGTTTATGACATCTAGGGGTGAAATGGCAACAAATAATCTAGTCAACGACCAAAGACTAGATTTTATAGGACTAAATGTAACTGAAACCTTCAAAATGATAATATCAATAAAATAAACTGACATACTAAGCCCAGTGTTGTTCTCAAAATAAAACATTAAGAGTAAACTTTCGTTTTGCTCTTTGTGGTTTGGTCACTTTAACGGTTTTGTTTCAAACCTTTAAAAATAGTCATTTTCCTCCAATAGTTTGCTATGGTTTTTTCATTTTGCTCCCGCCTCTAACCCCATCCAAATTGTCTGTTTTTCTATTTTGCTCCCCGCAAGGAGCAAAACGAAAAAACCATAGCAAACTATTGGAGGAAAATTGCTATTTTTAAAGGTTTAGGGCAAAACCGTTAAAGTGACCAAACCACAAGAAGCAAACCAGAAGTTTACTCAAACATTAATCATCAATCTTTATTTTTACATTAGTCATGTAGTCCTCTAAGATGGAACTAATTCTTTTCATCTAAGTAAATATCACCTAAATTTGCATTTTTAAGAATTAGAACTTATATACCACTTTTGTTAGAGTTAGCATCAATTCATCAAACCACTAGATCCCTAGCGATAAGTTAAGATCACTAGATCATAAATTAATGTTTCGCGAAGACATTAATTTTTCTAACGTATGACATCTAAAGTTACGAAGGTTATCAACGACGTTCATGTTTCGTTTCTCTTACATAAAGTTACGTATGTTGACGTTTCGATGTTATTATTTTCATGGTTTTACGTTAGCTCTTTTTTTTGTTATATCGAGTTCCGGTATCGTATTGATATATAACCAAACAAATCAATATCAACCAAATTCTCACCACAACGTGATAATATCAATAAAATAAACTGACATACTAAGCCCAGTGTTGTTCTCAAAATAAAACATTAAGAGTAAACTTTCGTTTTGCTCTTTGTGGTTTGGTCACTTTAACGGTTTTGTTTCAAACCTTTAAAAATAGCCATTTTCCTCCAATAGTTTGCTATGGTTTTTCCATTTTGCTCCCGCCTCTAACCCCATCCAAATTGTCTGTTTTTCTATTTTGCTCCCCGCAAGGAGCAAAACGAAAAAACCATAGCAAACTATTGGAGGAAAATGGCTATTTTTAAAGGTTTAGGGCAAAACCGTTAAAGTGACCAAACCACAAGAAGCAAACCAGAAGTTTACTCAAACATTAATCATCAATCTTTATTTTTACATTAGTCATGTAGTCCTCTAAGATGGAACTAATTCTTTTCATCTAAGTAAATATCACCTAAATTTGCATTTTTTAAGAATTAGAACTTATATACCACTTTTGTTAGAGTTAGCATCAATTCATCAAACCACTAGATCCCTAGCGATAAGTTAAGATCACTAGATCATAAATTAATGTTTCGCGAAGACATTAATTTTTCTAACGTATGACATCTAAAGTTACGAAGGTTATCAACGACGTTCATGTTTCGTTTCTCTTACATAAAGTTACGTATGTTGACGTTTCGATGTTATTATTTTCATGGTTTTACGTTAGCTCTTTTTTTTGTTATATCGAGTTCCGGTATCGTATTGATATATAACCAAACAAATCAATATCAACCAAATTCTCACCACAACGTGTGTGATAAAATACTAGTTAATATTATGAAACTTAATTTACAACAATTCAGATGAAATTTGGTATAAGAAATTACTAACAACTATATACTTCTCTTTTCATGGGTTAATTTTATTTTAATTTTATGTCATTAGTACGGGTAACTATTAACAATAAAAATGCTTAGATGTTGTTTGGTAGCCTTTTGATTCCATTAAGAGCTTAACTCTGAACCAGTCAATATTAAGTATGTTTGGTTCACTGACATGATACCGGTAAATTAGTTAATAAGCCTTTTACCCATTAAGTTTCAAAATAATGTTCAATGAAAATTGTATCCGTTTTATCCATTCACCTGTGTTCATAACCCTTAGCCGACCACTCACGCACCACCTCCTTGACGTCCCACCACAACGAACCAAGTCAGTCCTCGTATTGGTTCAAAGTCACATATCCAATCAGACCTTTTAATTGTGCAGCACTTACTAGCACAGAGGTTGCCAAACAGTCCCTTACATCATTGGCATGCTTTCATCTTTAACTAATCTCAAACGAATTATATGTCGTTTTCTCGTTATACATATTACCATTTTTACTCTTTTGTTTTAATTGTAAAGAGTGAATTTCAAAGATTATCCTTTATCTTTATACCTATTTTCAGGCGCTGTCCTTTCTTTTTAAAATTCATAAGTTTTGTACTTTATGTTTTAAAAATCCATCACGTTTTGACCTTTAGGCATAACCCAGTTTGTTTTTTCAGTTAAATATGATCATGTGCAGGTCATGTGAGGGTAGATATTTCATGTCTCTATGTATTTCTCTCTCTACAAAACCCCCTTTTATTATCTCTCTACTCCGGCTCTGCATCACTTCCACCACCACAACAACCTCTTTTCACCACCACAACCAAATCCGGCCAAATAAAAAAATGACTACTGCCTAAAAAACCCACTACAGCATTTCGCATATCTGAAGATGTTAACCACAACCCACCTCTGGTCCGATCTTGCTCTCTCAAGTCTAAAATCACAAGCTGGAGATTGTCGAAACGACCGAAAATCACAGCTCTCTCTCTCTCTCTCTCTGAAATCGCAGGCTGGTGATGGTCAGGCCTCTCTCTCTCTCCCTCTCTCTCTCTCTCTCTCTCTCTCTCTCTCTCTCTCTCTCTCTCTCTCTCTCTCGATTTAAAAAAAAAATAGCGTAATTGTTCCTTTCTCTCCCCTAGAAATTAAGAACCATTGTAATTGTGTTTCCTTTTGTTGTTCTGTAATTGTGTGTCCTTTCTCTCTCCTAGAAACTAAGGACCATTGGGTTGATTTGGTGGTGGTTTGTAGGCGGTGCTTACTCCCACTCACCTTGTTATTGTGATGGAATATGTTACAGGTGGGGATAAGTTTGGCGGTGCTCTGTATGTTAAAGAGAGTGTGTGGGTGAGAGGGTGTGTAAGTTAGAGAGAGAAAGAGAGAGAGATTCATGTTTATTTAATTTTTATATATTTTTCATGGTTTTACAAAATAATCCCTTGATATTAAATAAACAAATGGTGAAAAGACAAATATGACCTCATGTGCAAGTTACATGACCAGATTTAACAGAAAAATCTAAATGGGTTATGGTTAAAAGACATAACATGCAAAATTTTAAAATATAAAGTACAAAACTTATCAATTTCAAAGATAAAGGACAGCGTCTGAAAATGGATATAAAGATAAAGGTCAACTCTTGAAATTCACTAAACTAGGTTTTTTTTCGTGTCCCCGCGTTGCGGCTACTTAAATTACTTAAATTGAATTATTGCAAACAATAAGGGGATTCAACCCGAACATTGTAGCTGAGGAGATCGGATATTGCACATAAATAGTCTTCAGTGATTAAAAAAAACTAACCGCATTTGAGCTTTAGTTGTCCTTCTTAATGGTCCCTCTCTTCGCTATACCTCTAAAAGTTGCAGGGGAATTTAAGAGCTCTACATTAATACAAAAACCAATAATCAATAAGTATTGGGTATGTATGCAGCAAATAAAAATAAGTATCAAATGCTATTTGACAAATTAAAATCTTTTTGCTTCTTAGTAGATTGAATCATTTTACAAAAAGTAGGTTTACTATAAAAGTATTCTTCGACCCGTACATATTAACATACCGAGGCTTTATAAATAGACCAATTGCAAACACACACAAAATAAGTTTAATGTAATCTTCACTTCTCATCATTGATTCACCTTATACTTTATACAGAAAAATAACACTTAATCAGAACCAAGTACTAACATTTTATCAATCATGAAAACTAAACATATACATCTTCCAAACACTTGAATTCGATTACGCTACACACGCGCACCCATTCGACCACTCATGTATAAAAACCAATTATGTCCTTAATTTCACCCAATGAATACAACATGTTTATACACCTGACCAAGTGCAAACACACACACAACATAACTTCATTTTTTATAATTCAACAAATAAGCGAAAACATTAGCTAGCAGTTCCATTATACATCCAAAAACCAACAATTAGGTTAACCAATAGACTCATAGATCTGAAACTGCATATCAAATGAAATTAGTAAATTCCATCAACCAAATAGTGTTAAATTCACAACAAAACAACACACAACAATGAAATTTCAAACCACAAACATAATAATTAATATACATAACAACAGTATAACACAACAAAAACCTAAACAGTAAAGCATCAAATCATCATAACTCTGATGAAAAGTATAACCGTGAAAACAAAGCGGACCTGTTTAATAGATTCGGCGATCTCGGGACCTATGCCGTCACCGGGGAAGAGAGTGGCGCGGATCAGATCGGAAGAGGTGGAGGAAAAGCTCCGATCAACGGCTGAGAAAAGTGCGACGGTAGGGGTGGTGGCGCGGGTGCGGAGGAGGCATTTGGCGATATGCAGAGCCATCGGAATCGGGAAAAGTGGCCGGAGATATGATGGATGACGGTGATAGTGGGTTTGGTGTTAGGGTTGGTGGGTTTTTGGAAGAACGCGGCCACCGTCTTGACCCTCTCCGTCTCTGTTTCGACTTCGAGCCACCACTTCATCATCGCTCTCACCATCGCCGGACACCGGTCGTTCTCCAGAGGGCTGCCGTTTCGTGAACAGTCGATCTTAAGGAGAGACCAGAGATTGGAGGTGGGTATGCGGCTGGAGAAGAGAACCGGAGCTGGGTATATGCTTGTCGCCGGAGCTCACTCCGGTGGTCCTAGTTGCAAGAGGGAGAGAGGCAGAGACTTGGTGTGAGTTGAGAGATGTTAGGGTTTCTTCAAGATGCAGAGAAGAAATAGGAGGTGTCGGCTGAAGTACTATTTAATAGGTTTGTCAAGTGGCTTTTGTCGTAATGTGGAGTTATTATTCATAAGGTTTGTGTTTTAATATATAGGATAATATATAGGATAATTGTAAATTTCTACATAAGGGAAATTTTATAGGGTGGCAATTAGACCTGCTATGTTATATGGTACCGAATGCTGGGCCATTAAGGAAGTACAGGCACACAAGATGGAGGTAGCAGAGATGAGAATGCTAAGATGGATGTGTGGCCACACAAGGTTAGACCGGATAAGAAATGATGTTTTTAGGGAAAGGTTAGAAGTAGCTAGTATATCAGATAAGATAAAGGAGGGAAGATTGAGATGGTTTGGGCATGTCAAGAGGAGGCAGACGATAGAACCAGTTAGAGTGGTTGAAACCCTCGAGGTGGAGGGGAGGAGGAGTAGAGGCAGACCCAAAATTACTTGGAATGAGCAGATTAGGCAGGATTTGCAAAAAATTGCACCTCTCTGAGAACATGGTCCATGATAGGAGCTCGTGGAGACGTAGGATTAAGGTTAAGGATTTCTAGGAAAGGGTACAATTGTGTTTTTAGGGGTAGTGTATGGCCGTACATAAGTAACTATGTCTATAGGATGTTTTGTACAGTTGTGTTTCTAGGTGTAGTGTATGGTCGTAGATATGTATCTATGTGTATAGACTGTTTTGTGTTGTCATGTTTGTTCTGTTCTACCATGCACTATTTCGCAACTCATACTACATTGGTAGCTCCATACACATACACACACACCTCATGCTTTATTTATTTCTTTCCTGGGTGTTTTGGAGCCAAGGGTCTCTCTGGAAGCAGCCTCTCTATCCCTAGGGGTAGAGGTAAGGTGTGCCTATATCCCACCCTCCCCAGACCCTACAGATAGCTTCGCTATATGTGGGATTTTACTGGGTATGATTGATTGATTGTAAATTTATACTTACACCCCTCGCTTTAATAGCCTAACTTTAAATTTTAATAAAGTTGTCATATATCCTCTAAATTTTAATAAAATAACTTTTTGCCCTTTTTTACAACTATACCGAGTTCCCGTTTTACAACTTTACTTTTTCTTTTTTTTTTACAAAATAGAATTAAGATTGGTAAGTTTTTGTTTTTTAATGCAACTTTAACCAACCTATTTTCTTTCTTTTAGCTTACCAATCTACTTTGCTACCCATTAATTTTAAGCAAATTAGATTTAATAATCTCAACTTTCTCAATTTGTCCGATAATAATCGCAACCCAGTTATTTGTCGATAATAATCCGAACCGGTTCACTTTTGGCCAATAATAGGCTGCTGTTAAAAATAGTTTAACGGAGTTAAGTTTTTTTCCCGAATTACAGACTGATATTTTAGGGATTTTGATCAGAACGAGGATACGAGTCGATTTATATAAAACTTATCTCGAGACGGTGCTCCAAACGGCTTGATTTTTTCTTAATTGGAAGTTTAAACACACGAATTGAAGCGCCGTTTTCGTCGTTTGAGGCAGTATTTCGAGGTAAATTTTACATCAATCAACTCATATACTCGTTCTAATCAAAAGCCGTAAAACATCGGTTTGAAATTCGGAAAAAAACTTAACTCCGTTAAGCTATTTTTAATGCAGACTATTATCAGCCAAAAATGCACCAGTTCGGATTATTATCGAAAAATAATGGCTAAATTACACTTTTCGTCCTTTATGTTTCAATGTTTCGACAGGCGTTGTCCTTTAACTTTAAAAATTACATTATATGTCCTTTATGTTTGCAATCAGTAACTAGCGGTGTCCTTTCTCATAAACCCTGTTAGCTTTTAATGTTAAAACCCCTCTTTGTAAAATTCCTTAACAGCAGGGACCATATGTGTAATATTCAAATTTTGTTTTAAATTTAATTATCCTGCCCACCAAATTTTAATTATCCTCTGTTCAGTAGTATCTCATTTATCTTTTACAAAATACAAACCCTAAAGTTGAAAGACATTCAGCCGCCACCTGCTTTCTCTCTAACTTATCTTCTCCAACTCTCAAAACCGGCAAAGGAATTTTCGTTTTACTCTCGACCCTTTTTAGACTGAAGCAATTAGTTGTCTGAATGAATGGTGTGTGGTGGTTAGGTGAGGATGGTTGTGATTAATCGAAGTTAGTGGTGATGGATGGTGCAAACGGTGGTGGTGGTCGGGTTGGAGATCGGGTATTGACGGTGGTTAGTGGTGACGGTGAAGGAAGATGCTACACCTTCGATTCTTCAAAATGCCGAAGCAAATTCACGAGATCAAGGACTTCCTTGTTTTAGTATTTTGAGGCAAATTCACGATATCAAGGACTCACCGGCTGCTGATGCGGCTGCTAGATCTCTCTTGACGCCGGTTATTGATGTTGTTTGCTAGGATATAAAAAGAATGTGCTGTTGTTGTTTGCTGATCTGAATCACGGATTGAAAGAAAAATTAGTTGCAGGTCCATATTGTTGAAGAAAGAAGGCGACGGTTGGATTGTGTTGTGAAAAGTTGTTTGAAGTTTGTATTCAATCAGCCAACTGCGTTGGAACAGTATCGAATCTGGTTTAAGATTTCGACCTGATAAAAGAAAACGCCGTTTCTTACGAAAACTTACCAGGTCGTTGAAGATAAGACCATTGATGACGTCATCTCCTGGAACGAAGATGGATCTACGTTTATCGTCTGGAATCCTACAGAATTCGGATGGATGATATGTTGATTCGAAACGGAATTCGAATGATGATAATGATGATGTTTTCAGATGATGAATTTTGGATAATTAAATTTGATGTGAACAGAGGATGTTCACTGTGATTGTGAATAGGATAATTAAAATTAGGTGGGCTGGATAATTAAATTTAAAACAGAATTTGAATATTGCACATATGGTCCCTGTTGTTAAGGAGTTTTACAAAGAGTGGTTTTAAGATTAAAAGCTAACTGGGTTTATAAGAAAGGACACCGCCCGTTACTGGATGCAAACATAAAGGACATACAGTGTAATTTTTAAATTTAAAGGACAACAGCTGTAGAAACACTGAAACATAAAGGACGAAAATTGTAATTTAGCCAAAAATAATTGAGTTGGGATTATTATTGGCCAAATTGAGAAAGTTGTGATTATTTAAATCCAATTTGTCTTAATTTTAAAAATTTATCATACAGCCTTTAAACTTCAATAAAGTTATTTTTTTACCGACATCGTCAAACGCGCAAGGTAAAATACTAGTTAGAATAAAAATTGTTATAACCAATAGAGTTACTTACGTTTTTCGTCGCTATGGTTTGTCAAAGATCACTATTTTAGTCCATTAGTTTAAAAATTGCGATTTCAGTCCCTGTGGTTTCATTTTCGTAACCATTTCAGTCCAGTCTCCTAACACCGTCTAAATATTCTGTTAAGTTTTAGTGAAATGACCAAATTGCCCCTGTTGACCCAACTGGTTATACACAATTTTTACTAAAAAAAACGTTGGTCACAGGATTTTTACCTGTGACCTTTGTGTTCATAAGCAACTGTTGAACCATAGAGCCATGTATTCAGTTTGTGTATGAACTTTTACTGTTTTCATTTTAACATAAACCTAGTTCGATTTCAATCCCTTCAAAATCTCTCTGTTTCACAAATCAATTACACAACTTGATCTTCATCACCATCACTCTGTTCTGCGTCTTCTTTGCAAACAATTGATTCCTTTTATCATGAAGATCAAATTGAGACCAATGATGTTTTCCACTCAGTTACTAGATCAACACCTCACAAACACTTTGTTTTTTTGCAAACCAAAACGAATTCCTAGTCAGAATGGTTTTGTAACATCATAGTAACTCAACCGTCTCAGATCTGGTGCAAAGGTCTCAGATCTCTGGTGGCGGAGGTGGAGACTGTGGCGGAGGTGGAGACGGGTAATCGGTGGTGGTAGGAGTTCAGCGACCTGCAGAGCTCAAGCCTTCCTTGCTTCTTCCCCCTTTTCTGTTAAAAGTCTGTCATTGCAGGTAGTGGTTCCCATAATTTCTTATTAATTGTTCGGTGTCGTCGAAATCCATTGATTGGGTTGTTATTGGGCACGTTGTAAAAGTTGTTGTTGCTGCTGCTATCTTGGTGTATGAATATTTGATGTTTCTGGTGGATGAATGGTGGGTTGCAGAGAGCAGAGTGTGAAGATGGTGGCAATAAATGAGGGTTAGAGAAAGGGTTGTCGAGCTGGGTTTTTGTTAAAAAGAAAACAGTATGTACTTAATTACAAACCGAATACATGGCTTTATGGTTTAACAATTACTTTCCAACACAAAGGTCATAGGTTCAAATCCTGTGACCAACATTTTTTTAGTAAAATTTGTATATAGTCAGTTGGGTCAACAGGGGCAATTTGGTCATTTCACTAAAACTTAACAGAATATTTAAACGGTGTTAGGAGACTGGACTGAAATGGTTACGAAAGTGAAACCAAATGGACTGAAATCGTAATTTTTAAACTGATGGACTGAAATAGTGATTTTTAATAAACCACATGGACGAAAACAGTAATTAACTCTAACCAATATGATTATGACAACATACTATGTGACAAACCATTAGGCTAAATGGTGTGGAGGTAATGGTTGGGACATGATTTGCCATTTAAGAACATGAATGGAAAGATACACCACCCCCTTGCTTGATCCACCATGGTTTGCATGGATTAAACCATGGCAACCATGGTCCTCCTTTCCATTTTCAACAAATCATTTCATTTTTCTTTAGACAAAAATAAATTAAAATAAATAAGGCCAGGGCCGGCTTTGGGCCCGGCAAACCCGTGCCGACGCCTGAGGCCCAAAATTTCAAAGGGCCCGAAAAGTCTTTATAAGCTTGTATATATGTATTACATTATATATTTAGTATATTAATCTGTTTATTATGCAAAAATTATTGGTGGTGTAGTGGCAAAAACTATCTGAAAATAATGTAAAGGTCTCAAGTTCAAGTCTTTGCTCCATCACTAAATATTTATTTTTATAATTCGTTTACCCTTAGCCATAATTTTGGGCACAATTCTATTCGTCGCCCAAGGCCTAAATTTTTTCGGGAGTTTTCGGGGACGGCTCTGAATAAGGGGCTAGTGGTTTGGGTTATGACCACACCCTTAGGGTAGTGGTTTTGGATTGTGGGTTACATGGCACTGACGTGGAGGGTCATGAGGGTCATTATCACACCCTATAGCCTTATTGTTTGTTCGCCAAAGAAATTAAAAAATTAATGTGATAATAATGTAGTTTTTATTTTCTGTTAATGTTGAGTTCTTTGAATTACAAATTGAAATATGTTATGAAAATGGATGACAAAAGTCAAAAGAAGGATGACATATTTTATATATTTGGAGATGTTATTATTGTCAAGAATGGGATGGAAATTCCCACTATAAATAAATGAGATTGCATATGATAGAAATTACACAAAAACAAGATTTATAAACTTTCATCTTTGTTTCTTGAAGATATAACACAAATCTAGTGTTATAAATTTGTGGTATTATAACACGTTATCAGCACGAAGCTCTAGCCAAGCACAAGGTTCTAGCAAAGGAAACGTTCAAGCAATTATAATCAAAGTAAGTGTTTGATTAATTTATATAAACTATAATTGTTATGATAAACGTAATATTTCTTTTATACCATGAGATTATTTTCCTTTAGGAGACTCAGTTATCCAGACACTCTTATCATAAAAAAATCTAAATCCCATACTTAAATAAAATGAGTACAGGGTACCTATTACTATGGAAATATAATAATAATAATGGAACTACTAACCATTTAACATTTATTTATGAATTTAACATTTACGCATCTAACATTTATTTATGCAACTAACATTTTAATTATGTGTATTGTTATATTTTGTCTCATTTTAATAAGTATGTAATCCTAATATTTATATATATTTGTATTTAGTAACAAAATGGCAAATATCGCGAAACTGGAATTTCCAGCATTGAATATCTCCGGAGAAAATTATATGACTTGGACAGCAAATGTAAAAAGACACCTAAAAGCAATGGGTGTGATAGAAGTCATAAATGAAGAGAATACTTGTTCGAATCAAGAAAAGGCAAAAGCTGATGTGTTTATTCATAAACACATTGATAATCTACTACAGCATGAATATTTCAATTCTGATGATCCATATGAATTATGGATGGATTTAAAGAACAGATTTGATAATCAAAAGGAAGTTTTACTTCCCACGGCTAAAAATGAATGGAACAGTCTGAGGTTCCAAGATTTTACGAAAGTAAATGATTATACATCTGCTCTATTTAAAATATGTTCAAAATTAGAGTTTTGTGGGCACCTTGTTACCGAGGAAGAAAAATTGGAGAAAACTTACTCCACATTTCATGCGTCACATATAAGTTTGGCACAACAATATAGATTGTTGAAATTTTACAGATACTCTGATTTGAATGCGCACCTCCTCGTAGCAGAACAACATAACATACTTCTGATGAAAAATCATGAAGCACGTCCCACAGGAGCATTAACTATACCTGAAGCGAATGTTGTTAATAATTATCAAAATAAAAGGGAACAAGGCCGTGGGCAAGGCCAAGGACAAGGCCGTGGGCAAGGCCAAGGACAAGGCCGTGGGCAAGGCCAAGGACAAGGCCAAGGACAAGGCCGTGGGCAAGGCCAAGTACGAGGCCGTGGCCGCGGTCGTGGGTATTTTGGTAAAGGCCATTATAATGGTCACAATCATACTTTCAAAAATAATAAATATTACCGAGGTCGTGGGCGCGGTCGTGGTCGTGGCCGAAATCAAAGAACCACAAATTATCATGCTCCACAAGATAATACTTCCAATTTTTATAATCAGAGAAATGAAGCCGGTGTGTCCGGAAAAATTGATAATTCTTGTTATAGATGTGGAAGTATAGATCACTGGGTAAAAACTTGTAGAACACCTCCACATCTATGTGAGCTTTACAAAGCCTCGCTTAAAGGAAAGGAGAAGGAAGTAAACTATTTGGATAAATTCAGTGTTCAGCTAAATGCCACGGATTTTAATGAAGAAAATACCACGGATTTTAATGAAGACATTTAAACAAAATGTTGCTTGATCTCAATAATTTTATGTAACAAATAAATATGTATTTTTATTATGTCTTTCCTTCATAATAAAGTTTCTTTTTATATATAAAGTTATTATCAATCATTATAATATAT
Source organism: Helianthus tuberosus (assembly GCA_030545235.1). NCBI lineage: Eukaryota > Viridiplantae > Streptophyta > Magnoliopsida > Asterales > Asteraceae > Helianthus > Helianthus tuberosus. The sequence continues at coordinate 9,441,965 of CM060450.1, read as the reverse complement.
TAATAATACTCTTATCATTTTGTTTTAATTGTAAGATTAAAATGGATATCATTGAAGCTCAAGTTCGAATGAATGATGCTGATATATGTATAGCTGACAGTGGAGCTACACATACTATACTTAAATCCGAGAAATATTTTTATGAGTTGAAACCAACAAAAGGAACCGTTGATACAATATCAGGTCCTGCAAAATTAATAGAAGGAGTGGGAAAAGCAAATTTAATATTACCAAATGGTACAAAGCTTTTAATAGAGAATGCTTTATTTTCCCCAAGGTCATCAAGAAACTTGTTAAGTTTCAAAAGCATATATCATAATGGATATGATACTCAGTCAAAGACTGTTGATAATGAAAAATATTTGTATATCATGAGCAAAGGTCAGATATTGGAAAAACTGCCAATGTTTCAATCTGGTTTGCATTATACATATATTGATGTGCCTCAAGCACATATGGCAGTAAAAGAAAATTCTTGTGATCCTGAAACATTTAATTTATGGCATGACAGATTAGGCCATCCAGGTTCAACAATGATGAAAAGAGTAATTGAAAATACTCATGGACATCCATTAAAGTATAAAAAGATCCCAAAATCTGATAAAATTCCTTTATGTGTATCTTGTTCTCTGGGAAAATTAATTACAAGACCTTCGTTTATAAAAGTTGAAAAAGAAATTCCAATGTTCCTTGAAAGAATTCAAGGAGATATATGTGGACCAATCCATCCACCATGTGGACCATTTAGATACTTCATGGTTCTAATAGATGCATCAAGTAGATGGTCTCATGTGTCTTTGTTATCAACTCGCAATATGGCTTTTGCAAAATTTCTTGCACAAATTATTAAATTGCGAACACATTTCCCAGATTATAGTATTAAAAGGGTGAGACTCGACAATGCTGGTGAATTTACATCACATGCTTTTAATGATTATTGCATGTCTGGAGGAATTATTGTTGAGCACCCTGTTGCTCATGTGCATACACAAAATGGTTTAGCTGAATCATTAATTAAACGTCTACAACTAATAGCTCGACCATTAATAATGAGAACAAAACTTCATGTATCCATTTGGGGTCATGCAATATTACATGCTGAATCATTAATTCGCATAAGACCAAGTGCAAATCATGAATTCTCTCCCCAACAAATTGCATCTGGCCAACAGCCAAATATTTCCCATATTAGAATTTTTGGATGTGCAGTTTATGTCCCAATTGCACCACCACAACGCACAAAAATGGGACCTCAAAGAAGGTTGGGAATATATGTTGGATATGATTCACCTTCTATAATAAGATATCTTGAACCTTTAACAGGTGATGTCTTTACAGCACGGTTGGCTGATTGTAAATTTAATGAAACAACTTTCCCTGTATTAGGGGGAGAGAATAAAGATAAAAATAAGGAAAAGGATGTCACATGGTGTGAACCTTCATTGTTATATTTGGATCCAAGAACTAAACAATGTGAGACAGAGGTTCAAAAGATAATACATTTGCAACAAATTGCAAATCAATTGCCTGATGCATTTACTGATATAAATAGGGTTACTAAATCTCATATACCAGCTGCTAATGCTCCAGCTCGAGTTGAGATCCCTAATAAGGCAATAGATAATAATATGACTCATGAATCTCAGAAACGTTTAAAACGTGGAAGGCCAATTGGTTCGAAGGATAAAAATCCTCGAAAAAGAAAAGCGCTTATAAATGAAATTGACCAAAAGGATAAAAATCTTGATCAAGCGGTAAATACCGAAACCTCTCATGAGGAAGATGTTGATGATACTAACAAAGAGATATCAATCAACTATGGTCATACACATATCATATGGAACCGATATGAAATGGAAAATATTGATGAGATATTTTCTTATTCTATAGCAAGTGACATCATGGGTGGAGATGATGATCCTGAACCAAAATCTGTCAATGATTGTCAAAATAGACATGATTGGGATAAATGGAAAGGCGCTATGCAAGCTGAATTAGATTCACTCAACAAACGAAAGGTTTTTGGGTCTATTGTTGTTACACCTAAGGCTGTAAAGCCTGTAGGATATAAATGGGTTTTTGTACGAAAACGAAATGAGAAAAATGAGGTTACAAGACATAAAGCGAGACTTGTAGCTCAAGGTTTTTCACAAAGGCCAGGGATTGACTATGAAGAAACATATTCTCCCGTTATGGATGCAATAACCTTTAGATACTTAATCAGCTTAGCAGTTTCTAAAAAGTTAGAAATGCGTCTTATGGATGTCGTTATAGCTTACTTGTATGGATCACTTGATAGTGACATCTATATGAAAGTTCCTGAAGGATTTAAACTTCCTGAAGCATTAAGTTCAAAACCCAAAGAAATGTATTCGATCAAATTACAGAGATCTTTATATGGGTTGAAACAATCTGGAAGAATGTGGTACAATCGTTTGAGTGACTATTTGACAAGTAAAGGTTATATAAATAATCTTATTTGTCCATGTGTCTTTATTAAGAAGACAACATCAGGATGTGTGATCATAGCTGTATATGTTGATGACCTAAATATAATTGGGACGAAAAAGGAACTTCTTGAAACAATGATTCTTTTAAAGAAGGAATTTGAAATGAAAGACCTTGGTAAAACCAAATATTGTCTTGGTTTACAAATTGAACATATGTGCAATGGAATACTTGTGCATCAAACGAATTATACTGAAAAGCTGTTGAAACGTTTCAATATGGATAAGTCAAATCCTTTAAGCACTCCAATGGTCGTTAGGTCACTTAATGTCGAAAATGATCCATTTCGTCCTTGTGAGGACAACGAAGAAGTTCTTGGTCCAGAAGTACCATACCTCAGCGCAATTGGAGCACTTATGTATCTTACGAATTGTACGAGACCTGACATTTCTTTTGCAGTGAACTTGTTAGCAAGATTTAGTTCAGCTCCCACTAGAAGACACTGGAATGGAATTAAACACATTTTTCGATATCTTCGAGGTACCGTTGATTTAGGCTTGTTTTATCCTAACGATTCAAAAGAAGGGTTAGTTGGTTATGCAGATGCAGGTTATTTATCTGATCCTCATAAAGCAAAATCTCAAACTGGATATGTATTTATGAACGGAGGAACTGCGATTTCATGGCGTTCTCAGAAACAAACACTTGTCGCAACATCTTCAAATCATGCTGAAGTCATTGCACTACATGAAGCTTCAAGAGAATGTGTATGGCTAAGATCTATGTCACAACACATAGTGACTTCTTGTGGGCTAGAGAAAGATCAAAATCCAACTCCTATCCATGAAGATAATGCCGCCTGTATCTCACAGATGAAAGAAGGATATATCAAAAGTGACAGAACAAAACATATACCACCAAGATTCTTTGCATATACTCGGGATCTTATTAAAGACAATCAAGTCGAGATGAGATATGTCCAATCCAGCAACAATTCAGCCGATCTTTTCACAAAAGCACTACCTACAGCAACTTTCAGGAAACACGTTCATGACATTGGCATGCGTCACGTACGGAGAATGTGATGCCTTACAAATTGCAACTTGAGGGGGAGCATTATACACGTTGCACTCTTTTTCCCTTAGCTATGGTTTTGTCCCACTGGGTTTTCCTAGCAAGGTTTTTAATGAGGCAACATATCTGATCCACTGTGTATAATGCAAGCTGCACTCTTTTTCCTTTAGCTATGGTTTTGTCCCACTGGGTTTTCCTAGCAAAGTTTTTTTTTAACGAGGCAGTACTTAAAGACTCAGGAGTTTACAAAGTGTCATCCAAGGGGGAGTGTTATGAAAATGGATGACAAAAGTCAAAAGAAGGATGACATATTTTATATATTTGGAGATGTTATTATTGTCAAGAATGGGATGGAAATTCCCACTATAAATAAATGAGATTGCATATGATAGAAATTACACAAAAACAAGATTTATAAACTTTCATCTTTGTTTCTTGAAGATATAACACAAATCTAGTGTTATAAATTTGTGGTATTATAACAAAATACATGTATATTTTGGAAAACTGATTGCGAACTTTGTATGGATATAATAGTAAAATAGTTTACCATTTGGATCTTTAAGCTGGAAATTTGTCGACATCTAGAATTATGGTGGTTGGGCTTTCAGAAACAGATTATTATTTTCTTATAATAATACAAAAGAACACACCAAAAAATTATAAAAATACATGACATTTTTTATTGATGCTACTATAATTTATAACCAATAAGATTTATAAATTTGACTGGTTTATACCTATTTGATGGATCAAAAGTTATTTTTTTTTTCATAAAAAAAGTACCTTAATCACGTTTGAAAACTATAAACCATATCAACGATTAAACTTATAACTTCATCTTAAAAACTTTTCAGCCATATACAGTAATGCAACAATTTTTCTATCATTGTTAACCGGTTCTCACTGGTTTCGTCTCCAAAACATGAGAGTTCCCTTGCGCTTAGCCTATTAACTCGAAACAAAAGACCACAACAATTTCGGTTTAATGATCCCGAATGACGGATCCTCTTACACTAGTCATGTTAGTGTCTTGTATACATATCATTTCTTCCCAATAATATTAATATAAAATTGTGTTTTAGCATTGATATATACATACACGTATATAAAATATATACACACGATTTTCTTTCTTTATTTTAATTGTGAGCATGTGTGAGTCTAAAAAGTGTGGTCAGCCAAATATAATAACATTTTAACTATATAATATGTATTTTACATCGCTGATAAAATAGTGCTTATCAGCTCATCATACACCACTAGGATGGTGCCAGATGCCGCGCGTTGCGGCGGCAATTTCTAGGTTGTTTATAGTCGGTGGAATTATGGTTGTTTACAGTCTTAATGCATTTACGGTCTTAATGCATACACTATATACAATTATATGATTTTAAGTGAGAGAATTATAAAAGCTACATACTGAGGTTATATTAAATTCATTAGGCGGCGTTATAGTTGTTACAAAAGGCCGTCTCTGTGTCATATTTTCCCCATAGGAGGTACTACTTAACCGCTACAAACTGGCCGACATTGAAGTTTTTACCAAAGGCGATCTTCTTGTCTTGTTTCCCCATAGAAGGCAGGTCTTGTATTACTGTACTTTAGGACCTGTATTTTTGTACTTTAGCGAAAGCCAACTTTTAGTCTTCTCCAAAAGGTTGTTCCAAAAGTCTGTTGTTCTTTTAGATGTCTTGGTTATGCTGGGTGCTTTGCCTTCCTGTCAGAGTCTGTTAATGAAATGATACCCTTTTGATTAGTAGTAGTTGAAACATAATAATTGAAAATCCAAAAATTAAAAAATAATATAAAAAACAGAGCCCATATTGTAAACGCAGACTGAAACGGATAAAGTCAGAATCAGAAATAGTAGTAACAACTTGAGACCTTGTAAAGCCAACCTCCAAACTGTGTAAGAAATAGAGAAAATAACATATTAGTAATCCAAAAAATAAAAAAACGGATAAAGTCAGAATCAGAAATAGTAGTAACAACTTGAGACCTTGTAAAGCCAACCTCCAAACTGTGTAAGAAATAGAGAAAATAACATATTAGTAATCCAAAAAATAAAAAATAACACTCATTTTGATGTGTAAGTTCAGCTGTACATAAATTTTTAATCTTCTGCACATAACTTAAAACGCTTAGTAATCTTCTAACGTAGGGATTCAACTGAAAACTTAAATAATCACATATGGGCCGAACTCTTTCTATCTTATACACATATTCTATGAAGTTAGCTGGCTGGAGAGAAATTACAAATAAATGGGCCCTAGATATATTGTTACCTTATGTCTTTTCAAATATTCTGTCACTTATCTAAAACTTTTATCGAATATAAATTATTAATTTCATGTCATCATGTCAATTATCTAACTTTAGTTTTTTTTTTTGGCAATCAGTGAAAAATAATTTTTTTTGGCAATAAGTAAAAAGGATGAATAAAATTGTTTGAGGGTTGAATAAGCTTCGAATCTAAAGCAAAAAATAGGTCTACTTTCATCCAAACAAAAAAGTTAGGTAATCTTCAACTTATATGTCCGTACATACAGACTAACTTTAATTTACACCTTCAAATATTTGACCCGACTCGTTTCCGAATAAAATCTTTTATGCATTCAAAGTCTTATAATCGTTCGTCTATATATATATAGATCTAAATTCTCTCGTGTTATACTTATTTATCCGACCCTTGGTCATTATCACTATTCACTCAAGCACAATAGAATCAAATGTGTATGTCAATAGACCAAGTTTCCTTTGTTGTCGTACTTACATGTGTGTGCATATTTACTTATGTATGTTTGATTGGTCCGGGTTCGTTATACTCGTTTAGCCCACACATGTCACACGATGGAAAGATGATCAAATAAGGTATACAATAAGATTCAATAAAAAATCCAAAATGAGTTACATGCAAATCAAGAACAAACCCATAACAAAAAACATAAAATAGTTTTTATGCCCTTCAAGAACTTGCCAACATCTGCAGTCTTTCCTAGAGTTCTAATTATTTGTTATTTTATTGGCACAATCTTTAAAGCACGAAAGTCATGAAGATTATAATTACTTTTCGAAATTAACCCAATCCTATCGTGACTATTATCAGAGGATGAATTATTTTGTTAAAAACCATCATCACATTCATCATCTGAAGACACTAACACTCGAAACATCCGATGAAAATGAATCGTCTTCTTCATCTCTATAAGCAAGCTCTCTCATTAGAAAACCCACATTAATATTGCCAAAAACAGCCGTTTTTTACCCAAACAAATAACCAAAGACATCCCCATTTACCAATTTTCTCAAAAAATCTTTGAATCCACAAAGAAACAATCAACATTTTCCCAAAGCTTCGAAGAATATTTACAAATATCTCTTTTTATAACCCACAATCAGCCTATGCCTTTGCATTTTTGGCAAAATCGCGTCTATTACACTATTTCATTTGTCAGTTTTCCAAAACAAAATTGTTTGAACATAGAGCAAATCTATAAAATATGAGGAATCTTATCTTATATTAATAAAATAACCGAAAAAAGTGTCGACATAAAAAAGCTCATTTTTTAATCGTCAAATGTTGCAACACAGAAAATCTCAATATTGCACTTTTGTTGCATCATGAAACTAAAACTATATAAAATATCAAACAAAGTCCATTATTAAATATCATTTATGATTGGTTGAATCATGTTTAAATATGATATCCTCGACCCCTCATTTCATTTTCAGTGTAACTACTCCGAGGAGTCGATGGTAGTATCTTCGCTTTTGGAACTTAGTAATAGAATTTCAGTCATGATATATCGAATTTTTTTAAGAAAAATTAGGGTTCAATAGCTCATAATATGAAGGGAATGAAGACAATAACATCGAATGTATTCTTAACTTACCAGAGAAGATGATGCAGCGGTGAAGGCGGTGGATCAAGTGAGCAGTGAATCCATGGGAAGAAAGGTAGATAGTGAGAGTAGAGGAAGAAAAAGAAAGATATAGAAGAAAAGGGTAGGTGGCAACTTGCAAGACACATGTGTATATTTTAAGAGATTAATAGAGAAAGGGTTGGTGGCAAAAGCCACCGACCTTTCTCTTTAATATTATATAAATGTTTTATTTTCAAAAGTTATCTTTTTTTTTTAAATATCACAAAATGTTAGAAAGAGAATAAAAGAGGGAATGGAATGTAAATACAATATTTTTCTTCGTTTATGTTTATCAAACATGACAATACATCATATTCAAATCGTTTGGCTTAATATTAATCTAATCCTTGCCAGCCTTGTGATACATGTATTTTAACTATATAAAAACTAAGAATATTTTTTCATACCAATGCAATTTTTTGTTGTTAGTTAAACTTACTTGTCAAGTATGCATTTTATTGGAAAAATATTATTATTCATAAAAACTAGTTTTTTTACTGTCGCCGCGTTGCGACGAACGTCTTTTGTTGTTTAGTCTGTGTTTACATGTGTTTTGAAATCACTACGAGCGTGTTGCGCACGGAAACCGCTGACAAGAATAAAAAGAAAATATAGAAAAAAACACTAAAAGATGACCAAATGAAATCAACTCAAAAAGTTGTATGGTAATAATGTTGTTGGTATAAAACCTGTGGTCAGAGATGAGCAAATGATACTGGGTACCGGTACCGAATTTTCCGAACGAAAAATCTTAAGTACCAATTCGGTATGACTTTTGGCGTTCCTGGTACCGGTTCGCTACCGTTTTTTACCTTCATATACAGGTACCGTAATTGGTATTTTCGGTACCAGTACCGATTCGGTATTGGTTGGCACCGAGCTCATCCCTACCCCTGAAACTAAAAAAAGAAATCATTAAAAGTTGAAGAAAATAAAAAAAAAAGTTGCACGATACCATTGTTATTCATACGACACCCGTGATCAGGGATAAGCAAATGGTACCGGGTAGCAGTACCGAATTTCCCGAACTAAAAGATTTTCAAAATCAATTCGATACCGACTTTTGGTATTTTATGTACTAGGCTGGTGTCGGTTTTTACCTTTATGTACTGATAACCGTACTGGTATTTTCGATAGCAATACCGGTTAACAAAAGTTTATCTAACTTAAAAAGTAAAGAAGATAATGAAATTATTATAAAAATCATATATATTATTATAACTTTTACTCTTCAAAACATTCTATTATTAATATATAGAAGAATAATGATATAACACAAATGAATATATGGGAAAATATTTAGAACCTAGTGGTCTATTTAAGTCAGAAGGTAAGGCTGTGTTGACATTTACAAAATTATTGGGTTGAGAAAATGAACTTCATTCGTGTTGAATGGGTTTTCATCGACCCGTTAATATCTTTATTTTGGTTTTGATATAATCAATTAGTAAATACTCCTTAATGTTAACCAAAAGGATGGTGATTTATTGACAAAGACAAAAAAAAATAAAAATTAAACATCTGGGGTTGAAAGGTGAAAGTCTTGTGTTCAAATCTCATAAACGACATTGATTAAAAGAAACTATCATTCAAGAAAAATATTGCTTAATGTTAATTGTTTTAGACGACATGAATTAAAAGAAAATTATCGTTCAGAAAAATATTGCTTAAATCGACATAGGCCTATACGATGCGTCTTGAGGGTGTCGATTTAAAGTAATTAATCAAAGTTTCCATAAAGTATGATCGCCATACCGGCCTACTTATCGGTTGTTGGACCGGTCAGATTTGTCAAACCGATTGTAAAAAAGGTGGAAAACACCTAAAAATATAGTTATATTACTAACTTAAAACAAAACACCTAAAAATATAGTTATGAAATTTGAACTATTCAATGAAGCTTTGAAAATAGAAGAAAAAAGAAGAATTTATTTTGAAATCGGTTTGATCACCCTTTTTGGTTTAACGAATAAATCTGGCTTGACTGGTTTAAATAGACCCAAGTCACTCAATCATACCGGTTATGTGTTTGACTCCCGCATGGCCGGTCGGTCTAACTTTGAAAACATCACATAAGGTTGAGATGGTTTGGTATACACATGTGACATGTCGCACAAGTCATGCTATGAAGATCGATCACGTTGGAGGAGAAGAGCGAGAAACGTACGAGAAACTAAATTAATAATGGATAAATATCGTACTTAGTTTCGGTTTTTTAGTTTAAATTCAGTAATCGTTTTTTTATTTAAATTATGTAATTTTTTTATTATTGTTAATTATTATATTACTAATATGGCTATTTTTAAAAAAAATTAATATATAATATATAATTATTAAATAAAAAATAATAATAAGTATGTGTCACGTGTCGAATAACGGCCCTCTTCCACGCCCTTCCCACACCCCTTTTTTTCCACCACACCACTTTTCTGATGCGTGTTTAGATGTCGTCCACATGTTGTATAACGTCTATTTTTCAAGTCTTCACATCGTGTTGTCTTAAATTATAAGGTGAAAGATGATGGAGGGAATGTGAATGCTCTAGCTTAGCTTGGAGTGGATACAAACTATCAAAGCTTATTAAATTCCAATTTTGGTTAATTGCTTTTATAATTTCGTTTCATTATTATGTAAATATAAATATTATAATAATATGCAAGAGTTGAGATATAGCTCCTCCCACAGTCCCTCGTAAACATGTTAACGTACTTCTACTCTGCCTCAACATTACTAATACTAAGCTTTAAGTGTTTAGGGTAAATTACAATTTTTTTCCTTTATGTTTCTATCGAATTGCAATAGATAGCCTTTAACTTAAATAATTACAGTCACAATTCTTTATTTGGAAAACTCATTACACCTTTCGTTCTTTAGCATTAACCTGGTTAAAATTTTCAGTTAACTTTAGTCACATAAGGGTAATTCAGTCTTTTTACCAATTACCAAATCATTTAAAATATACTAGGTTATAACCCCATGTATTACACGGGTTAAATAAACAAATTTTATATACTAAATAATAAAATAATATATCTTTAAAAACCTCCTTTAAATATAATTTTATATATTAAATAATAAAAAGTTATATCTATAAGAACCATATTGTATGGGTTGAATAAATGTAATTTTATATACCAAATAAAAAAATTATATCTTTAAAACCACGTGTATTACATGAGTTGAATAAATGTAATATTTTTTACTAAATAATAAAATAATACATCTTTAAAAAACTTCATTTATTACACGGGTTGAATAAATGTGATTTTATATACCAAATAATAAAAAAAATTCATCTTTAAAAATATGTGTATTACATGGTTTGAATAAATGTAATTTTCTGTACTAAATAATAAAAAAAATATTTATCCTTAAAAAACCCTGTGTATTACGAATTGAATAAATCTAATTTTATATATCAAATAATAAAAAGTTATATCTTAAAAAACCTCATGTATTACATGGGTCGAGTAAATGTAATTTTGTATAGTGAAAATAAAAATATTTAATATATTAATACAAAGTTTGGTTTTCGTGATAAAAATAGATTATTCTGTTGTTGCAAAATTTGTTAACGAAGTCTCAATAAATGTAACTCTTTATTTAAAACTCCATAAATATATAAATGATAAATAATATTAATTAATTAAATTTCAAGTTTCGTAAAATCTATTTGATACCAAACTAAACAAAACGTTCAAAGATATAGTTAAGATCAAATTAGATAACTAAGTTTGAATTTGAAGTAAACAAATAAATATAAAAGTAATAATTAATTGAGTTAATTATTGTTTTCGTCCGTGTGGTTTGTCAAAAATCATTATTTCAGTCTATTAGTTTAAAAATTACGATTTCAGTCCCCGTGGTTTCGCTTTCGTAACCATTTCTGTCCCCGTGGTTTCACTTTCGTAACAATTTCAATCCATTATTCTGTTAAGTACAGGGACTGAAATGGTTATGATGTGGACTGAAATAGTTACGAAAGTGAAACCATAGGGACTGAAATCGCAATTTTTAAACTAATTGACTGAAATAGTGATTTTTGACAAACCACAGGGACGAAAACAGTAATTAACTCTAATTAATTCAAATAAATAATATTATAAATGAGAAGGAGATTAAACTAATAATAATTATCCATAAGTTATTAAACTAAATAATATTTAATAGGAGGGTTATCTATCTTACTATATATTAAAGGAGAAGTAATGCTGATGTAAGTTTGTCTACGTGTCAAATTTTCAGCTATGCCACATAGCCTTTGCTGATGTCATAAATCACATTAAAAATCTAATATATTGTATTAACTTTTTAATTAATATATAATATATTGACTTTAGATTCAAAATTCAAAATTTGGCTCTGGATTTAAAATTCAAACAATATCCTATAAAACCTTCTTTTTAATTTCTCCTTATCAACTCTCAGCTCTCTCTCTCTCTCTCAAAGCCCTAATTTTTCGTTCCTCACAATCGGTAGGTCAAGCACACAATCAGATTCAAAATTCGATCACTTTTGAAGATAGAAAAGATCCTTCCTTATTCGCTCCTCACAATCGGTAGGTCAAGCACACATATAACTTTAAAGGCTGTGATTTCGTTTTCTGTTCGGTAACGGCGGTGTTTTCGTTTTCTCCTTGGTGGTCGTCTGAGGCACCAACACTAGGGCATCATTCAAAGTTGTATACAGATATCATCCCATTCTTCATCGGGAAGCCTTCTTCCATCGAGGTAATTTGAACTCTCAAACTCCTTCACCCATTTCAGACTTTTGATCTTTGTGTGGTTTCATTAATTAGGATGTGTAATTTCGTGGATTTGATAATCTCATTTTCAGATTTCTTGATAATCGTTGCAGATGACTACTCTAATCTCCGATTTGTCATAATAAGGGTTAGTCATAGCACCTTTTGGTTGTTATTTCTGATTTCTTGGTAATACCGGAGGCGGTGGAGGTGAGTTCCAGTATTATAACCCCACTGCTGTGATACAAGAAACTAGCATCAGATGGCCGCGTTCTCCAGAGTCAGAAAAGGAATTGCAAGACTGATAGCCAACTTTCAAGCATTAGCGACATTAAGGTACAACTTAAATCCATGTATAATCAATTAGGGCATAAATCATGCTACTGTCCCTGTATGCCATGCCTGTTTTGCATAAATTGAGGGTACAATCCCGTCCATTATGGTTTTTTGTTTAGGCTGCAACTTGGCTCTTTTTAATGTTCCTTAATGTTATAGTTTATGGACTAAAGAATACATCTGTGAGTAAGTACATGAAATTTGGATTATATTACCTAGATTTTGTTAAAACACACATACAGAGTAACTTGACTTGAAGTTATAGGTTTTATAAAGTGCACATCAATTTTTCTACGGACTGATAATAGACTATATGCCCTTGTCATAATATGAGGAAGTGGGTAATGAAAATGGTTAGCCGGAAGCAGAATATGAGGAATCGGGCGATAGTTTTTTTTTAATATGAGGCATTGATGCACCATTTGACTAACCGGCCTCTTTACCGTGCATTTAAGTAAAAGTCTTATATGTCTAAATCTCAAAGAATGCTACTTTTATCTTTGTGACAATACTTTAAAAAATATTAAGGTTTGATCCAACATGCAGCTTAACAAAAATGTTTGGCTATTAATCAAATGTATAAAACAGTTTTCACTAATGACAAATAAGGGAATAGTTTGGGTGGAATTAAATAATTAATATAAAAATACTTTGTAATTACGACAGTAAGAACATTGGTATATTTAGCATGAATATCTATGATAAAGCTAATGCTCATATACCATTTCATTTGTGTGTCCGATGAGTATATCAAGATTCAAGACATAAAAAGATAATAGCGGATAATGTATTTATGTTTACTTTTTTTAAGGAGAAATTAAAATGGTAAACAAATAACCGAGGAAAATGAGAAATAAATGGATGAATATCTATGTAAGCTAAAAAGCTAATGCTCATATGATATTTGATTTGTGTGTCCCACAAATATATCAAGAGATAAAAAGATAACAGTGGATAATGTATTCATGTTTAGTTTTTGTGAGGAGAAATTAAATTTAAAATGGTAAACAAATAAATGAGGAAAACGAGTAACTAATGGAATTTTATTTTGTTCGTTATTTAGGTCCCTTGTAAAAAGAGTAAAAATTGTAGACCTCTAAGTCTGAACCCTCAAATTAATTTATAGAAATCTGATGAAAGGTTGAGGTAAGTGGTGAGTTATGCTTTAGACTCTTACGCTATCGTGTAATTAATGTAGATGTTTTAGATAGTGTACGAATATGAGGTTCAGTAATATACTAAAACCCAAAACTTGATATTGAGAGTTTCACTTCCGAAAGCTTTTTCTATAAAACAAACTTGTATCACGTTTTCTTTATTTGGGCAGCAACTTGATATCAGCCGAACAGCCCTGCCGTTGATGAACTCTCAGCCCATTGATCAATTAAAAGTAGGTAATAGTTAGTCGCTTAATTTTTTTCTCTATTCGCTCTTAAAGGTTAATTGGACAGGCTGCTTTCACTAAGAAACACCTGTGGATGAACTCAGAAAATAATTACATAGGACAAAGTTATTCAGGTTCAATCTGCGATTTGTTTCAGGTACGAATTAGTTCTTTTAGCATCTATTTTGATCTTTAATTCTTTATAATCGCCCTTATTTAGTTTTTTTTCTATAGTATCTTGTGGGTTATGTTTGATCATCAATCTTATCACTTTTTCTTGCAGTACATTTGGAATCCTCACTTCATTACTGAAAATGGAAGGAATTTGAGCAACTTTTCAGGTTTGTTCTACCTTTTTGTGAAACTAATTTAAGTTTTTCATTAAGATTTATGACTAGATTTTCACTTTTATGTTTTGCACATAATCTGTTTGTTTATATGCTTGATTTTTAGTTCCTTATGCACATCTATGTGATTATATTTGAACTGTGCAGTGTTTTTCTAAATGAATAAGTGTTAATTGCTGAAGTTTACTTAGTTATTATTCGCCGACCAGATTATTTTATTTATTTGTTGATCTTTCTTAAGAAGATGCTGAAGTAAAAAAGAACTATAGCAATTGAACGAATTGCTAAAAATCGAAGCCGTAAAGCTATGTCAAGAGAATAATTTCAATTCAGGGTTTTTCGAGGGCAATGAGAGTAATTCTGTTGTTGATGCATGTGAATCGAAGGTAATATTTCCGAACTATAAAAACATTATTTTCTGAAAAACATATTTCCAGTCTATTTACTTATGTTTGTTTGTTCCATTTACAGCTTTGTAACGTCCCAAAAATATGTAATCTAATTATTGTCTTTAAAATAGTACATGAAATGAAGGTTTGGGTTAAAATAAATAAACGTTAGGACCCGAGGGACTAAACTTGAAAAATTAAAAGAAAGAATAGTTAAATTAAACAACACACACACACTAGACACTTCTAGTGTGTGCGTGAAGTTGTCCAGGAGAAGAGACAAGAACACCAAAAACCCTAGTTCACTAATTCCATCAATTGGAAGGTGATTTCAAGCCGAACGATCGTAGGAACTCGAATTCTTGATCACCAAGGTGTGAATAACAAAGTGGTAAGTTGAATTTCTTGAAATCATGAACTTTAGGAAATGGGTTTCTACCCAATCATGAGTAACATTGTGATATATACATATAGAAGTTAAGATTATGAACTAGAACTCGATTAGTGTTCGGTTTTTTGGTGATTTAACTTGTTGTGATAGATGGAACATAGATGAATGATGTAGGATGAGAGAATCTCATGAAATTGTTTGATTTGTTATGAGCTTGTAGATTAATATGTAAAGATACTTGTAATTAAATGTCCTACAAATGCTAAACCTGCCAAGTGTTCGATTAAATGCCTAAATGAACAAATGGGTGAATTTTGGTAAATTATAATCAAGACGTTGTATGATAAAAGTGTGTAAAAGGTGGAATGATATTTAGTCGGGCTAAATGAATCAATGTGTTGATGTAGGCGTAAAAGAAGAAGGTTCAAGCGCTAGGAGGTCGGACAGCTCACATGATCGAGGTATGTTGTTTTATGCATACAAGCTTTATTTTAATTGTCATTGTCATATTAGAACCGTAAGTATGAAAATTCGTAGGTGATGTGTAGTTGATAACTTAACCCGCTATAAACGGGTCGTAAGAGATGATGATTTGGAAGGAAGTTATGTTATGGTCGGTTGGTCGTGTACTAATCGTATCCTGGAAGGTTATGTAAGAATGAAGAAAGATAGCTAAATCCGTTACAAACGGATTTGGGATGTTGTTTATGATGCTTTGTGTCTAATCCGAAGTTAACGGATTATCAAAGGTTATGCATTATCTCGTTTGGAGATAGTAAATAAGTACCCATTAAATGGGTAAAGGAAAGTGAGATGGTGATATGGCTAGACAATGATGTGAATGAATGTTAGTTTTTATTTTAAATTATAGTGTGAGAACTGACTAGTTTAATTGGATTGTGATGTAGGTAAATCTGCTACTTAGGTGGTGTGGCGAGCTTGGGGGTGAACACCAACATGTATACTTGACTATGCACTTCCGAACTAGACGCCCTTTTGAAACAATATTTTGCTAAACTTGTAATTAAAGAATAATGCCTTTTGTTGTGTAAACTATGGTTTTAGAAACTTGGTCGTTTGTAATTAGTAACTTTACACATGCGTCCTGACAGGGTAGTTCAGATTGACACCTGTGACCAGTCCAGGGGAGGTGTTGATCTCGAACTAGCCACAAGGGCATTTTGGTAAAATATAAATATTATGCTTATAGTTTCAAACTTTGAAGTTTCTATGTGATTTGGTCGTTTTGTTAATAAGGGCGTAACAAGTTGGTATCAGAGCCAAGGTTTGAGAGAATCAAGCACGAGTTGAAGTGCTTGGGCTCAAACTGATAGCTCGCGCAATGGGTGTGTTCGCTCCAAGGCCGCAAACAAGGTAAAAGTTTAAGATGCTTTAAATTCTATAACGGATCAAAACAATAATATGCGTCGTAGTAGGTTACGAGTGTATAGAAACCCATGAATCGAATTTTGTGTAATGAAAAATAACTATGGTATGGCATTGGCAAGAATTGGTATGCAAACGGATAAGTTTGGTTAATAAACCATGAATGGGTTGAAAGTTTATAATTGAGAAAATGGTCGAAAGTTTAACAATTTCGAAAATAGTAAGTCCGGGTGCCGGATTCTAACTCTATGTGATGAAGGATGGAATTACGATCGCGTAGGAAGAAACGGATCGTAATTCGGATGAAAATTGAGTAAGTTATGATCGTTTAGGTGAAAAATGGGAATTGTGGGAAAAAATGCAGCACCCAGCACCAGATCTCCTGTTAAAAACGATGCCTCGCGTCGCGCGACAGTCCTTAGCGTCACGCGAACCCCCTCGCGCCACGCGAAGGGTATTCCAGGGAAGCGACGCGTCACGCGACCCCCCTTAAAACGTGCAAATTGTTTTTTTTTATGTTTTGACTAAGGAACTTGTTTATGAAGGTTATAAATGATGTAAATAGTCATGAAAGTTATTACGACGTTATAGAACAACCTATAACGAACCGCAAGGGTAGGTGATGTTAAATTTGTTAAAACCATCGAAAACTTTATTGTGTAGATGGTGGATCACGTAGATTCGAACGATGACGAGGTGGCACGGGAAGATGCATTGAATGATAAGATGGCGCAAATGATGGATAATACTTTTGAAGCCAAACTTCCGCAAATAGTTCAAGAGGTGGAGAGTCGCGTGTTGGAAACGATTGATGCAATAATGACAAGCAAAATGGATGAAATAAAGGAGATGATTGGAAAGTCTAAAAGCAAGAGTAAGATACGAAGATGCACGTATAAGGATTTTATGGCGTGTAGTCCTTCTCCGTATGATGGAAAGATAGACCCAATTGTATGCCAAAGATGGATTTCTAATATAGAAGCTGTGTTTATCCGAAGTCGGTGTGATAAGGAAGACCAAGTAATGTTTGCTACGGGTAAACTGCAATCGCAAGCTAAAGATTGGTGGGATGCTCATTGTAAAGAGATAGGTGAAGATAAACTTCAAGCGATGACGTGGCAGGAATTTAAAGAGCCTTTCCTAAAATACCATTGCCCCCAATCCGCCATCGACAGGATTCAAGAGGAAGTCTTGCGCCTCCGACAGCAGGATGAAACAATCAATGAGATAACAAATATTTTCTTGGATAAGCTGAAGTTTTGCAAGGAGTTCGTGAATTCAGAAAGGATGAAAATCAACCGATACCATGATATGTTGAAAGCAGAGTTTAGGGAGTTTATTACGCCCTCGAAATGTGAAACTCTTGACGAACTCATAAATTGGGCGCGAGACAGGGAGATTGAACTCAAGAGACAGGTGGAGTGAGGTGAAAAGAGACCGCCAGAGAAGATGTCTAACCCAATACCTTTCAAGAAAGGCAAGTTTCAAGATCAAGGCAATAAAGAGAAAACAAAGATTGGAATTCCCTGTTGCAAAAACTATGGGAAGCTTCACACTGGGGAGTGTCTGTTGGGCAAGAAGGGATGCTATAACTGTGGGGAAGAGGGACATCCGCATTACAGGTGCCCTAAGAATATGAAGACCTGTTTTAATTGTTTCCAGAAGGGTCATATCAAGGCGGATTGCCCCAAGCTCCAACAAGGAATGAAAAAGGAAGGCAAGAAGGAGGAGAATCCTAAGGCAAGAGCAAGAATGTTTCAAATTACGTCTGAATAGGCTAAAGCTCATCCGAATGTTGTGTCAGGTATTTTCTTGCTAAATTCCTTGCCGATGTACGTGTTGTTTGATACCGGGGCTACTATGTCTTTTGTTTCGAGTGATGTAATTAATCACCCCTCATTTAAGATTGAAAGAATGCAAATACCGTTAGAGGTAGAGATAGCCGATAGCAAGAATTATTTGTTGCACGAAGTGTGTAGAAACTGTAAGCTCACGATAGAGGATGAGGAGTTTGATATTGATCTCGTACCTATGGTCTTAGGAGAATTCAAGGTAGTAGTAGGTATGGACTGGATGGCCCGACACCATGCGGAGATTAAATGCGGAAGTAAGACAATACGCGTGCGATCTCCGAGTGGGAGATGGTTAAGTATTCAAGGAGAGAGAAATGTAAAAGCGAAGTTATGCAATATTGTCCAAGCCGTCAAGTACGTGCGTAATGGAAGTAGGGAATTCTTAGCCTATGTGGTAGATGTTCATCAAAGTCTTCCCAAGTTCGAAGATGTTGCGGTAGTGAATGAATATCCAGATGTGTTTTCGGAGGAGTTGTCGGGGCTTCCACCCGAACGCGAAATAGAATTTCGCATTGAATTAAATCCGGGTGCCCAACCGGTGGCTAAATCCACATATAGGCTGGCTCCCACCGAAATGAGGGAACTAATGACACAATTACAAGACTTACTTGATAAGGGCTTTATACGTCCGAGTGTATCACCTTGGGGAGCACCCGTTCTTCTCGTAAAGAAGAAAGATGGGTCGATGCGTATGTGCATCGACTACCGGGAGCTGAATAAATTGACCGTGAAGAACCGTTATCCCTTACCTAGAATTGATAATCTTTTTGATCAGTTACAAGGTGCGAGTTGGTTTTCAAAGATAGATTTACGTTCGGGCTATCATCAAGTAAGGGTGCGAGAAGAGGACGTTGCAAAAACTGCATTTAGAACTCGGTATGGACATTATGAATTCTTGGTCATGTCCTTTGGATTGACGAACGCGCCGGCCGTGTTTATGGACCTCATGAACCGAGTATGTCGACCTATGCTAGATAAATCTGTAATTGTGTTCATAGATGACATTTTAGTTTACTCCCGGAATGAGGCCGATCATGCGAGACACCTACGGGAGGTACTTGAAACCCTCCGTAGAGAAAAACTTTATGCAAAGTTCTCAAAGTGTGCCTTTTGGCTCAGGGAGGTGCAGTTCCTAGGTCACGTAATAAATTCAGAAGGTGTCTTAGTAGATCCAGCAAAGATTGAAGCCGTATTAAAGTGGGTTCCTCCGAAAAACCCAACCGAAGTAAGGAGTTTTTTAGGCCTTGCCGGCTATTATAGAAGGTTTATTCAAGATTTCTCAAAGATTACATTACCAATGACTAAACTGACGAGGAAGGAAGGAAAGTTCGTGTGGAATAAAGAGCAAGAAGAAGCTTTTCAAGTGTTAAAAGAAAAATTATCGAGTTCCCCGGTGTTAACGTTACCAGATGGAACGGAAGATTTGGTTGTCTATTCAGACGCGTCACATCATGGTTTGGGGTGTGTTTTAATGCAAAAGGGAAAGGTTATCGCGTATGCTTCAAGACAACTCAGACCACATGAAGTAAACTACCCGACCCATGACCTAGAATTGGCAGCAGTGGTTTTTGCCTTAAAAGTTTGGAGGCATTACTTGTATGGGGTAAAATGCACGATCTACTCGGATCATAAGAGCCTCAAATATTTCTTCGAACAGAAAGATTTGAATATGAGGCAACGAAGATGGTTGGAACTGATTAAAGACTATGACTGTGATATTTTATATCACCCGGGAAAAGCAAACGTCGTAGCAGATGCGTTGAGTCGAAAAGAATATCCACACCCGATTCATGTAAAATCTATGAAGATGACAATTACGCCTCACCTCCTTGAAACGATAAGAGATACTCAAATAAAAGCACTAGAGGCAGGGGATCCAAAGAAAGAAAGAACGAAGGGAATAGCAGAAAAATTTGAAGAAAATTCGAACAGGCTTTAAACGAGATTTGGTCGGATCTGGATACCAAGGTTTTGCGAGGTCAAAACAATGCTACTTGAAGAAGCTCATAAGTCACAGTATTCCATTCACCCTGGGGCTACAAAAATGTACTGTGACTTGAAGACAAACTATTGGTGGCCCGGTATGAAACGCGATATCGCTAAGTATGTCGCGAAATGTCTGACGTGTTCTCAAGTGAAGGCGGAACATCAGAAACCCTATGGAGAGTTACAACCCTTGGAAATTCCAGTATGGAAGTGGGAGGAGATAACAATGGATTTGGTGACTAAGCTACCTAGAACGAAAAAAGGGCATGATACAATATGGGTAATCGTAGACCGACTCACGAAGAGTGCTCACTTCTTACCAATTCGAGAGGCCTACTCCTCAGAAAAGATGGCGGAAGTGTATGTTAATGAAATAATATCTCGACACGGGGTGCCTGTGTCAATCGTTTCAGATCGGGATACGAGATTTACCTCTCGTTATTGGCTGAAGTTTCATGAAAGTATGGGCACGAAACTGCACATAAGCACCGCCTACCACCCGCAGACTGACGGTCAATCGGAAAGAACGATGCAGACGCTTATTGATATGTTAAGGGCATGCGCGTTAGATTTTGGAGGAAATTGGGATGACCATTTACCGCTGGTGGAATTCTCTTACAATAATAGTTATCATAGTGGTCTCCAAATGGCACCTTATGAATTGTTATATGGAAGAAAGTGTAGCACTCCCGTATGTTGGGGGGAAGTAGGACAAAGGGAGCTCGCGCCTAACGAATTGATAGCAATGACCAACGAAAAGATTGATCTAATTAGAGCTCGATTAAAGGCGGCTCAGGATAGGCAAAAGGTATATGCGGATAAGAGAAACCGTACTATCGAATTTCAAGTAGGAGACTATGTTCTATTAAAAGTATCCCCATGGAAAGGTATAATCCATTTTCGTAAATGGGGTAAATTAGGGCCTCGTTATATTGGGCCATTTAAGATCTTGGCTCGAGTGGGGAAAGTGGTGTATCGTCTAGAATTACCGTCTTCATTAGATGAGATCCATAACACTTTCCATGTATCACAATTACGAAAGTGCCTTGCGGATGAATCGGAAATCGTACCTCTTGATGACATTGAAGTAGATGAGAGCTTAAACTATGTTGAAAGACCGATAGCCATTAAAGATGTTAAGGTAAAGAATCTTCGCAATAAGGCCATTAGACAAGTTCTAGTACAATGGCAACACAGAAAGGGGTCGGAACTTACATGGGAATCGGAAGATGAAATGCGGAAGCATTACCCTTCTTTATTCGGTATGTAAATGTTGATTTAGTATGTGTTCAAGTTTCGGGGACGAAACTTTTTCTAAGAGGGGTAGACTTGTAACGTCCGAAAAATATGTAATCTAATTATTGTCTTTAAAATAGTACATGAAATGAAGGTTTGGGTTAAAATAAATAAACGTTAGGACCCGAGGGACTAAACTTGAAAAATTAAAAGAAAGAATAGTTAAATTAAACAACACACACACACACTAGACACTTCTAGTGTGTGCGTGAAGTTGTCCAGGAGAAGAGACAAGAACACCAAAAACCCTAGTTCACTAATTCCATCAATTGGAAGGTGATTTCAAGCCGAACGATCGTAGGAACTCGAATTCTTGATCACCAAGGTGTAAATAACAAAGTGGTAAGTTGAATTTCTTGAAATCATGAACTTTAGGAAATGGGTTTCTACCCAATAATGAGTAACGTTGTGATATATACATATAGAAGTTAAGATTATGAACTAGAACTCGATTAGTGTTCGGTTTTTTGGTGATTTAACTTGTTGTGATAGATGGAACATAGATGAATGATGTAGGATGAGAGAATCTCATGAAATTGCTTGATTTGTTATGAGCTTGTAGATTAATATGTAAAGATACTTGTAATTAAATGTCCTACAAATGCGAAACCCGCCAAGTGTTCGATTAAATGCCTAAATGAACAAATGGGTGAATTTTAGTAAATTATGATCAAGACGTTGTATGATAAAAGTGTGTAAAAGGTGGAATGATATTTAGTCGGGCTAAATGAATCAATGTGTTAATGTAGGCGTAAAAGAAGAAGGTTCAAGCGCTAGGAGGTCGGACAGCTCACAGGATCGAGGTATGTTGTTTTATGCATACAAGCTTTATTTTAATTGTCATTGTCATATTAGAACCGTAAGTATGAAAATTCGTAGGTGATGTGTAGTTGATAACTTAACCCGCTATAAACGGGTCGTAAGAGATGATGATTTGGAAGGAAGTTATGTTATGGTCGGTTGGTCGTGTACTAATCGTATCCTGGAAGGTTATGTAAGAATGAAGAAAGATAGCTAAATCCGTTACAAACGGATTTGGGATGTTGTTTATGATGCTTTGTGTCTAATCCGAAGTTAACGGATTATCGAAGGTTATGCATTATCTCGTTTGGAGATAGTAAATAAGTACCCGTTAAATGGGTAAAGGAAAGTGAGATGGTGATATGGCTAGACGATGATGTGAATGAATGTTAGTTTTTATTTTAAATTATAGTGCGAGAACTGACTAGTTTAATTGGATTGTGATGTAGGTAAATCTGCTACTTAGGTGGTGTGGCGAGCTTGGGGGCGAACACCAACATGTATACTTGACTATGCGCTTCCGAACTAGACGCCCTTTTTAAACAATATTTTGCTAAACTTGTAATTAAAGAATAATGCCTTTTGTTGTGTAAACTATGGTTTTAGAAACTTGGTCGTTTGTAATTAGTAACTTTACACTTGCATCCTGACAGGGTAGTTCAGATTGACACCTGTGACCAGTCCAGGGGAGGTGTTGATCTCGAACTAGCCACAAGGGCATTTTGGTAAAATATAAATATTATGCTTATAGTTTCAAACTTTGAAGTTTCTATGTGATTTGGTCGTTTTGTTAATAAGGGCGTAACAAGCTTAGGCTTGAACATACTATCGAACTTGTAACCGGATAGCGTCGGAGTAAAAATTAGCTATTTATAGGGACTGTGCAGTTTTTTTTAAACGGACAAGTGTTAATGTGCATTTTGCAGGTGGTACCAGATCAAGATTACCATGAGTTGCAGGGGTGTATTCTAAGACTTGAGCTCATAATCAACGATGCAAGGTCCAAAACATTTATACAGTTTTTACGATTTACGTTTGGAAATAATAGTTATGTGATGTAAATGTTAAATGTTTTATGTTTCAGGGCGGAATTAGAGAAGAGAGAAGATAAATATGATGTGATTGTAGGTGACTTGGCAGATCCCATTGAAGGAGGCCCATGTTATCAGCTCTACACCAAGAATAGCTTTTATGAACTCACTATTAAACCAAAACTCAAGCATGGTGGCATTTTTGTCACACGGGTACTGTTACAAACCTAACATTATATAATCAAGGAGAGGTGGAAAAAATTTCATGAATATTCTTCTTTGCAAAAAAACAAAAAATCAGTTATCCATGTTGGACCTCTACACAGTATTCAATTCCTATAATAACATGGGATATATAAGAGTAACAAACTCTAATTTTGTGCAGGCTGGACCAGCTGGTGTTCAGGCTTTGCCACCGTCAGAGATAGAGTTCAAGCCACTAAAACATGTAAAACGAGGTATTTAACTTGAATTGTGCATATAATTGTTATGGGTCATTTTTTGAGCATATATATCCTGACTAATATTCTGCTTTTGGTTGTTTACTTGTGATCAGGATACCGGATCAGGATATTGGTAACATCCTGGTGCGACATCCTGGTATTAACTGAATTGATCACGTGCAGATTAAGAGTTACAAGTCTCCAACGTTCAAGAAGACTTCTTCCCCCAAGACTCGGGCAAATCAGTTGGAGTAGAGACGTTGATCCCGAAAGACCAGGACTACAAGGGTTACTTGGGAATATTCGGGGCATCTCGGTTTATTAGGAAAGTTAGTTGTTTTCGGTTAGCTATAAATTGTATGATCGGATCAAGTTAAGGCACTCACTTCACTCGCACACTTTACTCTCTTGCTACTAGCAATCACTACACACCAACACTTGTATTCAAATTATATTGTAACACCTAGTTGATCAGCATCATATCCTGCACTGTATCCTGATATTTGAAGCAATAGAAGAACAAGGCAGCTGCGATTGTCAGCTCCCAAGGTTTTATGCCGCCGATCTAGATTGATCAAGGGCTTTCCTCGTACATCTCGTGTCACCCTTACATTTTTGCTCATTGTTTGATCATAGATACAACTCTATATCTTGAGCCGTATCCTGAAAACTGTTTTTACAAACAACTTAATCAAAATATTTTTGACTCATATTTCTAGCACACTACCTCACTTAACTAATTTGATCACTAAATTGCTTCGGTAATTTTTGACCAAAACAATTTGGCGCCCACCGTGGGGCAAGTGGTGCTATTTTTACTAAAAACTTTTGTAAAATCATTACTCGGTTTTCTATTGTCAAAACCTTATGCTACATTGTTTTCAATGGCCTCGAGATCAAACATGAGCTCTTCCACCATGTCTGCTACAACCCCTGCAACAATTGGTTCGGTGCTTCCACATCCTCCTCCAAGAATGCAAGCCTCTTCACAAGGAGCTGAAAGTCATGTGGCTCGGGATGTTATCCCCGCTCCCAGTGCCCAGGGATCTGGTCCTGTTTTGGCTTCTAATGACGAAATTCTGAATTTGTTTGGTAGTGTACAGGAATAGATGAGGCAGCAGCAGGAAACTAATCGGATGCTGATGAGAGAGATACAACTCTTGAAATCCGGCCCAAGTAGGTCTGCGGAAGAAACTGTCACTCCCTTGCAACCCAGGGCTTTGAACTTTAGTACTGCAGTTTATACTGAAGATAACTGGGGGAATATCGTGCCAAGCCATTCCCAGAATCATACTCCTGAGATACCCTCTTCAATAAGAGTATCAACCGTGAGAAGCTCAGGATATGCTTCAGGATATGGCCAGAATCCCCAGATTTGTAATGTATCTAATAATAATAACACTCTTGCTACTAATGGTGTTGGATCTTTGCAGAATGCAGGTATGGCGTCAATATTTACTAGGGAGCTTCAAAAGCTGAAAGACATGATATTTAGTGTGCCTGGAGTGGTCCAGCCAATTCCAGAAGTATCCCAAGACAGTCACAGGATATCCCGGTTTGCGCATCCTACCTGTGATGCTGAAATCCTGATAAGATTTCAAACCCCCAACATGAAACTCTATGACGGATGTCACACCCCAACCGATGGCGGAAACATCGGGATGAGACGAAGTGTGTATAGATTGCTAGAGACTTCATAACACTATATGACAATATTTAATTAAAATTTGATTTCATTGCAAAAGACTAAATTGTCATACAAAATCTCAAAATAGGAAATACAACATTGTTCAACAAACATCATAACATAAAAAGATAGGTAATTTAGGTGTGTATGTAGTCCACCCTAAACTTTGTTTCATCTTTCATCATACTTCGACATTCAACCTGCAACATGTATTAAATTAGAGTTTCAATGCAAAAGCAAAGGCGAGTATACAAGTTTGTTTACATAGCATAATAGAATAAAAAGGCTCAAATCCAACATGATAAATAATATGTGAATTACTAGTATGCAATTTTGGCGTACACTATGATCAAACCCAAGAATCCAACGCATAAAATAACCTAATCCCAATTGATAGCGGGATGGTAAATGTTTAACTTAACAATACCCCAAGTTTAACGGGCGGTGCGTAAATCCTATAGCGCTATAATTGTCAAGGTGGGCTAGCAAAGTTAATGAGCATATACATTCCAAATCGTTCAAATAGAGCATACAAGAATCATAAGTAAAGCACATTAGTTTCATGTTTGTACAAGGATTGAGTATGTTTAGTTTAGTTTAAAGGTGTTTGCATAATGATACATGTTGCATCCCAAAGTGTAAAAGGGGAAAAAGGGATCGAGTATACTCACAGTGAATGCAAGCTTTCCGACTTGTAAAATCCGTGAGTTGATGATTAGATTGGAGCACCTCGTCCCTCTACACAAGGAAACGTAGGTGTATGAGTTTGGCGTAAACGGTAGATTAAAGATTCGGATTGTAAATGTAACATAAAGTATTATGGTATGAAAGTAATCATCTTTGACTTAGTAACTCACGTATGACACTATGTAACCAAGGTGGTTATAATGTTTTCATGGGTGGTATGCCCATTAGAATCATACATAAAGTTCTAGGTCTTAGATGGTATTCTACTACTTCAATATATAAACACAAGTTTATTATTAAAGGTTCGAGTAAGTATAGGTAAATAATAATTAGGTTAGTATATTATTAGGTCCAATAATTCAAGTAGGAGGTAGGAGATTAAATCTCCATTTAGGCACCTCTAGTATCATGAATGTCATGCATGGGGTAGGAAGAACAAGCTTCCATTTAGGAACCCCTTGTATGTTCACCACTACACTTGATGTAAAAACAACCAAGGAGGGTTAAGAACTAAGGTAGGTACAATAATATAACAAGCTATACTAAGAGAAATCATCAAATCATGTGAGGATTTTATGTTGGAACAACCCAAGTTGTTCCATAATCACTCTACATCAAGACATAAGTTTGAACATGATTTGTGGGTTAAACACCCTAAGAAAAACAGAAAATTATGAGGTTTAATCCTCTGATTTCAAGTGTCTCAACCTTGTTTTTAAGCCTAACCAACCATAAGAGAGGTTGTAAGCATTGGGACATAGGTTTGAGATGTGTTTGACACAAGTTAGATAAGTTTAGACAAGTTTTGAAAGAATAAGTAACAAAACAAAAAGTTTATGGACAATTTCGGGGCATTTCCAGGTCTGATTTCTCCAAGGAGAAATCAAGGAATCAAACCCCATGATTATCCAAGCAAGTAGGAAGAAGAATCAAGTGATTTCGTTAAGAAATGAGCAAGTTATACTCACTTTAGTGCAAGAGTATGAATCTGCCCGAATTCTGAGTTTGCAAGTGATTTAGAGAGTGAATTTGTGAGATGAATTGAGTTGTGAAAGTGTAAAATGGTGAGGAGAAGGTGTATATTTATAGTGGAAGAGTTTGAGTGTGATTGGAGGTGTTTAGAGGTGGCTTAATGGTGATTGGGGAGTGTTTAAAAGTTGGATTTCGTGCAAATTTCGCGTCTGATTGCAGCTGTGTTTGTTTTCTGCGAAGATGAAGGCCATGCGGCCCGCATGAGATATCAGGTAAGCTAAAGCGGGCCTCCCGGGCTTTGTTTATTTGACATAAAGTTTCAAAATTTACAATTTAGCCCCTGAAGTTTCATATTTGATCCCTTTAGATGCATTCTTGATAGTTTAGGGACTTGTTTTAGCATATAATCATAGTTTAAGGTATATTCAAGCATGGCGATCAAAACCAAAGTATAATTGAGTGTATAAGTATCATAATCAAGTGTCGTTTACGTTCAAAACACGTTTTAGGCATAAGTTTAGATTAATTACAAGTTTAGCACATAGTTTCCAAGAGTAATGATTAAGCGTCAATTGATTCACCAATTCGATCATACGAGCATATATAAAGTGTGTATAACATATTTGTAACAAAATACGAGTTTCATTAATGATCCAAGTCTCGGTTTTACAATTACAAAGAAAGAACGATTACAAGAATACAAAGTTTCCAAGAATAGAAATACGAACAAAGCTTTCTATAAATGGAAAGTACAAAAGAGTCGGGCGTTACAGTCTCCCCTCCTTTAGGAAATTTCGTCCCGAAATTTAGGAATACGTAGGGAAGAGATGAGGATACTTCTTTTTCATCTCGCTCTTGAGTTCCCAAGTAAATTCGGCGCCTCGTTTACCTTCCCATCGAACCTTGACGATAGGAATTTTGCTGCGCCTCAACAACTTGACTCCTTGATCCATAATTTCGACGGGTTTTTCCACGAAATGTAAGGTGTCGTTTATTTGGAGATCTTCGAGAGGAACTTGAAGTCCTTCTTCAGCGTGACACTTCTTTAGATTAGAGACATGGAACGTTGGATGAACGTTGTTGAGCTCTTGAGGTAAATCGAGTCAATAAGCCACCGCACCAATCCTTTCGAGTATCTTGAAATGACCAACATAACAAGGGGCGAGTTTTCCCTTTTTACCAAAACGAACCACTCCTTTCCAAGGAGATACCTTGAGTAGAACGTGATCTCTAACGTTGAATTGCATTGGTTTGCGTCCCTTATCAGCATAGACCTTTTGACGTTCACGAGCCTTGAGTAGATTATCACGGATTTGGTGAATCTTATCCGTTGCTTCTTGTATGATCTCAGGGCCAGTAAAGTGTTTTTCACCAATCTCGTGCCAGTTTAAAGGAGATCGGCATTTACGACCATACAATGCCTCGAATGGAGCCATTTTAATACTGGAGTGGTAGCTATTGTTGTACGAGAACTCGATCAAAGGTAAATGCACATCCCAACTACCACCAAAGTCGATGACACAAGAACGAAGCATGTCCTCTAGGGTTTGGATGGTACGTTCAGTCTGTCCATCCGTTTGAGGATGAAAAGCCGTACTGAGATTTAAATGAGTACCCATAGCGGACTGAAAGGTTTGCCAGAGACGCGAAGTAAAACGACCATCGCGATCAGAAATGATGTCGAGAGGAATACCATGATGACGTATGACTTCATCGGTATAGATGCGAGCAAGTTGTTCAACCTTGAAATCTTCACGAATAGGAAAGAATTGAGCGGACTTGGTCAAACGATCGATGATCACCCAAATGCTATCGTGACCAGAAGACGTTCGAGGAAGTTTGGTTATGAAGTCCATCGCGATGCTATCCCATTTCCAAACAGGGATTTTAGGTTGTTCAAGTAGACCAGAAGGTCGTTGATGCTCGGCTTTGACTTTTGAACACGTGAGACACTTAGAGACATAAACGACAATGTCTTTCTTCATACCAGGCCACCAATAGGATGTACGTAGATTATGATACATCTTGTCGGCACCAGGATGAATTGAGTACTTGGATTTGTGTGCCTCGCTCATAATGAAGTCCCAAAGTTCTTCACGATCAGGGATCCAGGCACGATTGTCAAGGTATAGGATACCATCGGCCTTGGAGACGAGGTCATGTTCTTTTGCGCCTCGTATCTTAACATGGAAGTTACTTTCGTTAATAGAGGCGTACTG
Organism: Helianthus tuberosus; assembly: GCA_030545235.1. Lineage (NCBI taxonomy): Eukaryota > Viridiplantae > Streptophyta > Magnoliopsida > Asterales > Asteraceae > Helianthus > Helianthus tuberosus. The sequence goes on along the minus strand of CM060450.1, from coordinate 9,412,565 downwards.
AGCTTCACGAATGCGTTGAGGAAGGTCTCTCGAGATATGAAAACAACGCATATAATCTACATGAGTTTTACGACTAAGCGCATCGGCCACGACATTTGCTTTACATGGATGGTATTTTATTTCGCAGTCATAGTCGTTTAACAGTTCCACCCAACGACGTTGTCGCATGTTCAGTTCCTTTTGGTCGAAGATATGTTGAAGGCTCTTGTGGTCAGTGAAAACCACACACTTAGTACCATAAAGGTAGTGTCACCAAATCTTCAACGCAAAAACAACTGCACCAAGTTCAAGGTCATGGGTAGTATAGTTTTTCTCATGTATTTTGAGTTGACGAGAGGCATAAGCGATGACCTTGCCTCGTTGCATGAGAACGCAACCAAGACCACGGTTTGAGGCATCGCAATACACCACGAAATCATCATTCCCATCAGGGAGAGCGAGAATAGGAGCATTGCAAAGCATGTCCTTGAGAGTCTGAAAAGATTTCTCTTGCTCAGGACCCCAAACAAAAGGGTTCTCTTTTTGAGTCAATGAAGTGAGAGGAACAGCGATTTTTGAAAAATTCGAGATGAATCGGCGATAGTAACCCGCCAATCCTAAGAAAGAACGGATTTCAGAAGGAGATTTAGGCGCGGTCCAATTCTTTACGGCTTTGATCTTTGCAGGGTCAACGTGGATTCCTTTTTCACTAACAACGTGTCCAAGGAATTGGACTTCTTTAATCCAAAACTCGCATTTAGAGAACTTAGCGTATAATCGCTCCATACGTAAGAGCTTAAGTATAAGACGAAGATGACGTTCATGATCGGCTTGAGATTTAGAATAAATGAGAATATCATCAATGAAGACGATCACAAAACGATCCAAATAGGGCTTACAAACACGATTCATGAGATCCATGAACACAGCGGGTGCGTTGGTCAAACCAAAAGGCATGACTACGAACTCGTAGTGTCCATAGCGAGTGCGAAAAGCGGTTTTGGGAATGTCCTCTTCGAGAACACGAAGTTGGTGATAACCAGAACGAAGATCGATTTTGGAGAAACAAGTAGCACCTTGAAGTTGATCAAAGAGGTCGTCGATACGCGGGAGAGGGTAACGATTCTTGACGGTGAGTTTGTTGAGCTCACGATAATCGATGCACATGCAGAAAGAACCATCTTTCTTTTTAACGAAAAGCACCGGAGCACCCCAAGGCGAGGTACTTGGACGAATAAAACCCTTATCGAGGAGTTCTTGGAGTTGCGTAGATAACTCTTGCATCTCGGAAGGTGCAAAACGATAAGGAGCCTTGGCAACAGGAGTTGCACCAGGTACGAGATCAATGCGAAAGTCGACAGATCGAGGTGGAGGAGGACCAGGTAAATCTTCAGGAAAGACGTCAGGGAAGTCGCGCACCACTGGAACATCACTTACGCTTTTTCCCTTGCCCTTTTCTTCCACAACATGGGCCAAAAAGGCAAGGTACTTTTTGTGTAAGTACTTGTTCTCTTGTGTGCAGGACATCAACTTCAGCCCTTTTGAAGGTCGGTCTCCAAAGACGTGCAAAACATCACCAGATGGAAGGGGTAAACGAACGTATTTTTCGTGACAAGCGATTTCGACATGGTTCTTTTGAAGCCAATCCATGCCTATGATGATGTCGAAACTACCCAATTGCATGGGTATGAGGTCGATAGGGAAAACGTGCTCGTTAAGAGTAAGACGACAATCACGAAGAACGGAATCGACTAGGATGGATTTGCCATTGGCGACCTCAACGGAAAACGACTTAGGTAGCTTAGAGCGTGTGCAATTTAACAACGATTCGAATTCTAAGGACACAAAGCTTTTGTCCGCACCAGTATCAAATAGTATCGAAGCATAAAGATGGTTAACAAGAAACGTACCGTTAACGACATCATTGTCGTTACGTGCTTGATTCGCGTTCAGATTGAAACAGCGACCACGAGTGGGTTGTAGTTGTTGCTCTTGATTCCATTGTGGGCATTGAGGGCGAAGATGATTAACATCCCCACATTTGAAACAAGCCCTAGCTGGTCTTGCGTTTTGAGGAGCAGTTGGAGCTTGTTGTGCTTGCTGAGCTTGTGGTGCTTGTTGTTGTTGATTAAAGCGACAAAAGTTGATAGTGTGTCCATAACGGTTGCAATTGTCCCAACGACGGCACCTAGCATTTTCGGGATGATGGAAATTACAAGTGGCACACTTGGGGTGAATCCCAGTGTACGACTTCTGGGTGTTATCAGGAGCAACAGGGTTTGGGTTAACGGGTGGCACAATCGCATTGCAAACAGGGTTCGATTGCTTTCGCTTCTTCCCCCTATTGTTACTCGACTGTTGGGTAATTTGGTGAGCTGACTTGGACGAAACGGGGTTTGCGGCTTGCTTATCGCGAACACGATTGTTGTTCAGGGAAGCGGCCAAACGATAAACAACTTCGATATTGTCGAGTTTGGCAGCTTCGATCGTGTCGCGCATAGCAGAGGGTAACCCATGGATGTATTTATTTATCTTGCGCATTGTGGTCATGACAAGGTGAGGGACAATGACGCTAAGTTGTTTGAAACGGGTGGTATAGGCTAGATTCTCGTCTCCCACTTGCTTTAAACCCCAAAATTCTTCCTCCAATTTCTGTTGCTCATGCGGAGGGCAAAACTCATCCATCATTAGGGCCTTAACCTCCTCCCAAGTCAACGCATAGGCAAGTTCGTTCGACCGGATGTTCCTTTCGTTCGTCCACCACTCGAGAGCTCGGGCTTGGAATACCCCAGTCGCACTACGCGTTCTGAGCTCGTCAGGGCAGTCACTGTTGATGAACGTGACCTCTATGCTATCAAACCATTCGAGCATGGCGGTCACCCCATCATTGCCAGTGAATGGCTTGGGATTGCATGACGTAAAGTGCTTGAAGTTTAACGAAGCGGGCTTGCGTAATTCGACCTTAGAGTCGATGGAAGCGGGGGGTGTTTCAGTAGCTCGAATCTCGGTGATGACTTTGGGGACGACGCGCGCAAATTGATTGGCCATGAAAGCCATCATCTTTTTCGTGGCACGGGTCTTTGACTTCTTAGATGACTTGATGAGTTGAGAAGACATCTAAGATTTCAAAAGAACGAAATAGGTGAGACTTGATCATAATGTTTGTTTAAAAAAAATCGTTTGCATAAATGATTCACATAGCATAAAGCGTTACATAGCATAAAGGTTCAAATTGTTTCACATAGCATAAAGGGTTTAACGTCACATATAGCATAGTCATGGGTTTCACATAGCATAACATGAATAAATGAAAGCATCGTAAATTTAGTTTGTTCACGAGGGATTATTATTGTTTGTGATTGCGATAACGTGCGAAATGATTAAAACGAAATTTGACATGAATGAACGTTCAAGTATAAAATCACACATAAATTGAGATACATAAAAGAAAGGCTCAATAAAACATAGGATTGTTTCGGGTAGAGAAACGTCTACTATTCCAAAGTGGGTCGAAAGTTTCGTTTACGTTCAAAACACGTTTTTTAGGCACAAGTTTAGATTAATTACAAGTTTAGCACATAGTTTCCAAGAGTAATGATTAAGCGTCAATTGATTCACCAATTCGATCATACGAGCATATATAAAGTGTGTATAACATATTTGTAACAAAATACGATTTTCATTAATGATCCAAGTCTCGGTTTTACAACGATTACAAAGAAAGAACGATTACAAGAATACAAAGTTTCCAAGAATAGAAATACGAACAAAGCTTTCTATAAATGGAAAGTACAAAAGAGCCGGGCGTTACAACGGAACCACGAATCCTAAAGAGCATATCGCCCAGTATAGGGAAAGGATGGAGATCAACCCTATCCCTCCAGATCTCAAGGAAGCATGTCTCTGCAAGGGTTTTGGTTCTACCTTGACAGGATCAACCTTAAAATGGCTGTTAAATGTTCCTCCTCACTCAATTACTTCGTTTGCTAATTTGGTTAATTTATTTAATAGTCAGTTTTCTTGCAGCCGAAGAAACTAACCAGTGATCTTTACAGGATAACTCAAGGGCCTCAGGAATCCTTGTGGGATTATGTGAACAAGTTTAGTCAGGAATCCTTGGATATCCCACATCTTGATATTGCAACAGCTGTGCAGGCTTTTAAGATGGGACTACAAAAAGATTCTCAGTTTTATCAGGATCTTGTAATGAATCCCTGCAGGAATCTCGACGAAGCTCGTAACAGGGCCTTGAGATATATTCTCTTGGAGGATGATAAGAAGATGCAAGAGAGGATGAATTCCACCTCAACCTATGAATCAACCAACAGGAAATCAGAATCTTCATATAAACCATATCGCTCTAAGCCATATGGTAGAAATGATAACAAAAAAGTGAATGCTGTTGAAGACGCGGATCCTGAAGAATATCCAGAATTATCTGAATATTGATTTTCTGTTAACATACCTGAGTTAATGTATGCTATGTAGGGCTTTGGAGACAAAGCTAGGTGGCCTCGAAAGAATCAATAGAAAGCTGATTGGAAGGATAAATCCAAGTGGTGTGCCTTCCATGAAGATTTCGGACATGTAACTGAGGATTGCATTGCTCTAAGAAAGGAAATAAGTTATCTCCTAAGCAAGGGATATCTGAAGGATCTCCTAGGAAGAAAGAAGAATAAGGGTCAGGATACTGAGAAGGATCCTGAACGAGCAGCGTCACCTCCTACGGATGCCAAGATAATCAACTTTATTTCAGGAGGATCCGACATTTGTGGGACTTCGTATTCCGCGGCCAAGAGACATGCAAAGGAAGCTAAGGCCGAGAGGGGAGATAAACCAGCCAGGACGACTACCCTCACAACTGATAAAGTGATCACTTTCGACAGTGATGACAGGGATACTGTCCATGCGGCCAAGAGACATGCAAAGGAAGCTAAGGCCGAGAGGGGAGATAAGCCAGCCAGGACGACTACCCTCACAACTGATAAAGTGATCACTTTCGACAGTGATGATAGGGATACTGTCCAGGATCCTCACCATGATGCTCTCGTAATAACATTATATATTGCTAACCATTTTGTACGCAGGATATTAGTGGATAATGGCAGCTCTGTCAACATAATTCAGTTGGAAACATTGAAGAGGATGAATGTATCTCTGATGGACATTACTTCGAAGTCCACTGTGCTCGTTGGATTCACTAGAGAAGCTAGGAATACCGTAGGGGAAATAAAGTTACCAGTATATGTTGAAGGGGTCAACTCGATACAACGTTTCTGTGTGATGGACTCCTTATCCTGCTATAACATCATACTAGGAAGGCCATGGATCCATGATATGAAGGCTGTGCCATCGACTTATCATCAGTGCATCAAGATCCCTACCCATTGGGGGGTTGTCAAGGTTGATAGTGACCAGCAGGAGGCGAAGGAATGTTACTCATCCTCAATGAAATCCTCAACCAAGCCTAATACAGCATAGCAATTAAAGATGCGGGCCCAGGATATCATGGAGGCTTCGGCACAGGATGTAAAGAAAGTTATCCTGGATCAAGATAATCCGGATATCTCGGTGCTCGTAGGAACCAATATCCCTCAGGATATTGAAAATCAATTGACTGATTTTCTAAAATGCAGGATGTCGACGTTCGCGTGGAAACACGAGGATATGATAGGTATTTCCATGGATATTATAACTCACAAGCTTGGAATTGACAGGTCTTTCAAGCCTATCCAGCAAAAGAGAAGGAAGTTTGCTCCAGAACGAAACATAATCATTCAAGAAGAGGTTGAAAGACTATTGAAGTCCAAGATGATCAGGGAAGTCAAATTTCCCAAATGGCTAGCAAACGTGGTCGTGGTTCAAAAGAAGAATGGGAAATGGAGAGTTTGTGTAGATTACACTGACTTGAACAAAGCATGTCCTAAAGACCCGTTCCCTCTGCCTCATATAGACTCGATGGTGGATGCCACTGCCGGTCATGAGATGTTAACCTTCATGGATGCATCCACAGGATTCCAGCAGATCCAAATGGAACCTTCAGACCAGGAGGATACTGCTTTAATGACAACAACAGGTATTTACTGTTATACTGCTATGCCTTTTGGTTTGAAAAATGCAGGTGCAACGTACCAGAGATTGGTGAACATGATGTTTAAAGACAAACTGGGGGACACCATGGAGGTGTACATTGACGATATGGTAGTCAAATCCAAGAAGGCTGAGGATCATCTCTAAGATATTAAAGGAACATTTGATATCTTGGACCAGTACAATATGAAACTAAATTCAGCCAAGTGCCATTTTGGAGTGGGGGCAGGAAAGTTTCTAGGATATATGGTGACTAAAAGAGGAATCGAGGCAAGCCCGGAGCAGATTAAAGCTATCTTGGATATCAAATCACCTTCAAATATGAAGGATGTTCAACGGTTAACAGGGAGAGTAGCAGCATTGAATAGATTTATCTCAAGATCCTCCGAGAAATGCAAGGAATTTTATGATATCCTGAAGAAAAACAAGAAGTTCGAATGGAAAGAGAAGCATGAAGCAGCCCTACAGGTTTTGAAGCAGTATCTCTCAAGTGCGCCTCTATTGATGAAGCCTGAAAATGGTGAACCACTGTCCCTATACCTCGCAGTATCAGGGAACGTTGTAAGTGCCGTTCTTATAAAGGACCATGAAGGTCAGCAATATCCTGTCTATTATGTTAGTAAAAGTTTATTAGATGCTGAAACTAGATATTCTCATCTAGAAAAATTGATATTAGCCCTAGTTATGGCATCAACAAAACTTAGACATTATTTTAAGACACATAGGATTCATGTTAAAACTAATTATCCAGTTAAGAACTTGCTTAGGAAACCCGAGATGTCGAGTAGGATGGCTAAGTGGTTAGTAAAATTAAGTGCCTATGATTTAGTTTATGAGCCTAGAAATGCCATAAAGTCTCAGGCTTTAGCTGACTTTGTGGCTGATTTCAGTAGTGACATTCAAAATGAAGTAGACTTAGAAGTACAGCAACTAGAAGAAAACTTAGAATCCTGGACATTATATACTGATGGTGCATCTAATGTAAGAGGTGTAGGTTTAGGTATACTACTAAAATCGCCACAGGGCGACATATTACCCCAGGCTATTAGATGTGAATTTCCTGCTACTAATAATGAAGCAGAATATGAGGCTTTAATTGCAGGATTAGAGTTGGCTAAAAATATGAATATTAAAAATTTGCAAGTATATGTTGACTCCTTGTTAATCACTAATCATTTTAATGGATCATATGCAGTTAAAGGTGAGAAGTTAATCGAGTATCTCGAAATTCTCAAAAAATTAGCAGGATATTTCGATATTTTCACACTTGAACAGGTTCCAAGAGAGGATAATGCCGAAGCTGATGCCTTGGCGAATCTAGGATCATCAGTCAGGATACCAGAAAGAACCCGAATACCAATGTTACATATCTTATATCCTGTGACGAATCCTCAGGATACGGAAGTACTAAGTATTCAGGATCCTGATGAGTATCCTGAGAAGGATCCCAAGTCCTGGATGGTTCCAATTTTAAGATATCTCAAGGAAGGACACATCCCAAAGGATGAGAATCCTAAGGCCTTTAGAATGAAGGTATCACGATTCACTATTATAAATAATGTCTTGTATAAGAAATCTCTTGCAGGACCATATCTGAGGTGCTTAGAGGATCCCGAAACTAAGGAAGTGCTTCAGGATATACACGAAGGGGATTGTGGTAACCATACTGGGGGCAGGTCATTGTTCTCAAAAGTATTAAGAACATGATATTATTGGCCGACGATGAGAAAAGATGCTGCAGAATATGCTCGAAGATGTGATGCATGTCAAAGACACAATAACATATTACATCAGCCGGCCGAACCACTTTATCCTATAGCTTCCCCTTGGCCATTCATGAAATGGGGAATGGACATAGTAGGAAAATTGCCAAAGGCTCCAGGAGGAAAGGTCTTCATGCTGGCAATGACCGATTATTTCTCTAAGTAGGTCGAAGCTGAAGCATTTGTTCAGGTTAGAGATCAAGAAGTGGTATCCCTCATAAAAAGGAATATCCTGACTAGGTTTGGAGTACCAGCTGAGATAATTTATGACAATGGATCTCAATTTATAAGTAAAATGACTACTGACTTTTGCAAGAGTTGGGGAATCAAAATGATCACGTCTACTCCGGTACATCCTCAAGCAAATGGACAAGCAGAATCCTCGAACAAAATAATTGTCAACAACTTGAAAAAGAGACTAGGGGCTAAGAAAGGAGGATGGGCAAAAGAATTACCCTTTGTTTTGTGGGCTGATAGGATGACGGTGAAGAGTGCAACTGGCCAAACCCCGTTTTCCTTGGTGTTTGGAGCAAAAGCGGTGATCCCGACAGAAATGGTGATACCTACAGCGAGATCCAACCTCCGGGATCCTGAGCAGAATCCTGAAGTCCTATGCCAGGAACTGGATACTATTGATGAGACAAGAGACACAGCAAGGCTAAGGATAGCAGCATATCAACAGAGGATATCTAAAGCATATAACAAGAATATAAGGACTAGGAGATTTCAAGTTGGAGATTGGGTGTTGAGAAAGGCTTTTCAGAATACTACTAATCCTGCTGATGGAAAATTGGCTCCAAAATGGGAAGGACCATATGTGGTTGAATCAGAATCAGGAAAAGGAGCATACCGACTCAAGAATATGGAGGGGGATATGCTACCGAGATCCTAGAATGCTATACATCTAAAACTCTATTTCAAGTGAGTATGGAATTTAAATTCTAACTCGGGATGGTATGAATTCAGTCTCTTTTATTAAATTTTAATATTATTTACTGTTTTGAACCCGTTACTGACTTAAGCATAGGAGGGGTGTTAGCCAGGCTAACACCCACCTTAGCTTATAAGTGTTTTGCAGAATACGCTTCGGGATATAGCACCAGGATACACACTCAAGATACTTCGGAAGATTAGAGGATTGGCCCCCTCTCTCACGTCTAAGGGATCCTGATCCCTTCACGGGTTTAAAGGTATTCACCTTTCTTCCAAATTGGGTTTAAACACCCCACCTGGAGCGCAAGTTATTCGGGAATAGTTCAAGGTGGCGGGACCAGTTCATGTAAAAGTGGCTGACAATTTCGTTACTATTGGCTATATCCTGAATCCTAAAGGTATATGAGGATTGATCACCCTCTCTCACAAAAGGGTATTTTCATACTCTCTAAGGTTTAAAGGTTATCACCTTTCTAAGTCTTGGAGTTTATACACTCCCGCCTGTAGTGCATGAAAATTTGGGATTTTCCCCAGGATACTAAGGATTTATCTCCAGTATATTTTTGGGTTTTATCCCTGTAACACGAGAATTGTCTAAACAGTTGGAACTAATATTCAAAAATTTTCTAAGTGTTTAAAGACTTCATGCACAGGGGACATTCCTTCTAAAGCAATTGTGTGAAGCTCAAAAGATCAATATTGGGCTAAATGTCTCGGACTGGGGACATCTTAGTGGGAGAAGTCGTAAAAGAGGTTGGAGTTTAATACTAGGGTTACACTCAATTCCTGGTATGATCTTTCCTTTGTGAACCTTACATGAATTGTTTAACTCTGATTAAGGCTCAAAATATCCTGAAAAGGATATATCTTTAGGATATGTCTTCAAAATGTGTTTTTGGGATACGTTTTGGGATATTTGATTGAAATATTTGGGAAATGATACTTGGATTGAAAATTAAAACTCTGATCGAACAAGTATTATCAAAACAGGTTTTAGAAAATAGACTATCTTTTATTCTTTAGAAGTTTTGTCTAAAATTGATTGGATTTTGAGAAATTCTATTTGATAAAGGTCTTCACTGAGTATATTGATCAGGATATTTTCAAAAGATAGTTGCACAAATTTTGCAAAGCTAAAATCTAAACTAAGGAATGCATGACAGAAATTAGAAGGCAACAACAAATAAGTCAGAAGATGGTATTATTTAAAAATAAACGATGCCAGCCGATAACCAAAGGCTTCGTCCTAAAACCTAGGACCCATCCACCCTTGGTTATCAAATTTTTTTACTACAGGAAATAAAATGGTTCGAAGGAAAAAGAAAATAAAATTGTTCAAATAAGCATAACTCTCAAATTTAAGGGAAATAAGTTTTAGGAGGCAGCGCCTTCTTCGTTCGTGGCATTTTCAGCAGCATCCGTCTCGGGATCAACCTGAGCATCCCTCTCAGCGTCAGTTGGTTTTTCGACTGCCTTTGAAGATCCTTCAGCTGCAGGTTTAGCAGAAGTGCCGCCGAGACTCTTCAGCTTTGTTTCCCAGGCATTGATGTCCCAAGAAGGACATTCGAAGCCCAGTGCTTTGGCTTCGTGGGCCATCTTTAGCCTGGCCTGGAGAACGGAAGTGATAACGGAACTTTTAAGGCTTTCCCGGTAGCTGATCATATCCGGTTCATGTTGAGCATGGGCAGCATCAAGATCGGTTTGAGCCTGGAGAGCAGCTTTGTTGAGGGTGGCCTGGTATTCTTGGGTCATAGCCTTGAACTTGTCCTCATAATGTCGAGATTTGGCGGCTGCAATCATACCCTGATTAGAGATGGTAACCTCGGCTTTCTTCAACTTGGATTCAAGCGTCTTATTGAGCCCACAGGATTCTTGATATAAATGAACCAGACGTTCGAGACCCTGCAAAGTAAGAGGACAGGTATTGGTTTTAATAAATACTTATAAGCGGTATAAGGTGCAGGATATGGCTCGAGGATATTAACCTGGTTAAGAAAAGAAGTCATGAATCCGCTTGCCTCAATGAACCCGTGATTTTCATAGGGGAACGTATCAGAGATAACAGGAGAATCAGGCTCTTTCCTTTTACGGGAACTTGAACTCCGGGGCTTAGTAGCTGGCGAAGGTTTGGGAATAATGATGGCCTTGGAGATGTTGGGCTTGGATGAGGCCGTGGCCTTAGGACTAGGTTCCTTCTTGATCTGGACCTGATCAGAATAACTGTCCAGCTCTTCAAGGTCGAAAACCTCAGGGATCTTGGCTGGTGCTGCATAAAGGGAAAAGTCCTCCTCCCTTATTACTCTTTATATTACAATAATTAGTCATTTCAAAAGTAACTCTTACCAGACATTTCGGATGATGAATATTGGCTGGAACTCGGGATATGTGTGGTAAAACTCTTATCACTTGCAGGTAATTGGTAAACTGCTTTGATTCTTTTTTCTGATTCCGCAGTAGGGGGAGATACTTCCTTAAAATTCACTGCGAAAAGATCAAATAAGAAGATATTAGCACAAGATAGAAGTTTAGAAGTACATGGGGACATTCATGATCCTACCGGTGGTTAACCACTCCACCGGAAGACTAGCACCCTCACGAATGGAGTCTTGTTTGACGAAGAAGAACTTGCGTTGCCATCCATCTTCGTTTTTGGTGGCTTTAAGAATAAGGGGTTTGCTGGAAGTTGAAAAGAGCAGAAACCGACTGGAACCATGGGATCGGAGGCGGTAAGCGGTTGGCATATCTTCGATGCAGAAGTCGGGATAGTGAAGGTTTTTAATTTGGTTGAGCACGATTAATACTCTCCAGACCATGGGCATGGTTTGGGCAAAGGAAATACCGGTAGTCCGGAAGAATTGCATTATAAATTCGGGAAAGGGGTACCGAAGACCTAGCGAGAAAGGGTATGCCGGGAAGCAGACCCAATCAGCAGAAGAAACGTCCGATCAAATTGATCGATCAAATGGTCTGAAGACCGTGCCATCGGGGAAAGCACCGGAGGCTCTCAATGCTGCAATGTCCGCGTTATCAAAAGCACAGATCTCCTTCTCGGGATTTTTAAGAATATTTTTCTGGATGAAGGTCTCAGATGATTCGCCGGTTTGAGAAAAAGTTCTAGTAGCCATTGCAAGTAAAGGAAAAGAGATTGACAGGAAATGAATAAGAAGTAAGGAATTACCTGGAGACTCCATTGATGATATCTGGTTTTCAAACAAGAAGAGAGAAGATATAGGAGCGTTGTAGATGTCCATCGAGTTAAAAGCGCGTTGGAAGTTGTAGGGTGTAATCTTGACCGTCATCTCGATTTAATTGCCTTGATTCGCGAGACAGGGTTTTTGAAATATATCCGTTGGATTGGTATACCAACAGATATATTTGGGGACAATTGTTATGGGTCATTTTCTAAGCATATATATCCTGACTAATATTCTGCTTTTGATTGTTTACTTGTGATCAGGATACCGGATCAGGATATTGGTAACATCCTGGTGCGACATCTTGGTATTAGCTGAATTGATCATGTGCAGATTAAGAGTTAAAAGTCTCCAACGTTCAAGAAGACTTCTTCCCCCAAGACTCGGGCAAATCAGTTGGAGTAGAGACGTTGATCCTGAAAGACCAGGACTACAACGGTTACTTGGGAATATTCGGGGCATCTCGGTTTATTAGGAAAGTTAGTTATTTTCGGTTAGCTACAAATAGTTTGATCGGATCAAGTTAAGGCACTCACTTCACTCGCACACTTTACTCTCTAGCTACTAGCAATCACTACACACCAACACTTGTATTCAAATTATATTGTAACACCTAGTTGATCCGCATCATATCTTGCACTGTATCCTGATATTTGAAGCAATAGAAGAACAAGGCAGCTGCGGTTGTCAGCTCCCGAGGTTTTATGCCGGCGATCTAGATTGATCAAGGGCTTTCCTCGTACATCTCGTGTCACCCCTTACATTTTTTGCTCATTGTTTGATCATAGATACAGCTCTATATCTTGAGTCGTATCCTGAAAACTGTTTTTACAAACAACTTAATCAAAATATTTTTGACACATATTTCTAGCACACTACCTCACTTAACTAATTTGATCACTAAATTGCTTCGGTAATTTTTGACCAAAACAATGATCATACATAAAATATAAAGTCACCCATTTTAAGTTCAAGCCACTTAAACAGGTAAAAAGAGTTCAACCTGTTTTAAGCCAACCCATTTTGACCCATGACCCAACCCGACCCAACCCTTTGTTTATGATTACAGCTCAACTCTCAAAGTTCAGCTACATCACCTCAAGGTGCAGGCCTTATTGCTGCCACATCAGAACAGCAAAACGCAAGTTCAATACTCATACCAACGGGTTCGAAAGATACTGGTATATTTAAATGATTAAATAATAGCCTTCAACTTCTTTTGTGTTTTAAACATAGCGGTCTAAGTTGATATTTGCCTTGAAAAAGTGTATTATAATTTTTGTAAATAACAATTTGTACTCTCAAGTAGATGAACCTTAGCAACATCAAAATCAGTTGGATGATCTTGTCACAAGAAATGTGCTTGACAAAAATACCGCCAATAAGGATGTTTCAAAGGTGTCATACACAACAGATACTCATGGTAGTGACTATCAGTGGCGGAGACAAACTCCGGCTGCAAGACCACGACCACATAGGTTAATGAGGATGTTTTAGGGCGTATTGTAGTACTAAGGGATGCCCTCCAGGTGTATGTATTTGGATTTTGAAGTTGTAATGATTCATTAAATAATTTCACATCATATTTTACATATAAACTTAGGCTTACATTCAATGTTACGATGTACCCGCGTCCATCGGACGGGTGTTAACCTAGTCTTACTATATATTAAAGGAGAAGTAATGCTGATGTAAATTTGTCTACGTGTCAAATTTTCTGCTATGCCACATAGCCTTTGCTGATGTCATAAATCACATTAAAAATTTAATATATTGTATTAACTTTTTAATTAATATATAATATATTGACTTTAGATTCAAAATTCAAAATTTGGCTCTAGATTTAAAATTCAAACAATATCCTATAAAACCTTCTTTTTAATTTCTCCTTATTAACTCTCAGCTCTCTCTCTCTCTCAAAGCCCTAATTTTTCGTATTGTCGTACTAAGGGATGCCCTCCAGGTGTATGTATTTGGATTTTGAAGTTGTAAAGATTCATTAAATAATTTCACATCATATTTTACATATAAACATAGGCTTACATTCAATGTTTACGATGTACCCGCGTCCATCGGCGGGTGTTAACCTAGTAATTAATTAGAAGAGATTAAACTAAAATAATAATTATCTATAAGAGAAGGCCTAATATGATGACAAGTGTCCCCAAAGTGGTTTCTTTTATTATATAGTACTAGCGGTAAGACCCGTGTGCAAACACGGGTCGTTTCTTATAAAACAATGCATAACACATATTGACAGAGAGTAAAAAAATAATTAGTGCAGACTTACAAAATTGATATAAACTAATGGTCAATAGGTTTATTCAACAGCAATTCCATTATGTTGATAGCAAACCACTGTTGTCTATTAACTGTTAAAAACCTCTGTTGCTTTCCAACAGACTTTCCTAAAAACTGTTATCCATTATCTCCAACAGAGCTTGCCAGATGGATAGATAGTAAGTATCAGATGTTTGTCAACCAATGTTAAAAAGGTCAGTCAACAGAAATTACAAAGGTTAGTAAACAGATGTTAAGAGAATAACGTTATTAACAAAGAATTTAGTACTCTCATTAAAAATGAGAGCTGCAAACACGGGCCGTTTCTTAGACAACCATGCATAACACATATTAATAAAACATATAGATACGTGTATATATATTGTACCAAAACGTGTTATCTATTATAGCTAAAAGACAACTATAAACATAGATTATCGGTTAATATATTAGTTACATAGGTACTTAATAGAATTTGAATACAACTTAAGGTTCAACAAACGTTAACTACAAACACACAATCACCTGCCTCAACAACTTTCAGCAAAACTAAATCAAGGAATCAGCAGACTTTAGAAATCAGCAGATCTTTATTCTCCCATCAACATTTCCCGGATTTGTCCTTTGAATTGGAGCTCAAAATCCAAGGAATCAGTACCATCTTCATCCCTATCAAGCTGAAGGTTAAAAAGATCTTGGAGGTCAACTGGATTCAGACCAAGTGCATTCTCCCCTGATATCTTTTAACACTACCATCAGACTTGATCAAAGTCAATTCATGGGTCTGTTTGTCAGACTTCCACTTTACTATTTTTGGATCTGATGGGTTTCTTGGGAGAAGTTTTATTTGAGAGGAGTTTGGCGATTGAGGCCTGCTTGCCAACTTCTGAAGTGCTTGACCAACTTGAGCTTGTAATTGCAACGAAGCATCATCCAATCCATATCGTAACTGATTTCTGATAGACTCTTTTCTGTACTCAGCATACCTATTTTCATCTTCCTCATCCATCAGTTGTTGTCTTTTGAAGTTATACTTAAGGCCACATTGTTTTGTTCTTCAATATTCGCATTTGCCAAAAAATCGCGGAGCGTCTCTTGGTAAATGGGTGCGTCGGCGGTAAGAATGACCTTATATTTAGATGATGTAGGAACATCAATCATTGAATGATAGAGAGTATTGTTCTCGGTTTTCTCAAAAATAGCCAGATAGTTATGCGAATTTTTCATCATCAAAGCCATGATCGGAATTGAAAGTTGCGAGAGGTTGACGAAGATGTGTTGAAGAAAAAGGTGGAAACCGCTCTGATGAATTTTAAACTCGAGACGAAAGTAAAACCTCTGTTTAGGGATGAAACAGGGGTTTATAAAGTGAAAAAGTGAATGCTGACGTGTCAGAAGTTACAAAGATCTGATGGCTAACACCTGTCCACGTCAGAACCTCTACTCTGCTAATGGATGACAGTTGTTTGAAAACCACTGTTGGCCAACAACAGATGTTAGGCAACATTAGTAACTCAGCAGTCCTTAGATTAAACAGAAACTATGAGAACAGACAATACCCTTCAGCAGTGTTTGGAAACTATTGTTGGGCAACAACAGATCTTATGCAACAACAGTTGTTTTCAACAGATTTTTAATATAAACAAATAAATTGATATTAAATATCAGCAGCCATTTAATGCAAAACATTTAAAAAATAAATTTTCATGGGAAAAGTATAAAATTAAATATCAAGAAACAGAAAGGACAAATTTTAAACCTCTGCCATAAAAAATTTAAAAAAAAAATCTCTTCATTTAAACACCAACAATAATCTACATGACAAACAAAGGCTACTACCACTTCATCGGACACAAATGTTTTAAACAGTGGTAAATCAACAGTCGCTAGGATAAACAACACTTATTAAAACAGACAATACCTTTCAGCAGTGAATGAATTTTTATCCAAACAGAAGTTGATTCAAAACATTAACAAATACTATGAAAACACTGATAATCAGTTTTGATTTTATATATTAAGACTTATGATTATGATGCAATAATAACCTAAAAAAAACATTGTTGATAGAGTTTTCCAATATTTAAAAAAATAGCTATTTTTGAGAGTTTTTTCCAATATTTAAAAAAATAGCTATTTTTTAGGAATGAAGTTTTCATGTTCTGAAAACATTTTACAAAGATCTGTTGAGCAATAACAGATGTTCAGAACTTCTATTGTGTTAATCGTTGATAATTCTTTGGAAATTGTTGTTGGGAATAACATATGTTGGCAACAGTAGCAACTCAACAGTCGTTACAAAAAACAGAAATTATGAAAACAGACAATACCTTTAAACAGTGGATGAATCTTTTGCCAAACAGATGTTTTAAAAACATCTGTTTACAACAGACTTTTAAATATTTTTTTCAAATTTTTAAAAAATACATATTTTTTAAGAATGTTCAGAACTTCTATTGTGTTAATCGTTGACAATTCTTTGGAAACTGCTGTTGGGAATAACAGATGTTGGCAACAGTAGCAACTCAACAGTCGTTACAAAAAACAGAAATTATGAGAACAGACAATACCTTTAAACAGTGGATGAATCTTTTGCCAAACAGATGTTTTAAAAACAGTTGTTTCCAACAGACTTTAAAAGAATTTTGTCAAATTTTTTAAAAATACCTAATTTTTAAGAATGTTCTGAACTTCTATTGTGTTAATGGTTGACAATTCTTTGGAAACTGCTGTTGGGAATAACAGATGTTGGCAACAGTAGCAACTCAAAATTTACAATAGCAGGTATCAACTCTAACAACTGTTGATGCTCAAATTAGTAAAAATAAAATACTCTACAACGATTAATAGAATTAAAATTTACATATCACATATGACGATAGATCAACAATTACATTGTGAACTGAACAACGAAATTTAATAATCTTCAGCTGTTGAACAGTAGCCTATCCTCATATACTTGATCCTCAATTTGATTGATAAAGCGATACTTTAAATCATAAGAACCTACAAAAGGGTATGATGACATTTTTAACTTGTATATTTCTTCAAGTCTAATGTAAAGGAAGGATATAATGGTAGTAAAACGTGATGAAAAGCTTCTGTACTGTTTTTGAAGTCTGAAGTGTAGAAAGACATCACCATCAGGTTTCTAGACACTTGGTCTCTCGTAAACAGACCAAGATGCGGTCCATGAAAACACCTCTTCAGCTGTTGAATAATATCCCTATCCTCATATACTTGATCCTTAAATTGCTTGATAAAGCGATACTTTAAATCATAAGAACCTACAGAAGGGTATGATGACATTTTTAACTTGTATATTTCTTCAAGTCTGATGTAAAAGAAGGATATAATGGTAGTAAAACGTGATGAAAAGCTTCTGAACTGACAACCATACTATATAGTGAAATAGCTAACAGGTTGATGATTAGACTGATTGAAGAACTAATATATAAAATGGACATCATCAGTGATAATAAATACAAGAAAACCTGATTGAAGTACTCCTTTTTCTGCACTTCAGACTTCAAAAACAGTGCAGAAGAACTCCTCACTGCTCACTCGGAAAAAACAAAGCTGAAATATATCAACACCTTAAAATAAATATTATCAACATATATCAACAGTTTAAAAGAATCCACAAACCTAAAATAACCTGCAACTGATTGTTTGAATTTGAAACAACTCTGATTAGGCTGAAATATAAAGCGAGAATTAGAATAGATCAGTTCAAATTTTAAGATTCAAAATCAGAGAAAAAACATACCTTCAACGATGTTGCAACAATGATGTTGGAAAAATTACGTGAAGTTCAAAAAACTGTAATCGCAGATGAACAGACTGAATATGCAAATTTGGCATCCTGTAACAATCTATCTATACTTTCTATAAAAAAGAGAAAACCAAGTGACATAAGAAAAGCCGAGGTCAAACGTTGGTGTGTGAAATAGAGCTTCAATGAAACAACGATGTTGGAACAATGATATTGGAACAAAGAACTGTAATCGAAGATTAACCGGCTAAATCATGAGAGCTATGCATTTGAGTAAGAGAGATATGATCGCAAATATAAAGGAGAGAGATAAATTGAAATTTGAATGTGGAGCCAAATTCATATATTCATATATGTTATTTATAGGGAGCTAGATTCATATGTAGTTTGAATTTTGAATTTGGAGGCATGATTTTAAATTTTGAATATGGGCAGAGGTTTGAAGCGGTTTTATAAACAGCTGACCATTTGTAGATGTGGGCAGATGTTTGAAGTAAAGTATAGATTTTCTAGATGTGGGCCAGACCTTTGAAAATTAAAGTGATTTTATATATTAAGGATTATGATGCGATAATGACATAAGAAAAGCCTTGTTGGACAGCCTCTATAGCTGCCACCTCAGCTTTTCTTATGTCACTTGGTTTTATCCTTTTATAGAAAGTATAGATAGATTTTAATAAACAAAAAAAATAATACCTAAATTTCATTCTTTCTAATCTCTAAAGAGTATAAGTTCATCTCTCTCTCTCTAAACAACCAGATCTAGATTTGGCAATCACCACCAAATCCCATCACCACCATGAACCCTAGAACAACCAACAATCCCAAAATTCAATTTATTTAATCACCACCTAACTCGCCGCCTCTCCAAAATTATGCTCCGATCGTCATCTTCCTCATCGTTACCGTCCGCAACGGCGTCGTTACGCTGAAATATCAACTTCCGTCAGAAGATCTCGATTCGTTGATCTCCGTTACAACCGATGAAGATCTGGAAAACGGTTACGGTTGTTTTTGTTTCCGACGAATCCTGAATATGTTTCGTCGATCGGATCCTTGCTGGAAAACAGTACAAAATCGAAGGATTGGTTTCTGAACGCGTTGAACAGAACCTGAATCGGTTGTAAAGACTGGTACCTGCAAAATAGAGAATATTAAATACATAAGAATGTGTCTTAGAAGTTTAACCAAACCAAAGGTACTGAAGGTTTTAGTACTAAATGGGTTGTTTTAAAAGAAAGTGAAAGTTGAATGGGTGAATAGCAGGAGTCAAGAGAGTTTAATTAATTAGTATTTAGTTATTAGTTTATATGTTTAGAATTATCAACTATTTAGTTTGATTTTATATGCAAGTTTACCAAATTATTGAAATCACTAGAACATAGGAGTTTAGAATTTGGGTCAACATTTACCTCAATATCAATTATCAGCTAATTGGAATATGACTGTTTATTTGGATAAAGGAGTGATAGGTAAGAATCCAAAAGGTCTGATAGGTAAGAATCCAAAGCATAATACTTCTGCTCAGGATGTTCATTCGGTAACGGATTTGCTCAAGATGTTAATTCGGTAACAGGATGTTCATTCGGTAACGGATTTGGAGCAAACGTCGTCGTTTGGATCGGCTTCTTCGTCTCCGTCGTTGGCTAGTTTACGGTGGTTGGTGGTGGTGGGGCTCAATTCGGTGGTGTTGGCTGGGATACGGTGGTGGCGGCCGGGATACGGTAGTGGTGGCGGCTGAATTGGGTGGTGGTGAGGTTGGTTGAAAGATGAGATTAGGTGAGAGATAGAGAGAGGGTGTGTATTGTATAATTTTTTTTTATTTTTTAAATAAATAAGTAAAATTACCGATCTACCCTCATGTTCAAGTCACATGATCAGACATAACTTAATTTTTTAACCTAGTTAGTGGTAAAGGACAAAATGTGTAATGAATTTTCAAATAAAGGATTGTGACTGTAATTATTAAAGTTAAAAGCTATCCATTGCAATTCGATACAAACATAAAGGACGAAAGTGTAATTTACCCACGTGTTTAAGTTTAAATTTTTGAATCCACAAAGTCACAAACTATAAAACGACGACTTTTCCAAGGCAAATGGGTAATTCACCAACACACAAACTATAAAACGACGACTTTTCCAAGGCAAATGGGTAATTCACCAACACACGAATGAAATTTTAGGTGGGAATTAACTAAAAACCTTATTCTCAAATTCGCAATGGATTACGGGACCGAATTTCGCTCAGTAGTTGAGAGGATGTAGTTTTCGTATAGAAATATTAGGGTATATACGTTTTCGACCCCCCAGTTTTATAGAAAGTCTTATGTCCGGTGACTTCCCCCCCCCCCACCCCCCACCCCCATGGTCGGAAATCTCAAGATTCGCCACTGTTTCCATAAGCAAAAAAGTTAATAATACTATATGGTTTTAATGCAAATTCGATGTTATACAATCAAGATCGTTAGGGCATCAATGTTGCTAAGACATTATCTTAAATGTTATATGAGAAAACTTAAAATGATAAAATAAGGAAACAATAAAATAATAAATTAAAGTATTAAAATAATGGAAACTTAAAAAACTATAATATTAAAAAAATCTTGAACTACTGTTCATCAGCAGTTCCCATTAACATTACGACATCGATACGGTATCGCCACTCGGTATATCAAGCGAAAGATAAAACCCAAAAAATAAAGTCACGATATGACCAAAATAATACTAATATGTGTTTTACATCGGTCAAAAACCATAAATACGAATATCAGTAACGGTTCTGATAATAAGGATACCAATACTGATGTTGTACAATCAAGATCGCCAGGGCATCAATGTTGCTAAGACATTATCTTAAATGTTATATAAGAAAACTTAAAATAATAAAATAAAGAAATAATAAAATAATAATTTAAAATAATAAAATAATAGAAAATTAAAAAAACTATAATATTAAAAAAGTTTTGAACTACTGTTCATCAGTAGTTACTATTAATATGTATAATTTAATCATTGCCTGCCTTGTACTATAAGTAATTTATTAAAACCTATATAAATAAGCAAAGTTTTTGTGCATAACAACTTGTAAGTTATGCTTTATGAGTTTTTCAAAAAAAAAACTTGAATTTTTACTTTTGACCAAAAGGTTTTTACCTTTTTCAATTTTAACCATACATAATTTGTTTTTTAACTTTAACCAAAAACTTTTCATTATTTGCAATTTAACTTCGCAACTTTTGTCACCTATACTTTTCATCTTTCGTAAATTTTCGTTTTACGTATAGTTCTAAATTTTTCGAGTTAATATGACGCAACGTGCATGTGTGGTTCAACGTTTTTAACTCTATTTTTCCATGTTTGACAGGTTCGTCGCAACACGCATATCCTAGGTCGAGTCAGTGTTGGTGGTCGATGACGGTTGTGTAACATTAGTACTATTTGACACACCGTTTTACATCTCGCCGCAACGCGTGGTGTGCTTTGGGGGGTTTTCAAATAAAAAATAGTTATGCATATGGTTGTCGTAACGTTGGCTTTGGGGGTTTTAAAAAAAATTGATTTTTTTACTTTTCACCTAAAAGTATTTCATAAATTACTTTTAACCTAAAACTATTTGTTTTTTTTTACTTTTAACCCAAAACTTTTTATCTTTTGTAATCTATTCTCGTAAAATTTTTTACTTTCAAATTTGATCCTTTATAGTTTTCATTTTCCGCAAATTTTTCGCTTTATGCTTGGTTCTAAATTTTGTGACTTAACACATAGCAATGTGCGTCTTTGGTTTAACGTTGTTACGTTTCCTTCTAAATTTTGCGAGTTAACACGACGCAACGTGCGTGTGTGGGTGAACGTTTTTACATCGTCTATTTTTTCCCCGTTTGACAGGTTTAACATAACGTGCGGGTTCCTAGATTGACTTAGTTATAACTAAAGAATCCCCGCCGCATTGCGGCAGGTCGCAATCCTAGTTTTAATAAAAACTTAACCTTAATTTTTAAGGACGTGCATTTATTCTTTATTCTTCGTTTCAAATACAATTTAATGTCAAAGTATAAATGTTGTCTATAATGATGAAAAGGTCTGCAACAAAAATACAAAATTTTATTTGAAATTTAATAATTAAAACTCACCCGTAATTAGTCAAGGTGATTTTTTTTAAAGGAAAATTTCATTCACAAACAAAACCACAAGCGGTCCTCAAAGCAAGGACCCCCGGGCAAAAAACGACATTACATCACGTCCATGGGATATTTACACCAAACCTTCCAATCAATACCTTTCAATCTAGACCTATGACGAATCCACAAAAACGCCGTAGATTTGACAATTTCCACCACCTCGACCGGTTTACGCGAGTTGCCCTTAAAAATTCTAGCATTACGTTCATTCCATATCGACCACATTGTGGTATAGATAATGCCTCTAAGAATGTATTTCTCCTTCTTTGTCTTCGTTTGAGTACCCGCCATCTTCAAAAGATCTTTCACTTCAAAAGCATAGATGGGACTTAAACGACACCAAGATCCCACTCTCGCCCAAATTTCATCCGAGAACACACAACCTGTGAACAAATGCGTCGTAGTTTCCAAATCCTCATTACATATGGCACACGAGACATCATTAAAAGCAACCCCACGTTTAAGAAGCTCCGCCCGTGTTGGGAGCCGATTAATGTCTGCCCTCCACACCAAAATTTTGCACTTCAATGGCGTCCAACATTTCCATTTCATACTCGAGTTGATCGGCACTTGTGTCCTATTTTCAGCAATCATCATCTTCGCCTTATGCACGGTATACACTCCACTTTTATCTCCTTTCCAACACCATCGATCATGTTCCAAGCTCGGTTGATAATCATGGATGTCCGATAATAATTGAAACAACTCATTAACCTCATCATATGTTGACGACCTTCTTTTCCATTCCCATTTCAGATTTTTCGACCCATTTACAAGCTGAATCCGATCGTCTACCATGGCCCACTTCTTCTTTTCCAAATTAAATAACATTGGGTAAGTTAAACGTAATGGTTCTTCACCTAGCCAAGTATCTCCCTAAAAGTGAATCGAAGACCCTTCGCCAACTGTACCTACAAAAAAACTATTTAGAGTTCTACCATCACCCAGCTTCCTTTCCCCTATTTTGACGATTTGTTTCCAACATCCACTAGCCGATAGAGAACATGGAAGCATGGACCATGGCCGACTTGAACCTTGACAACCCATCACTACCCTTTTCCACAAACAATTACTCTCTTTTTTGAATCGCCACGCCCATTTAAGAAGAAGAGCGTCGTTAATATCTTGAAGTTTATTCACACCTAAACCACCCGCATCCTTCGGTCTTGTTATCACATCCCAAGCCACCCAAGGTATCTTTTTTTCTTCGTTAGAACCCGCCCATAAAAAACGTCTCATAATAGCTTTGATACTATCAATAACCGCAACCGGGGCTTTATAGAGAGAATCAATCGACCCCCTATAGATAAAGTTTTTGCTTTCCAAGACACAAGCCGAGCCTTAACAACATCAATCACCGTGTTCCAATTGTTTATACGAGACATTTTAGCTCCCACTTTAATCCCTAGATAAACAAACGGAAAAGCACCTTGTCTACACCCCAAAACCTCCATCATATTATCAACTTCACTGTCTTGAGTACCAACTCCATACAAGTTAGACTTGTGAAGGTTGATCCTGAGCCCCGAGCATAAGTAAAAAACACGAAGAATCCGGGCGGTGCTCTGTAGATTCTCGCGAGACAACTCTCCTAGAATAAGAGCGTCATCCGCGTAGAAAAGGTGGGTAATGTCGGCTTCATCATCCGTAAAATTAATTCCCTTCAACTCACCAATCGCCTTCGCTTTTTTCAACATCCAAGATAAAGCTTCCATGACAATCAAGAATAAAAAAAGGCGAAAGAGGATCTCCTTGACGGAGACCTTTTTCAATTTTAAATTCAAACGTCGGAGAGCCATTCACTAAAACCGTGGCCCGCGAGGATATAAGAATACCTTTAATCCAGTTGCACCAAGTCGATGGAAAACCCATTTGCTCCATAATAGATATAAAAAAAAAATCCAATTGACATTGTCATACGCCTTCTCGAAATCTATTTTTAAGAGAAATGCCTTTCTATTCCGTTTTTTCAACCACGAGAGGACCTTCAAGAATAAAACGATCTGACAAGAAAGCCGATTGAGACTCGGATATCACGTTCCGTAACACCTTCTTAAGACGGTTAGCAAGGATTTTAGAAATAACCTTACTAATCATCCCAATAAGTGTAATAGGCCGATAATCTTTGAGACCCAAAGGCGTTTTAACCTTCGGGATCAAAGTAATAAAAGAAGAGCCACAACCTGTATTAATAATACCTGTCGCATGGAACTCCACCAAAATCTGAAAAAAAAATCATCCTCTAAAAGATTCCAATACCGTTTAACAAAACGGAAGTTGAAACCATCAGGTCCCGGGGCCTTATTCGAACTACAATTAAAAACCGCATCTTTAATCTCTTGTTTAGAAAAAGCCGCGGTTAAAAAAAAGCCAAGGTGATTTGATCTTAAGAACATTATTTTTCTTTTATATATTTTTTTTATTATGTAGGCCATCATTAAATTTCGGTCATTAATCACTAAAGAATTTTAAATTTTGGTTTCTCTTCTTTTTCTGGGGTTTTATTTATCGTTGGTATTCATCTTTCGGTGTTTTTCCCCTAGAGTATGTTTTTGTTGTAATAATGTTACTTTACATAGGATACTTAGTATAAAATACAAACACTTACTTTACATAAGATACTTAGTATAAAATACAAACAACTATATGGGGGAAAAGTTGAACCTAGTGAGTTAGTGGGTGATGAAAAAAGGTTCGACGTTGTTAAATTGAACATTTTTTCAATGTGTTTAATTAGGTTTTCTTTGACTCCTTTATAGCTTTTATTATATAATTAGTAAATATGATTAGGATAATTATTAGAGTGATGGTAATCTATTTCTTTCATGCTTTCAAATAAATTATAAATGATTGAATATATATAAATCTAATGAATAAGTAAATGATTGCGTCACATGATGTTATAATATGTGAGCCTAAGGGTGAAGGGAGTGGGGCGGTAAAGTGATCGGCAAACCGGTTTGCCGAGCGGCAACACCGGCGCCGTCCCTTTTTCCGTGCGGCAATCTTGTGAAACCGGTGAACCTTTGCCGCAATCTTGTGAAATCGGTGAAGGGAGTGGGGCTTGGAATATGCAGACAAAAAAGGAATATTCCTTTGACTTTAATGACGTTTTAGTTAAAAAAAAAAGTTTACCACTTTCAAGTGCCTACACCACTGCCAACACTTTTCACCAAAGTTTAAACTTTTTACCCTCTCTGATGTGGCACACTCTGATTGGTCCATTTTAAAGTTTGCCATTTTCACCTGTTTAACCACTCCCTTCACCCTAAAACTGTTTTAGAAAATTATTTCATTTCACCACTTTATATAATGTTTCATAATTGAAAAAAAAAATATATTAAAAAGCAATAGTAATATTGCCAATGTAAGGCTATCTACTTGATAAAGACACATATAATACACTATTTCAATATTAACTATTTTATATTTTCTTTATCGTGTAATACGCTAATTTTTTTCTTCAATTTTTACATTGATCTTTTGCTAGCACTTAGAAAGAAGTTGGAGCATTATTAATTATGGAGTAAGTTTTGAGTTACAATTACATATGGGTAGGGGTGAGCAGAAAATCGAAATAATCGAAAAAACCGAACTGAAACAAAAACTGATATTTCGGTTTTTGGACTTTTAATAACCGAAATTTTCGGCTAGGTTTTCGGATAACATTTTCAATAACCAAAAAAACCAAACCAAACCGATGAGTTACAATAGTAGGCCTAATCCATATATTTTATGTTTAAGTTTAAGTGTTTAATCAATGCTAGTAATACTACGAAATAATTAATTTTATTATTAAATGTTAAGTATTTATAATAAAAACATTAATATGTTTATTTATAATTGAAAAGATTTATATATTGCCTACAAGAAATAACTTAATATAAAAATTAAATGATCTTTAAAGTATAAAAGAAAAAAAGTTTTAATACAAACTTTAGAGAAACATAAAAATAGATTAGAATATTTGGTTTATGTGAAAAATATTAATTAGAAAGGTTAAATATAATAACTTAAATGTAAACTTCTACAAAAAGATTCTTAAATTTTGGGTTTATGTGAAAAATATTAATTAGAAAGGTTAAATATAATAACTTAAATGTAAACTTCTACAAAAGATTCTTAAATTTTGGATTAAGCTTACTTAATTTTATTCCAAAAACCGAAAAACTGAACCGTTGCTATAACTGAAAAAACCAAAGCCGAACAGTTTAAAAAACCAAAAAACCGAACATTTTGGTTACGGTTTCGATTTTACCATAAAACTGAACCGAATCAAACCGTGCACACCCCTACATATGGTAACGCGTGAATCAAATCACACAACCAAATCTGGTAATTTAAGTATTTGTTTTTAAATCATTTGTTGATAATTCGATTCTTCAAATCTTCATAAAAATTCAAAACTTAGAATTATATAGATATAATCATAATATTGTTTTGCTACCTTCTAGACTTATTTAAAAATAGGTAAAAGTTGTTTGACCATTTGACAATTAGCATCTTATGCTTCCTATAACTTTTGTCCAATAGGAGCATTTTCAAACTAAATGACATGGGACGGTTTGTTTTGTAAATATCAGTATTATGTTATAGCCCATGAGGAGGTTCATGCTGATTTATTAAAACTAACCTCCATTTTTATATTTTTATTCACAAAAGTTTTTGAAAGCTTGGTATCAAATATGTTATTTTAATATTTAAACTTCCTCTTGTTAAAATTTCACTTTTGACCGAAATAGATGTATCACTTTAGGCACACTTTTTTTCTGAAGATAGTAAAAGTGAATTAACTTATTTAGACTTTTAAACAGGTAAAAAGGTTACATATACAAATCATGAATTTTCTCGCAGTTATAACTACTGACAATTTTTATTATTACAAAGCATGCATATATATAAAACTCTTGGACACTTATAAATGTAGACGAAAGGTTTGTTACACCTAAATACCTAATTCCTAACATAATGGGGATCAAGCATAGGACAATAACGGAACTACAGGAGGGTCAGGAGGGTTCGTTAACCCTCCGGCTGACACTACGACAGGTAAAGTGTATAACTTAGGGGGTGTTTATTTTTTGTGAAAAACTCTTCTTGACATCTTATGTCTGCCCCACGCAGACCACACGTAGATGTTTGAGTTTGCAGTGTGTTTGTTTTCTCAAAGTGATTTTATTAAAAAATGTCTGTGCATCCTTTTTTAGGTGCTGTTTGTTTTTTAGTAAAAGGTCTGCGCAGCCTCTTATGTCTGCGCGGCGCAGACCACGCGCAGACATTGGCACGCGCAGACTGTTTGTTTTTCCGAAAACGTTTCATTAAAAAAGGTCTGCGCGAGGTCTTCTTGGTGCAGACTTGGTCCAACCACTTCTAAGGTCTTCTAAGGTCTGCAGAGGGTTAAACACCACCACCCTCCACCACCGCCGTCCACCACCACCACCGCCGGCCACCACCACCGCCGGCCACCACCACCGCCGGCCACCACAACCGCCTGCCACCACCACCGTCTGCCACCACCTCCGTCTGCCACCACCACCGTCTGCCACCACCACCGTCTGCCACCACCACCGCCGGCCACCACCTCCGTCTGCCACCACCACCGTCTGCCACCACCTCCGCCGGCCACCACCGCCGGCCACCACCACCGCCGGCCCCCACCACCGTCTGCCACCACCACCGTCTGCCACCACCACCGTCTGCCCCCACCACCTCCGTCTGCCACCACCACCGTCTGCCACCACCGCTAGCCCCCACCACCGTGTGCCACCACCACCGTCTGCCACCACCACCGTCTGCCACCACCACCGCCGGCCACCACCGCCGGCCACCACCACCGTCTGCCACCACCACCGTCTGCCCCCACCACCGTCTGCCACCACCACCGTCTGCCACCACCACCGTCTGCCACCACCACCGCCGGCCACCACCGCCGTCTGCCACCACCACCGTCTGCCCCCACCACCGCCGGCCACCACCACCGTCTGCCACCACCACCAGTTTATTTTAGAAGTTTGCAGACATTAACAAACAAACAGTCTTCTTCTTGCAGACTGCAGACCTTTGGTCCACCTCTTCTCCTGCAGATGCCTGCAGATGTGGTCCGCAGACTGCAGACCTTTTCCTGCAGAAAAAACAAACAGCACCTTAGTGCAGATGTGAATGTAGGTCTTGTTACCTATTCTTTCTTTTTGCCAGATACCACAAACACAAAAAAAAAAAAAAAAAAAAAAAAAAAAAAAAAAAAAAAAAACCCTAGCTCCTTCTCTGTCTCCTCCCTTCTCCATCTCCTCCACCCAGCCATCGCAGCCGCTGCTCCTCCTCCTCCTATCACGTCACTGCCATTCCTTCAGCTAGCTACAACAGGTATGTATGTTTTTTTTGTTTAATGTTATTAATTGTTTATATTAATTATTGGTTGTTAAATTCTGATTATAATTATTGCTTTTGATTATGTTAATTTTGGTGTTTAAATTCTGATTTTTGTTGTTTAATGTTAGTTCATAAGTTAATTGTTTATTTTTTTGTTTAATGTTAGTTCATAAGTTAATTGTTAATGTTTATATTCTGATTTTGCTTATGATTATGTTAATTTTTTGTTTTTGTTATGGAATATAGATGTTCATCTTGATAAATTGTTTGATTAGAGTTTTTGTTTTGTTTGATTATAATTGTTCTTCATCTTAATAAATTGTTTGATTAGAGTTTTTGTGTTTGTTAAGTTTGAATGTTGAAAAACTCTTTTAGGTTTAATAAATCAGTTTATTTATATTTCAGAGTATTTCAGTAGCTTGCAGAAGTTTAAAAACAAACAGTATTCTTCTTGCAGACTGCTGAGGTTTGGTCCATCTCTTCTGTTACAGATGTCTGCAGATGTGGTCCGCAGAGTAGAGACGTTTTACCTTTAAAAAAACAACACCTTAGAGTATTTAGCGATAACGTTTTTCTGATACCATGACCCCTCAATATATTACCGTAGTTGAAAGGTACACAAAACAGTGAAGATATCATTAATGAAATTTTTTCTCCGGAAAACGGAGGTGGCGGCACAATTGCTATGCAAGATGGTGTTATTAGGTTAAATTATTTTGAAAGAGACAAGTGAACGTGTGTCCCACATATTCTTTTGTATTTTTTTTAAACGGCCGACAAAATTTTATTCAATGTAGCAAGATGCTACCCACCAAAATATACAATGTTCGACACCAAAATGCAACATTAAGCACCAAAACTATACAATTACATCAATACAAAACGCCCAAATTAAATCGACTCCAATCCTCCCATGTTAATGTCGCCGCTTTTGATCTACTTTTAATCCATAGATACGCCACCGATTTGATCTCGTCTAATATCCTCATAGTGTTTGGCAGAGGCGGACCCAAGCCCACCCCAAGGTGGGCGGGCGCACCCCTGGGGAAAAAAAATAGGGCTAAAGTCCGTCGAAAATCCCGTCCGCACCCCTTGGAATTTTTCGTCCGCACCCCTTGGAATTTTTGACCGCCCCCTTTGAAATTTTTCGTCCGCACCCCTTAGGTAAAAAGTGTTATCAATTTATATTTTAAATTTTTTTAGTAAACTCTTATTTTTTTTTAAAATATACTACCTAAAGGGTAGGGATATGGTAAAAAGTGTTTAAAATTTGAGAAGGGTAAGAAGTGTTTTAAACAATTGGATATTTGATCTAATGGTTGAGATCAATAGGGTATAAAAATGTAAATTGTGTTTTAATTAGAGGGACCTTATGTAAAATTGAAGGGCAATAGTGTCTTTTTCAATGTTTGAAATATGGTAACCGTAACCTACACAACCAAAAACACCTACGTTCACTCATTTTTCCTTAAATATCGGAATTAATGATTCACCTTAATTGTAGGGAGGTCTTTGGTTGCATATTCTTCATACGTTATCATAAAGAGATCTATAATCAGATTCATGGCGTGGTGTTCTAAAACAACAGGATAAATTGACTATGATTCAAGTCATGGTGTTTTATCTGGAGACATTGTTCATGGCGTGGTGTTTTAAACATCTATGATTCAAGTCATGGTGTTTTATCTGGAGACATTGTTCATGGCGTGGTGTTTTATCAATACAAAACATTCCCATATTTTAAAACACCATGACTATGATTCAAGTCATGGTGTTTTATCTGGAGACAATGTTTATGGTGTGGTGTTTTAAACATCTATGATTCAAGTCATGGTGTTTTATATGGAGACATTGTATAATCAGATTCATGGCGTGGTGTTTTAAAACAACTGGATAAATTGACTATGATTCAAGTCATGGTGTTTTATCTAGAGACATTGTTCATGGCGTGGTGTTTTAAAAATCTGGAGACATTGACTATGATTCAAGTCATGGTGTTTTATCTGAAATCCAGAAAACATTGTATTGTGATTACATCCATGGTGTTTTAACATCTGGACAATCAATACGAAACATTCCCAGATTTTAAAACACCATGACTATGATTCAAGTCATGGTGTTTTATCTGGAATCCAAAAAACATTAAAACACCAACTCAAGATCGAAGTTGTATGTATATAACCTTTTAAAACACCAGAATCGAAGAAGGGCGCAGAAGTTAAACAACTGTGTATTGTCTCTAGCGATTTCATAAGACTTCTTGTATTTATAATTGATAAAGAATGATACGTAGATAACAATCGTATTGGATCTTGCAAAAAAAATACAAAATTCGAATCAATCCCTAAACATTCTCATCGCCAGTTTTTTTTTCCAGTTATATTGGAAATCAATTAATTGACAAGAATGTACAATTACTAATATACCCTTTTGAATTAATTAAGATGAGGGACACTTGTCATTCCCAAATTATTTTTTACACTTCTTACAAAAGATGGACTTTGTACAGGATCCTCTACCCTACCTAAATTATATAACTTTTAATAGCTAACCAATTAAACTCAAATACTCATACCTTTACCCACTTATAATTCCTAACTAGCTAGCCCACTAAGTCTTAGCTCATTAACCAAACCCAACAATATTTCAAACTATAATAAAATAATTAAAGCCCAAAACCTTTAGAAATTCTATCCCGCTCTCTCTCTCTCTCTCTTGCGTCCCTGCACTGCCAACGAACAACATCACCCAGCGACAACAGTTCAGCAGCCGGCGACCACCGTAATCAGCCACCATACCACCGTCGTTCGACACCAAATTTAACCGAAATCCGAACACGGGTAAGTTTCTTTGTTATTTTGATGATTTTGGTTGATATTATAGGAGAAAAAAAAGGGTAATAAAGTTGTTAAATATTTTTGAAATTTTGTGTGTTTTGACGTTGTTTATGGTTGTTTAGATGATTTTTAGGGTGATTATGTTGTTTATATATTTTTAGGGTGATTACAACTTACGTTATGATTTCTAGGGCTTGAATAGTTGAAAATTAAAATTGAAACATTATATTATGGAGCGATGAACTTATGTTATATAGAGAAAGAATTGCTTAAGAAATTAGCTTTAGATGATGTTTTGGATAGATTTCAAAAAATGAAAACCCGTAGGGCGTCAACATTTTAATTATGTTTGTAACAAGGTTTGACATGTTTTTGATAATTATATAAATTTGTTTGATGTTCGTTTGTTTTACATGACCTGACCCGACCCGACCCGATACGAACCGATTTTTTTACTTATATACCTAGGGGCCTAAAATTTTAAAAAATGTTCCGCACCCCCACGGAAAAATTTCTGGGCCCGCCACTGGTGTTTGGAACCACCTGCCGAAACACAGCTTCATTTCTTGACTTCCAAATGCTCCAAAAAGATACTAAGATGATGGCATGTATTACTTTCTTTTTCTTCCTCAATCCCGAGCTTGTTTCATGCAATGTAAGCAAATCGCTAATTTCAAACGCGATAACCAGTGGAATCATACACCATTCTGCCAAATTTTGCTATATCGTTTGTGCGAATTGACACAAAACGAAGACATGATCACATGTCTCATCATAATCACCACAGAAAACGCACATTTGATTCTGAACCTGTACATTTCGCCTTGCCAAAGCGCACTTGGTCGGTAATCTCTCCATCTCTGCTCTCCAAGCCACAATTCCGACCTTCTTCGGGACCCAGTTGTTCCATTCAAAAACTCTACCAGGACTAGTTCGATTAACGGAAGTAAGTAATTTCTTAATACTAGCAACAGAAAACTTACCGTCCGATTCATGCTTCCATTTCCATACGTCCGCCCCCAGCGAAAGAGCCCAATCACCTATCATGTTCACCATCTGATGTAACTGAATTTCTGCTTCAGATCCGAGACCAGGCCGAGCCCAGGGCCAACTGAAAACAGGCCCATTATCTCCGATAACTCACCGTTCAGCAACCAGACAATCTTTAACCGATTCTTCTTTGAATAATTCTGGAAATTTGATATATAGAGGCACCGAATCTACCAAGCTATCCAACCAGAAACAAGTGTTTTTTCCGTTACCCATCTTTGCTGAGAAGTCAAGACACAGATCAATATTAGCGGCCAATAACGACTGCTGTGTACTATGAATATTTTTCCAAGGTCCCACCACTGAAACCTTCACTGGGATATCATTCCACGCCCTCGACCTGTGATGAATTGCCCACACAATCCGACTCCACAGACCTTTCTTTTCTGATTTGAACCTCCACCACCACTTAGCCAACATAGCTAAGTTAGCATCCCTAAGTGAACCGAAACCCAGCCCCCCGTATTCGACAGGAGCGATTGTTTTATCCCACGCTACCCAGTTCATTTTCGCATTTTCTTCCGATCCACCCCAAAAGAAAACCCTTCTAATCTTGTCCAAAGCATCAAGGACTTTTATTGGTGCTTTAAACAGGGATAAGTAATATGTTGGTAGTGAATTTAACACCGATTTAATTAGTGTTATTATAGGCCTTTTAATGTTTAGCACATTGGCCCAAAATCAAATTCTGGTAGTTAATATTAGAGGTGAACAAATCGGATATTAAAAAAATGGATGAATTTTATGCGATCCAGATAAAGTGAAACGATGGTCAAAGTTGGATTGCAAAAATACGGCTCGGATTTAATCCGGTTCGAAGGTCCATAAAACTTGATCCTATACACCCTTATCGGATTATCCAAAACCATATTTGATTTTAAAAATATGAGAAAAATGCTCGGATAGTCCCTGTGGTTTGCCTATTTTTCACCTTTAGTCCCTAACTTTCTAAAATTACACCTATAGTCCCCAAGTTTTTGAATTTCGTTCCCGGATAGTCCCTGGCGTGGATGGAGGTTAGTTTTTGGTGTTAGGTGCGTGTGAAATGACAAAAATACCTTACTGTCAAATTAATAAGTAAAAAATTAAAAGAAATATAATTAATATTTTACAATTTATGTGGGACCCACTACCCACTTCATCTTCCCCACACCACCACCACCACCATCTCCACCTTCAACCACCACCACCATCTACCCCCACTCACCACACTGTCACACCCTGATTTTTGCGGAAGCGTGATTATGTGTGACTTGTTTAATATCATTGCATTCAACCATAATAAACAACTATATGATAAAACTAAAGATGTTCATCCATAGATTAAGTTTTAGAACATTACAATAACATTGTTTTAGAATTCAAACACAGACTTCGAATCCGAATTACAAACCATGCAAATTATTTTAGAGTTCCATAAGGACTCGACAAAAGTTACTACTAAAAATTAGGTTTTGGACTATGTATCTTATCCAGGATAAGATACATAACCCCAAACCCTTAGACACCGGATGACATCTTTTATTCCAAACAACCCTTGAAAACTTCCAACGCCCACCAGATCCATACTTAGTTTCCTGAAATACATGTAGTTTGAAAACATCAACAAAAGTTGAGCGAGTTCATGTGTTTTGTGTGTGAGCTCGAATAAACCTTGTAATCATTATAAGTAAGTAGGTATTTGTAAACCCTGGTATGAAAGCAACAAGGAAAACAGATCATTAATGGTTTGCAAGGCCATTAATATGTGTGACGTGATGCAGGAAGGCTCAAACCTAGCAAATTTTGCACCGGGCTTCAGTTTGTAAGACATAGTCACCTCATGGGCCAAACCCCGGTCTACATGGGTGTGGGCTCGCTACACCCAAATAGATCTATCACTCATGTCCCTCGGTCCTACTACGAGGATTAATGGTCTTAAGCGTTGTACCCACCACTCACATGATCTAGCAGTACCTTTTCTTAGGTAATCATACCACATATAAACGTTTGTAAACAATTTGTAACATGTACTTCACCCCCGAAGTTATAAAACTGAAAACAGTTAAAAGAAAGGGGGGGGGGACATGAACTCACGGTTTTACGTTCTTCAATCCAACGTATCTCACAACTGATATTCGTTCACACGGCTTCCTACAAACGTACTACGATCTATTAGACGAGCGGGTCGTGCCTTGACTTAGTATTAATTAGTGTCTTTGAGTTACGTTTCTTTGTGTCCTTAATATTATTCCAAGTTATATAATTATTTGTTAAAATAATAAATATTTTAATCTTAAACTATATTTATTAAATTATGGAAAAATGGTTAAAATAATATATTTTAACTTGTCACACTTATGTATTTGTAATTTCCCCAAGGATGGGTGTATTCACACTCATAACTCATACTTGTATATTTTTGCCAAGTATCGATGACATATACCGGTGTGTATTCATACGTATGAGAATACGTATTTCCATTGTATTTATTAAGTATCCTTAAACTTAATCTTTGTATTAACTTTTCTAGAATAATATTTCTAATAAAGATTTACCAATATATATTCTCAAAATATATATTAGGAAATATTTCATAGAAAAATTACTTATAATTTTTCCCTTGACAAAAATATTTATAAATTTCATATAAGTCTAAAAAATAATATATTTTCAAGTTTAACTCAGAAAATATTTATAAACTTATTTTTCACCCAAAAATAATTTATTTCATGTTTATTCAAGAAAATAGATATTTTCTCCCAAAAATGGTATATCTTCTAATAATCCCAAGAAAAAAAAAATATTTTTCCTTTCCAAAAATAATATATTTTCTCCTTGTAAAAAATATGATATATTTTGTAATAATTGTAAAAATCATATTTTTGTTCTCTTGGTGTCCAAAATACTAATTACCAAAATATACTTATGAATTAAATTTTCGGAATATTTTTGTAAGTTATATTCCTTGTTCGGTTTCACCAATATTTTGGGTATAAATTGTATATTTATTTCTTTGAATTTTGGTTGAATTTTGGTATGGATTGTAATTTCTTGGTATTTGATGAGTAATATTATTTCAAGTCCTAAAATAATATAACTAATACACACAATATACAAATAATCACACACATGGTGACACCTAAATATATATTCTTCTAAATACATATTTAGTCAATTTTATTTACAAAACCAACCTCCAATATTTATAATTTTGTAACAAAAATTATGGCAAACTTTTTATGTAAAAATTCATGGTTTAAAATATACTTGTAAATATTTGTTTAAAAATATTTTTCTAAGTGTTTAATTTTTAAAATTTTTTTGCCATAGTTTCCCCTTAAAAATGGAGGTTTCCATGCTTTCAAAGCATATCATTTTCTTTTATAAATCACCACAATCAACAATAAACCAAACAACACTTACCAACTTACCAAAATCAAGCATAAATTACTACTTCATGAACTTGAAAATTTACAAAAATTTGTAGTAACTTACTAGTGTGTTTAGTAAGCTTAGTTACCCTTTAAAGTGTGGTTGTTTATTTAAAGCATCATTATTGAAGAAATTAGTTCTTTACAACTTGTAAATCATTTTTCTAAAAATGTTTCTTCTTTAGTTTTTCTTGTTACATATATATTTCTATACTTGTTTAACCACTAAAAATGCGGTTAATTCCTTTAAGAACCAAGATTAAGTAAACTTTGTATTTTTAACTTGATTTCTTGAAAAATCATTCTTGAAGTCATAGATTTACAAGACTTTACACTCACTTTGATCATCACTTTACAAGAAAAACAATATATACTTTCAAGTTCATGATTTACATGAGGATGATCTATTGATTCTTAACATAATCATCCTCTCATCTTGCTAGATTATGTCTTTAATCACTATCTAGCAAGATCACATGATGTTTAACATCATAAACACAATCAATCAACAATCAAATAGCATAACAACATTAAACAATATGTATTCTCATGATTTTTAAGCTTATGTTCATGATTCATGTTCTTGATTCATATTGTTCTTTATGTTTATCAACTTATACCATCTTTTAACCAACTTAATAAGATGTAAAATGGGGTGTAGAAGATCTTACTACTAGCTCAAGGCTAGGGATGATCACAAGATGAAGAAGATGTGGTTAAAAGCTTATGTGAGTGGTCCTTCAACTTCCAAGAGTTCCAAGCTTCCTTATACACCTTGTTACACCTTTGAGTATGTATGGATTGGATGAGAAGTGAAAGATGATGATGGATGTGTGTGGGGTGTTCTTGGTCGTAGGTGGAAGAGGGGGGAGGAGAAGACTTCAAGTGTTGGGTGAATTAGAGAATGATAGGTATGATCCTTAGGTTAGACTTTATAAACTCCAACTTTACTAAATCTAATGGATATTATGTTTATAAAAGTGAGACAAGATCAAATTTTATAAACAAATAAAATCAAAGGTGGGAGCCACATGTTGGGCTGTGAACTAGGGGGTATAGGCTAGCTTGTAAAGATTAGTTAGGTTATATAGTTAAAATCCAATGTTATAGTTAGGTTAGTTAGTTACCAGATGTTATACAGTGTGTTATGATGTTCGGGGACCATAACTAGCTTGGTAAGGTTAAAACAATGCTTCTAGTGAAAATTTGGTGTTTCGGGTAGTGTCCGGTTGTTCGGTTGGTTACCGTTTTGTTAAGGTGCTAAACTATGCAGTTTAGTGTGCTTTATGTTACCTTTTGTGACAGTTTTGATTCCCGACACTTAGGAAAGCATTCAGGACCATTTAACCATATTTATGCAAGATATTAAGTTGTTTAAATGCTGAATTTTGCTGAATTCTGCAGAATTCTGCAGTTTATGTAAGTTTTAGGCACTTTCCGGCACTTAAACTATCACTAGGAAGGCAGTTCTATGATCCTTACTTTCCTACACACTATACTAGTGTAACTCTTGGTTTCTGGCCCATTCTGTATCTCAATATCATGTCTGTCTATGTACTGAACTCCGTCAGCATTTTTCTGATTTGTCTGATAACTGTGCTAGCTTTGTTTCGTGCATCATTTGAATCAATAAAGTGAGACATGCAATAATGATATGACATTTGCAATATATGATGCACATGTATATATGATAACAACAATCAGAAAGCATTTCATGTCACAAATTGTAAATCAACACAGTCATTAAGCATTAATCATTGTCTAATAATTGTACGGATGCATGCAAATTTGACAATTGTCACACACACACACTTCACCACCGCCATAAAACAATGGCTTCAACCTACTCAAAAAGGCAACATAAAATAACCTTGTGGAGGTTGAGATACCAAAGTAGAGGGCATCACAGAAGCTCCAGCAGCAACAATTCCTTTGGTAGCAAAATCTCTCCTACTCAAACCACACCTAGGGGGTGTTTGGGATTCCTTCTCAAAATGATTTATTAACTTATATAAGTCATAAGTGAGAAGTTAGAAATTCTAACTTCTCAAAAATGACTTCTCAAACACACAAAACCCTCTAAAATAAGCTAACCCAAACACTCAAAAAACAACTTATTAACTTTTATAAGTCAATAAGTCATAAGTTGCTCCAAAATAAGCTAACCCAAACACCCCCTATTTCCTACCACACACAACAAATCATCAATCAATCACATTTGGCGCAACTGTTCTATATCCAATTGGTTGAAAACTTACTGTAAGGATGGACTTTGATGGCGGGACTGAACTTGTTGGTTGTAGGCTACTCGGTTCGGACTCGATGCGGCGGCACCGTAGCATAGGAAGACGACATTGGATTGGATCTGCAGAATGGAGAAGAAACAGAGGTGGATACAGTGATTGTTGTTTCTGATTTAGGGGTTTGATTTGAGTAGTGGAAGTGAAGCCTTGAGGTTGTGGCTCATCCCAGGCCAAGTTACTCTTTCTTTCCCTCGGAAATTTTGTTTTGGATTGGATATTAAGCAATGGCTTCAACCCTAGGTGATGATGGCGGCGGTGGTGGTTGTGGCGGGGATGGTTGTGGAAGTGGTGGTTATGGTGAAGTGTGTGTGTATGGGGGGGGGGGTAGATGGTGGTGGTGGTTAAAGGTGAAGATGGTGGTGGTGGTGGTGGTGTGGAGTGGAGAAGATGAAGTGGGTGGTAGGTCCCACATAAATTGTAAAATATTAATTATATTTCTTTAAGCTATTTATTTATTAATTTGACAGTAAGGGTATTTTTGTCATTTCACACGCACCTAACATTAAAAACTGTAACACCCCAAAATCGAATTATTAATTTGCTAGTTTGTTATCATGTTTAACAAAATGAGGTATAATAACTAGGTTAGTAAACCTAGTTAAATGTCTAGCAAATTAAGTAAAGGAAAGAAACTTGTGGCAACTATGATGGGTGATAAACTTGAGGGACTAGGATTGCCAAATTTGAAAATGAATTTAATTAAAACAAAAACTCACACACACAAGGTGTGTGTGTGCGTGAGAACGATCAGGAGCAAGGGGAAACCCTTCTCCTTCAACTACTTACAAGAACTCAAGAATTGAACCTGATTTTGGGGAGAAATCGGATGCATGAGCTTATATTCATAATCATCTAGACAAGATGAACATGTGGTAAGTTGAAATTTGTGAATTTTTGATCTTACATGAAGTGGGTTATTGATTAATCCACGAATTGGTTTGAAATTAAGCGTGATTATGTGTTAGAATCGCTATATAAAACGTGTATTATGTATGATTTCGGTTAATTTGATGATTTAAGAAGAAACCCACAATTTTGAATGAAGGTAGCGACATGGGTGTTCTACCCATGTCCAATCCTTGTTTGATGTATTTGTTACTAGCTTGAAATGGGTTTGGTGATGTTAGTTTAGGGTTAATTGTATGAATGGAATGTGATTTTGAACACTCTCTTGGTGATTTAGAAGTTGGAAGTTAATGACTATGCTTGAACTAGTTGTAAACTATGCATAGTAGGTTGTACGCACACCAAGTGCTTGATAAAATGACTAGGTAAAGCTAGAAAGTGAAATTGTATGCAAGTTGTGAGTTTACATGTATAGAAAGCGATTGTGATAAAAGTAGTGGTTTACTAACTTGGAAAAATATGCTTTAGATGGTACTCGTATATAAAATCGGGTTGAAAGTATATGTCGGTCAAACTTATGCATTAGGAGCTTGTACATTGTGTTTGAACGAGTGAGGTTGCTATGCGGTCTACTAATCCTTTAATTACGGTTAAAAGTGAACATACACTAAATGTATATAGTGTATGACCTCACTAACAAAGGATGATATTAGGATTATGCTAAGTTGATTCTTATAAGATATGGTTGTCGAATGTAGAGTTATGAAAGTATAAGTAAGTGAGCATTTATTATGTGTTATGTGTGATAATGAATTTGGATTTCGAAGATATTAAATATTATGGTTGACAAATCATGTCGTATGCATGTTAGTAAAAGTCGATGTTGATAAGAATAGGTAAATATGTGTTAATTTGAATGAGCATGAATACTAACATGATTATGGCATGGCGACATGAAAGAATTGGAATCACATGAGCATGGGCCAAGCATGGAAGGCTAACGGGTCAAGGTGAGGCAAGGAAGCGGTTACGAGCACGGATGCACAAGGTAAGTGATTCCGTAATCACTTCTTAGTTGTTTATGTAAAGTTATATGCAACTTAACTAAATATGGTAATTGAGGTCAAATAGGAATGAATTAGATGATGTTAATGAAGTATTAAACGGATCTTAGTTTTGATCCGAGCAAGGTAAGTGCGATTGAGAATTTTAAAAGTAGTAGGATTGGTTACCTATGTAAGAAATTCTTTTATTGCTAAGGATAGAGAGAAATTGACAAAAACGCCCTTGATAGGTATATCGGGCAAAAGACCTTAAATGTCTGTCGGAAACAAGGGAATCGATTAGAATAATGTTTTGGTCATGTGTGAAAGCGAAGAGTATGGTCTTGGTATGTCAATAATCAATTAATGCGCAAATACTCATAACGGGTCAAATAATTAGAACATGATAATAAGCCGATAGGGCGTAAGATAAGAATTTATTTAATCCGGATGTGGGATTTTAAGTTCATATGATAGAATGTGAATTTACAAGCATGTAGGAAGAAACGGGAGGTTAAACGGGCAAACGGTTCAAAAGATATGCGCGTTTTAGTGCGTACGATCGAAGAAACGGAGCTGCAGAAAAGTGCCCTTTTTAGAGGGCGTCGCCGACGGGTCCCCACCCCGTCGCCGACGGGCTCTGGTTTGGCCGTTTTCTTCCGACGGGTTAACACACTGGTTACGGGTTAAATGGCACGACGGGCATATTTACAACCCGTCGCCGACGGGTCCCAACCCCGTCGCCGACGGGCTCTTGTTTGTGAGTTTTTATTTTTTTGCAACTTGTGTTTCCGGTTGACCCGTAATGCGTCCTGGTGCTTCGGTTTTCGACCCGATGGCATGTAAACCTCCCGAAAAGCTCCTTAACTTTGTCAAACCTGAATTACATATTTTGGATTAAAAGCCGGCTATCCGAAATTAAGACTTACGTATAATCATCAAGTTATACACGTATCATATATATGTAGGAATGTATTTAGGAAAACTACGTAAGTATAAACACGTGTGAGTGAAGGTATGCTCGTGTGTAGTTATGATTCATTCTATGAATGCATGTAAGTACATAGTTATGTACGTATAAATGTATATATGTAGGTATCGGTGTATGTATGTACGCAAGTAATTACGTATGAGCATAAGCATTATGTATCTGAGTGTGAAGATACATACGTGTGTAGGTACGAATGTTTATATATGCGGGTGCAAGTTATGTATGTGTGCGAGTAGGTAGACAAAATAATGTGTGTATGTACGTAGATGTATATTTAGGTGTATGCAAAAATACGTATTGTATATGCACGTATGTAGATGCGTAGTAATGTATGTGCGTGTGTAGATATGTATTTGGTATATATGAAGGTACGTATGGGTATATGCAGGTACGTAGAGATATAGGAAGATATGTACATATGTAGATGCATATGTATACATGTAAGAACGTATATGTGTATGATTTAGATACGTCGAGTAATACGTTATTAACAGTGTGCCTTGAGAATGAAAAGTAATGCAGGTAAATTATTGAAGCCTCACCAGAATATGGTTGCGCAGATGGAATGTCTAAAGTTAGAGGGATAACGCGTTGGAAAGTGTATGAGATTGTATTTTGTTTATGTCTGTGTACTAATGTGATGAATGTATGTGGTGAGTGCAGGGTATACGAATCATTAGGCGGTTATCACGATGAATAGAGATCGAAGATCGAGTCACAAGGTAGATTGTACGGGGATATATTTGAGTATGTACTTTAATGAACATGACTTATACTTTAGTTTTGTAAAAGATTCATATTAAAACGAACTTTCAAGTAAGTAAAGATGTTGTAATGAAAGAAATTTTATGGTACGTATTTCCGCTGCGACTTTTTGTCATGTACGTTTTAGGGTCTTACAAGTTGGTATCAGAGCCCTGGTTTGAGAGAATCAAGTACAAGAGGATAGGTACTTGAACTCGAACCTGTGTGCTCTTATGACAAGAAACCCGTACAATCCGAGACTCGACCAAGATCTAAAGGTAGAAGCAAAGGTAAGTATGTGCTTAAGTATGTATTGGAAGATAACTAACTATATGTTATGTGTAAGGTAAGCATGGTTGCTTGGAAAGAATGATTTGTGGATGCGGTCTAGCACCGACACCAAGTTATGTAATATGACATATTGACCCAAGTACATATATTTAATATATGTAAGTACATGTGATGGTAAAACCTAACAATGAAAGGAAAATTTTAAATGAAAAATAATGATAAGAATGGTAATGAAGTTTTGGAATTGTTACACGTGCCGAAACCTAATTCTTCGGACATAAGGTGACAATTACACGAAGACACGAAACTAGTGTGTGGATTGTGTACCTGGCCAGTACACAAGAAACGCATGACGTTTGTGAGCCCGTGATAATTGTTACAGGTGTGTCCGTTAGAATTAAGTAGTAGGTGGACGTGAGGGTGAAGAGAAATGTAAGACTCTCAAGAATGAGAGTATGAATGCTATGTTAGAATCCGCGAGGCGGATTCGAAATATGAAATGCTATGTTAGAATCCGCGAGGATGCTATGTTAGAATCCGCGAGGCGGATTCGAAACATGAAATGCTATGTTAGAATCCGCGAGGCGGATTCGAAACATGAAATGCTATGTTAGAATCCGCGAGGCGGATTCGAAACATGAAATGCTATGTTAGAATCCGCGAGGCGGATTCGAAACATGAAATGCTATGTTAGAATCCGCGAGACGGATTCAAAACATGAAATGCTATGTTAGAATCCGCGAGACGGATTCGAAACATGAAAGAAGTTAAAGTATAAATGAAATGTTTGAAACCGCTAGATGGACTCAAACATAGAAGGGAAGAAGGGTATGAATGTTACGTTTAAAACCGTGGGACGGATTTAAAACATAAAAAGGATGTAATGAATGCCTTTATAAGTAAGCATGAATGAGAAGAGGTACGAGCGTGTACCTCAATAACTATACGGTAATTAAGAAACGTTAGTGTGGCCTCGAAAGGTCGACTTGCGAAGATAGGCGAAATAAGAGAATAGGACGAAAGAATTGCACGTGAGAAATGAAATGGGTGACACGTTAAAGCGTGTACGTAAGAAATTGTAGAATGAATGTTTGAATGAAAAAAAAAATGCTAATTGTTAAACCTGCTGATAAGAATTTTAGAAGCCTTGTTGTGATGAAACCAATCGAATTGGAGGAAGGATGCGTACGAGCAAAGGCACCTTGCATGGATAAATGAAATCTAGCCTGGTACGGCTAGTACTCGTGAATAATGCGGATCGATCTGAGTTACGGATCGTCGATTGATAATATGAGATGAGGTTAGTAAAAGTTTAACTTATGTTGGATAAGTATGAAACGGTAAATTGGGAACGACCTACGAAAAGAATGATGTTAACTTTAGAGTTAATCGTGTATAGGTAGCTATGAAATAGTAGTTTTGTTGTGATAACAAACTAGAACTAAATATTATATGACATATGTATAAAATATAATCAAATGAGATGGGACGAAGGTATTAGATCTGTCATAACGGATCATATGAATGTAAGTATTATTACAAGTTTGAAAGAGTATATGTACTGACATGTTACTAACGGACAAGGGGAATGAAAATGTTATGTGGAAGCATGATATGGAAAGTATAGAATCGTTAAGGGAAAGATCAATTGTATGAATAATTTATGAATTGAGGTAAGATTCTTACTTATAAATATGATGTGACTATTAAGTCAAACATAGATGTGGGTGTGTGTAAGGGGAAATGAGAAAGGTTTCGGGGACGAAACCTCATTTAAGGGGGGTAGACCTGTAACACCCCAAAATCGAATTATTAATTTGCTAGTTTGTTATCATGTTTAACAAAATGAGGTATAATAACTAGGTTAGTAAACCTAGTTAAATGTCTAGCAAATTAAGTAAAGGAAAGAAACTTGTGGCAACTATGATGGGTGATAAACTTGAGGGACTAGGATTGCCAAATTTGAAAATGAATTTAATTAAAACAAAAACTCACACACACAAGGTGTGTGTGTGCGTGAGAACGATCAGGAGCAAGGGGAAACCCTTCTCCTTCAACTACTTACAAGAACTCAAGAATTGAACCTGATTTTGGGGAGAAATCGGATGCATGAGCTTATATTCATAATCATCTAGACAAGATGAACATGTGGTAAGTTGAAATTTGTGAATTTTTGATCTTACATGAAGTGGGTTATTGATTAATCCACGAATTGGTTTGAAATTAAGCGTGATTATGTGTTAGAATCGCTATATAAAACGTGTATTATGTATGATTTCGGTTAATTTGATGATTTAAGAAGAAACCCACAATTTTGAATGAAGGTAGCGACATGGGTGTTCTACCCATGTCCAATCCTTGTTTGATGTATTTGT
This sequence comes from Helianthus tuberosus, assembly GCA_030545235.1. Taxonomy (NCBI): domain Eukaryota; kingdom Viridiplantae; phylum Streptophyta; class Magnoliopsida; order Asterales; family Asteraceae; genus Helianthus; species Helianthus tuberosus. The sequence continues at coordinate 9,368,109 of CM060450.1, read as the reverse complement.
TACTAGCTTGAAATGGGTTTGGTGATGTTAGTTTAGGGTTAATTGTATGAATGGAATGTGATTTTGAACACTCTCTTGGTGATTTAGAAGTTGGAAGTTAATGACTATGCTTGAACTAGTTGTAAACTATGCATAGTAGGTTGTACGCACACCAAGTGCTTGATAAAATGACTAGGTAAAGCTAGAAAGTGAAATTGTATGCAAGTTGTGAGTTTACATGTATAGAAAGCGATTGTGATAAAAGTAGTGGTTTACTAACTTGGAAAAATATGCTTTAGATGGTACTCGTATATAAAATCGGGTTGAAAGTATATGTCGGTCAAACTTATGCATTAGGAGCTTGTACATTGTGTTTGAACGAGTGAGGTTGCTATGCGGTCTACTAATCCTTTAATTACGGTTAAAAGTGAACATACACTAAATGTATATAGTGTATGACTTCACTAACAAAGGATGATATTAGGATTATGCTAAGTTGATTCTTATAAGATATGGTTGTCGAATGTAGAGTTATGAAAGTATAAGTAAGTGAGCATTTATTATGTGTTATGTGTGATAATGAATTTGGATTTCGAAGATATTAAATATTACGGTTGACAAATCATGTCGTATGCATGTTAGTAAAAGTCGATGTTGATAAAAATAGGTAAATATGTGTTAATTTGAATGAGCATGAATACTAACATGATTATGGCATGGCGACATGAAAGAATTGGAATCACACGAGCATGGGCCAAGCATGGAAGGCTAACGGGTCAAGGTGAGGCAAGGAAGCGGTTACGAGCACGGATGCACAAGGTAAGTGATTCCGTAATCACTTCTTAGTTGTTTATGTAAAGTTATATGCAACTTAACTAAATATGGTAATTGAGGTCAAATAGGAATGAATTAGATGATGTTAATGAAGTATTAAACGGATCTTAGTTTTGATCCGAGCAAGGTAAGTGCGATTGAGAATTTTAAAAGTAGTAGGATTGGTTACCTATGTAAGAAATTCTTTTATTGCTAAGGATAGAGAGAAATTGACAAAAACGCCCTTGATAGGTATATCGGGCAAAAGACCTTAAATGTCTGTCGGAAACAAGGGAATCGATTAGAATAATGTTTTGGTCATGTGTGAAAGCGAAGAGTATGGTCTTGGTATGTCAATAATCAATTAATGCGCAAATACTCATAACGGGTCAAATAATTAGAACATGATAATAAGCCGATAGGGCGTAAGATAAGAATTTCTTTAATCCGGATGTGGGATTTTAAGTTCATATGATAGAATGTGAATTTACAAGCATGTAGGAAGAAACGGGAGGTTAAACGGGCAAACGGTTCAAAAGATATGCGCGTTTTAGTGCGTACGATCGAAGAAACGGAGCTGTAGAAAAGTGCCCTTTTTATAGGTCGTCGCCGACGGGTCCCCACCCCGTCGCCGACGGGCTCTGGTTTGGCCGTTTTCTTCCGACGGGTTAACACACTGGTTACGGGTTAAATGGCACGACGGGCATATTTACAACCCGTCGCCGACGGGTCCCAACCCCGTCGCCGACGGGCTCTTGTTTGTGAGTTTTTATTTTTTTGCAACTTGTGTTTCCGGTTGACCCGTAATGCGTCCTGGTGCTTCGGTTTTCGACCCGATGGCATGTAAACCTCCCGAAAAGCTCCTTAACTTTGTCAAACCTGAATTACATATTTTGGATTAAAAGCCGGCTATCCGAAATTAAGACTTACGTATAATCATCAAGTTATACACGTATCATATATATGTAGGAATGTATTTAGGAAAACTACGTAAGTATAAACACGTGTGAGTGAAGGTATGCTCGTGTGTAGTTATGATTCATTCTATGAATGCATGTAAGTACATAGTTATGTACGTATAAATGTATATATGTAGGTATCGGTGTATGTATGTACGCAAGTAATTACGTATGAGCATAAGCATTATGTATCTGAGTGTGAAGATACATACGTGTGTAGGTACGAATGTTTATATATGCGGGTGCAAGTTATGTGTGTGTGCGAGTAGGTAGACAAAATAATGTGTGTATGTACGTAGATGTATATTTAGGTGTATGCAAAAATACGTATTGTATATGCACGTACGTAGATGCGTAGTAATGTATGTGCGTGTGTAGATATGTATTTGGTATATATGAAGGTACGTATGGGTATATGCAGGTACGTAGAGATATAGGAATATATGTACATATGTAGATGCATATGTATACATGTAAGAACGTATATGTGTATGATTTAGATACGTCGAGTAATACGTTATTAACAGTGTGCCTTGAGAATGAAAAGTAATGCAGGTAAATTATTGAAGCCTCACCAGAATATGGTTGCGCAGATGGAATGTCTAAAGTTAGAGGGATAACGCGTTGGAAAGTGTATGAGATTGTATTTTGTTTATGTCTGTGTACTAATGTGATGAATGTATGTGGTGAGTGCAGGGTATACGAATCATTAGGCGGTTATCACGATGAATAGAGATCGAAGATCGAGTCACAAGGTAGATTGTACGGGGATATATTTGAGTATGTACTTTAATGAACATGACTTATACTTTAGTTTTGTAAAAGATTCATATTAAAACGAACTTTCAAGTAAGTAAATATGTTGTAATGAAAGAAATTTTATGGTACGTATTTCCGCTGCGACTTTTTGTCATGTACGTTTTAGGGTCTTACAAAAACTAACCTCCATCCACGTCAGGGACTATTCGGGAACGGAATTCAAAAACTTGGCGACTATTGGTGTAATTTTAGAAAGTTAGGGACTAAAGGTGAAAAATGGGCAAACCACAGGGACTATCCGAGCATTTTTCTCTAAAAATTCGGATATTAAATTTTTTTTATTAGGAAATAAATAAAACAAATAAATATATAAATTAAACTAAAAATCATATGTTATTTTCTTAATGTATAAATTCGTTAAAAACATAGAAAAATAATAAATAACCCTAGCATAGTTCATCTTTTTAGATTTGTACAAATAATATAACATAACTTTATAGAAAAATATACCAACTAAATAATAGATATAAAAGGTAAACTCAATAAAATTCACATAAAAATAAGAAACCAGATTTTTTAAATCCTGATAGAAAAATCCGGATTGGATCCGATGCGAGAAGATCTGGAAAAATCCGGTGGGTTAAAAAGTTTCAAAAAAAACTTGTTTTTCCGTTTGATCAATTGTATACTAATAATAGATAAACTGAATCAACAGTAAATTTGTTTTAAAGGTTTTTAATATGTGTTATTTAGTATAATTTAGTGGTTTTTTACATGTGTTATGTAGTTCTTTTATATATCTTTGACCCTACAATAGATAAACTGAATTAACAGTAAATTTGTTTTAAAGTTTTTTAATATGTGTTATTTAGTATAATTTAGTGGTTTTTTACATGTGTTATGTAGTTCTTTTATATATCTTTGACCGTGGGGAATGGTGGGGTGGGGGTTTGGGGCATTTGTTGACACGTGGACTTCGAGCCCCCCTCGCGCGCGCGCGCGCGCGCGCTGGTGAGTGACGTGTTGGCTCGTTATGGCGGGGCGTGGCTAGCCCGCGTGGGTTCGCCAGCTTTAATAAAATTAAAAAAAAAACCTAAAAAACGGTTATTTTTTAAAATTTTAAACATAGCCGCTATGAGCTAGCCAACCAGCCAATGAGAGCTGGCCACGGAGGACCGCTAGGCATGCCCAACGCCCGGGCTGAAACCCCCGCCTAAGGGGTCACGCCGAAACCCAAGCCCACCCGGGGTGGTGACTTGGGCGTTTGTACCCAACCCACGCCCCAACCCCCGCCCCATACCCCCATGGTCTTATGTAACTTGCGTTTGTTTTTTATCGATGTAATTCACGTGTCAGTATTTTTTGTTCATATAAAGATATTTTTTTCTCTATGGGTTGTTGTAACGAATGAGGTGACGTAACAAAACAAACCGATACCGATCAAACAAACCGATAACGAGTGAACAGTAAATTTGTTTTAAAGGTTTTTAATATGTGTTATTTAGTATAATTTAGTGGTTTTTTAAAGGTTTTTAATATGTGTTATTTAGTATAATTTAGTGGTTTTTTACATGTGTTATGTAGTTCTTTTATATATCTTTGACCGTGGGGTATGGTGGGGCGGGGGTTTGGGGCATTTGTTGACACGTGGACTTCGAGCCCCACCACTGGTGAGTGACGTGTTGGCTCGGTATGGCGGGGCGTGGCTAGCCCGCATGGGTTGGCCAGCTTTAATAAAATTAAAAAAAAAAGCCTAAAAACCGGTTATTTTTTTAAATTTTAAACATAGCCGCTATGACCTAGCCAACCAGCCAATGAGAGCTGGCCACGGAGGACCGCTAGGCATGCCCAACGCCCGGGCTGAAACCCCCGCCCAAGGGGTCACGCCGAAACCCAAGCACACCCGGGGTGGTGACTTGGGCGTTTGTACCCAGCCCACGCCCCAACCCCCGCCCCATACCCCATGGTCTTATGTAACTTGCGTTTGTTTTTTATCGATGTAATTCACGTGTCAATATTTTTTGTTCATATAAAGATTTTTTTTCTCCATGGGTTGTTGTAACGAGTCAGGTGACGTAACAAAACAAACCGATACCGATCAAACAAACCGATAACGAGTAAACAATAAATTTTTTTTAAAGGTTTTTAATATGTGTTATTTAGTATAATTTAGTGGTTTTTTACATGTGTTATGTGGTTCTTTATATATCTTTGGCCGTGGGGTATGTTGGGGCGGGAGTTTTGGGTATTTGTTGACACGTGGACTTCGAGCCCCCCGCTGGTGAGTGACGTGTTGACTTGGTATGGCGGGGCGTGGCTAGTTTCAGATTATTTTTTGGGATTGGTTTCAGATTCAGATTTTTTTTTTTTGACATCTCTATATGTAGTTAATATAGTGGCCCAAAATCTTATTCGTTGATACTTGAAAATTGAAAATTACTGATTTAATGTTGCAGCTATTTCCACATCAACCTTTATTTATTTATTTATTTATTACTTTTTTGAATTTAGTAGTATTTAACATTTTAATTTTTCTTTTTTTATTTTGTGTTTTTTTTTTCTATTTTCTATTTTACAAATATGATTGACAAAGATATATAGGTTCCACTTAGCAGTTCAAAGTCGTTCTTATTTCAAGTAAATCGATTAGTAAAAAACTAATTAATATAAACTAACGAATTTTAAATTTAGTTTTCGATGAAATCAGGGGAGGCGAAAATTTTTGATAAAATTTACAATACTAAGCGAGAAAACAGCTTGTGAATGTAAAACAATAATACACAATGACCCCCTAGTTAAAAGTGTCTGGTTCCACTAGTGCATGAAGATTACAGTTTTAAATTTATTATTTGCCTATATAATCGCACTATTATGCTGTGATTTTTTTTTTTTTTTTTTCATATTGTAAATGTGACCATCTTGTAGAGGGTTGTAACTTGTAATGTGAATAAGTTGTTCTAATTCCAGCCCAATGAACAACCCAAGAGGCCTGAAGTTGGGCTGGGCTATAAGGTTTGAAGTTTTTTGGGTATACGGCCCAGTCCTGTCCTTTAGATGATCAAACTAGAGATGGGCATAATCGGGTATTTTGAATACCCGGGTACTGATATTGCTCAATGGAACCGGGTACACTGAGGAACCGGGTCCGGGTTGAACCCGAGTAGAAGTATAAAAAAACGGAACCGATGTAACCGGTTACGGGGAACCGGGTTCGGGTACAGTTTGGAACCGGGTTCGGGTACAGTTTGGAACCGGGTTCGGGTACAGTTTGGGACCGGTTCCAGAATTACAAAATCTTAAATAATAACAGTAACATTTTTAAAAGTAACAGTAACCGGTTTCCAGTAACATTATAAAAGTAACAGAACCGGTTCCAGAATTACAAAATCTTAAATACTAACAGAACCGGTTTCCAGAATTACAAAAAACCCGGTTCAAAATGTAAAACAGTAACTGGTTTACTTCCTTTGCCTTTTGCTTGTGTCGGGTGCGGCACTTTCACATGCGCTACGCTTTGGTCCGGCCACTTCGGTACTAACGGCTAGTAACCGGGTACAACGGCTAGTAACCGGTTCCAACGGATAGAAACCGGTTCCAACGGATATACTTGGCATTTAATGCATTTAATGAAATTGCAACGGCTAGAACCGGTTCTAACGGTAACATAATACCGGGTATACTGGAGGAACCGGGTATTAGAGAGGAACCGGGTACGGGTATAAACCGGGTAGGGTTAAGAACCGGGTACTACCCATTTATTAAGAGAAAAAATGGATCCGGGTAGGAACCTCCGGGATTTTTGAACCTGGACCCGGTTCTCCTATGTATCGGGTACGAACTGGAACCGGTTCCGGGTCGGTTCTACGGGTCCGGGTTAGGAATCGGGTATTATGCCCATCTCTAGATCAAACTATATATAGCTAAAGCACTAACTATAGGTGCACAAAATAAAAACAGCTAAAGCACTAACTAGAGGCGCATAAAATAATCGAAACGGGTTATTAACCAAAACAGTAATAAGTTTATAGTCGATTGAGGAGTAACCGATTAGTGCTTCTTTTAACCGTATGTTCGTAACCGGTTAGGATCTTTTAGAAGGAACCGGTTAACCGGAAAAAAAAAACCAAAAAAATAGGAAAAAACTAGTTAAAGTCAAAACCGGGTAAAGCAAAAATGCGAGAAAAAATCGACGGTTTGGTTAACCTAACCGGTTAGGGAAAACCCGTTTTGTGCACCTCTAGCACTAAGGTAGCGTTTGGTACGAAGGAATAGAAGGCGGAATGGAATGGAGCATTCTATCGGAATGAAAAGAAACATGTTTGATTGTCAAGTGGTAATGGAATGGAGCATTCCACAAGGAATGTAAACCTTCCAAATATAATAATTTTCATTCCTTGGTAGGCTGGTTTTTTTTTTCATTCCTTCAAGGAATGGAAAGATATATTATTATTATTATTATTATTATTATTATTATTTTACCATTAATATTATTATTCTTATTGATTTTAATAAATCACTCACGGGCGACACCACTACTGCCATAGCTGCCGCCGTGACTACCGTCGCCGCCGTCACCCACTTCCGTCGCCACCACCACCCCAGCTGTCTCCCGCCACCACCCACCTCCACCCCAGTCGCCACCCACATCCGCCGCTACCAACCGTCACCCACCATCCACACCTCTGCCCCGACCGTCACTTGCCACCACCCACCACCCCCGACACCACCGCGCCACAGCTGCCACCCGCCTCCGCCGTCAGCCGCCACCCACCTCCACCACCGATCACCACCGTCGTCGTCACCCACCACCATTGTCGTCGCCACCACCTACCTCTGCCCCCGTCACCACCCACCGCCGCCACCCACTGCCACCACCTCCGACCATCGCTACCATTGCCACCTATCACCACCCACCACCACCGACTACCGTCACTCATCACCGATTTTATTCCTTCATCTATTCTTTCCTACCAAACAACACAAAGTAATGATTCATTTCATTCTCACATGCAGTGGCGGACCCAGAAAAAATTTTCATGGGGTGCGGATAAGGGTTTAACCAAATTTTCAAGGGTTCAAGGGGTGCGGATAAGGGGTTTAACCAAACTTTCAAGGGGTGCGGGGAGAATTTTACCTTATAAAATACACTAAATTTTTTTTTCAGGGGGTGCGCCCGCCCACCCTGGCCTCTTACTAGGTCCGCCCTTGCTCACATGGTAACCAAACAAGACATGAAATGGTAATGATCTATTCCATTACATCGTCCATTCCATTACCTCGTACATTCCATTCACCTGTCTATTTCATTACGCTATACCAAACAGACCCTAACTGTAGTACTATACCATCGTCTTGATTAACTAGATTCAAATTCCATTCCAAGTCATCATCAAAATGTAACAATTACAGTCGTGTATTGCAGACAAGCAATGCCCCAATGAGTTGAAAAGATATAATTGTTTTAATTAACAACAGTTTTGTGATGTGGTTCCAACGTTTAATTGTTGGCCAAAAAAAAATAGAAGGAATCCAGATTAGAAAATAGAGAGATAATTTAGACTTTGATAACTTTTCCTCCCCATATAACAATTCGAAACTTACAATAAATAAGAAAATGATAACAAACTACCCACTATCTAAGTGATCCATTAAACCATCACTAGTGCTCTAGTGGTGGCCACGGGTATTTAAGTTCCACTTATGGTGGGCCTGGGTGAGTTTTCCCCTCAAGGTCTCAAGTTCGAGTCTTGGTGATAGGGGTTTCTCATTGAGGGGTTTAAACTGGGGATCTATTGTGCGAGGGGGCTCTCTAGCACGGACCCGGTTAAGACAACGTATACTAGACCTCCCGACATTCGCGAATAATTCACACCTTTCAAAAAAAATCAAAGTGATCCATTACTTCCAAAAATAATGGAGATAACTACTGCATATACTTTGACCAAATTACAATATAATAATAATAACTAAATATTAAATATCATGAATAATAATCATATTAGTAACATTTTGCATGAGGACGTGGAGTGTGAGGGCCAAAGGCACATATCATTTTGTAGTCGTGGAATGAAGTTGAGCAAATGGTTCAACCCAAAAGCAATTACTTTACTCGCATCCATTGAAAATGTGCTTATAAAAAAAATAGTTTCATGATTTGCTTTGATTCACTAGATATGGATTTTTAGACAAGATACATACACTACTATGTCAATGGCCTTCTCGTACATTGGCAACCTCATAGCCTTTCAAAGTGGAGGTCATAGATTCGAGTCTCGTCTGGAGCAAAAATGCCCTGAGTTGAACCATGAGTTTCCATAGTGGGTCTTTTGTCCCGCTCCTCCCGTCCTTTTGTTGCCTCTCCATTTCAAGATGGCCATGGCGCTATTCAGTTGTTGCTTCCTCTCCATCCCGCACCTGTGCCACATCACATCAGCCCAATTTCCTTCCCGCTTTCCACCGAGAGCATTCTGTCAACCCTCAAAATGACTTCTAGTTGGGCTCATGAGGGGGACCTACACTATAGAGTGAGCCCAAAAAAAGTTCAGTCTAGTTTTTAGAGAAAATCCTGGATCGCATCTCTTAAAAGTTCGGTCAAGTCCCCCCAATTACCTCTTAGAAATAAATTGTGGGCCCGCCACTAGTTGGACTCGTTGCTCAAGAGTAGGTTCATCAAATCCTCAAGTCAGCTTTTGAACCAAATGCTTGTTAGAATGATCCATATTATTATCATATTATGTAATGTATAAATGCTCGTGGGATTTAACTAGTTGGATTTTCTTAGTGATGTTGCAGGCATTCGGTCAGTACCAGTATTGCAACCAAAAAAGAAAACCCAAAAAATAAAGTCGTAAACTCGTAACATGTCTAAAAAATATCTCTACTCATGTTTTACATTTATAGAAAACCATAAAAATGAATATCAATACCAGTTCCAAAATACTGATACCAGTACCGATGTCGGTATCGGTTCGTCACAACGTCGATACGATACTAGCAATCACTATAACTTACAATACCATAAAAATATTATAATTTCAACACAATTTATACCGCAATATCAAAAATAAATTAAACACAACCACGTATATTTTGTTTATTATTGAACTTAAGTTTTTAAAGTAAAAAATTACCAAGCAAGTAAACAAGTAAAAAGCAAGTGGAATTGAAACTTAAATACTGAAGTAGAATTGAAACTTAAATAAAAAATAAAAAAAAAAGTTCTTAAAAACTAATTTGTGAAAAAATCTCGCTTACTTTCAACTTCAAGTTTCAACTGGTAATAAGACCCGCGCGCGTTGCGGCGCGGGTACTTCGCAAATATCGAACGGATTAGTCCAAGCGTTATGTGATGTGTTAACCATATGAAAGCGCACGTTCAGACGTATCCGATTGAACTCAATATATCATATAGTTGCATTGCGATTGGATCAAAAAGTAACGTAAATCGAATTTATATTGTACAATCATAATGTATTATACGTGACCTGACTAACTCGAATTTATATCGTCAAGCCAAAAACTCCCGAGGGGGTCAAAGTGGCATTTACAAAGTTCATAAAAATTAAGTGGTTAAGAATTGTATTTCCTAAACTTAAGGGCTAAGAAAGGGTAAAGATAAAATTTGATAAAGTTTTGGGGTAAGAAGAAAACTATAACAAAGTAGGGGCTAAAAAAGAAACTACTACAAAGTTAGGGTTCGGTACCGTTATGATACCAATTCGGTACCGGTACCCGGTACCAAATGCTCATCCCTACGTTACGGTAGTGACATTAACGTGGTTAGGCATAGATAAAAAGAGTATAATGTCTCCATGTTGTTGTGTAAAGTCGTAAAAATCATTTAAACAAAAGCATTGAAGTTCTAGAGAAAATGAGGTGTGAAGTTATGAAGTAAAAATAAATGGGGGTCAAAATTGTTAAATAACGGGGGTCGCTTATCAAAAGATTGGTGTTAAAGGTTAAAAGTCTATTAACTTGAGGGGAAAAAGGAAAACTTGAAACGATCGTCACCAGCCATGGTTTTTAAGGTTATATACAATTAGGATTTAACCCGTGCTAAACCGAATTATTCTAGGTTTGATAACATGTATGCTTATACTTGAATTACTTCGGATCTCATTGGTTGGTTCGGATATCAAAAGTGTGTTATAAATAATTAAAAAAATACAGGGAATACTCCTAAGTGGTTTTTAAACATTAAAGATAAAAGTTTATAATAGTAATATTTTGTATTATGCCATGTCTATTCCAACATATATTAGTTGTTTTTCAAGAAGAACAAATATATAAACCACAATCTTATTGAGTAAAAACTTGTTTCTTTAAGAAAATCAATTTACTTAAGTTAAGAAAACCATTAAACTAAAAAATGTAAAAATAAAAAATGTCGTATGGGGAAACGGGGGAGTGGGGAGACAGATGTAAAAGCAAGAGCAAAGAAATTTGACTATGAGAAGTGGCACGGATTTTGGAGACCCATTGTCTACTTCCTCAAATCGCCGTCTTCTTACATCGTATTGTCGCCACACGCCTCCCTCAACACCACCAACACTCTCCTCGATCTCACCTCTTTTCGATATTTCTCTATACTCTCTCAGGCAACACGATACAGTACACCGCCGGAGACCAAACACTCCATGTTCCCTTAGCTTCGATTTCTGTTTATCAGGCGACCGGCTTTTAAAACATCACAGCCATTTCCGATTGTTTAAGGTCACCACAGTCTCGATCTACCGTTGCATGTGGTTTTCTCAGTCCGATTTGTGGCGGCTAGGGTTTCAAGGTAAGGTTCCTGACCTCTTTTTTTTACTTTTCAACCTATACTTTTGTTGTTTCTGGCGTTTGACATTCCCGTTGTTTTAGGGCTTATTCTAGCAGCGGTGACGGAGCCATTGTATTATTAACACGGTGGTTTCAAGTGTGTTTTAGCAGTTGCAATGGATTCCGGTAGGACCATCAAGATATCGTATCATATTCCTCTGATCTGTGTTGGTCAGCGGCCAGGAAGATCTCTTGTACTTCTCATCACCAACTGAATCCCAACGAAGGATATCATTGTAATTTCGTAAGAAGGGTCAATATTGTAACTTGGTCGGTGGCGAAGGCGACCGACTTTATCCTTTCAGATATATGATAATTTCAAATTTGGGGCCACTGTATCCACGTATGTCGCATCTTTTAGGCCTTTTGGGCCATAAATATGAGGTGGGCCAGGTTTATTTTCAACGGCTTCCCTTTTCAAATTCAAATTTCAAACGAGAAACGGTATTGAAGTTTTAAAATGATTACTAATAATGAAATTAGTATTTTTATTTAATAATATAACTAGTCTAAGTACCCGTGTAATACACGGGTGGCTACAGCCAATGAGGTGGTGGTGGAGTGGTAAGGGAGAGACTTGGTGTTCTAAGCGACCCAAGTTCGATTCCTGCCCTCCCCATTATTTTCTGCGGCACCTGGTGATGATGGGAGACTAGGCGAATAGGTGTGGAGATCGCTAGTTCGATCCTTGAACTGAGCGGGTTTTACCTCACCGCACTGGCGTGCCTTCGGGCGAGTGTTCACGGGCTTCGGCCTAGGTGAGGGTTTTCCCCGGTTCGGAGGCGAGTGTATCCCGATGTGGTGAATTTCGCCAGTAGCCCATTTGGAGGATTCGTTGGCCGTTTAAAAAAAAATACACGGGTGGCTACACAACAAAAAATTTATACTTTAATACGTAAATAATTTATTACATGTACATTCAAATAATAACATAAATCATAGAAAGTACGTGAAATAACGGAAATACATGAAAATCATAAAAATTTCACAACTCATTGAAGATCTCTTTATATACAACATTCATTGTTTTATTTGTAGGTCTGCCTTCGTTGTCAAGTATTAGTAGCGTGATTCCATCTCGTCTTGTAACTCTCGATAAAGCTGCGTACAATTGACCATGTGTGTGAAAAAAAGGTATGTAATAATACAAAGGTATAATCAATTATTATCATAACCTAGGCGCTAGGAAAAGCGGTACCCTTGCTTAATGTATTATAAGTTACGAACAAAAGAAGCTAAAATATAACAATTTATGCAAGGATAAGGGACTCACCAGTGGAGGTAATGCATCCAACTTTCAAGAAATCATATGCTACTCTCTAGAGTTAACAAAATATAAATCAAGGGAAGGACATGAACATAAGACAACGTACATGATTTTAATGTATTTGAATTCAGATGAGTTCTTACATATTTTAAACCCTAAGTTTGAACTTTATTACATTCACAAATAATATAAGTTATTACAAAGTTTATTGTACCAATATTTACCTCATTTAAAATCAACACTCTTCTTTTTACATCTTGGAATGCTACAAACTCACAAATGAAAAGATTCATCCCACCCTCAAAGATGTGACAACCGACAATCGCTAAATCTGGCAATGTAAAATTAACATATACTCAGTAAAATTATCACATTCAATAAAATATACGTATATCTTAAGAGTTTTAAAACTATTAAAAGGGTGTATTTACTTACTTTTTCATCCAATATGTCATGCTTATCACAAACGGTTGACCGATTTCATGATTTTGAACCGAACCATGAACATCTCTATCTCCCTCCCCTTGAATTAAAACTTGTATTGAAGTCCAAAAGTGGATTACCTATCTCCACAACAAAATGATTAACTTCAAGAAAAAATCAACATTTCATTAAAAAAAGGCAATTGTTAAAAAAGCTCTACATAATATCAAAAAAAATGGCACAAGTCCCTTTTAACTATTTTTAATGGTTAAATCCTTCATTGTAAAAGTTAATGAAATCCACATTCAATTCCAATACCAATAAAGCTCTTAAAACATTTCATAAATTCAGCCAATTTCACTACATACGAATAGAAAAAAAACGTAAATGGAAAGAACTACATTGATATGAAACCACCAAATCACTAAACCAATTTATTACCCTTCGCTTCCACATTTGCACACAAGCCAAAGTGGCCGGCACACTCCAGCAGCATCGCTTTAACCTGATCAAGATGAACATCTTGCCCCTCTTTGCATTGCTACAAAATGAATCATAAAAATGAATCAATCTATATTTATTGCAATTTAAATCTAACATTGATGTACAGAATACAAACTACTTATGCATAAATCTGAACCATAATAAACCTGGAAATAACATATTTATTTTACAAATTACAAATAAAATATATGTAGATTAATGAATGGACGATCGCAGCTAGTAATACAAATCAAATAACGGAAATCGGAAAACACAAAATCGTTATATCATGTATGGGATCGAGAACTGACATGTTCTAATTAGGGCTTCGAACAACAGAAACATAATAAAGCCATGAATAACAAATATTGATGGATGAAAGACGGGTGACATGTTCTAACTCTCTCAAATTGCCCAATTTGAGAGACGGGTGACCTGAATCCAGAATTTGACCCACTTTAAAATGGACCCCGCCTCCAAAGAAATGTAGGTCAGCTAATATTGCTTCCCTCCCAAAATCAACCTCTAGCTTCACTCAATAGACCAACTCAGAGGCTGAATACACAACTCTATCCAAAACTCTACTCTAAAATTACTTTAAAGTAAATAACAATTTGATTTCTAGTTTGCTCCACTAATTACAGTCAAATAAAGTTGCGTGTGTGAAAGTAAAAAAACCCTGCTAAAGCATTTTCTCCACTGAAAGTAATCCAAGCATACCTCGCTCTCTACAATCTTCATGAAGTTTATCTTCAGAAAGACCATCCACACCACCCTCTGCTTGAATCATCCTGTCATCATTCTTTATCCTACAAGAATGCCAAAAATCGTATGTGAAACAGTAACCAGCACTTCAATAGCTTTTAAATGATAAACAAAAGATACTCGGATTAGAAACGGATCCCGCCTCCAAAGTGGCTCACATTCATTCCCGTCCAAAATCACCCTGAGGCTAATTTAGAATAACCTGCTTTAAAAAAATAACATGTCAATCCTTTATGATAGATGTCTAATCAATAAATGAAGAAAAATATTTTCAACAAATGAAAAAAAATGTTTGAAGTTCTTAACTTTTCTATGAACATAAAACTCATTTTTATTAAAACATAATTTGGGTTCTTATACAAACTTGATACATACTTCTCGACACTACAACAACCTTATGACTTAAGCCCTTCACCACCATTTCCTTAAATAGTTAGATTGTGATATTACTTACTTTGAACTTCTTGGCTCAAAGCTAATAGCTTGCACCTTCTACAACCCCTTCAATAAAATTTCCCAATTGCTCAGTCACTTCTCATTATTTTGCATCAAGTTTCATACCAACTTCCATGAATCTTTCAAAATTCATTTAGTTGTGTGCCAATCAACTGCAATAGTTCATCAAAATTAAGCAAAAATCAAACTGATGGAAACAAAAATTAACACATACATCATCAAAATGAAAAAAATATAAAAAGTTAAAACTCAAATAATGAATACAAAAATTAACACATACATCATCAAAATGAAAAAAATATAAAAAGTTAAAACTCAAATAATGATGGGGTTACATACCTGATGGAATTGTAGCATTAAGATTGACGGTTATTCGTGTCAATGTATGAAAAAGAAACATTAAACACGTGAACAAAAAATGAAAATAAGTGAAGTAGAAACAAAATATTGAAGTTATAAATCCATATTTTTTTGGACATACATGAACAACTTATGTTTTTGGACAATGTTTAAATAATTTGGGACCGTTTGTACTAAAATCCATAATTAATCAATCAACTATATATGTCATGGTTGTGTTTTCATTAAAACTTTAATAGTTATGTAACATATGACTGGGCTTTGCAGCTCTACAGGGAGAACAACTCATTCACAAGTCAATGAGTCGATATTGCTACCTTCAGTGAAAACTATTAAAATAACGAAAAAATAACGATTAAAAAAGGTAAGATTTTGACGGAAGAATTACCCATGAATCTAAAACCGGAGGCATGCCTTTATCTACCGTAAGTTTCTCAAAAGCTTTGTTAATGTACTCAGTAAGTAATCCATTCGGGATCTCCAATTCAAAGAATATAGAACTCATCTCGGGTTCAAATACCCGGGCTGTCAATGAATTCTAGTAAGTCTTCTCCATCTATGCGTAGAATAACAATAGGATCTCGCTTTAATCCCGCAGCCATCCCGATCAGAAAATCTGAAAGAACTTTTTTAAATTTTGTCTTGCTTACCTTGCGGTCTTTACCATGAGTGAATTCACTAAGAACCTGCATCACAAGTTTTAATTTCTTAATGTTAAAATGCAGAAAACATACACAAAGCAATTATCTTTTCATCATGTGCTAGTTGTTAACAATTCTATTGTATATATAGTACAAACTTATCTTATTTTGGATTCTTTCAAATATTAAAACTAACTACCAACATTTTCTTAGTGGACCACACAAACGACACATTGGCATCTTTTCTATATACTGAGAACTACAATATTTAGGCCTTTAGGGTTGTTCGCTCGCTTAGATATGTTTAAACTGAACAAATTACACGAAACCAATCACTTTTCGGTTTGAAAAATATGAATCCAAACTATCTTAAAAACCAAATCAAATTACAATTCAGTTTCTAACTAAATATATTGCTCATCAAACATAAGTATAGAAAGTCAATACTTCAATTTTTTTATGATGGGTCCATTAAAATGATCCCAATAACAAAGCACGTAATTTCAAGAACACAAATCACTAACCAAAATAGGTAAAGTTTGAAGAATTGAGCTTAAAAGTGAGCAAATGAAGTTCTTGAAGCAAGGCATTGCATGCCCCCTCTTCTATGTTGGACTATAAGCATTTTCCTCAAGAATTGATTACACGAAATAAAATACTCACACTTGCGAAAGAAATTCACACCATAGTAAATGCTCTATAAACTGTTGGAATATCTTTAATAAACAATTGAATGCAATGCTCTAAACTGTTGAATATTCCAGTGAACTCTGCAAAAGTTAAAGTGGAATCAAGAACTATACTATGATATACTCAAATAAGATACAAGTTACTAATGCATTTCCTAGTATAAGATTTTGGCCTAATCGAATCAAATCTCCTGACCAAGTGGTTAACGTATTAGCACACATTTATTATCAAAGGTTTACATTTAAACCACTCAAAATAATAAATATCAACATCTACATTAACCCCCTGATCATTAAAATCATTCACCCTTATAAAAAAACTCACCGTAATCATAATCCAACAAAAATAACTTCTTATTTATTGCAAAACAAAACCATCCAAACCAAATAATAACTGTACTTGGCTTTCGCGGTGGGCAGCGATATTTTCTGCATTCCCCTGCATAATGTGATTCCCAATATATGTTATATAGAGCTTGTCACGCGGACCCAATTAAAAGCAATGCAGGAGCATGGAGTTAAGATTTGAATTTTTGGCTAATCATTTTACTAAGGTAATACTGATTTCATTTAATAAAAATCAAAATGAACCATGGCTTTACCAGCAAAGTGTAAAAGTAAAAATGATTAACTAATGATATGTCATGGATATACAAATAGAAGAATGCTTGAATAAAAAAAATGTAGCATCACCTAAAAAGAGCATGCTCGGTGAAATGGAAAAAAAAGATAATTATTTGTGTTTTACATGAAAATACAACAGATTTGAAGCAACAAAGGAAAAACAGTTAACCTCTATGATGTTGTCACTTCAACCACCGAGTAAACCTAAAATATCGATCCCAAACAAAAAAGAAACATATAAATTATTCATTAGAGAGGTGAAAGTTTATAGGTGTTAAACTCCAGATTTCAAAATAAAGGAGCACCACAATTTAATTTAAACTACCTAAAACAGTTGAAAGGAAAATACTTGAACTTGATGTTATAGAGGACTACCTAATCATCACAGAGATTTAGAATGTTCTTCACTCGTCTTCATATTTTTTTGGATTGGATTAATTAGATGAAATTAGGTGCAGCTTCTAATGTGATTCCCAATATATGTTATTTAGAGCATACTTCTTTCAAAACCCTTACTAACCCGCACCCAATTGGTCAAAACTCGTTTTGACCCAAGCCCGTATTAACCCAGACCAAAATAACCCTTTTGACATGTTGTGGCTTGCATACCACCCGACCCACCCATTTTGCCACCTCTAATGTAACTTAAAGAGATTAACATCAATCTAATTTATGAATCTTTCACCCAGTTAACACAAATGCAGAACTAAAATTCTATTCGGATACCGGATTTTGATACTTTAAAAGATCTTCATAAATAGCTGGCGCAAAAGAGCTTGGAGTACTGCAAGGAGTCACAGGTTGAAACACAAGGTTATTTATTTGAAAAAAAAACGCAGATTATTAACACAAGTGAAATTTAAGTTGTTTGATAACAACCTGTCATTAATCTGTAATGGTCTCATATAAGTTAAATAACAAAGGCTAAAAATTTCATAAACAGGCCTGGAAGTCAATCAAGATTTCACAGTTAGTACATGTAGACTCAATGTTTATCATTTCTTTCTTTCAACTCTCAATATTGACACAGTGTCCAAATTTCTAACATAACTCTTTTGAGACTGGACTTATCTCAGAATTTGGTATCCATCTGGCTGTTTAACATTTTTACCCAAAAAAGCACCATTTCTGGAATTGTTTAGAAAAGGATCAGATCAATAAATACACAACATAACAAAACAAAAATTTATCAACTAATTTACTATCAAAGTTGAAAAAGGAAGTTCAACAAATATCTAAAAAACAGCCATACCTAAACATAGAACCTTTTCACATCTTCTACACCAGCAACGCTATCTATCATGCGTACCATATGTTTGACCCGAGACCTGGTATGACCCAACACCCAAGTTGACCGGTCTACTTTTCCAGACATATAATGTGTGACCTAAAAGACGATAAAGAAAGACAACACTTTCAAGGATAAAGTTAGTCCAGTTACAAAGACACATATAGGTTGTAGCAAAGAGCAAAAATCTTCGATCCAAACATTTGGGTCCCAAAGCGAAGAAAAAATCTGAGCAAAGGTGACAAATTAATATATACTAAGCTAAATATTTGAAAATAGAAACATGAACATTAATAAAACCACTTTAATCATTCTTCCCCTCTATATAACAACCAAAAATATAATTTAAGTGGGTAAAACAACCCGTACACACTTATGAGGCTATAATAACCCAAAAAACAATTTAAATGGGTCAAGACGACCTGTACACACTTTAGGAGATCACAATAATCGAAATACAATTTAAATGGGTCAAAAACGACCAATACACACTTTATAAGGTTATAATATCAAAAATACAAATCGAAATGGGCCAAATCGACCGTACACACTAATAAGGTTAAAAAAATCAAAATACAAATAAAATGGGTCAAAACAACCAGTACACACCATATGAGGTTACAATAATCGAAATACAATTTAATGGTCAAGACGGACTCATACACACTTTATGTATGAGGTTACAATATCCGAAATACAATTTAAATGGGTCAAGATGACCCAGACAACAAATACAGCAGCAAAAGAATACAAACATAAGTAAAGGCTAACCTTTTAAATAGTAACTGAAGAAACATTGACCTTACAGGTACCCGCCGTGCCAGCAGATCCAACTGCGTATATATCTCGGCCTCCCCCCAGCGGAGGGAGTAGCATTTCTGCTGTAGAGACAAAGAGGCCTACCCGGGTGAAGATCACCGGGTGGAAGTATATGGCCGCAGGGGTTACCACTTCACCTATGGCGGTTGGTGTCTCTGTGGCCCCAGGAGGTGCTGATGTTACTTCCGCTGCTGCTAGTTTGACAAGTCCACCGCGTGTTCAGAAAAAACGCAGGATATTGCCACCTTTGACTTCGTTTCAAGCAATCCAAGCTGCTCATGCCCTTCCTACTGGTAGGTGATTTTATTTGTGGATGTAGGCGTTTCCTTTTTATACTGTTGTGCTGAATACCTGATTTGGTGCAGGTTCCGTTGTTGAATACCCCCGTGTCCTTGTTCGATTCTCCTATTGGCGTTTCTGTCGCTTCTGAGAAGGAGATGCCTGCAACTTCTGTTGCCGGTGAGTCAACTAGTGTCAAGGATGCTACCGTAAGTGACACTGGGGGGTCTAGCAGTGGCTTTGTTGATGATGGGGCTCATTTGGGTGATGATTTCTATCTGCCCACCATTTATTGGGATCCAAATGTGCAGGACAAGTGCTATCAACCCAAGTGGAAAATAGCGGAATCGTCCAGGTTCACCTCCCCTCAGTGGTGCATCATTGGGTTGAGCAGGCGTACCCCCTGGCTGAGTCAGCCTATGTGGAGGGGTTAAACAATGAGAATTTGATGAATGCCACGATGGTGGATGCCGTCGGTCAGCCCCGGAGGCTAGCAGAAATCTGACGCCGGTGGATGCATGATAACAATGAGCTCCACCAGGCGCGGGTTGCTATTCAGGAGCTGATGGATGAAAAGTACCGCTTGGAAAGTCAACTCCAAGCTGCTGGTCTGAGGGAGAGCAGGTATGTCTCTGAGAAGAATAAGGCAGAGGATGATCTAAAGTGTGTGACAGACCATCTTACCGAAGAGAGAATATTGTGGGCCCGCGATATAGCGGAGAAGGATCGAGTCCTTGCTCATGCTAAAACCGTTCAGGAGGAGTTGGAATGGAAAGCTGTCGCTGAGGCTCAAAAGGTGAGATCTGAGTTGTCTTCTAAGATGGAAAAGTTGCGTATTGACGCTGATTTTGTGTCTCAGGTGCAGGAGCGGTATCAAGGTCTAACTGTGGAGCTAGAGGCGTCCAATGCCAAGGTCCAAGCCAAACAGGTTGAATTAGAGGAGCGGGAGGAACAACTTAGGAAATTCCAACAACTGTGTGACTCCCTTGTCTCCGAGAAGAATCAACTTGTCCAATCCTCCACCACCCACCAGGCGCGCCTTGAAGAGGCGGAACGTGCATTAGAGCAATCAAACGGCGAGGTAGATAGCCTGACCAGCCATTTGGCTGGATTACAAGGTGACAGGAATTGGTTGATAACCAATGGCCTGGTTGGGGTGTTTGAGTATCTGCGCCAGTCAGAGTCCTTTGTGACTCTTTTGGATTGCCTTTCTGTTGCTGCCTATCAATCAGGACATCATGATGGCGTTTATCATGGCTACTTTGATTGTCAAAGAACTGATAAGATTACTCCCGCGTTCCAAGAGAGCAGAGGCAAGCTGCAGGCGGAGATGGTGGATGCTCTTGAGGCAGCCTGCGTATGCAGAGCTGATGGACAAGGTGGCTGAAGATGGCGTGGACTCCTTATGCCAGATACTAGACGTGGCGGAGGATTCTGAAGAGGAATGAGTGTTTTTATTTTTTGTTATGTACACTGTTCCTTAGATATTTTGTAAAACACTGTTTTGTTTGGGGTGCGTGTAAGCACTTGATTGTCTGTCAGATAATTAATGCGATTATGATGATGACGCCGCCGTTTGCTTAAGTGTGGCGATTTGACATGTAATGATGTCTTTTTATTAATTTTGCTATCGTCATTATTGTCAGACCCCTTAAACTCCTTATAAATTGAGTCATATTTTTTTCCAAATTTGGTAATTGGAAAAATGGGGCGAAAGTGTCGTAATCAGAGAATTTCCCATATACTTTGACGATTGGACGCAACTGAGGCTCTGGTTCATCTCCAAGATCTGGTGACGGAGGAGATGATTAGAGGCAGGGAAATTAACTCCAGTGATACTGTGCCTCGGGTAAGCAGGTCTTCTAAAAGTATCGAAGATGAGGGCCACTCGAAGGTTGGAATAGGTGTGATTCCTCTATCAGCCGATAACCTGATACAAGCATTTCCCCCCGATCATGTTCAACGCTGTTGGATGGTATATGAACGATGCCACAGTGGGCGTCGATGTGCAAGCCTGGTTGATGATCAGAGGGTATCAGCTTCTCCGGTTGGTGAGGTGAATATTGACGACCTGATCGTCGATCCTCATCCCTTGGAGTACTACGGTGAAGCATTGTACACCCCTACAGAGGTGAGGGCAATGCTTTCCGATGTTTAGATAAGTAGAACATGTTCGTTTTTTGGTTCCCATATGTTGGTTTTTAGCAACAGGGACAAGTACTTGGTTTTGAAAGATAGTTGTATGTATTTATTACCAAAATACCTATCTTTTTTTTAGTGGTTAATGTATCTATTACCAAGATACCCACTCTTAGCGCTGTATAGTTTTGATCCTCTGACTTATATATGAAAAATATTTTGTGTCTAGGATACTTTTTACCGTTATATGCAGTTTGAATGCGATGGTAATTTTTTGTACCGTAAAGTGCAGTATAAATGCGATGGTAATTGATATTGTGCATGTAACTAGTGAGAGAGAGAATAATAAAAAAGCAACTTTTATTAACTCAATAACTCAAAGTAAAAAGAGACATCGTTAATGATGGATTTACACTTATTCATAAAAGGAAAATAACCAATCTCGCCGTTAGGGGCGGGGATCTACATGTAACATTTCTTCAATTGAGCGGCATTCCAGCTGCGTGGAACCGTTGTGCCATCGAGCCGGGATAGGCGGTAGGCCCCTTTGCCTAAGTCTTCTTGGACGATGTAGGGGCCTTCCCAGCTGGGTCCCAATTTTCCTGAGGGTCCTGCTCTACTGGCCTCATTATCCCGCATGATATACTCGCCTTCCTTGAAAGTTTGCTGAGCCACACGTTGGTTATAATATTTCTCTAAGGTTTTCTTGTACTTTGCCTCGCTGATGGCGGCTGCCTCGCGCCGTTCTTATAGGAGGTCTAGGCCTTCCCTAAGGAGCCTGTCATTATCATCATCATTGGTTAGGTGCCTTAGCGATGGTATTCTGACTTTCGCGGGTATCATTGCCGCTGCGCCGTAGGTTAGGCTGAAAGGGGTTTCATTGTTACTTGTCTTGGGCATGGTTCGATGTGCCCATAGGACATTTGGAAATTCCTCTACCTAAGAGCTTCCCTCATAACCTAACCTTCTTTTGATTCCATCAAGCAAACTCCTATTTGCCCGCTCCACTTGGCCATTTCCTTGGGGATGTGCGACCGATGTAAAGATTTGTTGAATCTGAAGCTCTGCACACCAATCTTGTAAAACCCTGTCTGTGAATTGGGTTCCATTGTCACTCATCAGGTATAGCGGTAATCCAAATCGGCACACTATATGTTCCCATAGGAATTTATTGGCGTTTTCAACAGTTATTTTAGCCAAGGGCTTTGCTTCGACCCACTTGGTGAAATAATCAATCGCCACAATTAGGTACTGGTGTGTGTAAAATGCAACATATAAATTACATCAATTAAGGCATAAAACTAAACCTTTTTTAGTACTAATGTTGGAAAAAGTGTGCTTTTGTCTTCCTTTTGTATTTTCAGGATTAAATGAGTGTAAATGAACAAAAGGAACAAATAGGCAGCAAAATCTAACATAAATACAAGAAAAGGAATAAACGTGGCATGCCCGACCCCTCGACAGCATCTTCCCAAGCAAAAACAAGTAATCAGAAGGTTGACCACGACCCCGTGCCCAGCGGACACGGGGGCGTGGCCAGGTGTCTGCAGAAAGGACAAATCAATAGAAGCTTCTATTCCCGACACGTGGGCGTGCCCAGCTCGACACGGGGCGTGGTCAACGCTAAGATTCGCAGAATCCAAGCAAATCTTGATAGTACAGATACGCTTCTACACACGGGCCCGTGCCCAGCGGACACGGGGGCGTGTGGAGCTAATGCAGACAAATTGCAATTAATGAAGAAAGAGAAAGTGGATAGACACGGGGCCGTGTCCGGGCTTCTGTGCAGGCTATAAATAGAGGTGCTTGGTTCACTTCAAAAGCATCCCTTGACAAACCACCTCTCTCCCACTTCACCCGCACTCTACCACCACTACAACCTACATCGACATCCACCACCATCATCCATCATTGAGTGTGTGTAGTAGTCTCGGGATCCAAGATTGATAGTAAGAGTTCTTGACAATCAAAGGCCATGTTTGCCTAAGTCTCTTACATCACTTGGTGAAGACAAGCATTTAGTGTAATACTTTTGATTTTTAATCTTTTCGCACTTTTTATTTGGTTTTGTATTAATGACCTTAATAACTAGTTTCTTATGTTGAAGGTGAAACTTCCTTATCATTTGTCTGTGGTGTCTTGGCATTATTTTAGTGTCTATATAAAATAAAAGATTTTCACCATTCATATCTCTACGGTCTATATAGAGATATGTTGGCTACCTGGTCGGGGGTTAAGGGAATGGTTTGGTAAGGTTCTTGCCTTGTTCAGTGTATAGATCCTGCAAGGACCTGGGTCAAGCTTACTAAGACCTCCTTCAATACCCACTGGTATTGGATGGAGGGGTGCGAATGGCTTGATCCCCTCTTATGTAAACTACTATTAATACATTAACCTGGCTACTTGGGATTGTATCCCTGCTGACTCAAACCACATAGCCGAGGGTAACGTCACCTTCAAAAGAGGGACCTACCACATTACGCATTAATAACTTAATTAATTATCTTTCAATATTCCGACCCTTTAGGATTGTATCCTTGCTGACTCAAACTACTGGGTTGAGGGTAACGTCACCTTCAAAAGAGGGGCCTACTACTATAACTAGGATAATCTCTTAAAAAGTGCAAAAGTGCGGAAATCATCAAAGGTTACACAAAAGGCGAGTCGGATCCAAGTGATTCATCTTGTCTATCTGTTTTAATTTTATTTTTCAGCATTTTTAGTTTTAATTTTCATGTTTAAAACCTTTATCGGGTTGAGGATAAACCGGTATTAAAAGCTCTTGTGTCCTTGGACGACCTCGGTATCTTACCAACACTATACTACGCTCACGATGGGTGCACTTGCCCACATGTGTGTTTAGTGTTAGTAGAATATCGTGTTTTATAAATTTAAAACTTGACTAAAGTGTTAAAAAGGGCTAAAAATATAACTAAAAATATATAACAGACCACACTCATCAAGTTTTTTGCCGCCATTGCCAGGGACACAAGGATTTTAAGAAAGCTTAAAATCGACGGCCTAATCAGTTTTTCAAAACCTTTTTTAAAATAGCGCGCACATTTTCTGCATTTTAGTTAGTTTTTGCATTACAGTAGACTGAACACGGGGCCGTGCTGCACAATTTTTAGTAAACTCCCAGATACAGAGTCTGAACACGGGGTTGTGTTAACTGAACACGCCCCCGTGCTGCACAAAACCAGTCACTTTTATTAAAACGCCCAAATATAGAACCTGAACACGGGGCCGTGCTCACCAAACACGGGGCCGTGTCCAGCCTCTGTTCACGTTTTTATTTTTGTTTTCTGGTCCTGAGACTCGGTTGTGGTCTGCTCAGTGATTCTTATGGATCAATACTCAGGAGATTACAACTACCACTATGAGGAGGATGATTATAGGGAAGAATATTGCACCATTTGTGGTAATCCTCATGCGATACAATATTGTGACCTCTTTGAGCCATCCACATCATACAACTACTATGAGGAGCCCAGGTACGAGCCATCCACTTCATACACAACCTATGAAGACCCAAGGTATGAACCTTCTCCCTCATACTCATATTTTGATGAACCAAGGTATGAGCCTTCTTACTCATACTTTGAGGAACCAAGATATGAGCCTCCACCTTCATATGCTTACTATGAGGAACCATGGCGTGAACAACCCACCTCATATGAGTATTATGAAAAACCAAGTTACGACCCTTATCCATCATATACTTACAATGAGGAACAATGGTATGAACCATCTACCTCATATGAGTATTATGAGGAACCAAGGATCGAACTGCCAAACTCAAGCTTTGAGGATTCTTACTCTACTCAATTTGACGAACCACCAACTATCTCACCCGTAGCCGAAAAGATAATAGAACACCTTAAAACTATCGAGCGCTATATAAAAGAATCCCGCGCAAGGGAAAAATTGACTTGTAATAAAGAAGAGATAGTTGAAGAGGTAAGAATGGAAGAACAAGTAAGCGAAAAGCTGACACATGAGTTAAACAACGAAAAAGGTGAGTCCGACAAAGTTAAAATTCAAAATGTTAGGATCGGAGGGTCTCATGATTGTGTTTGTTTGTTATAATTTGAATCAAATGAATGGATGTGAATCAATATAAAGTGCAGCGGAAATAAAAAACAAACTTTGTAAACACAATCAAAAGTAAAATAGTTTTAGTAAACACATGTTTATCAATGAGTCAAATGATTACAATACAGAAATGATTACAGACATGCTTACATACTAAAACTCCCCCTCGGCATGATGCTCACTGGTTGATTGCACAGGATGAAAGGATTGGAGGAGAAGAACTCACTCAGTCAATCAAATGAAACAGTACAGAGTACTGTTCCATTTATAGGCAAAACAAACCACTGAAGCATCTTTGCTGACGTCACCATGAAAGTGACGTTTAACAAACTAACAAACTCTAACTACTGATCTACATAAACACTGATGACTAGAACCACTGATTAACAAGATAATACATAGCAAAGGTAAACAACTGTTCCAGCTTTCAACTGTTATAAGCTATGTACTGATGTCAGACTTTAGTGCATTCTTCAAAGGTAATCAGTCTTTGAGTGGTCAGTACTTTGGGTCTTCAGCAACACTTCGAGAATAACAGTAGATAGAGCAACAGTCTTTAAGTCTTCATCAGTTGTTAAGGGCAGTAGTTATTGTAGCAGATCAGTGCTTAATAGTTCAGCAGCTGTTATGAATCACTTTCAAGGGGAAAGTTTAGTGCAAACTACTGTTTATTATGAATCCACTGTTGTGATCCGTTTTTGGCTTTACATCATCTGTTCCTCTGGTAGGGTTCAATCCCAACAATCTCCCCGTGGAACAGATGATGCTAAAACCCTTAATTATTCTGGATCTTTATTTTCTCATCAGAAGTTCCTTAGCTTGTCTTTTTAACTGCACTTCAAAGTCCATGGAACTTGTGTCATTCTCATCCCTACACAGTGTAAGTTCAAGGAGATATTGTAGATCTTCAACACCCAGGCCCAGTGCTTGTTCTCTTGATATATACTTCACTTCACCATTGGATCTGAACATAGTCAATACATGGGTCTTTTGATCAGACATCCATTTTAGTATTTTTGATCCTAATGGGTTTCTTGGGAGAGGTTTATTAACTGATGAGTTTGGAGATTGTGGCATGGTAATAACTGGTTGATCAATATCCTGAACTTTTGCTAGTTTTGGATTTTCAGCTGTCATTTGCTCGAAGGCCCTTTTTATAACTTCATTTGCTGCAGCTATATCCTCTTCTGTTTCTTTTTCAATCAGCTCTTGTTTCTTTCTTTGATTTTCCTCAATGACTGAGATATCTGCTGTTGTGAACAGTGGTTCAGAAGTGTTGATCTGCTGTTTTGGCTTTTTGGATTCAGGCTTTTTAGTTAAGCTAGGATCTGTCATTCTACTTTTTCTTAGCCTTTCATAAGCCTCATTTGTATATTGCCTTGTCCATTTTGCTATGGCTTCGGCAGGTCCAACCTTTGCATCCACCAGCTCTTGTTTCTTCCTTTTGTACTCTGAAGTAAGATCAGCAATGAGCTTTTTGTATTTATTCTAGTTTGGAGCTGTCTTCTTTTTGCCTGGATCATTCTTGATCCTTTCAATTCTGTTTGCCTCATGCTTTAATGCAATGATTCGCCATTCTTCGAATTGTTCTTCTTTAGCTGGATAAAATTTTTCTTTCATGATGAATGAGAGATACTCCTTTCTCATTTTCTTTCATAGATCAGCTTTGGGTGGCAGGTTAGACATTTCTTTGCTCAGGTCTCTTGCATAGTCTTCCATTTGTTTGACTTTGGTGAGCAAGAATTGCATTCTTTCAGAAATGGCCTTATCACCTTGGTCTTCACATTCAAGCTTGGCTCTTATCTTAGCCTGTCTTGCTTTGAGTTTGAGATATTCATCCAAGTTTGCTGGATTTCTGAAGCCTATGAGAGAAGGAAATCTTCTTTTTGAAGCATCATACTCTGTGTAGAATTGTCTCATCTCATCTTTTACAGTTTCCAGTTTCAGTGGATATTTTTCAGCAATGGGCACAAGATTGGCAGGATTATAGTCTTTGAGCACTTCTAAATCCTTTATTGGTTTGGCACTAGTTGGTGGAATGAAAGGTTGGGATGAAAGAGGTTCAGGTGCTGGTATGTCTTCTTCATTCACCTGATGGTTTCCTTTTCTGGTATAGGTTTTCTTTGGTGAAAGATTGTTTCTTGGTGGGTTGTTGATTGGAGTGAAGATGGCTTGAAGTGTAGTGATGGTGTTCGGACTAACAGGTGTTGAAACAACAGGTGCTTCAACCATTGTTGTCATTACAACTACTGATGTGTCAGTAGATGTCTTCTGCTTTTTAGCAGGAGGTGATGATGGTGAGATGGTTTTTGGAGATGATGGTGTTTCTGGTGGGGCAGTGGTTTGAGTGAGAACAGTTGTTGTAGTTGATGTGGTGGTTGTTGGGTTAACAACTGCTGAAACCACTGAAGTACCAATAGTTGTTGATACAGCAGGTGTTACAACAGCTGTTGGTTTGGGAGATTGATGTGTGGAGCTTTTAGGTCTGGAAGGTGTGTGTTTGGGTTTGTTTCTTTTTGGCTCAGAATTTTTATCATCCTTTTGCTCAGAAATACCCTGCTCCTTTAGTTCCATGACAGCTCTTTTCTTCTGTTCAACCACTGCTTTATCCTTTGTTTCCAAATCCTTTTGCTTTAATTTCTCCCCCTTTTTGGCATCAGCTGGAGGAGGATTATCAAGAAGGATTATAGTTGAAGGAGCTGAACCAGTAGTTTGCATCAACTGGGATTTAATAGCTTTGATATCTGCCTGAGTATCTTTATACCTTGCTTCCACGAGATTTCTGATCTTTTGAACTTGTATTTCATGTTGCTGATCAGCTAACTCTCTTTGGTGATGGAGCAGAGGTTCAAATAAACTCCACAGCTCATTTGCAGTAAAAGCAGATGAAGGAGCAGCCGTTGGAGGTGGTGCAGCAGTGGATTGTGCCTTTTGTACTTTCAACACCTGTTGCATCATTTCTTTGATTTCTGCAACAGACGTATCCAGTTTATCAACTCTAGCCGTCAATTCTTGGTACATTAAACCATCACCCAACTTAATGGGATCATCTGATTTCCCACTAGCAGTGGTTGTAACAGTGGTTAATTGAGGAATTGTATTCCAAAAATCATCCACCGATGCCCCTTTTTCTTGGTTCTGGGGACTTCTTCCTTCAAAAAGAGAGACACTTTTTAGTGAACCAGTGAAGACTGGATACACAAATGTTCCCATAGAAGAAATTGCCTCCAAGGAAGTCTTATTGATGTAACCACTGTCCAAATGCAAACCAGTGGGTTCAGCACTTGTAATGGCTGCTTCACTTGGACTACCACCAAGAGTTACTTGTAACTCAAGGGGTGTAACCTCATCAGGTCTTGTTGGTGGGTTAGCAATGACTGATACATCAGGCCCAGTTACTTGTTGAAGTATGTTCTCAATGATAGGTGAGTGAGAATGACTGATTTGTGCCTGGTTCAAATCAATAGCATCCAACAATAATTTTGTTGGTGAAGGAATTGTGGAGGTGAGGTTGGATGTAGAAAGAGAATTGGCCCCGGGCATTGGGCTATGGATGATGGAAGCAAGTGATTCCAGAGTATCATATTGTGGTGTCCCTGTTTGTATAACCTGTTCTTTTTTAGAAGAAGCAGGAGGAGTTTCAGTCATGGGTTGAGATATTTCTACCAACTGCTGTGAGGAAGTAGCACCAGTGGTTTCTTGTGACTTTTGTGCTGTCACTGGCAGTTTCTCTGGTATCTCATCCTCCAGAGTTGCCTTTTTGGTAGGTTTGGGGGGCTTTTGAGTTTTCTTCTGTTTTGGTCTTTTGGTGATGTTAGGTGTGGGTTTCAAAGCAGTTGTTCTGCTGCTATGATCACCTTGAGCAGTGGGCTCAGCAGCAGATACCTGGGGAGCAGTGGTAGCTGCTAAAGTCTGCTCAAGTACCTCTGCTTGTATTTTGCAAGGTGTTGACATTCTTGTAAAAGTTTCAGCAGTTAAGCTGTTTATTTGAAAAAAGTCACCTTGTTTTACAGAAGCGTCATCCTTACCAAATTTCTTTTCAAAATAATAGCTAAGAAATCTTGGAAAAAGTAAGAATGGCTTTTTATCAACATTTTTACCTAAATCATTAAAGATTTCCTGGGAGTAATTGAAATTTTCATTTTGAAGAATAGCATATCCCAGGTTTTGAATCTTTAATGGTATCTCATTAAAAGAAGTGGTTTTGTTTGAAACACACATAAGTAAGGTATGGAACAAAAATCTTGTTGCAGGTGGAAAATTACCTTTTTGTAAGGTATCCCTTTTTGTTTGTTCTGCATAACCCCTTTCAAGGAAATCAGTTTTTAACTCATTTTTGGGAAAAGAAGTTTTACCTTGCTGATCATTGAGTTCAAAGACTTCCGAGATGGTTTGTGGTGTGATTTTGACAGCTTTACCCTTTAAAGAGGAGTTAATGGCTATGACATCCTCGCCTTGTTTGTCAAGGGTAATATTTTTCCAAAACTCTCTTTGGGTTTGCAGATAAATTGGAGCATCTGCTGTTAACAAAGTTTTGTACTTTGATGCAGACATGGTGTCAATGATGGAGTTGAATGTATCAGTGGTGCCTGGTTTTGTCAAAAGGCCTAGATAATTGTGAGGTGCTTTGTATGGTATTTCAATGGGTGTAGCCTTTTGAGCGGCCTTATTACGAGATGATTTTGAAGTGGATTTTGCGGATGACTTTGATTTCGTCATTTTGGAGAAGAAGATCGATGAAAGTTTAGAAGGATTTGAGAGAGGGAAATGGAAACTGTTTTGAGAAAGGAACTTTTGTGAATTCGATTCGTCAGTAAAACCCTATTTGGGGGTTAGGGCAGAGTTTTATAAAGTGAAAAAGTGAATGCTGACGTGGTAACGGTTACAAAGATCTGACGGATAAGTACAGACCACGTGCCAACCTCTGACAAAAGATGAATAGTGGAGGACAGTTGTTTAAGAAACCACTGATGATATAAGTATCAATGTTTTGCTAAACAGACACATGAAAACAGTGTATGACTTTCACTATCAGTGGATAGCATGTCAGTGGTTTTAAAGCACTGATTTTGAACAATAGT
This sequence comes from Helianthus tuberosus, assembly GCA_030545235.1. NCBI lineage: Eukaryota > Viridiplantae > Streptophyta > Magnoliopsida > Asterales > Asteraceae > Helianthus > Helianthus tuberosus. Next base: position 9,337,370 of record CM060450.1, on the reverse strand, counting down.
GGTTACCAAAGAAATAAGAGAACAGGGGTTGGCTTTCAGCAGTGGACAGTATTTAGTAGAACAGATGTTAGAACTAAGGACAGTGGTTAAGACAGACTTTTAAGGTTTATGAAAATTTTCATTTTAACTATTTAAAGGATGAATTTTTGATTTCCTGAAAAACATTTTGATGCTTAAATTCCATGTTTAAACAAGTTTTTGCATGTTTATCCATGTGAGAAATATCAGATCTAGGGATCAACTTTTCAGGGGTAAATATGTCCAATTGATTAGCATATCCTACTAGTTGATCCATAAATTGATTATGGGTCAGAGAAATCAATCCTTTTCCATAGCAAACCTTCATAGTGTGATGTCTGTTCTTGTTTAAGCACCGTAAATCTTGTCAACCATGCTTCTAGCATATGCACTATTCTTTGAGGACCACTTTTTGTCAGACAGACTCTTTTCTACAGTGGTTATGAAGATGGAAGTGAAAAGCTGCTTTGATTTCTATCCATTTTTGATGGACTTCTATCAGTGGTTGATTGAGATGCAATGATAGGCTAATTTGTTCTGCAACTGTTGGTGTATCAGTGGATGAGCTTTGACAGCTGTTTTGTACATCTGCTACTCTGATGAATTAAATGATTTTAGCTTGTGCTTAGCACAAGATCATATTCAACATCTGATGATAGTGATTATAGTTTATCTGCAAGATGAAATCTTCAACAAAATACATTTCAAAATGTAATATCATCAAGATTAATATATTAACAGAATTTTCAGGAATTTTCATTCAAGGTTTTAACAGTGGTTGAGTATCCCAGATGATGGTAATCATTTATTTTGACCACACATTTAGTGATTTAACCTTTTTAAGTAAAACATGAGTAGTTAAAACATTTTAAGATTTGTTCGCAATCAATCTCTAAATCTGTGATATAAACTTGAGTTTAAGATGACATTAACTGTTTCACCATCTTCTTTTGATCTTGTTTTCAAGGAAAGTAGTACCCTAATAAAAATAAGGGTTTTACATCCTGACAGGTGATTGAAACTTTTACTATAAAAAACAAGTAAAAGTACAAAATACATCATTCTTAAGAAAAAAAAATAAAGAATGATATATCCTGTTTTATTTAAGAAACCCCTTTAAAGGAAAAAATATTTAAAGGTTTTCTGAAAACAGTATCAAAAGGATCTGATAGTTTTCAATTATCTCTTGTTAGGATCATTATCAAATCATCCTCAAGTTTAGGAATATGGTCAGTAGTTTGAAATACATTTTAATAACCATTGTTTGAGACCATTTCCTTGTCAGTTGATTGCAATTATGAGGAGACATGTTCACATAAGTTTTGAAAGCCCTTTTATAGACCTTATTACCATGTGATGATTATGAGAAATTCTGTCTAGTCCTCTTGTAAGTTTAATCACTGGAGATACTTTTGTTACCTGAACTTCCCTGAATCAATGAATGCACATAGTTGATTGATGACCATTATTAACCCAATTTGTGGACTCTCAAGTGTTTTACATTTATACTCTTCTCTTTTGACATCAAAAGTTTTGAGATAAACACACTTACGAGTTTTTGTGATTTTTCTTCTTCCCTTTTTGCCTTTTCCATTGATAAGTTTTGAACCACTTACTGGAAGGTTCTAAGGAAAGAATACTTTAATTCCAAAATCATTTTACAACAATGTTTTAAGAAATTTGGTCATCATTGCACATGCTTGTGACAAATTCCACATTACTCATGATTTGGACGTATTTGACTTCTGATTTTCTTAATGTATTTATAACACAATTGATTTGGTCCTTTTGAGGATTTTCAACCTGTTTTTCAATACATAAGATCTAATAACTAAATTTTTGATTTTCCTCTTTTAATGTTAACAAAAACATCAATGTTTTATCTGAACATAGGCCTTTGTCAATCATGAGGTAAAACACCTTAGCAGTTATTGTGATGAGAACAACACAAAACTTCATAATAACACTTGAAATCAATTTTGTAACTTAAATTAATCAAACCAAAAGTCATCAGACAAAATTTCAGACCTGAAACTATTGGTGATTTAAGCATGACGTCACTTGTTACGAGAATTTTGTGTCTTATGACATCCAGGTTGTTTTACAGAGTTTTTGAGTAAACAACTTTGAACGTGGTTACTCGTTACTCTGTTTTTTCAACAAATACGATCAAACTTAGCATCAATGAATGTTGAGCTGAACTGTTATGTCAAATTGATTGTTAGATCGAATCTGACTGTCAAGGCTCTGATACCAATTGTTAGGATCGGAGGGTCTCATGATTGTGTTTGTTTGTTATAATTTGAATTAAATGAATGGATGTGAATCAATATAAAGTGCAACGGAAATAAAAAACAAACTTTGTAAACACAATCAAAAGTAAAATAGTTTTAGTAAACACATGTTTATCAATGAGTCGAATGATTACAATATAGAAATGATTACAGACATGCTTACATACTAAAACTCCCCCTCAGCATGATGCTCACTGGTTGATTGCACAGGATGAAAGGATTGGAGGAGAAGAACTCACTCAGTCAATCAAATGAAACAGTACAGAGTACTGTTCCATTTATAGGCAAAACAAACCACTGAAGCATCTTTGCTGACGTCACCATGAAAGTGACGTTTAACAAACTAACAAACTCTAACTACTGATCTACATAAACACTGATGACTAGAACCACTGATTAACAAGATAATACATAGCAAAGGTAAACAATTGTTCCAGCTTTCAACTGTTATAAGCTAAGTACTGATGTCAGACTTTAGTGCATTCTTCAAAGGTGATCAGTCTTTGAGTGGTCAGTACTTTGGGTCTTCAGCAACACTTAGAGAATAGCAGTAGATAGAGCAACAGTCTTTAAGTCTTCATCAGTTGTTAAGGGCAGTAGTTGTTGTAGCAGATCAGTGCTTAATAGTTCAGCAACTGTTATGAATCACTTTCAAGGGGAAAGTTTAGTGCAAATTACTGTTTATTATGAATCCACTGTTGTGATCCGGTTTTGGCTTTACATCATCTGTTCCTCTGGTAGGGTTCAATTCCAACACAAAAGAGTCTAATTTTAAAGAAATTAACCTCTTGTCGTCTTCTTTTGAAAATCATTGTTTAGTACCCACTCATACTACGTTTTTAAAAGAGTTAAACACTAACACTAAAATTGATGAAATGGTAAGCATTAAGTTAATAAAAGAAGATCCATTTGAAATTAACATCACATCGGTTCCATGTTTTTTTCAAAATTCATTTATTAGTAATTTCACCATTGATAAAGATCTTTGTGTTAATATAATGCCAAACTACATTTTCGAAAAAATTAAGCATTAGTTATTTTTCTCCACTTCAAATACCCATTTTTCTATCTAATCGGAAAACAATAAAATCAATAGGGATAGTTGAGGATGTGTTGGTCCAAACCAATCAAATGGTAATCCCAACCGACTTCGTCATCCTTGATAACGCTCCACTAATGTTGGGACAACCTTTTGTAAGGACCTACGAAGCTTTGAAAAATCAGAAGCACAACAATCTACCCATTCAATTAGGGGCATTCAAAAAAAGTGTCGATCTTGAGCATTCAATGAAATATCCATTCGGCAATGATGACCCCCTAATTGAAGATGAAGATGAACCACCCGATACAAGAGAAGAAATTGACCACTTTGTTGAAGAAGAGGTCGCCATAGAACAAACCTTTTTGGTCATTGATCAAAATGAGCAACCAAATAAGGAGTCTCCTAAAGACCCACAACTTGAGCTCAAAGAACTTCCAAAAGGTTTGGAATATGCTTTTCTCGACAAAGTTGGTAAATTACCTGTAGTTATTTCTTCAAAATTAACTAGTGTAGAAAAAGAAAAAGTAATCACACTTTTGAAAAAACACAAAACCGCGATCGCTTGGAAGCTTGTAGATATTAAAGGAATAAGTCCTTCCATGTGCATGCACAAAATTTTAATGAATGATGACTATAAATCGGTAATACAACCACAACGTAGAGTAAATCCAAACGTCCAAGAAGTGGTTAAAAATGAAGTCATCAAATTACTTGACGCCGGACTCATTTACCCAATCTTCGATAGTCCTTGGGTAAGTCCCGTTCAAGTAGTTCCTAAGAAAGGAGGTATGACGGTAGTAACTAACGAGAAAAATGAATTAATACCAACAAGAACTGTCACAGGATGGAGAGTATGTGTAGATTATCGTCGATTAAATGAAGCAACAAGGAAAGATCACTTTCCTTTACCTTTTATTGATCAAATGTTAAAAAGATTATCCGGTCACAAATTATATTGTTTCTTAGATGGTTTTTCAGGTTACTTTCAAATACCGATAGCACCCGAAGACCAAGAAAAGACAACATTCACATGTCCCTACGGAACTTTTGCTTATCGACGCATGCCTTTTGGTCTATGTAATGCCCCCGCAACTTTTCAACGCTGCATGGTGGCCATCTTCCATGATATGATAGAAAAGACAATGGAAGTCTTCATGGACGACTTCTCTATCTTCGGAGATTCATACGACCAATGCCTCGATAACCTTGAACAAATGCTATCCCGATGTGAGGAAACTAACCTCGCCCTTAATTGGGAAAAATGCCATTTCATGGTAACGGAGGGAATAGTACTCGGTCACAAAATCTCAAGCGAAAGAATGGAGGTTGATCGAGCAAAAATAGACACCATTTCTCGATTACCACCCCCATCCTCCGTTAGAGCTATCAAAAGTTTCCTTGGGCATGCCGGATTTTATAGACGATTTATCAAAGATTTTTCAAAAATCTCAAGACCTCTAACAAAATTACTTGAAAAAGATGCCCCTTTCATCTTTGATAAGGATTGCAACCAAGCATTTCTAACACTAAAAGAAATTTTAGTCAATGCACCTATCATGATAGCGCCTGATTGGAAATTACCTTTCGAAATCATGTGTGATGCAAGTGACTTTGCAGTTGGAGCCGTCTTAGGACAACAAAAAGATAACCATTTCCACCCAATATATTACGCTAGTAAAACACTTAATGATGCACAAGAAAATTACACAACAACAGAAAAAGAATTACTAGTTGTGGTATTTGCTTTTGATGAATTCCGTTCTTATCTTGTTCTTTCTAAAACGATAGTTTATACAGACCATGCAGCCATTCGATATCTCTTTAAGAAACAGGATGCTAAACCACGTTTAATTAGATGGATTCTACTCCTCCAAGAATTCGACATTGAAATAAAAGACAAAAGAGGAGCAGAAAACACCGCTGCAGATCATCTTTCTCGCTTGGAAGATCCAACTTTGGAGGCAACTAGGGACGAACTAATCAATGAAAAATTCCCAACGGAGTCCCTAGAAATGGTGTAATACCGAGAAAATCCATGGTACGCCGACTATGCTAACTACTTAGCTAGCGGTATAGTCACAAAAGGATGGTCACATCATCAAAGAAAAAAATTCTTTACCGATGTAAAACACTATTTTTGGGAAGATCCTTATCTTTTCAAAATGTGTGCCGACCAACTTATCCGTCGATGCGTACATGGTAGTGAAGCAAGAAGAATTCTCCGTCATTGTCATGAAGGTCCGTACGGAGGACATAATGGCGCCGCCAGTACCGCACGAAAGGTATTTGGTTCAGGATTTTATTGGCCAACCATTTACAAAGACACCCAACGTCTTATCAAGACATGTGACGCTTGCCAAAGATCATGTAATATTTCTTCCAAAAACGAAATGCCACAAAATGGCATTCTTGTTTGTGAAATTTTTGATGTGTGGGGACTCGACTTTATGGGACCTTTCCTACCATCCAAAGGAAACAAATATATACTTGTGGCGGTAGATTACTTGTCTAAATGGGCCGAGGCCGAAGCACTTCCAACAAATGATGGAAGAGTTGTGGTAAGATTCCTGAAACGATTATTCTCTCGTTTTGGAACTCCAAAAGCATTAATAAGTGATAGAGTCACCCATTTTTGTAACCATCAATTTGAAATTTTTTTAACAAGGTATGGGGTCTATCACCGGGTCTCAACAGCATATCACCCTTAAACAAACGGACAAGCCGAAGTGACTAACCGAGGTTTAAAAAGAATACTTAAAAAAACTGTAGGATTAAATAAAAAGGAATGGGTTGATAAATTAGACGATGCTTTATGGGCTTTTCGAACTGCGTATAAAACAACAATAGGTACAACCCCATATAAGCTTGACTATGGAAAAAGTTGTCATTTTCCGGTAGAAATAGAACACAAAGCCTACGGGCAATTAAAAATGAAAACTTAGACTTAGAAATTGCCGGTAAAAATCGATTTTGTCAATTAAATGAATTAGACGAGTTAAGGAATTACGCATATTCTAACTCTGAAATTTGTAAGGAAAGAATGAAAAATCTACATGACAAACACATTAAACCTAATGAATTTCGGGTAGCAGATCAAGTTCTATTGTTTAATTCACAACTTCGATTATTTTCTGGTAAACTAAAGTCTAGGTGGTCGGGACCTTTTTCCATCACCCACATTTTCCCACACGGTGCAGTTGAGATTAAATCTCGAAATGGAATTCCATTCAAAGTCAATGGCCAACGGCTAAAGCTCTATCAAGGATTTATTGAGGATGAAGAGGAGGAAATCTCGCTACAAGCGACCGAAGATTAAACAAAGGTTGAGCATCAACATCATATCTTGTAAGTAACGAACGACGGGGAAGCCTCTAAATCGGTAAGATTTCTAAAAAAACCAAGTTTCGGGAAACAGGGCATTCACACGAGCACTATATATATATATATATATATATATATATTGCCCACCCATGGGGCCGTGTCCAGCGGACACGGGGCCGTGTTCGCGCAACTGTCGGGGATAAAACCCCTTTTCCTTCATTTCTTCATTTCTACACGCCCCGTTTCCCGAGAACTCTCTGGTTCCACCGAAAATTTCTGCAGATTTTCACGTTCCTCTGACTTCTAACAACGTCAAGGTATGATTCTATCATCATAGTTAGATAGTTTAATTATTTGCATGTAGTTTAACATAAAAAATTTGGGAAAAATCTAGGGTTCTTCAACTTGAACCAAATAAAACCCCAAATTTTTGATTAGATCTGTTAGCATTAGTATAGATACATGTTATAGGAAGTAAATCAACTTGAATTGTTTGTAGATTTGCCCGATTTCTCACAAAAACCTCAAACCCTTGTTTTTGAACCAAAATAGATGAAACTGAAGGGGTAAACGATTTGTTTTGGGAAAAACGGCACTTGGGGTTTCATTTTCGAGGAAAACCACCCCTATTGAACCAAAAATTTTCAAGTTTTCGAAGCCGGAACGGAAAATAAAATTTTTGGGAGACAGACGCCTGAGCACGGGGTCGTGCTCAGCGAGCACGGGGGCGTGTTCGGTAACTTTCTGGTGAACATGGGGCGTGTCCACTGAACACAGGGCCGTGTTCAGCTGAATGTTTACAGCTTTCTTCGAAAATTATACTGTTTCGTTCTAATTGTTTGGTGTTTTCTTACAGATGGCCAAGAAATTTACCAGGTTCAACACGAATGAGTGGGCTGCTTAAGTGCGGTTTAAGGTTCTTAAGACAAGGCCCGAAGAAATTCCCCGACAAGTTTGCTTGGATACTCTAGAAGCAGTAGGCCGCTTCAACAATCTTGTTACTGGTCCACTACGAGCAGCTCTTTGCACTCGGCTCTGCTCCGTGCACGAGTATAACATGGAATTTTATAACACGTTTGCCTTCAAAGCGAAAGCGGAGCCATTTGACAATGAGGGGGTGGAATTCCGTTGTGCAGGGGATATGTACTCAATTTCAATTGCACAATTTGGGGCAATCTTCGGGTTGTATTCGGAGGAGGATGCTGGAGAGGAAGAAAACACTGGCGGTCTCCGTGAACTTCCACAAGATCAACGCCAAGCTGCATGGGCTCAAATTGGGGAAGGACACTATAACCCGAGCCAGACCAAGAGCACACAGTTGAGGGACCCTCTCTACCCCTACATCCATAGGGTCCTCAGCTACTCCCTCTACCAGAGACATGACAGTAGTGGTGTTGTAAGGTTGCGTGATCTAATAGTCCTCCACTGCATTCACAACCGTATCAACCTCGATGTTCCACACCTGCTACTTCGCAACATGCACTTGAACCAACTTGCTACTCCCCCGACTCCTATCCTTTTTGGAGGGTGGATCTACTGCCTCTTCAAGCATTTTGTGCATAGGATGCCGAGGTCCTTCCAGAAGGGCCCATGGTCGGGAAAAGTGGACCTTGTCATATGTCGCTCCATGAACCTAATCAACAAAGCAAATGACAGAACGGTCAGGTTTCAAACGGTTCAAGGGCATGTGTGGAACCCTCAAGAAGCTCTCCTCCTTCACGCTCCACAAATCCGTCCTCCTCCACAGTACCAGTATCAGCACCATGGTGATTCGGGTCAATCTTCCTCTCAAGGAGGTGGTTTTCCTAACTTCCAAAGTTTACATGATTTGTTGCAGAAAAATCTCATGTGCACCCGGAACACCTACAATATGGCAAGCAACACATACACCCGGGTCGGAGTTATAGAAAGAAACATCTCCGACATGAAGGACGACATCGGCAACATCCGGGAGTACATGGCGGGCCAATGAGGGGATGATGATGACGATATGGATTGAGCGGGAGGCATCGAAGGTGGCACTACACGGTTGAAGGACGTGACAGGTTAACCCTTTATCTCTTACAAACAATTTCATGGCCTGCGTGCCATTGTTGAACAATTTACTCTTCCTAACACTTTTAATTTCCTGCATTTTTCTTTTTTTTTTTAGTTTGTGTTGTGAATGGTGAACTTATGGTAAAGTAGGATGTTGGTTATTTTGTTTGTTGTGGTATTTATAAGTAAAACAGGTACCTACGAGGCTCGAAGCACTAAATATTAGTGCTACAAAAGCCGGGAAAGCAGAACCGAAAGCCGAAACCTGTTTTCAGTAATTGCAGATTCTCAACACGGGGCCGTGTCCAGCCAATATGCCCCCATGTCCATCGCCCAGTATCTGCTATTTGTTTAATTTTTGCCCAACACGGGGTCGTGTTCACCAGGCACGCCCCTGTGTCCACCTTCTGTAAGTTTTCATTACTGGCAATCTGACCACGGGGCCGTGCTCACCCAGCACGGGACCGTGTCCAGATGCCCAGTAACATAAAATTTTGTTTTTCACACCTTTTCAGACATTCAATCAACCTGAAAACTTATTTTTGGGACACATTGAGGACAATGTGTAATTTTAAGTGTGTGTGGGGGATGCTAAAACCTTGAATTTTGCAAGTCCTAATAACAAGCCTTACACAAAACTCTATTGGAACCGCTAATCACCCCAAATTTTTTCAAAAACTTTTCATTTTTTTTACTTGTCTTGGTTTAATTTGGGAATAACAAGTTCTAAAAATGTTATATTTTTACAAATTTACAACCGATAGCTTCGTGATAAAAAGAACCAACATAAGAAAATTATGAAATGGCATGACAAATCTAGTTAAAAGTTGATTATATATACTTGATCACATTAAAAAACCCATTCCCACAAAAAGTGAGTTTTGAGCCTTTATTGAGCACAAAAGCATACATCTTTAAAATTAAATGCTCATTTTTCGTTTCTTGTGTGAATAGCCGCTTGGTTTCTTACGACTCTAGAACTTGCCATGATGATACATTCCCGGTCCTTACCAGCTTAAACCCAAGTAAGTAAATGATGGAGGCATTAGGACTAACCTTTTTCTTTTCAACACCATTATTTTTCCTTTTTTTATCACCTACCTAAAATCCCCCTAGTTAACCCCTTTGAGCCTAAACCTTTTCATTTCTAAACCCACAACACAAACACCCTTTACCCACCAAAAGCCTTTTATTTTTAACCCTTTATTTAGTAAAAACCTCGGTCTTCATGTGACATTCCTTATCAAAAAAAAAGTGAAGAATAGCAATAAACAAACAAGTTCCTCAAAGAAACTTTGTTTGAAAATGATTTGTTTGAATAAAAATCACAAAAACAAAAAGTTTTACGACGACCGACGCTTTTTACACTTTTAGCCCTTTTTACTAACCACTAACCCAAAACCACCTACCTTTAACCCAAGCCTAACCTTTCCCCAAGTCCTCTTGATATTTACAAAGGTTTTTAGTTAAAAAGGAGGAGGATTGATTGTTTGGCAAGCATATGGTAGAAGTAAGTTCCATGCCAGTCTCAAGTGTTTCACAAAAAATACATCTTCAGCCGAGTGTTGAGTGATCTCCCGTGAGGTATGTGAACTTGTATATAAATGGAATTTTAAAGAGGCATGTTATGCCCAAATAAGTAATTTATCTTATGAAACGTTCTAAATAAATCATAACGAATAGGATTGTAAATAACATAAAAATAAAGCCAAATAAAGATCTTGGATTCCCGACACTCAAGACAAGCCCAAAACTTCTCTTCTACCTATTCCTTTTAGGAGTGTAAGCCACATTATAAAGAGTTTTGCTTGAGGACAAGCAAAGATTCAAGTGTGGGGTATTTGATGTGTGTAAAATGCAACATATAAATTACATCAATTAAGGCATAAAACTAACCCTTTTTTAGTACTAATGTTGGAAAAAGTGTGCTTTTGTCTTCCTTTTGTATTTTCAGGATTAAATGAGCGTAAATGAACAAAAGGAACAAATATGCAACAAAATCTAACATAAATACAAGAAATGGAACAAACGTGGCATGTCCGACCCCTCGACAGCATCTTCCCAAGCAAAAACAAGTAATCAGAAGGCTGACCACAGCCCCGTGCCCAGCGGACACGGGGGCGTGGCCAGGTGTCTGCAGAAAGGACAAATCTATAGAAGCTTCTATTCCCGACACAGAGGCGTGCCCAGCTCGACACGGGCCGTGGTCAACACTAAGATTCACAGAATCCAAGCAAATCTTGATAGTACAGATACGCTTCTGCACACGGGGCCGTGCCCAGCGGACACGGGGGCGTGTGTGGCTAATGCAGACAAATTGCAATTAATGAAGAAAGAGAGTGGATGGACACGGGGCCGTGCCCGATGGACACGGGGCCGTGTCCGGGCTTCTGTGCAGGCTATAAATAGAGGTGTTCGGTTCACTTCAAAAGCATCCCTTAACAAACCACATCTCTCCCACTTCACCCACACTCCACCACCACTACAACCCACATCCACCACCATCATCCATCATAGAGTGTGTGTAGTAGTCTCGGGATCCAAGATTGATAGTAAGAGTTCTTGACAATCAAAGGCCATGTTTGCCTAAGTCTCTTACATCACTTGGTGAAGACAAGCATTTAGTGTAATACTTTTGATTTTTAATCTTTTCTCACTTTTTATTTGGTTTTGTATTAATGACCTTAATAACTAGTTTCTTATGTTGAAGGTGAAACTTCCTTATCATTTGTCTGTGGTGTCTTGGCATTATTTTAGTGTCTATATAAAATAAAAGATTTTCACCATTCATATCTCTACGGTCTATATAGAGATATGTTGGCTACCTGGTCGGGGGTTAAGGGAATGGTTTGGTAAGGTTCTTGCCTTGTTCAGTGTATAGATCCTGCAAGGACCTGGGTCAAGCTTACTAAGACCTCCTTCAATACCCACTGGTATTGGATGGAGGGGTGCGAATGGCTTGATCCCCTCTTATGTAAACTACTATTAATACATTAACCTGGCTACTTGGGATTGTATCCCTGCTGACTCAAACCACATAGCCGAGGGTAACGTCACCTTCAAAAGAGGGGCCTACCACATTACGCATTAATAACTTAATTAATTATCTTTCATTATTCCGACCCTTTAGGATTGTATCCTTGCTGACTCAAACTACTGGGTTGAGGGTAATGTCACCTTCAAAATAGGGGCCTACTGCTATAACTAAGATAATCTCTTAAAAAGTGCAAAAGTGCGGAAATCATCAAAGGTTACACTAAAGGCGAGTCGGATCCAAGTGATTCATCTTGTCTATCTGTTTTTATTTTATTTTTCAGCATTTTTAGTTTTAATTTTCATGTTTAAAACCTTTTCTAAACTTTTGATTTGATTAGACGTTGAGGATAAACCGGTATTAAAAGCTCTTGTGTCCTTGGACGACCTCGGTATCTTACCAACACTATACTACGCTCACGATGGGTGCACTTGCCCATATGTGTGTTTAGTGTTAGTAGAATATCGTGTTTTATAAATTTAAAACTTGACTAAAGTGTTAAAAAGGGCTAAAAATATAACTAAAAATATATAACACACCACACACATCAGGTACTTTAGCTTCCCGGGGGCTAGCGGGAATGGTCCCACGATATCGACTGCCCACTTTTGAAAAGGCTAAGCCGCCATAACAGGAATTAAGTTGTTTTTAGGCGGAGCGTTTAAGGGGCAAACTTTTGATAACTGCGGCATTTTCTGAGTTCATCTACCGCGTCTTCATGCATCTCGGGCCAATAATATCCGTCATTTTGGATTTTGGAGACAACTGCCCGGGGTCCGGCGTGAATGCCGCATATACCAGTGTGTATTTCCTAGATCAGGTACTTTGCTTCCGCTGGGGATACACACCGCAGTAGTGGTCCCAAATAAGACTTCCTGTACAGGATGCCGTTATTTACTTCATATTGCAATGCCTTGGTCTATATCTTCTGGGCTTCGCCTCTGGCGGAGGGTAATTCCCCTTTTGTGAGGAACTTTAGAATCGGAGTGTACCAGCAGGGCTCTTCTGCTGTGATGGCGGATACTTCCCAGGGTTCTATGGAAGGGGCTTGTAGCGTTTCCACCTTTACTTCCTTTTCCATGCCTGAGGTGGCTAGCTTGCTCAAGGCGTCAGCTATTTGATTTTTTCCTCGGTGGACATGATTAAGTGTTACGTTATCAAAAGAAGCTATGAGCTCCTTGGTCTTAGCCAAGTATTTTGCCATCGTTTCATCCTTGGCTTCATAGGTCTCGTTCACCTAGTTATTGACTAATAGAGAGTCGACATATGCATCGACCCTTGTTGCTCCCATAGACTGGGACATTCTCAGGCCCGCTAGCAGCGCTTCATATTCTGCTTCGTTCTCAGAGCATTCAAAATCAAAACGCATGGCGTACATTAGCCTTATTTCATCTGGACTTATCAGCATGAGGCCCGCTCCGGATCCTTTCCCACTAGAAGATCCATCGGTGTATAACTTCTAGGTTTGCCTGGCTATGCTGGACTCGGGTATGTCTTTGATCGCGGGGTCTTGTATTACTTCTCCATCAGGAATCTCAGCTAAGAAATCGGCGATCACTTGCCCCTTGATTGTTGTTCGCTTTCTATATTCAATATCTAGGGCTCCCAACTTGATCGCCCATTTGGCCAATCTTCCAGAAATTTCTGGTTTGTGTAAGATTTGCTGTAGGGGATAATTCGTTAAGACTTGTACGCGGTGCCCTTGAAAGTATCTCCGGAGACACCGTGTAGCATGGACCAAAGCAAGTACCAGTTTTTCAAGTGTTGGATATCGTGTTTCAGGTCCCGCTAGTACCCGGCTAATGTAATATATAGGCGTTTGTTTTCCATCCCTTTCTACCATGAGTACCGCGCTTACATCGTTATGGGCTGCTGCCAGGTACATCTTTAAGACTTCTTCTGTGTATGGCGCTGTCAGCATGGGTAGCTTTTCAATGAACCGCTTCATGTCTTGCAGGGCCCCTTCCGCTTCGCTGGTCCACTTTAAGTTTTTCTTGTTAAGGCAATCTTTCAACGTTTTTATAAACGGCAGAGACCTCTCGGCGTGTCTTGCCAAGAATCTATTTATGGCCACTAAACGCCCATTCAATGCCTGTGCCTCTTTTAAAGTTTTGGGGGAGGGCATTCGCGTTATGGTGGCTACCTTTTCTGGGTTAGCTTTAAAACCGTCCCGGGTAACCACTACCCCCAAAAACTTGCCTTCTTCTACCCCGAATGAACACTTCTTGGGGTTGAGCTTGATGTTATATTCTCTCAGCTTCTAGAAGGTTTCTTCGATGTCTTCGAGCATTTGTTTTCCTCTCTGCTTTTAATCACTAAGTCGTCGACATACACTTCCAGGTTTATGCCAATTTGCTTCTCAAAAGCCTTGTCCATGAGACGTTGATAAGTGGCCCCGGTGTTTCGTAGGCCAAAAGGCATTTTGGTATAGCAGAAAATGTCTACGTCAGTGTGAAACGCCGTTTTCTCTTCGTCTTCTTTTGACATTTTGATCTGGTGATAACCCTTATAGGCGTCTAAGAAACACTTGTACCTATAAGCGACCAGAGAGTTAACTTTGAAATCCATTTCCGGCAGCGGATAAGCATCTTTAGGGCAAGCCTTGTTCAAATCTTTGAAGTCAATTGTCACACCCCGATATTTTCACGTATTTCGTTGGGCCCGGTGGGGAGTATCGTCACGTAGTTGATATCATCATAGTCAAATAATCACAGTTCAATGCACAGGGGAATTCTAAAAGTAATATTATTACAAACTGAGTTGAAAGTAAAAAAAAATATTATACAACGGCTTGTAAGATGGATCCACAGGCGGATCAATGCAAAAGAGATATTGTTCATCAGATTTAAAATGATAAAAGCTTGCAAGACTTTTTATTTATTCACTCAGGAGTTCCAGCCCATTTCGCTTAGTACCTGCACTTAATCTTTTTGGAAAATACGTCAGTTTACACTGGTAAATACAATTAACCGACTCTTTTTGGAAAAGTGTTTATAAAATTGATTTAAATGCACAAGGCACAAATATTCTTTTATAACTTGGGATAATTATTTAAAAATAATCTTGTAAAAGAATTATATGTTTGTTATACGTTCAGTAGCCTGGGTTAAATACCGGGTTAAAGATTAATAGACACACCACATAATATAGCCTATGGCGAGTTATTCTCGAACAAGCAGGTATATCATTTTTACATACGCACCGGCAGGTGTATGCCTACACCCCGTGCTTAAGTCGTGGCCATTTCAATGAATGAGCCGAGGATATCCAGGACATGGTCATTAAACCCCCAAAGGTTTAAACAAACAAAACAGATTAAACGGTTTATCTCAATGATTTAACCTTCATATGATTAAAGATTCAATACCCGACCAAGCGGTATTTTATATACCGTACCCCAAGCCCGTATAAGGGAAAATAAGTTAAAAGTATTTACCTGAGCAAAAATACAAATTTATCTCAGCCGTATAACAATTCAGCAAGTGCAAATGTCTTTTACTGGGCTCCTAAATCTGGAACGAAGGTTTTTATAACCTATTAGATTCCTAACGGGTCTTATTTAAGTCTTAACTTAGACCGGTTAATTTTAATGAAAGGTTTACGGTTCAAAACACAAGATTAAGCGAAGACCGGATTAGAATGTGATTTAGACCCGACAAGTTTGAAGACTTGTATAATATGGGTAAACTAAATGCATTCTGGATTTTGAAGTAAAAATGATAAGGTTTGATCCGTTTCGGTTAATTTATGCAAACTAGTTACATAAACCGCATCGAACGCGAAAAATGCATAACAGGTAACCAAATGAGTCATGAATAGGTTTCACAAGTTAATATGCTTTAAATATTTTGTGATATCAGTAGGATACCGTCGATTATGCCCAAAATGTATTTAAAATCAAATTAAGCCCCGTAGGGGTATTTTGGTCATTTTAAGGATTATAAAAGAGATTAAATATTAATATGAGGTTCTGGTCTAAAATGATCAGTAAAAATATTTATTTTTGCAAGTCATAACAGTAAGATCTTGTATATAAGTGGAATTTATCGTTTATGACCAAACTATGCACCGTAGGGGCATTTTGGTCATTTCACATAAGCTTTAAGGGTCAATTCTGGAAATCTGAGTTTAAAACTTTTACCAACTATTAAAGTATCAAAATTTACTTATAATATCAGTAGGTATTGGGTCTTAAATGTTAAACATAGTTTTAACCCATACTATGTGTTTATAACGCGTAAAAAGTCGGTTTTAGGCGATTTTCGGGCTATATGAGGAAAGCTGAGATTTTTTTTATCAGTCCAGAAGGCTTAAAATATTTTGTTAACATATGAAATCAGTAGAAAAATATTTGGTATAAAAATGTTTTGTAAAACTCATTTTATTAGTAAAAAGGGTATAACCGTCAATTACGGAATCAAAGCAAGAACCCCATGTTATGATCAGTTTAAAAATAAATAAAAATTTTCAAAAATTCTAAAATATTATATTACATCAGTGGGTTAAAGGTTTGGTGTAAAAATTTGGGTTTAAATAGGTTTTATGCCAAAATGCCGCTTAAATAAATAAAAAGCTTTATATCGAGCATAACTCCTAATTTAGACCTCAAACTGATGTCAAATTTTTAGGACATGTTTACAAATCAGTAATAAAGGTTTTTGTCCTCTCATATTTTTAAAAATCTCGTTTTAATAACAAAAGGGCATAATGGTTAACTTTTAAGCGTTTAACGGAAACATGCAATGAACTTGGATTTCTATGGAACCAAGTTGTTCAACCTCAGAGGGTTATACTAACATGTAAATGGTCCTAATGAATCCCTATGGCATTTCTAAAACAAGCTAAATCGGGTCAGAACTGAAAGTCAAAACAAAAGTCTTCTTTTGCGACTTTTGGTTGCAAACCGAGCCTAAACTCAGAATTGTCGGGTTGAACATGCTTAGACATGTTCTTACATTATTTACCAAGTTATTTTAGTGTTAAAACATGTTCCATAACCTCTACATTATCAGTTATGAGTTTATTTGCAAAAATAGCTTTCTGTTGACTTTTTAATATTAAGTTTGACCCGACAATTGACCAAGTTAGAGTGATAATCAGGGGGTGCCCTTTTAAGGACTTATTACCCACATAATTAACAACTCAAAGCCACTTTTAATTCGAATAATGGATGGACCATTAGTGATTAATCACTAAGTCAAAGCTTAATTACGATAGCTTTGACTTTTGGTCATTAAGCTAATAAAACTTGAACTACAGAGGCTAAGAACACTTACAATGGTCCTTAGCACAAATTAGGAGCTGAGGAAAACTTGCTTGAAGTCCAGAGAGCTCCAGAGAGAGTGTTGTGAATAATTTTTGTGAATGAGCAAATGAACTAGCAAACAAAGGCCCTTATATAGGATTTTAAACTTCACAAGATCATTCCACATAACTTTACAACTGATTTCTGATGATCCCAGGTGTCCCTATGCATGTAATACTGTTGGCTCAGACCCTGGTATTAAGAAATGGCATGCAAAGGCAGTGGAAACTGATTAACCTGCATCTATCCACATCTGCCTGTAACTGGCAGTCTCTCGCGGCCCGCGTAAGTATAAGCCTTGGCTTACGCAGCCCACGTCAAAGGGGAGAATCGGTTTTAAGTTTCCAAATCTTGCAATTTCAGTCCCTGGTTCATTTAAACTTTATTTTACTTTCATTTATTGCATTTTGGACCTCCATAGTTAACTTTTAAGGACCTTGGGTCATAAACTAACTTCGTTAAGCTCCCGGTTAGTCGTACGATTACCCGAAAAGTCTTGTTTTCTTTGGAACTTCACAAAATTAATATCCAATATTCTTGGAAGCGAAATGTACAATTATTACAATGTTTTTGGGATCGTTAAAAGGTCACTCAGAGGTTACATTCAACATGTTGACACTTTTAACCCTTATGTTTCGCAAGATCCTTATTTTAACACAAACGACTTCCAATGTTCGATAAATTATTCGTTAAAAAATAAGAACGTCGTATGAGGTCAATCAGAGGCACCAGAATGGCATGTTGACACTTTGGATCCCTTAAATAACATATTTACATTGTTTGACAATTTTAGTCCATCGGAAACAATTCTTTACACGTTTAAAGTCCATGACACGTGTCTTTATTATATTGGTCGTGGTTTTACGAGGTGTTACATCCTCACCCCCTTAAAAGAAATCTCAACCTCGAGATTTACTGAAATAAGTGAGGGTGCTTCTGTTTCATTGTGGACTCAACCTCCCACGTATATTCGGGACCTCTACGGGCATCCCACTTAACCTTCACAATCGGTACGTGCTTCATTCGAAGCTTCTTAACCTGTCGATCCTCGATCGACAAAGGTTTTTTCAACAAACTTTAAGCTCTCGTCTATGTGCACATCCTTATGTGACATAGCTAGCGATTCATCGGCTAGACACTTTTTCAAGTTGCAGATGTGGAACACATTATGGATTCCACTAAGCTCTTCAGGCAGATTTATCTTGTAGGCTACAGTTCTGACACATTCGACGATTTCGAATGGTCCTATGTATCTAGGGCTCAACTTGCCCTTCTTGCCAAAACGCATCACCCCTTTCCAGGGTGATACCTTAAGTAACACTTTGTCACCTTCCTCGAATTTTAGAGGTTTACGCCTTTTATCTGCGTAGCTTTTCTGCCTATCCCTGGCAGCTTTGAGACGATCACGTATCTGTACAATCTTATCTGTCGTCTCTAGGACTATATCAGGTCCTGTTAGTTGGATATCTACAACTTCCGCCCAACAAACTGACGTCCAACACTTTTTCCATACAAAGCTTCGAAAGGTGCAGCTTGAATACTCGAATGATAGCTATTATTATAAGAAAATTCGATCAATGGAAGATAATCATCCCAACTTCCACCTAAATCAATAACACAAGCTCGTAGCATATCCTCGAGCGTTTGAATCGTACGCTCGCTTTGCCCATCTGTCTGAGGATGATATGCAGTGCTGAAATTTAGTCGAGTGCCTAAAGATTGCTGAAAGCTTTTCCAAAAATGCGATGTGTATCTTGTATCCCTATCAGAGATAATAGACACTGGCACCCCGTGAAGAGATACAATCTCATCCACGTACAGCTGAGCTAACTTATCGGAGCTGTGGGTTTCTTTAATTGGTAAGAAGTGGGCTGACTTGGTCAATCTATCAACGTTAACCCAAATAGTGTCATTCCCACGTTTCGTCTTTGGTAACTTTGTAATAAAATCCATAGTTACCATTTCCCATTTCCAAGTGGGAATTTCAGGCTGTTGCAGCAAGCCTGACGGTTTCTGATGCTCTGCTTTAACTTGCGCGCATGTCAGACACTTAGCTACATAAGTGGCTATAGATTTCTTCAAACCTATCCACCAATAACTTGCCTTTAAATACTGGTACATCTTATCACTGCCATGATGAACTGAATATCTGGAGCTATGGGCTTCTTGAAGAATCACCTCTCGAAGTCCTCCGTAAATTAGAACCCATATTCGTCCATTTAATCTTAGGATCCCATCTTTGCCATACGACAACTGTTCAGCAGTTACGCCTAACTTCTCATTCGGATAGTTAGCTTCTAATACAGCTTCCTTCTGAGCGGCTAACAATCTTTCATTCAAGTTGTTTTTTCAATTCAATGCTCTTGGCATTGATTCTAATGGGCTTAACCCTTTCCTTTCTGCTAAAGGCATCAGCAACTACATTTGCCTTGCCAGGATGATAGCGTATTTCACAATCATAATCATTTAGTGTCTCCATCCATCGATGCTGTCTCATATTAAGGTCCTTCTGGTTAAACAGATGTTGAAGGCTCTTATGATCAGAATAGATCACATACTTGGTCCCATAAAGATAATGCCTCCAAAGCTTTAGTGCAAATACAACGGCACCCAACTCCAAATCGTGGGTGGTATAGTTCTTTTTGTCCACTTTCAATTGACGTGAGGCATATGCAATAACCTTGCCTTTCTGCATAAGCACACATCCCATTCCAGTATGTGATGCGTCGTAGTATACCACAAACTCTTCGATTCCTTCCGGCAATGTCAACACAGGAGCATTGCTCAATTTCTGCCTAAGAATATCAAAGGATTCTTGCTGCTTGTGACCCCAGTCAAACTTTATATTCTTGCGGGTCAATGAAGTTAAAGGTACGGCAATCCTTGAAAAGTTTTCAATAAAGCGCCTATAGTATCCTGCTAGACCCAAGAAGCTACGAATCTCTGTGGGTGTCTTCGGCTCCTGCCAATTCATAATGGCTTCAATCTTAGCGGGTTCCACCTGGATACCACACTCACTTACAACATGTCCAAGAAATTGGACTTCACGGAGCCAAAACTCACATTTAGAGAACTTAGCATAAAGCTTTTCTCGTTGTAGAAGTTTAAGTATAATTTGAAGATGTTTTTCATGATCGGCTTGATTCTTCGAGTAAATAAGAATGTCATCAATAAAGACAATGTCAAACTTGTCCAAATAAGGCTTGCAAACGCAATTCATGAGATCCATGAATGCTGTTGGTGCATTAGTGAGTCCAAAAGGCATCACTAAGAACTCGTAGTGACCATAACGAGTCCTGAATGCAGTCTTATGCACATCTTCATCTCTGACCTTCAGTTGATGGTAACCTGACCTTAGTTCAATCTTTGAAAAGTAGCTTGCTCCTTGAAGCTGGTCGAATAGATCATCGATCCTGGGTAACGGATACATGTTCTTGATTGTAACCTTGTTTAGCTCGCGATAATCGATGCACAGACGCATCGAGTCATCCTTCTTTTTCACAAACAGAATCGGTGCTCTCCAAGGGGACGACCTAGGTCTAATAAAACCTTTTTCCAATAAATCATCCAACTGAGTTCTGAACTCCTTCATCTCAGTTGGTGCCAACCGATAAGGTGCTCTTGCAATAGGTGCTGCTCCAGGAATGATATCGATTCTGAATTCCACTTGCCTATCTGGAGGTAAACTAGGTAGTTCTTCAGGAAAAACATCTGGATATTCAGAAATGATGGGGATGTCTTCAATCTTGGGCTTTGGTTCATCAATGGTAACCTGTGCCATATAAATGACACAACCCTTCTTCATACACCTTGATGCCTTAAGCATAGATACTTGTTTAGGCAATCCATACTAGGTATCTCCCTGAATTATTAGCGGCTCGCCATAAGGAGTCTTGATAACCACTTGCTTCTTATCACACACAATTTGGGCTTGGTTATGAGATAACCAATCCATGCCTATCACTACGTCGAATCCAGCTAGTTTCAAAGGAAGCAAAGATAACGGAAAGGAGTGGTTCCTAATGGATATAAAACATCCATCTAACATGGTTGAAGCAGTTTCTATGGTACCATCGGCCAATTCAACTTCATATTCTATGCTTAGGGGTTTAACAGGCAGATTTAATAACTTACAAAATTTAACATCCACAAACGACTTATCTGCACCCGAATCAAACAATACCCTTGCATAAACATCATTGATAAGAAAGGTACTTGTTATCACGTTGTTATTCTGAACTGCTTCCCGTGCATTCATTTGAAAGACCCTAGCATTGGTCTTTTTACCTTCGTCAGGTTTCTTCGCATACTTTGGGCAGTTGGACTTGATATGCCCTTTCTCGTTACAGTTGTAACAAGTCGCATCCTTTATCTTCTTACAATCCAATGTTTTGTGCTCACTCGATTTGCAGATCCCACAAGCCCTAGGCTGCGATTGGGATTTCGATTCGAACCTGTATCTCCCTAAATGACGCTTCTTGCAGGTTTTGCACTTGGGTTTCTTACCCGTCTGTTGGCTATCCTTCTTGAACCCTGAACTCTTCTTGTGATCAGAGTTCCCTTTATGTTTCTTATCAAAACGGTGTGAGTTCTCATCCTCCCGTTTCCTTTTCCCCTCAACAGAATTCCTAAGCGAGCTCTGCCTGACCGCATCGAGGGTAAGAGATAATGATAAATCCGCCACTGACCTAAAGGTAGTAGGTCTTGATGCTTTCACACTTGCCTTAATCTCCGGGGCTAAACCTCCAATAAAACGGGCTATACGTTTTGGTTCCGGTGTGACCAAGTATGGAACCAATTGAGACATGGTATAGAAACTGGTAAGGTATGCCTGGCAGTCTAAGTTCTTCATGACCAAGGTCAAGAAGTCAGTCTCAATTTTCTTAACTTCATGTTGAGGATAGAAATTCTCTTTAATTAATGCAACAAATTAATCCCAAGACATGTTATACAACGGAATCTTTCCAGTAGCTTGGATCAGTGATCTCCACCAAGCTAGGGCTTCTCCTTTAAACGATTGTGACACAAACTTCACAATGTCTTGCTCTGCACAACCACTAATGTCAACCATTGTATCCATCTCATCAAGCCAAGTCATACAATTGATGGCTCCCTTTTCTCCTGTGAAATATCTGGGCTTACAAGAGACAAAATACTTATAAGAACAACCCCTAACACGTGGCTCTTGATTGAGCACAATTTGTTTAGATGGAACACTTCTTTGATTTAACGAGTGACGAGCATCGTCCTTCCTTGACTCATTTACTTTAGATGGGGGCTTACTACGAGCCACAGATAGAGTCTTAGAGTGTGTACCACTTGATTCCTTAAAACTGTCTGTCAAGTGCCCTAGTAACAGCATTGTCTATCAATGCCTGAAGATCTGCACCAGCTACATTAATCCTGGTGGTATCATTATTCTCTCTTGGGTGACTGTTAACTTCTTCAGAATCAGCCATGTAGCTTGATTGCTACAAAATAATTGACAATATTTTATTCAGAGGTTATTATAGGATCATCACCTTTGATGATTTATTAACCATGGTAATATAAACCATATTGGTTAATTTGTTATTCATATTTATTTAGGATTTTTATCATAATTTATCCTTTATTATAAATCATTAAAGATATTAAAGTGGCACAAAAAGGCCTAGTCACTATGACAATTTTAAATTATAAGCCAAGATTTCATAGAATCGAGGTATTAAGGTTTGAACATAGTTCATTACCTTTTACTGACAGGTAGTCGTAGACTACAACTGTCTTTTGTCTTATTTGACAATTATTAGGGCCCGTAGGCACTTCATCACTAATGGATGTTTTAACATATGATCATCTTAAGTGATGATTTAAAACCCATGATTCATAGATCATTAGGTTAGATAAGGAATTTGGAAGAATCCAATATAAGGATGACATATGTGACTTTACTGAATCACATTTGCCAGGAGTGTTAACATGTTTTTAGACGTTAACAAGGATCTGAATTTCATTTAAATAGGTTTTACCATCATGGCCAGGTCTATAATGACACATAGGCTAGGTTATACATTTTAAAATTCTTTTTAATATATATTGGCAGATTAATTACAAAAAGGAATGATATTTTGATTTATTTCACATATTATATTATATTATATTCATACTTATGATAACAAGTGAAAATTAAATAAAAACATTCCAATAAATTTAAAAGAGTACATAGATGCCCTAAACTTGACTTTTACTTAAATAACTTGCCCTCGCAGGGGCTAAAATGAAAATACAAGTCCTCGCAGGGACCTATTACATAAATAAAATTATCAACACAAGGATTAGTTGAAATAAACAACACAATTAAATAAATAAGGAATCTTCAAAAATCCCTCTTCTTCTTCCCCTTGATCAGATTTGCCAAACCCTTGAGAAATCCCCGGTGGTTTCTACGCTCCTCTTGAACCTCTCGTTCCACCTTGCTCAACCTCTGAAGAATCTGCTGTTGCTGTGGTGGTTGGATCAATGGCTGCTGTGGCGGCTGCTGCTGCGGAGGTTGATGAGGTGGTGGGTATTGATACCCGTATGCTTGGTACCCAGACTGGTACGAAGCAGCATAAGGTCCTTCGGGGTGAAGAGCATTGTAGTTGGCCGCCTCGAGGTGTGGGTCGATGGCAGGGGCATTGTAGTAATTGTAGCCAGGGTAAGCTGGCTGCTCAAAGGGGTTATACGCCACTGCACCGGCGTATGATGGAATTGGGTTATTATAACCCATGTGTGGTGGTGGTGGTGCGACTGGCGCAGAGTCCACCTCAGAAACTGGATTTGAAGGCCCACCAAGCTGTGGGTCTTCATACAGTGGCGGGTAGTGACTGCCACTGGAGTGTTGAGGGGTGCTGAAGTGAAAATCCCCTCCTCGCACGGACATCTGTGCACCTGTTCTTCTCCGCCTTGGTGATTCTGGAGGCGGTTGTTGCACTGGCGGCGGTGGTGTGACCGCCTCAAAATGCGGGTCCTCGGAAGGGACCTGTTGCTGTGGTGCTGGGTTGTGGGGAGGTGTAAACTCCCACTTAAGAGTACTCCACATTAGGGCCCATGGGTCGGGGCCTCGATATGGTGAACCATGAAAAGATGATCCGTCAGAAATCTCAATGGGATGCGTCTGCGTCCCAGATGATGGCTCGGCAGGATCTATATCCTGAGCTTCAGGGAAATGGTCTTCTGGTCCCAATGGGTTATGGCCCATTGGTTATTCAATATGGTTTGCCGGGTTAAACCGGCTTTGGAAGTATGGGGTAGGGTCATTGAAAGAATGGTGTGAGTTGGAGCGTTGTAGGGGGATGTAGGAGTGAGGTGAGTTGTGGGGCTCGTTCTCCGATTGTGGCCCGAAAGAGTGATGGTATGAGGGTGACGAGCTAAGCGAGACTGAATGCCTCGCGGGTTCCAAGTATGTCCTCCAATCATCGTGAGGACTAGAGCTATGAGTTACTGAGGGTGTTCGCCGGTGAGAAGGCCCGACTTCGTGATCGTTTCTGGCTGTCATGGGAGCCTTTCCTCTTCCACCTCTACCTCTGATTCTTGGTGGCATTTTCTTGTTCCTGTCAAAACAAACAATAAGATTAGGATTAGTCCTATGTCGTTAGCCTAGACTTGGAAGTCAAGGAACGTGCAAACTGTGTCATTGAGATTAAACACAAAAGGCTAGTGTTTAATTCACTCAACGTTGACTCTGATACCAACCTGTCACACCCC
Source organism: Helianthus tuberosus (assembly GCA_030545235.1). Taxonomy (NCBI): domain Eukaryota; kingdom Viridiplantae; phylum Streptophyta; class Magnoliopsida; order Asterales; family Asteraceae; genus Helianthus; species Helianthus tuberosus. The sequence continues at coordinate 9,312,591 of CM060450.1, read as the reverse complement.
TATATTTCCACGTACTCCGGTGGGCCCGGTGGGGAGTATCGTGACGTAGTTGATATCATCATAGTCAAATAATCACAGTTCAATGCACAACGGAAGTCTAAAAGTAATATTATTACAAACCGAGTTGAAAGTACAAAAAAAATATTATACAACGACTTGTAAGATGGATCCACAGGCGGATCAATACAAAAGAGATATTGTTCGTCAGATTTAAAGTGATAAAAGCTTGCAAGACTTTTTATTTATTCACTCAGGAGTTCCAGCCCATTTCGCTTAGTACATGCACTTAACCTTTTTGGAAAATACGTCAGTTTACACTGGTAAATACAATTAACCGACTCTTTTTGGAAAATTGTTTATAAAATTGATTTAAATGCACAAGGCACAAATATTATTTTATAACTTGGGATAATTATTTAAAAATAATCTTGTAAAAGAATTATATGTTTGTTATACGTTCAGTAGCCCGGGTTAAATACCGGGTTAAAGATTAATAGACACACCACATAATATAGCCTACGGCGAGTTATTCTCGAATAAGCAGGTATATCATTTTTACATACGCACCGGCAGGTGTATGCCTACACCCCGTGCTTAAGTCGTGGCCATTTCAATGAATGAGCCGAGGATATCCAGGACATGGTCATTAACCCCCCAAAGACTTAAAACAAACAAAACAGATTAAACGGGTTATCTCAATGATTTAACCTTCATATGATTAAAGATTCAATACCCGACCAAGCGGTATTTTATATACCGTACCCCAAGCCCGTATAAGGGAAAATAAGTTAAAAGTATTTACCTGAGCAAAAATACAAATTTATCTCAGCCGTATAACAATTCAGCAAGTGCAAATATCTTTTACTGGGCTCCTAAATCTGGAACGAAGGTTTTAATAACCTATTAGATTCCTAACGGGTCTTATTTAAGTCTTAACTTAGACCGATTAGTTTTAATGAAAGGTTTACGGTTCAAAACGCAAGATTAAGCGAATACCGGATTAGAATATGATTTAGACCCGACAAGTTTGAAGACCTGTATAATATGGGTAAACTAAATACATTCTGGATTTTGAAGTAAAAATAATGAGGTTTGACCCGTTTCGGTTAATTTATGCAAACTAGTTACAGAAACCACACCGAACGCGAAAAATGCATAACGGGTAACCAAATGAGTCATGAACAGGTTTCACAAGTTAATATGCTTTAAATATTTTGTGATATCAGTAGGATACCTTCCATTATGCCCAAAATGTATTTAAAATCAAGTTAAGCCCCGTAGGGGTATTTTGGTCATTTTAAAGATTATAAAAGAGATTAAATATTAATCTGAGGTTCTGGTCTAAAATGGTTAGTAAAAATATTTATTTTTGCAAGTTATAATAGTAAGATATTGTATATAAGTGGAATTTATTGTTTATGACCAAACTATGCACCGTAGGGGCATTTTGGTCATTTCACACAAGCTTTCAGGGTCAATTCTGGAAATCTGAGTTTAAAACTTTTACCTACTGTTAAAGTATCAAAATTTACTTATAATATCAGTAGGTATTGGGTCTTAAATGTTAAACATAGTTTTAACCCATACTATGTGTTTAAAACGCGTAAAAAGTCGGTTTTAGGCGATTTTTGGGCTATACGAGGAAAGCTGGGATTTTTTTATCCGTCCAGAAGGCTTAAAATATTTTATTTAACATATGAAATCAGTAGAAAAATATTTGGTATTAAAATGTTATGTAAAACTCATTTTATTAGTAAAAATGGTATAACCGTCAATTACCGAATCAAAGCAAGAACCCCATTTTATGATCAGTTTAAAAATAAATAAAAATCTTCAAAAATTCCAAAATATTATATTACATCAGTGGGTAAAAGTTTTGGTCTAAAAATTTGGGTTTAAATTGGTTTTATGCCAAAATGCCGTTTAAATAAATAAAAAGCTTTCAATTTACGATATCGAGCATAACTCCTAATTTAGACCTCAAACTGATGTCAAATTTTTAGGACATGTTTAGAAATCAGAAATAAAGGTTTTTGTCCTCTCATATTTTTAAAAATCTCGTTTTAATAACAAAAGGTCATAATGGTCAACTTTTAAGTATTTAACGGAAACATGCAATGAACTAGGATTTCTATGGAACTAAGTTGTTCAACCTCAGAGGGTTATACTAACATCTAATATGGTCCTAATGAATCCCTATGGCATTTCTAAAACAAGCTAAATCAGGTCAGAACTGAAAGTCAAAGCAAAAGTCTTCTTTTGTGACTTTCGGTTGCAAACCGAGCCTAAACTCAGAATTGTCGGGTTGAACGTGCTTAGACATGTTCTTACATTATTTACCAAGTTATTTTAGTGTTAAAACATGTTCCATAACCTCTACATTATCAGTTATGAGTTTATTTGCAAAAATAGCTTTCTGGTGACTTTTTAATATTAAGTTTGACCCGACAATTGACCAAGTTAGAGTGATAATCAGAGGGTGCCCTTTTAAGGACTTATTACCCACATAATTACCAACTCATAGCCACTTTCAATTCGAATAATGGCTGGACCATTAGTGATTAATCACTAAGTCAAAGCTTATTTACGATAGCTTTGACTTTTGGTCATTAAGCTAATAAAACTTGAACTAGAGAGGCTAAGAACACTTACAATAGTCCTTAACACGAATTAGGAGCTGAGGAAAACTTGCTTGAAGTCCAGAGAGCTCCAGAGAGAGTGTTGTGAATAATTTTTGTGAATGAGCAAATGAACTAGCAAACAAAGGCCCTTATATAGGATTTTAAACTTCACAAGATCATTCCACATAACTCTACAGCTGATTTCTGATGATCCCAGGTGTCACTATGCATGTAATATTGTTGGCTCAGACCCTGGTATCAAGAAATGGCATGCAAAGGCGGTGGAAACTGATTAACCTGCATCTGTCCACATCTGCCTGTAACTGGCAGTCTCTCGCGACCCGCGTAAGCATAAGCCTTGGCTTACGCGGCCCGCGTCAAAGGGTAGAATCGGTTTTAAGTTTCCAAATCTTGCAATTTTAGTCCCTGGTCCATTTAAACTTTATTTTACTTTCATTTATTGCATTTTGGACCCCCATAGTTAACTTTTAAGGACCTTGGGTCATAAACTAACTTCGTTAAGCTCCCGGTTAGTCGTACGATTACCCGAAAAGTCTTGTTTTCTTTAGAACTTCACAAAATTAATATCCAATATTCTTGGAAGCGAAATATACAATTATTAAAATGTTTTTGGGATCGGTAAAAGGTCACTCAGAGGTTACTTTCAACATGTTGACACTTTTAACCCTTATGTTTCGCAAGATCCTTATTTTAACACAAACGACTTCCAGTGTTCGATAAATTATTCGTTAAAGAATACGAACGTCGTATGAGGTCAATCAGAGGCACCAGAATGGCATGTTGACACTTTGGATCCCTTAAATAACATATTTACATTGTTTGACAATTTTAGTCCCTCGGAAACAATTCTTTACACGTTTAAAGTCCGTGACACGTGTCTTTATTATATTGGTCGTGATTTTACGAGGTGTTACATCAATACACATCCGCCATGTGCCATCTGGATTCTTAACCATTACAGGATTTGATACCCATGTATGATATTTAGTTTCTCTAAGGATTCCAGCTTCGACCAGCTTTCGTACTTCTTTCACTACCGCTGCCTTCGATCAGGGGCCATGCTACGCTTTCCCTGGGCGACTGGCTTAATGCCTGGGAGCGTGGCAAACTTGTGTTATGCCTTGTCCCGGGGGATACCGGTCATGTCTAAGTGTTCAAAGGTGAATATATCAGCGTTTCTCCTTAACAATTGCTTCAAATTGTTCTTAACTTCAGGAGAAAGACTATCTCCTATTGTAACTGTTTGCTTCGGGTGGCTTGTGCTTAAAACCCACCTTTCTGGGCCAATGGCTCCGGTAGGTCCTTGACGGCATCTCTTAGTATCCAAAACCTCTCCCAGCTTGTCCCGGTATATCGTTGTTATCCCCCGCGGGATGGGGAACTTCATGAACCCACGCGCCGTGGAAACTACAACATCTAGTTTTCCCAGGGTGAACCTTCCAATGATTACATTGTGGTAAGATTCAGATCGTAGCACAAGGAACGTGAGGAGTATGGTCCTTTCCCGGGGGTGTGTCCGAATGTTACTGTAAAGGTAATTTGGCCGATCGGATCAACCTTCTCTCCGGTGAACCCCTTAATGGGAGCGTGTACCGATTCGAGCAATTTTCTGTCTTCTGGTTGCATCCTGTTGAAACAGTGCTCATAGATTATGTCTTCAGAATTCCTGGTGTCTACCAGGATTCTTCTCATATTATAGTCGCCTACTGCGGCGGATATTATCAGGGGGTCAGTGGTGAAGTGAAAATCCTCTACGCATGGTTTAACTGTCATGGTTGCCAGCATCCAGGGTTCGAGTGTGGAGAAACTCCGTTTCGCTCCCTTTCCTTTATCGGTGTATACCATATTTAGCTCCCGCTGTCTCTTGCCCGCCCCTTTGTCAGCATCTTCTTTGTTGGGGGGCGGGCCCTGCTTTATGTCCCGAACCAGGTGAGCCAACTTACCTGCCTTTACAAAGTATTCTATTTGCTTCTTCAACTGATAGCAATCGTTGGTATCATGGCCGCTGCCCTTGTGATATTCACAATATTTACTGGTGTCTTTGTTGGGAGCCTCCTTTAATGGCTTGGGAGGGTTAAATTTAGGTTTTCGGAGGCCAGGATTTCTGCCGGCGTTTTACTCAAATTAGGGTAATCAGACCTCGGCTTGGAGGAGGATTCGTTTCTTGAGTATGAACTCCTGGATTTGTCATATCGCGAGTCTGATCTGTCACTTCTTTGGTACCTGTCTCCTCTACCTTTGCCCATAGAGTCCCGCTGCTCTCTATCGTCTTGGTTTTTCTGGGCTTCCTTTTTTTTGTTAGCCACGTGACTGGCCGCCACAGTTTTTTCTTGTGTGACGTACACCTTGGCTATCCTCAGGATTTCATCTATGGTGGAGGGCACGCCATCCCTTCCATAGAGTGTCCTTAATAACTCATCATCGTTTACTCCTTGCAGGAAAGCACCGCAAGCCAGATCATTTGTGATACCTGGGATCGCCAGGCTCTCTTTGTTAAATCTAACGATAAAACTCTCCACTGTTTCATTGTCTCGCCGACAAATGTGAAGGAGTTCGTTTCGATCCTTTGTGTGTCGTCTCTGTTGACTGAACTGCAACGTGAATTTGGACTTTAAGTCTTCAAAACTATAGATTTCCCCAATAGGTAGACTATCCCACCATACTCGCGCTGCCCCTACCAGCGTTTGGACGAACATCTTGCACCAAAGAGGCATGGGCCAACAGGCTAGCTCCCCGGCACTCTTGAACAGGTTGAGATGGTCATTCGAGTCGCTTAAACCATCGTATTTGCCCACTGTCTGAGGCATATTGGGTTTTTCCTTAATCAGGGCCTCGGCTGTTCTCTTTGTAAACTTGGATTTGAAAGTAGCGTCCATAGGTTTATAAGGCTTGGTTAGGTCGTCATCTTCCACGTTAACGGGTTGTACTGGTTGAGTTGCTCCTCCCTGGCTGGTACCCTGAATGATAGGGGGTTGGGTCGTGGTGATATTGAGTGTGGAGCTGTGACCCCCGTTTTGAGAAAAACGAGGTCTTGATGCGTTTCCTCTGTCGTAAACTGGCTCCGCCATAGGCGGAGATTGACCGTAAGTCGGTTGTGACATTGGAAAAGTCCACCAAGGTGGCATGTAAGCCAAGTATGGCTGCTGGGCATAACTTTGTGCTGTCATCTGAGGTGAATACGTCTGGTTGTTGTATGGAGGCATGTACCCGTAAGGAGGAGCATAGTAGTATCTTGGAAAATAAGCTTGGTTCCCAGGTGTGACCGGGGCGTTTAAAACTCCAGCGGGCATGATCACTGGCTGATGAGATGGCGTGGACAATGCTGGAGTAAGTGCCACCGAGTATAGCGGCGACATGGCGTATGTGGCCGGCGGCTGATAGTATTGAGCCATGCTCATCTGCTGTGTAGTAACACTTGGGCCCGCGGATGTTATAACGGGCATAGTGCTATGACGTATAGTCTGTGCACTTGTTATCGATGCTGGGGTGGAGACAACGGTGGTTGTCGTGGTTGGTACCACTGGTCGCAGCTGCCAGGAGGTGTATGAAAGAGGGTCTAGTGCTGTCATCCCCGAAGGAGTGGCAGAGGCGTGTGCAAACCCCGGTGGTGGTGCTTCTGCTTCAAACTCCAGGTCGAAAGACCTGGTTATAGCAGGTGAAGCCGGCATAGTAGTGGTCACAAAACTCGTTACCAGCAACGGGTTGCTGGTTATCACTGCTTGGTTTGATGTTATAGCCATGTTCTGATCGCTTGCCATTGGGTTTAATCTTGCTGGTGTTACCGAAAGGTCCCACGGATGGCGCCAATGAAGAAACACTGACCTTACAGGTAAGCTCCGGCTAGGACTTCAACTCTTTGGCGATCCGAACAGCTGACTACAAAACAGAACACCGTTAGGACTCGTTACAGGAATGGGGTTATTCCTGTAACCACCCTCCGGCGTGAGAATAAGTCTCGGTTTTAGGAGTAAAGAATATATGTAGAGAGAGAGAGAAAGAGTAAACGAGAGCAGAATGAATCCATACCTTTGATGGTTACCTTTATTTATAGTTTATTATTAGGGTTTCCCCTAACTTAGGGTGGGCTCCGATAAGTTAGGGATTTGCATGATCTTCCCAGGATTTGGTTACGAGGTTTATCCATGCAGAATGGAACATTCTAGAATAAACATGTGCAATTAAGTATTTGTAATAAAATAATAGGTAATGACCGGGTCGGGTTAGCCGATCCGGGTTATACCTCGTCAGTAACCACAACTTTAATATCCTGCAAAAAAAAACCATTCATAAACAAAGATGACTATTTGTATCTAATTCTATTAGTGGCGAAATAAAATGAAACAATAGTGTGTTCGCTAAAAAACAAAAGAAGTTGCAAAAACCTGAATCATTTATAAAACAATAGTACATTATAAACAGAAACCGTTAAGAATAACACTTTTCATATAATTAAATGTGAATAAGCATTTAGACTGATTATCATACCAATCCATTTAGACTAAGTCTAACTTTACTCATATTCAAACTTTTTTAGATCGACCTAGACATTTACCATATAAAATGACATATAGAAGACTCAAACATCATCAAGATCAAGATATGATCATAATATGAAAAGCATATTGCATTTTAAATGAAAAAAAATGCATGGCTGGTTAATAGTATTGTTGGTGAACCATAGGGGGCATACCCGGTGAAACAAACAACGTCGATCTCGTAAAAAAAAGAGAACACACATATACAAAGAACATAAACAAAAATCAAAGGAGAATAGTGTAACACCCCGTGTTTTCACAAGTCAAAGTCAAAGTCAAGGTCAAAGTCAACGACCGATTTCGCGCGACTCGACTCGTAGAAATGTTTTCATTTTATTTATATTATGTGGAGTAAGTGTTGTTACTTGCAATAATCGAACCGTGTTAACCGTATTTCAATCGACTTGCGACTGTGAACAATAGGAAGTAACAATGTGATAAAGTTAATCAACTGATAATCAAGCTATACGATCGAATCGACATCAAATCGAAACTCGAGCTATGTATTTTACTTGTTGTTTATACGTGTGTGTGTGCCCTACGTGTTACCTGTGCAAGTTTATTTATGTATGTTGTGGAAATCAAGCAAACTCAATCGAAACTCGAAGTCTAACTCGAACACAATCGAACTCGAACCCGAACTTCAAATCAAACTATGTCGTATACAAAGTAGTTGGGACTGAAAGTAATTTGACTAGGAAACCCTATCGAACCATCCCCAATCGAAACCGAAACGCCATCGCACCGAACTCATCAAATCAGGCGACATCCACACGGATGGTCAATCCGCACGGATTGTCAATCCGCACGGATTGCCAATCCGGACGGATGACCAATCCGAACGGATAACCCTATCCGGGTTACGTGCCATCCGCACGGCTCATCTTTTCCCCTTTTGGCATCCTATAAATACACGGGTCACTCTCCAAACTTTCCACTTTTGGCAAGTGACGTCCGAACCACACGCATTCTTCACCTTTTCTCAGATTTCTCTCAAACCAGGTAAGATCTTGCTCTAATTCTTGTACATTCTTGATCACTACACAATTCTACACCTTTCTATCTTTCAAATCTCCACTTTTAACCATGAAATCATCAAGATTTGAGGGATTCTAGGGTGACGTCATCATAAAGTTCTTATGAACTTCAAACATGACTTCATCCCACCAAGAATCACTCAGATCTGAACGATTTCCATAAGATTTCACAACGATATCACCTAAATCTAAACTTTTCAAGGATAAAAGAGTTGAAAGAAATAAACTCAAGGTTTTCTCCTTCTTTTACCCTCAAAATCGGTACAAATCTGATCGGTTCTAGTCTCTACTCGATAATAGTGGTGCACTAGTCCTAGGTCTGGATTCTACCAATAAGACACCTGATTTCGAGGTAAACCGGAATACCGTTTTGAGTCGCCGACGGGTTGAGTTAGGGTGGTTCCTGGCCGGCTTAGTCAAGCGGGTGAGAATGCCATTCCAAGTGGTTGCCACGTAATCAGAACGTCTCAATAAACGACGACAGAAACCGAGAGTAGACGAACGGAACAACCAGACGAGAGGCTGTCCGCACGGACAAGCTGTCCGCACGGACAGACGATCCGGACGGTTGTCACCCGGACGAGCTACCCTTGGGACCCACCTTCCAAACAAGGTTTGAGTATCGACGAATGTGCAATCCGGACTGACGACCTCTGAATGGATTACTCTTCGGATCATGAGATACTAAGGCCTTAAAACAAAATTCAAGCAATGTCCATCCGCACAGACAAGTTGTCCGCACGGACAGACTATCCGGACGGATTGTCTTGAACGCACGAACAACTATCCGGACGGATTACCTAATCCGCTTAGTGACTCAGCCTTAAAGACGTGGCCCGCACGGACTGCAATCCGGACGGATTGTTGACCGCGTGACCGGCGTGAAGGGTAGAGATACTTGGGTGTTTTCTAAATGCTACAACGAAAACTTCCAAGTACAAGCCATCATACACAAACACATCCTTAGTTAGGAAGAAACAATCCACTCGAATAATGATCCACACGAATAAGCTATCCGCACGGATTACACTTCCGTACGAATGACTTGTCCGCACGGAGAACGATCCGCACGAGTGACTAATCCGGACGGATTGCCACTCGCACGGACTACTGTTTTACGTATCGCTTATCGTTATGCTATCGAATCTACTCAGACTAATCGTACTCGCTAAGCGCTCCCTTCAATCCATTCATCGCTGTGAGTATACTCGAACCCTTTTTGCTTTTAACACTTTGGGTGTTACATACGTTACGAATATTCAAACTACAATTATCACACTACTCAAGCTATTGTAACGCTAACCGATTAATGCATGTTATACGTGGCTTATGAATGCTTGTTGTTATGTTTACACATGGAATGCTGTCTACCTGCCTTAGCAACGATAGTACTATAGTTTGGACTCAGCACCCGTTCGCGGGGGTTGTTAAGGACAATTACTTGCATGGATTACGGTGGTAATCATGTATTGCGAACTGCCTCAGGCAGTCAACCCGCAGTCATTGGTATCGATGGGTCTATGTCGATAACTAATGTGCTTCATTTCACTATGTGTACGTGCTGGTTATGCGTAAACAAATTCGAACTCTATATGCTTTTATCAAACTTGTGTACTCACCTTTACATTTTATGTATTGACTTTATTTTAACGTATGTGACAGGTGCTTAGGTTGCTTGTATGCCCTTTGTGCTGTGATGAAATTGAAGCTAGGAACTGGAGTCCTAGAAACCAACGAATAAATTAGTTATGTTTAAATCTGAGTTGTCGGAACAGAACAATTGTCTTGATGCATTGTCTGTAATAATTATTTGACTATTTGAGATACGGTATGGGACGTATTATTTAATTGAATGGTAATAATAGTTGTTATGGAAACTTCTGGACAATCTGTTTCGCTCAGTGCCGCGCCCCGATGAATCCGCCATCGGTTGGGGTGTGACAGATTGGTATCAGAGCCATAACTATAGGGAATTAGGCAAGACTCGACCTAGTCCGGGTCGAAGTCTTAGGAACCTAGACTATAGTTAAGAACCAACAGACCAACTTGTGCATAACCCGTAAGGCTTATGTACGAACTTATTCCCTCGTTATTCTCGCTTATCCTACACTATCACTACACTTAAATTTCTACTAAAGGGTAACTAAGTCGGGAATAGGTGTGAAAACCGCAAACTTTCGACTAAAAGTTACTTAAATTTGACCGAATTTCTACTATGAACGGGGAAATTATGCCAAATTAGGAGTGAAGTCCATATTTTGATGAATAATCTCCCCTATTTCATCAAAATGGGGATGAAGTTGGCAATATAGGGGTGAAACCTTAACCTTGACGACTTGTTCCACGCATTTTGCTACTCTCACCAAAGTCTCGATGAACTCCAACGACCTGAGATCACAATATAACTAACTGGACTCGTGCCGGACGCCCAAGACTCGAGGCAAAGGCGCAGTCGGAAAGTTGAGTGCTCTCAACGGGTCCTTGCGAGTAGCCAAAATACTTTGGTTAGTCGAAGTCTAATAGCCGCAGACAATCTACTCCTCGATTTTTATGTTTGACCTTAATGCTTCATCGATTTTATGTGATTACCTGTTTACGTTTAACCGAATTATGTTTTAACTTCGATCAACACACACGATTCGCACTGAAATTCTACCTCAAAACGCTAACAAATCATAAACTACGGACGATTCACGCTACAACATGCGCTTGTATCATGCTATTTTCTAACGATCGCGGACTTTGAATAATAGGTTTCTGTACTCTGACTGCCTTAGTGATTAAATACTCATGTATCTTTTGCTGTCTTACCTTATGTGTCTACATGATAATGTGATTTCATGCTCTACCTGCTTATATGCTTATGTGATTTTGTGTTATGTGATGATTTGTATGGTACGTGTTACTGAGCTTTAGTAGTAGTAGACGAGTGAGGTGAGATTCGAATACATGTGTTGAGTTCCGTGGCGATGCCTATTGCAGACAATGTCGTCTGGATCTCGTCATACTCTCTCTCGTCGAGAAAGAAGGGATAAACGCCTTGCTTCTATTATCGCGAGGAGTGTAGCAAAAGCCGTGAGTGATGCTTACGAGAATGCTAGCAAATCATCTGAGGAATCAAGAACTGAAGGCCCAGGAGCTAACACCAGGCCTTTCAGCTTCAAACAATTCAAGTCGTGTGGGCCAAAGGAATTCACTGGCGAAGGAGGTCCTACTGCACTATTCCACTGGTTTGACTCTATCGAGGTTACTCTACGACAGAGTGGTTGCCCAAATGACCTTCGTACTCTGAATGCTACCGGCGTCTTTCAGTCCCGTGCTCTAGACTGGTGGACGGCCGAGAGAAACAAGAGAGGGAACGATGCAGCTTACGGTCTGTCGTGGGACGAGCTCAAGGAAGTCATGCTGGAAGAATTATGCCCTCCTCACGAGCGTCAAAAGCTGGAAGATGAATTTTGGCACATACAGCAGAAGGATGGAGACAATGCTGAACTCACTGCTCGTTTCAAGCAGCTCAGCATTATCTGTCCTGATCAAGTCAAGACCCCAGAGATCGCCATCAAGAAGTACATCCGAGCTTTACCCGACTGCGTCGCAGATTTCGTGCAAGCGGCTAAGACTACAACGATCGAGGAAACCTATCTGCTAGCCGCTGAAATCAACGACAAAAGGGTTAAAGCTGGGGTATGGGATAAGACCTCTAAGCTTCTTCATCAAGCCACCACCACTGCACCGACTGTTGAACCCACCTCATCAAGCAGCAAGAAGAAGAACAAGAGAAAGAGCAACTCCACCAATAAAAACTGTGCCATTTCTGCTGCACCGATACAAGCTGTACCTGCCCAACAGCGTCAAGGAGCGGCGCCTGTGGCCAATGCACCGCCCGCAAAACGAGCATATACTGGACCACACCCACTCTGCCCTACTTGCACCTATCATCACCCGACTGCCATTCCATGCCGCTTCTGTGCTCACTGCAACGTGTACGGCCACTTTACTGCTAATTGCCGTATTCGTCAAGCTCCTGTCAATCAAGCTCTACTCACTGCCCCACAGGGTCAACAAGCTCCTCCGGCACCCGCAATCAAAGCCAGAGCCTGCTTCTCATGTGGCGACCCGAACCATTTCGCCAACATGTGCCCGAACAGGGTCGTGAAACAAGAACCACAGCAGCAACAACCGCAGCAGCAGCAACAACAGATCGCACGTGCCAGAACTTTCAATCTTAACATGCGGCAAGCCCAGGCCGATAACAACGTGGTCAATGGTACGTTCCTTGTGAATGGTATTTATGCTTCATGTTTATTTGATACTGGAGCCGATAATTGCTTTGTGTCGACCGAATTTGAGAGACTCCTTAGTCGTAAACGTTCCCGATTATCCTCTGCATTCGATGTTGAAGTCGCTACCGGAAGAACTATCGCTGTAAATTCTGTTATCCGTGATTGTACTCTCGAGCTCAACAATCACATCTTTCCGATCAATCTCATTCCGATGCAACTCGGAAGCTTCGACGTCATAGTAGGCATGGATTTTCTTCGAGAGAACCATGCTGAAGTTGTGTGCTTCGATAAAATGGTTCGATTTTCGCTCGCAAATGGTGACTCGTTATGTGTTTATGGCGATACTACTTCGAAGGGACTCAAGCTTATGTCATGCCTGCAAGCTAGCAAGTATCTCCGCAAGGAGTACAGGGCTTTCTTGGCAAACGTCGTAGCAGCGGAGAAGGAAAAGAAAGAGAAGAAGGAAGTGAAAGACGTTCCTGTGGTTCGAGAATTTCCTCAAGTCTTTCCAGAGGATCTTCCCGGATTACCTCCAAGTCGCGATATCGACTTCCGTATTGATCTCATTCCTGGAGCCAATCCTATTGCCAAAGCTCCTTATCGACTCGCACCATCCGAAATGCGCGAACTCGCAACTCAACTCCAGGAATTACTTGAGAAAGGCTTTATTCGCCCGAGCACCTCTCCTTGGGGCGCTCCAGTCCTTTTCGTCAAAAAGAAGGATGGGACGTTCAGGATGTGCATCGACTACCGGGAACTGAATAAGTTGACTATCAAGAACCGTTACCCTTTACCTCGAATCGATGATTTGTTTGACCAACTACAAGGCGCTACGTGTTTTTCAAAGATCGACTTACGATCAAGATATCATCAGCTTCGTATACAAGAGGAGGATATACCCAAAACCGCATTTCGTACTCGATACGGGCATTATGAATTTGTTGTCATGCCCTTTGGGTTAACAAACGCGCCAGCAGTCTTCATGGATCTGATGAATCGCGTGTGCAAACCATATCTCGACCGCTTCGTCATCGTGTTCATCGACGATGTCTTGATCTATTCTAAATCGAAGGCCGAACACGCGCAACATCTACGTTTGGTCCTCGAGTTACTCCAAGGGAACCAACTCTATGCCAAGTTCTCCAAGTGCGAATTCTGGTTGGAGAAAGTTCAATTTCTGGGTCACATTATTAATAGTCAAGGCATTCACGTCGACCCTGCGAAGATTGAAGCTGTCAGGAGCTGGGTTACACCTAAGAATCCGACTGAAGTCCGTTCTTTTCTCGGACTAGCGGGTTATTATCGACGATTTATTGAGGGATTCTCGAAGATCGCTGTACCGCTCACCTCTCTTACACACAAGGACCAGCCTTTTGTCTGGGGAACCAAACAAGAGACTGCCTTTCGAACCCTCAAGCACATGCTGTGCAATGCTCCTGTTCTCACACTACCAGACGGAAACAATGATTTCATTATCTACTGTGATGCTTCCAACCTTGGCCTTGGTTGTGTACTCATGCAATGGGACAAGGTCATAGCTTACGCATCTCGACAGCTCAAAATCCACGAGAAGAACTACACAACCCATGATCTCGAGCTAGGCGCAGTTGTTTTTGCATTAAAGATTTGGCGACACTACCTGTATGGTACAAAGTGTATGATCTTCACCGATCATAAGAGCCTACAACACATCTTTAATCAGAGGGAACTAAATATGCGTCAACGCCGATGGGTGGAACTTCTCAACGATTATGACTGTGAGATTCGTTATCACCCAGGCAAAGCGAATGTTGTAGCCGACGCACTTAGCAGACGGAGCTATCTGCTCAGCACTCGTAATGTTCAAGCCCAGCACAACCTCGAAACTCTCATCCGCGATGCCCAGCATGCATGTTTCAACGAACGCACCTTGAAGAAAGAAAGAATCTACCACAATGGAGCCCAGCTGGTGAGCAAATCAAATGGAATATTCCACTTTTTAGACCGAATTTGGATTCCCAAGAGAACTGACTTACGACAGATTATCATGGACGAAGCCCATAAATCCCGCTATTCTATTCATCCCGGAGCTGATAAAATGTACCACGATCTTCGCTATAGATACTGGCCTGGAATGAAACGGGATATCGCCCTCTACGTCGGAAAATGCCTAACCTGTGCTAGAATCAAGGCTGAACATCAAAGACCCTCTGGCTTACTCGAACAACCACCAATTCCCATGTGGAAGTGGGAGAGTATAGCTATGGATTTCGTAACCAAACTTCCAACCACGTCATCAGGTCACGACAGCATTTGGGTTGTTATTGACCGATTGACGAAATCAGCTCACTTCCTGCCAATACGAGAAGACTACAAGGTGGAACGATTAGCCCGAATCTACACCGACGAGATTATTTGTCGACATGGGACGCCTCGTGACATCATCTCTGATCGTGATGCTCGGTTTACTTTGCGATTGTGGGAAACGTTTCAATCGGCACTCGGTACAACGCTTAATCTGAGTACCGCTTTCCACCCACAAACCGACGGTCAGACTGAACGAACGATTCGTACTCTGGAAGACATGCTCCGTTCGTGTGTTCTAGATTTCGGTGGTAATTGGGATAGACATCTGCCGTTAGTCGAATTCTCGTACAACAACAGTTACCAGGCTAGTATTCAGATGGCACCTTTCGAGGCCTTATACGGAAGAAGATGTCGATCACCTATTGTGTGGCACGAGATCGGTCATTCGCAACTAACCGGTCCGGAGCTGCTACAAGAGACGACAGACAAAATTTTCCAAATTCGAGACAACCTAGCGAAAGCTCGGGATCGACATAAAGTTCTCGCCGATAAAAAGCGCAAGCACCGTGAGTATGGCGTTGGTGACTACGTACTCCTAAAGGTATCACCTTGGAAGGGTGTAGTCCGATTCGGCAAAAAGGGGAAACTCGCGCCTCGATATGTTGGACCTTTTAAGATTCTGGAAAGGATCGGAAAAGTCGCCTACAGACTCGAATTACCGGAGGAACTTAGCAACGTCCATCCGACTTTCCACGTGTCAAACCTCCGAAAGTGCATCACCGACCACGACCTACATGTTCCTCTAGACGACCTACAAGTGAACGAAACATTACACTTCGTGGAGAAGCCTGTCGAAATCATGGATCGCCAGACCAAGCAGCTCCGGCGCTCACGCATTCCTATTGTGAAAGTCCGATGGGAAGGCAAACGCGGCGCAGAGTTCACTTGGGAACTCGAAAGCGACATGAAGACAAAGTATCCACAGTTGTTTAGATAGAGAAAGTAGAGAGAGAAAGTGCTCTGGTGATTCACTGATCTTGTACGCTCTCAAGTCTTCAATAGAATCACTGTTATATTACGTTCTCGAATGTTCACGGATTCCGCACGCTACACAAGTCAAAATCGGTCCAAACGAAAATTCTCACACGTGAGCCACGGTTGGTTATGGCTTTCAGCTTAATTTCGGGACGAAATTCCCTAAACAAGGGGAGGCTGTAACACCCCGTGTTTTCACAAGTCAAAGTCAAAGTCAACGACCGATTTCGCGCGACTCGACTCGTAGAAATGTTTTCATTTTATTTATATTATGTGGAGTAAGTGTTGTTACTTGCAATAATCGAACCGTGTTAACCGTATTTCAATCGACTCGCGACTGTGAACAATAGGAAGTAACAATGCGATAAAGTTAATCAACTGATAATCAAGCTATACGATCGAATCGACATCAAATCGAAACTCGAGCTATGTATTTTACTTGTTGTTTATACGTGTGTGTGTGCCCTACGTGTTACCTGTGCATGTTTATTTATGTATGTTGTGGAAATCAAGCAAACTCAATCGAAACTCGAAGTCTAACTCGAACACAATCGAACTCGAACCCGAACTTCAAATCAAACTATGTCGTATACAAAGTAGTTAGGACTGAAAGTAATTTGACTAGGAAACCCTATCGAACCATCCCCAATCGAAACCGAAACGCCATCGCACCGAACTCATCAAATCAGGCGACATCCACACGGATGGTCAATCCGCACGGATTGTCAATCCGCACGGATTGCCAATCCGGACGGATGACCAATCCGAACGGATAACCCTATCCGGGTTACGTGCCATCCGCACGGCTCATCTTTTCCCCTTTTGGCATTCTATAAATACACGGGTCACTCTCCAAACTTTCCACTTTTGGCAAGTGACGTCCAAACCACACGCATTCTTCACCTTTTCTCAGATTTCTCTCAAACCAGGTAAGATCTTGCTCTAATTCTTGTACATTCTTGATCACTACACAATTCTACACCTTTCTATCTTTCAAATCTCCACTTTTAACCATGAAATCATCAAGATTTGAGGGATTCTAGGGTGACGTCATCATAAAATTCTTATGAACTTCAAACATGACTTCATCCCACCAAGAATCACTCAGATCTGGACGATTTCCATAAGATTTCACAACGATATCACCTAAATCTAAACTTTTCAAGGATAAAAGAGTTGAAAGAAATAAACTCAAGGTTTTCTCCTTCTTTTACCCTCAAAATCGGTACAAATCTGATCGGTTCTAGTCTCTACTTGACAATAGTGGTGCACTAGTCCTAGGTCTGGATTCTACCAACAAGACACCTGATTTCGAGGTAAACCGGAGTACCGTTCTGAGTCGCCGACGGGTTGAGTTTGGGTGGTTCCTGGCCGGCTTAGTCAAGCGGGTGAGAATGCCATTCCAAGTGGTTGCCACGTAATCAAAACGTCTCAATAAACGACGACAGAAACCGAGAGTAGACGAACGGAACAACCAGACGAGAGGCTGTCCGCACGGACAAGCTGTCCGCGCGGACAGACGATCCGGACGGTTGTCACCCGGACGAGCTACCCTTGGGACCCACCTTCCAAACAAGGTTTGAGTATCGACGAATGTGCAATCCGGACGGACGACCTCTGAATGGATTACTCTTCGGATCATGAGATACTAAGGCCTTAAAACAAAATTCAAGCAATGTCCATCCGCACAGACAAGTTGTCCGCACGGACAGACTATCCGGACGGATTGTCTTGTCCGCACGAACAACTATCCGGACGGATTACCTAATCCGCTTAGTGACTCAGCCTTAAAGACGTGGCCCGCACGGACTGCAATCCGGACGGATTGTTGACCGCGCGACCGGCGTGAAGGGTAGATATACTTGGGTGTTTTCTAAATGCTACAACGAAAACTTCCAAGTACAAGCCATCATACACAAACACATCCTTAGTTAGGAAGAAACAATCCACTCGAATAATGATCCACACGAATAAGCTATCCGCACGGATTACACTTCCGTACGAATGACTTGTCCGCATGGAGAACGATCCGCACGAGTGACTAATCCGGACGGATTGCCACTCGCACGGGCTACTGTTTTACGTATCGCTTATCGTTATGCTATCGAATCTACTCAGGCTAATCGTACTCGCTAAGCGCTCCCTTCAATCCATTCATCGCTGTGAGTATACTCGAACCCTTTTTGCTTTTAACACTTTTGGGTGTTACATACGTTACGAATATTCAAACTACAATTATCACACTACTCAAGCTATTTTAACGCTAACCGATTAATGCATGTTATACGTGGCTTATGAATGCTTGTTGTTATGTTTACACATGGAATGCTGTCTACCTGCCTTAGCAACGATAGTACTATAGTTTGGACTCAGCACCCGTTCGCGGGGGTTGTTAAGGACAATTACTTGCATGGATTACGGTGGTAATCATGTATTGCGAACTGCCTCAGGCAGTCAACCCGCAGTCATTGGTATCGATGGGCCTATGTCGATAACTAACGTGCTTCATTTCACTATGTGTACGTGCTGGTTATGCATAAACAAATTTGAACTCTATATGCTATTATCAAACTTGTGTACTCACCTTTACATTTTATGTATTGACTTTATTTTAACGTATGTGACAGGTGCTTAGGTTGCTTGTATGCCCTTTGTGCTGTGATGAAATTGAAGCTAGGAACTGGAGTCCTAGAAACCAACGAATAAATTAGTTATGTTTAAATCTGAGTTGTCGGAACAGAACAATTGTCTTGATGCATTGTCTGTAATAATTATTTGACTATTTGAGATACGGTATGGGACGTATTATTTAATTGAATGGTAATAATAGTTGTTATGGAAACTTCTGGACAATCTGTTTCGCTCAGTGCCGCGCCCCGATGAATCCGCCATCGGTTGGGGTGTGACAAATAGTAACAAAGATGGACAAAGATACCTTAGGTGAAACAACAACGTCGATCTCATAACAAAAAGAAGCACTAACAAAATCCACAGTTGTTGACCAATCACATACCTACCAAACAAAACGAACAATAAACACGGTTCACTGAGAACAATAGCCAAGAACAAAGTAAAATGAAGCCCTAAATGATCTTGTTTTCATGAAATTGATATCGACTGGACTATGTCAATAATCAATGTTCGTTGCCGCTAGTGATTCATGGTGGAACCCTAGCCGTTGGAAGACAGATCTCACCCTTTGCTGACCACCGATGACAACAACAAGCACCTTGGAACCACCGCCGTCGCTGGCTACTAAGAAAGCCCTATCGCTGACACCAGTCGTTGGAGAAGATGACCATCTCCCGTCTGCGTCTCTCATCTGCTCCATCTCTCTCTTGTTTCTCTTTTACAAAATTAAATATAATGAAAGCATTAAGATAGGAGAATCATGTAAACCAAAAGACAGAAGAAAACTGACCTTGTTGCTTGAACCGCAGACAAATGGTTTTAGGGTTTCTTTGAAGTGATTTTGGAAAGAAGAGAGAATGAGGGAAAATAGCAATTGATTGAGAAACGGGTGAACAAATTAGGCGCTCGTGAAAGTGAAGAAGAAGGGAGAGAAAGGAAAATGCCGCCTAAAACATAATTCTCTGGCTAAATAGTTATGCCACATCATGGTCAATTGGTCAAAGCTATTTTGCTTTAATATAAAAGATAGATATCAATTAGTTATTTTTATTTACTAAAGGCCAACTATATTAATCGTAACCAGTTGAGTATGATTCAAACATTACTCTTTTAACCTTTTTTATTTAAACTAGCTAATCAAGTTAATTTGTCATGTAATTAAGCAAATTATGAACTTGTTAGTAGGTCATAAACAAGTTGGCGTGATTGATAATGTTAGATATTTAACCCGGACACGACCTATTTAATTGATCAAGTTAAAGATGTCAACTTAAATATGACCTCTTTACTAACAAATACGATAAGATAACCCAAAACGTAATTAGCCTCCTATCATGTTCATAATTACCATCTCTAAGGGTGCTTGGGGCACCATGTGGGTACCCCTTCCGGGTACGCGGGTAGCCACAGCCGCAGACCCTTAGTCGCATTACATCGCATAGCAAATACGAATGGTAGTCAGTATTTCAGGAGATAGAGAGAGATGGGTTTGTGTATCATTCGCAGGTACAACTAGTACACCGTCGCTAACAACACGTGTTCCGACATGTACTGAATAAAATTGCAAACGTGACAATTAGATAGCGCCGTTTACACGCGATACGCCTTGTCCACCCTGATATCTTTCTCATAATATTTCATTTTAATCAACAAGATTAGACTGATGTTTTGTATCAAAAGGTTAAAAAGACAAAAATAACGTACTGATTACCTTTTTTTTTAAATAAAACTTTATTAAAACAAGCCTCCGACCTAAACGCGCCCCGCTTGCGGTATGCACATATAATGTATATATGTGTGGGCGCTCGGGGGGCAAAAGCAAAAGTGCACTAATTTTAACGTTATTTTACTAATTTCGTGAAAATAACGTTAAAAGAGGGGATGGTTAATCATGCATCATGTGGTGGCGTTGATAGCCGAAAGACAAGGGGGTACATGCACCAATTGGCGTTTGTCTCAATTGCTGAGTGTTATGTGCCTTATGTCCAAGGCTTGATGCAAAACCACAATCGAGCCGGGGGTCTCATTGGAAGCAGCCTCTCTATTCCTACGGGGTAGAGGTAAGGCTGTCTACATCCCACCCTCCTCAGACCCTACCTTAGCTTTTGCTATTGGTGGGATATACTGAGTATGATGATGATGATGATGATGATGACATAGAGTATTTACACCACTCCTTCCAACAAACATATTTACATGATGATCTATTTTTTAGCCACCCAAAACCTCTCGACTTAATCTCTATCAAAATCTCTTCCGAATTTCTCAAGATCTGATTGAACACCAATTCGTTCCTGACTTTCCATATACACCAATACGAAATAATAACCAACCCACGGATAATCTTCTTCATTTTTTCCCATCCTAATTAGAAGTATGAATATCCATTAAATCTTTGAATTCGAAAGCGAAGATCGGGGGAATGTTGCACCAAGCACTGATAGCCGCCCACACTCGAATCGCCACCGAACATGTTGTAAATAAATGATCCACCGTTTCCTCATACTCGTCGCAGAAAGGGCACATAACCGATGATATATCCACGTTTCTTCTTCTCAAATTGACTCTGGTAGCAAGACTATCCAAGTTACCTCTCCAAGCTATAATATTGCATTTGATTGGCACCCATTTGCTCCATTCGGAATTAGGGAGGTGGCTACTTCCCCTATCATAAATTAACGCCTTTTCACATAATTCACCGAAAAGCCGTCCTTTCTGTCAACGTTCCATATCCATGAGTCCTTATCATTTGACAATCTCACCATGTTAATAACGTCTTGACATTCCTGCCATTACTTATGCTCAATATCAGACTCGGGCTGTCTAACACAATTCCAATAATATCCGCTGTTTCCTTATCCCGATCCTATTCTCTTCGAAACCCTGCAAGATTTATTCGAATCCAAAACTGTCGAGAAATACATAAATAAGGCAAAATAACGGTGCGTACGTTAGCACACAACCCTCTTAGAGCATCCACAATAGGAGGATTTGTTGGTGTTTTTAGGGAGAGAGAAAGTGATGTGGAGGAGAGAGGGAGTGATGTGGAAGAGAGAGGGTGTAGAGATGTTTGTGGTGAAGAATGAGAAAAAAAATGGAGAGAGAAAAGTTATGTGAGTGTAGAGAGGAGAGAGAAGAGAGGAGAGAGAAGAAATGTGTTTGTGAGATGGACAAGTGAGAGAAAGATAGGGATTAGTTGGGCAAGTGCTGACATTAGAAAAAATATGAAAAAACATCGTGGAATTCTCTTATTAGAGCATTCACATCCAATCCATCAAATTATACATACATTCCACTAAAAAACAACTCCTATATTAATATATTTCCACTAAAAACAAATACTTTTTCTCTCTCCTTTCAATTAAATAATATTATCATTACATTTTTCTCTCACTTCCACTCACAACCACTTTCAAAATATATTAAAAAATTATAACGGGTGAACAGTGTCACCTCAAATATACAGATGAACAGTAACATTTTCTCTCTCCTCTACTCACAACCACTTTTTATACCCTTTATAATATAAAAACCCCTCCTCACATAATTTGATGGTTAGGATGTGAATGCTCTTACACTTACATACTTGTAGACGATAACCAATTCCATATCTCTCCCTCTCTCTAAACTCTCACATCCATACTTTTTCTCAGTTTACGACCATTCGCTTTCCGCTAGGGTTTATTATTCGTTGATTCGAGCTAAAACGAGAACCGTAATTGCGATAATGGCGACAATGGAGAGCTTGATCGCTCTGGTCAACCGTATTCAGAGAGCTTGCACTGCTCTCGGAGACTATGGCGGTGGAGACACCGCCTTTTCTTCTCTATGGGAATGGATGCTCTTCCGTCTGTTGCCGTCGTTGGCGGTCAGGTTTGTTTCTTCCAGTATGATTTTTTTTTATAATTTATTGATGATATTTATGCTTTTACAATGTGTTTGTGTATTGCGACTTTTTATGCTTGTAATGAGGTTTCTATAGACTCTGTGTTCTATATTGAGAGAAAAATGGTTTGGTGATGATAGAAATGAAAAAAGTCCTAAGGCAGTAAGGCGTTTGGTTTTATAAGTTTCTAGTAATTGAGGTGTAGTGTAGGTGTTTTCTTTTTGTAGGTTTCTTGCGATTGAGGTGTCTAGTTGCACACTAATTGCAGAGAACATTCATAATTTATGAATTTGAAATCTGTGTGTATAGACTCGTTTACTTAATAAACGAACGAACACTGTTGTTCGTTTAGTTAAATGAACAAACATGAACACATGTGTCGTCCCATTTAATTTGTGTACATGAACGTTCGTTTATATTCATTAGTGAATGTTTGTTTAAGTTCGCTGGTTTGTATATTCATTTAAATGTTTAGGTCCATTACAGGATTTATGAAATTAAACATATCATTTGTTACAACTTAGTCTAGTTTTATTAATTTTTTGGGTGCAGTAGACTGATGTTCACATTTACTTTTAACTGGTGTTCGCTCAATTATGTTTGTTCATCTATGTTCAATTGTGTAATCTTTGTTTGTTTCGTTTACGTTTGTGAACAGCTTGTGTATACTCCTAATGAATGTAAACGAACACGAACAAGAAACTCCGTTAATTTAATTGTTCGTGTTCGATCATTTGTTCGTTAAAGTTAAACGAACGAGCATGAACATGGCCGGTTCGTATTCGATCAGTTCGTTTCTTATATCTGTTCCTAATGCTTATGCCTCATGCTTTCATTTTGGCTTGTGAAAGATGGAGCTCATGCTTTATCCTATACGATCGATGCTCAAATTGATCATTTTTCTTTATAGTGTTTATTTCTGGAAGGTTTAACTATATCTATAGTCATTTGCTTCTTATTTTGCAAATTAAATTGAGCTGATAATAGAGTTCTGGTAAGTCTTCGGTGCTAGAGAGCATCGTTGGTAGAGATTTTCTTCCTAGGGGATCTAGTAAGTTGCTTTCATTCTACTTGCAACTGTTTTTCATCTTACTTTACATTTTTTGATGGATGCTTAATGCATGATTCTTCCAGGGATTCTTACAAGAAGACCTTTGGTGTTGCAGTTACACAAGACAGGGCAGGCAAGAGGAGTATGCAGAATTTGGACACATCCCACGTAGGCGATTCACTGATTTTCGTATGTCAAGTGACTGCTACTAATCTCTTTTAGCATTACAACAGTTCAGGCAAATTATCAATTTTTAGTGACAATGATGTTAAGTTTAACATGGATATCTGATCTTATACACAGCTTTGGTACGTAAAGAGATTCAAGATGAAACAGACAGGGAAGTCTAAACAAATATCTCCAATCCCAATCCATCTCAGCATCTATTCCCCCAACGGTATGTTTGTAGTGACTGCAGTGTTTAAATTAACAGCTGCTCTTGTTCTTTTTTTCTGACACAATGCTGACATCATATCATGATTTCCTTGTTCTTCCGGTTGTCAACTTAACTTTAATAGATTTACCAGGATTGACTAAAGTTGCTGTTTTGGTACTTTGCTCCACCTTCCTCCTTATAATTCTGATTAATCATAGCTTCATCTAAAATTAAAGAGTCATTTCTTTTGCAGAGGGACAGCCTGAATCTATAGTTGAAGACATTGAAAAGATGGTTCGAACTTACGTTGAGAAGGTATATTATAATTCTATCTTCTTTTCTTGTTTATGGGACTATTTTATTGTGACACTTATTAAGGAATGACACATGACTTAGTATCACCATTTTGTTACATTTCAGTCTTTTCTTAGTTATTTGTGTACGCTAATTACTTTTTTTTTTTTTTGCTCAGCCCAAGTCAATCATACTGGCAATTTCTCCTGCCAACCAAGATATAGCAACATCGGATGAAATGAAACTCGCCAGGGAGGTGGACCCATCAGGTATGCTTACCTATTTTTTATTAAAAGATGACACAATTTCCACCACATCGACTGACGAACGTGCCACAAATCAATATCATGAACAAAGACCTAAGAGATCAAGATGGAAGCCGCAACGATACAATGCTTAGAGAGCATGTGTGTTTCATGAAACATTCTACATATTTTTGCTTTGTTTACCGTACATTGTCACTTTGTGTTTTATTTGAGCTGACTATAGTAGTCAATGGTTTACTTAAAGACTCGATGCAATTCGAGTTTTTGAAATTGTCTCCAACATTGCTTTTTCGTTTTTAGATGAGTTTATATTATACATGTAAATACAAACTTTTGTCATTACGATACTAAAAAACCCGTCCACCGGACGGGTACGCTACTAGTTGCAATTGATGCTGGAGCAAGCAACTTCTATATATAACATTATATTATATAAAATAAATGTTTCGTTCCTGTCTCCAGTTAACCTAAATCCACCTCTTTCAGGCTCAACTTTACACCATCTTGGAACTTTGTCGTGCTTTTGACAAAATATTCAAGGAACATCTAGATGGAGGGTAAGCAATATCTCAATAATTTCTTATTAGGTCGTGTGTGTGTATATGTATGTATATATAAACATGTTTAATTTTTGTTGCATTTCATTAAATTTGGATTTATAATGTCGGTCGACCTGGAGGTGACCGGATTTATGGAGTGTTTGACCACCAGCTTCCTGGTGCTTTAAGGAAGCTTCCATTTGATAAGCATTTTTCTCTACAAAATGTGAGGAAACTTGTCTCAGTGGCAGATGGTTATCAGCCACATTTAATTGCTCCCGAACAAGGTTATAGACGACTTACTGAGGGATCATTGAATTATTTTAGGGAACTAGCTGAAGCTTCTGCAGATGAAGTAAGTAGCTTTTTTACTATTGGTTTCCATTCCAATGGGTTATATATGGATAAGTGTTTGTATCTTATGTGGACCTTACTTGGGAATCACTTCTCACAGGTGCATTTTGTCCTAAAAGAACTCGTGAGGAAGTCAATTGGAGAAACTGAGGAACTAAGGCGGTTTGCAACCCTGCAATCCGCTCTTGCTGCTGCTGGTGAAGCATTGGAAAAGTTCCGTGACGAGAGTAAAAAGACAGTCGTTAGATTGGTAGAAATGGAGTCTCCATATCTGACTGCCGATTTCTTCCGGAAGCTTCCCCAAGAAGGGGAGAAATGGGGCCAACTCCTTCACCTGGAGACCGTAGAACCTCATCTCTTGACCGTAGAAATCCACCTGGTTCGGACCATGGAATCCCTGGTGCAGACCGTGTGAACCCATCTGACCCATTACTGGATCGATATGCAAAGGCACATTTTAGAAGAATCGGGTCAAATGTTTCAAACCTATATTGGTATGGTATCAGATACACTCAAGAGCACAATTCCAAAAGCAGTTGTTTATTGTCAAGTTAAAGAGGCTAAGCAAAATCTATTAAATAGCATCTCCGATGACTTGGTATACATAAAGATGAAACCTTGAAAATCACGCCCAAAATGATCTCAAAAACAACACAGCTACAATCAAATTTCACGATTTACATTCTAAAAACCCTCAACAGTTTCTCTAATCAATGTAAAAAAGAAAACAGATTCAACAATTGTGATTTTGGAGTAATCAGTGAAGAAACATACCTGTTAATTTCGTAAGAACTTGATGAAGCGGATGGATTGTTGATCAATCTGTAAATCTTGGCTCATCAATTGCCCAAGGGCCTCCTACATTTCTTCTAAGCCCCATCTAGAAAACCCTATCTCCTTCCTTCACTCTGTGTAAGCCTCACCACATCTATCTGCTGGGTATTATTTCCAAACCTTTCAATGAATAAATGCTCTGTGGAAAGTGAGTTATGCGAGTACCCCTAACATCTAAATATTGTAGACATTTTAAGTTTCCTAGTTCCTCTGGCAGTTTTTTAAGCCCCCAAATTCCTCCAAGCTTCAACTGTTTGAGACATTTCAACTTACAAATGTTGTTGGGAATTTCTATTAAATCATAGCAATCTGTTAGATCGAATATCTCTAAAGATTCTAATTGGCCAACATCCTCAGGTAAGTTCTCAAGAAGAAGACACCCTGAAAGAAGTAGGGTTTTGAGATATTTCAACATACAAATGCTACTAGGGATATGTTTAACTTTTGTATCACTTAAATAAAGGTATTCTAAACATTCCAGTTGGCCAAGGTCCTCTGGCAATTCCTCTATGCCAGAGAAAGAAAGGTTAAGATTTGTCAAATGTTGTAAACTACAAATGCTTCCTGGAAGACTCTTGAGATTATAGCAACCATAGAGATCTAAAGAGACAAGCTTATGAAGATTTCCAATTGATGAGGGTACTTCTATATAGTCATTACTTGAAAGATTCAGCTCTAGCAGACTATTGCTGGAGTGCCCTGTGATTATATAATTCGGGAATTCCTTCATATTTAATCCACCCATATCAAGAAACTCAAGTGATTCCAACTGCTCTATAAAAGATATAGACTTCAAACTCATGCATCTAGCTAGGTTTAGATAAACAAGGCTTTTTAGACATCCACCGTGCACACATAGTTTTACCAATTTCTTACAATATTCAAGATTTAACCTCTCAAGATTGGGTGTCAGCCCCAGGTCAAGTGCTACCAATTTAAAACAACATTTAAGATGTAACCTCTCAAGATTGGGTGTCAGCCCAAGGTCAAGGCTCCTTAACTCTTTTGAATTACTCAAATCAAGGAATTTGAGCTTCTTCATAATCTATTATAAGGTGAAAAATAAACAAAAAAAAAGAAGTAAATATATATTGTCACGGCGGGTGGAGTTCGGCTACAAAGTCCATTTTTCATACAAAGTGTACAAAGTCATAAAACACCACAATTTCAACCATAAAACACACTCAAAAGCAAAAAATAAGAGAGTGAATACCACTAAAACACAATATCCAAACCCTAACAGTCCGTAAAAACTTCAAACACACCATCGTAGAACTATGAATATAAAACACAACATGATAATCAACATAAAACACACTAATGTTAGTCATTTGATAATCAAAGCCTTATCATCCAAAACACAACACAAAACCTACAAATATGGCGTTTTAGTGATCTTGACTCTCTTATTTATGGGTTTTGAGTGTGTTTATGACTGAAATTGTGGTGTTTTAAGACTTTGTACACTTTGTAGGAAAAATAGACTTTGTAGCCAATTCCCACCCTGTCACGGTAACCAGCTAGTAGATATACATATAGCATTATATAATTTAAGGACAACCAATCAATCATATTACCTTTTCCCCTTCGCAAAGCTGTTTAATTTTGCTGCCATGCATTTCAAGTGCAACAAGATTATTTGCTCCAAATGTTTTAGGTAAACACCTATGAGGGTATATCCACCAATATATGTAGCGTAATGAGTTTGGAAAGTACCGAAGAACTTCGTCAATCTTCACACAGTCCATTAGAGAATTGTACTTCATATAGTTCACAGTAAAGCATCTAAGCTTCTTCATGTTTCCCATACCTTCCAAAGAAATACCAGGAGTGAGTTCTAGATCTATACATCTAGTTGCTTCACTACCCTGTAATTCAAGAAAAAGGATCATAAAATATGTGTTATAACTGAGGAAAAAATTGTGAGTTTCATCTCCCACCTTAATTACAAGAAAATGGATTATTACCGAGTTATCAGCCAAGACACGTTCAATTTCCTCTTGAACCCATAATCGGCTATGTCTCTCGGGCTCATCAGGATGCTCATGGCGTACGATATTCTCGCCCATTTCTATCACACGGTCATGCATGCTTATGAGTCCACCTTGAAATGTTTTTTCAATTTTGATTAGAGATTTTTGCTCAAGAACTCTTAAACCATTTGTAGCGTGAAATCCACAGCTTTCAAGCATTCTTATTGCATTGTCTTTCTCCCAATGTCTAAGGAAGCATGCTACATCTAGAAATATTTCCTTGTAATCATCCTCGAGGCTTTCATAGCTTAGTTCCAATACTTTAAGAGTTTCCTTTGACGGAATTTTTTTGAGTCTTGATAGTGCATCTTTCCATTCAGAAGCTTTTTTATCACGGAGAAGTGAACCCAAAACTCTGATTGATAAGGGGAGACCAGCGGCATAATGTACAGCTTCGTGTGATTGATTTTCATACTCTTGAGTTGGAGTATTTTTTCTAAATGCATGTCTACTAAAGAGGCGAATCGCTTCCTCAGTAGATAACAAGTTGACATCATAGATCCACTTCTCTGTGTATATGTTGAGCACATGCTCATCTCTAGTTGTAATTATAATTCTACTTCCCGGCTTGAACCAATTAGGATCACCGGCTAATTCCTCAAGCTGCCCTTCACGATCCACATCATCGAGAACAACAAGAACTTTTGTACCACGCAACCTCTTTCTCATTAAGTTTTTCCCCTCATGAACACCACTTACAGTAATGTTGTTATTCTTTAATACATCTCTAAGGACTTGTTCTTGCAACTTATCCAAACCGAACTTAGAGGTTTTTTCCCTCACATTCTCAACAAAGCTTTTCCCTTCAAACTTAATGGATATTTTATCAAACATAGCCCGGGCTAGAGTTGTCTTCCCTATGCCTCCCATGCCCTTGATGCCTATCATGCGAATATCACTTGAACCAATTTCTAAACTTCTATCGAGATCTTGCATCCTTTGTTCCATGCCTACTAAATTTTCATCAACATAACTATCAGTGGGCCATAACTCTAGTGAAACCTTTTCAACAATTAATTTAATGACTTGAGCTTCATGCCTGTAGATAAGAGAAGAAGATTCAATTAACTTGCTCAACCAGCCACATGAATAATTAATTTTCAGGTCTATAATGCACAAATTGTGGAACAAGTGTACATAATGTTCATCCTTCCACAAGACTAAAATTTACTTTAATAATTGGACAATAGAACATGAGATATAATAAAGGAATTACCCATTAGCAGTCTTCCTGACATCCCAACCAGACAAATTGGCTGCTTCTTTAAGTGCCTCTCTCCATTTTCCAACCTCTGATTCATTCTTATTCTTATGTACCGCAAGGGCTTCTCCAACTGATCCAGTTTGTTTTCGGACATCAGAGGGATCCACATCATAGAACACGGGAAAAGCGGTCTGCTCATTCGTCTTGTGACACTCCATGATCTTCAAAAGCTCGTTTAAGCACCATGATGAAGACGCGTAGCGTTTGGAGAACACAATTATGTAGAATCTGGAGTCTTGAATAGATTGTAAGAGCTCCTCATTTATCTCTTTTCCTTTCTGGAGTTTCTCATCGTCCTTGAAGGTGCAAATACCATGTCGATCAAGAGCATCATAAAGATGATCAACGAAGGTCTTGCGAGTGTCTTCACCACTGAAGCTAAGAAACACATCATACACGTACTTCTTGTTGTGAACATTTGAGCTTGAAGAAGCCATTGAAGGTATGCTTGTGCTTGTTGACAGATGCTGAAAAAATTATATGTTTTTTGAAGAAGCTTTCACCGGATGTTTTTTTTTTTTTGAAGAAGCTTTGATTTACGGTTAGTATAGCTTTTTTGTTCCCACATGAAACCTAAACAAGGTCTTACTGAAAAAGTTAATACTTTTTTTTTTCAAATACAAAATAACCCAAGTGTTGAAAGTAAATAACTGTGTAATTTCGTCGAAAGCCACCGGCAACAACTTGGATCTTAATTAATGGGCCCCGTCTATTATTTATTTTGGGTTTACTTTTCAAAGTCGTAAGGTCGTCTCCTTTTTATCATTTCAGTGGTGGGTATCGTTTTAATCATATAGTTGTTTATTATATAGATGTCATCCACTCGTGTTTTGTATCATAACTTGAGGGTTTTGGTTGAAACTTAAATGACTTGTGTTTGTAGTGTTTTAAACTTATGAATGGATGAACATCATTTTAATCATATAGTTGTTTATTATAATTGAATGCAATGATAATGAGCAAGTCACACACCGTACGCTTCCGTAAAAGTCAGGGTGTGACATAAATTGTGTTTCTTGTATAGCTATAAACGACTGGTTAAATCTCGCCAATAGACTTCTGACCCCTGCTGCTTTTCCTTCCCCTCCCGCACCTTTGATGTTTAGAGATCTATAATTCATTGGAGCCCTACATCCGCCTGATCTTCAACAACTGCTTCCCTGACAAGAGCTTCCTTTTGTGACAGGTCTACTCCTAATTTCAATCCCACTTCATTTGTTGCTCTGATTTCATTGGCCACTTCCGTATCGTTTGAATTAATACCATTAATTTCTTCTTGTGCTTCACACACCAGCGTTTCACCCCTGAAGTCGTTGGAGTTTGAGTCCTCTTCCCAATCAGAATTAAATTCATCATCTATCCCATCCCCTTGTTTATTGAGTCCACTAATATCCTCCTCTAATATTCTTATCTTCACCTTACTCCTTTTCCTGTTTACTTTACCTTTTTTTGTACAATGTTTTCTTTTTAGGTTGTAATCTGGATTCATCAGATAAGTGTTTTCTTTTTAGGTCGTAATCTGGATTCATCAGATAAGTCAATATTCAAGTCTGGTAGTCTCCCTTTACTAACAACTAAATTGGGTTTCAAGCTTTGGGATCGGGCTTCCGCTAGGCTATTTTTTTTCCTCTTTTTATGGGCTGATTTTAAGGGCCCAATATTATTATCCTCCTTTAGTTCAGGCAGCCCATTATTTAAATTAATTGGACTCCCACCAACAAATGAAGGCTGCTGAGTTAGTTGTGACTCTTAAGCTCCAACTTTTACAGATTTTGTGCTATCTCATCATTCGAAGCGTCCATTCCCACCGCCGCCGTCGAATTCTTTTCCGGCTCCGATTGCTCGTCGTTTCGTACCACCTCTTCATTTGGACCGTCGGCCATCCCCGCCGCCACCGGTGAATTCTTTTCCGATTCCATTTGCTCTACCTCATCCTCCTGTTTAAACTCATCAATAGCGAGAACCATAACAATTAACAATTTGTTTAAACTCAAAACTGCTTTTCCAATATTCAGAATTGTTCTAGAATAACCTTTGGAATTCAGTTTCAAATAAACACTTTCTTATTGTAACAAACAATCCCTGTATTGAAAATTACATTCTATCTCAGCATGAAACTAATTATCCTAAAGCAACATCAAATGGATCGACAATGTTAAGTGGCACCCACAAAATTCCTGTCTTTATAGAAAATTATCAATCAACTTTTTTAAAAGCATTATAAAATCGAAACATCAATTATATGTACACATTTTCCAAAAGGAAACCACATGAATGAAATTGTTTGAGTAATAATGCAATTTAGTGAAAGAAGTGGTTATTCAATGTGAACATCCAACAAATCTACAAAGCTTTTGTTGTGCCATCTCTTGTAGATATTCTCATAATATAGGGTCGTTATATTCTTTGATAACCAGCGATAGCATCTAGTAGCAACATATGTTCAGGTTTTCTAGTAGTCATACCAACAGCAGCTATTATTGGTTGCCTCAATTCCAGAAAAAGAATCCTAGGCAACAAAACACATAAAAGATTACATGAAATACAAAAAAGAAGGTTACATGGGACTGAGTCATGAAATGAACAAAAAATATCACATGAAAACCGAAGAACCTTTGAAGGATCGTGGTTGTTTATATCATAGTTGTCGATAGCGAATAGCGACAAATAGCGACAAGGCATGGCTAGGCTACGTAGCGAATAGCGACAAATAGCGACGGCTATTTTATAAATAGCGATTACACTAGAAAAAGATTTTTGAAAATTTTTATATGTATATTACATCAAAATACCCTTGTATATATGTTATTTTACATGTATATTTAACAAAAACTAATAGTTAGTAGCAAAGGACTTATATGTTGGGTGTGTGAATGAAAGTCTCAAAAGGTGGTAAATACTTTGTCCCACATCGGTGTGTTAACAAAGTTAGCGGTTGTTTATAAGGTGAAGTCTTTACTACTTCATTGTAGCTTTATGACATGTTTTACCACAAGTCCTACCCGCGTGCAGGGGGGGTTGCAAAAAATGAGTTTCTGAATTGAAATTTAATTGAACTCGTGCATGCCCGCACGTCCTGCGGACACGAATGCAGCTCCGAAAACCCCAGGCCCGCGTGGGCCGCCAAGCCCAGACGAGAGGTCAGAAACCTTAAAAAAAAAAAAAAAAAAATTCGCTAAAAGTCGCTAGTCATCGCCATGAGCAGCATAGCGACGCTTGGTCGCATCGCCATAAGGCGCGCTATAGCGACCGCTATGGTCGCAATTAACAACTATGATTTATATTTTTCATTTCTGCACATAGAAAGGTGATTCTGTTCCATGAACTTTGACTTTTGGGGTCAAATTTCTTACATTCTCATATTAAACAAAGTGGACTTGTCTTATTCCATTTTGTATTAATTACAGTATAGTTCAATGGGGCACAAAAGTTTTTCAATCACTTAACAAACTATTACAGTGATGAAGCTTAATATTAGCTGACCTTACAAGTCAACATGTACATTTTATGGCAACACGAGTATTATACTATTAGTAGAGGTGCTAGTTTTTACTCATCAACTTATGAACAAGTCAAATTGTGTTCTGGTACATCATATTGGTTTAGATGGGTCAAATAAAAACATATATAAAAGTTAAACGGGTCAAATTGGCAGAAAAGGTCTAAATAGTTGAAAGTAAAAAAAAAAACGTCTATTTAACGCATACAATCTCCTAAACTATTTTATTTGATGATTTAGATTAATATTGTAATAGAACTGTTTTTGTAATCATATATAAAATAGTGATTATTTTAAATAAGTGGAGAAAAACGTGTTTGCTGGTTAACATAAGCTGGCCAGATTTCAATGCGTACTAAAAATGACCCATTTCAAACCGTACTAAACCCGAGTACCGTACCATTAAAGGGTGGGCCGGTCTCATGTTTGTCGGGTTGGTTGGGCTAGGCTTGAATTGGACCCTTGTATGTTTGATTAGCCCAGAAGTCCGTAAGTATCCTGTTTATGACTTTAATACAAATCAATTTTATAAGCAAAAACAAAACGAACATATGCATAACATTTCAGTAGTTCCAATCTCAAATCTGACAATCTAGAATAGGAAGGAAAACTGAGTACACTACATATGGATTCTAGATTTAGAGAGTAATGTTTGACCTGAAAAGTCAAAGAGGTGATAAAATAGCGTTTACATCATGACGCAAATTACCTTCTAAACAAAGCTTCCTGGTCAACTATGTATTTTATGGCCTTTTCAAGCTCCCAATCAGAAAGAAGAGCACTCCAAAGCTCTTCATTATGCTTGCTGTTAAACCCTATCTATAAAAACGAAAATCAAATGCTCTCTACGTATGATCATTCAAGATATTCGTATATTTTAATAAGATTTTCAAAATGATAAAACAGAAACCAAATGGTTGAAGAAAATACCTCTTGGAGCATATCACAGAAGGCATAGTTAGTCCTATGGAGAGGATCTGAGTCACAAAGAGTTCCATCAATATCTGCATAAAAAATCACATTTTCTAGTAAAGAACAAGCTGCATTAATTTCAAAACATTGAATTATGTGATTTATGTATGTTTTGAGAAATATGTGAACACCACATAAACGTCTGTAACATGCATATTGGAGCGTGCAAGGTGCCAAATTTGCAAGAAAACGGAGATAAATCGCAGACTTAAATGCAATACTGTTTGAGCAGTAGCAATATTAGGGTGAATTGGCCGGGTTACATGATGAAATTCAGTGCTAAAATTTGTTTCATGGTCACATTTCATAATTTTATAATTCCTAAAATGAAAGAAGAAAAATATTCTTGACTTACAAGCTGGCCAAATATCTTGATGTCCAAATTAAAAATTAAAAATTGATATATGATGCAACCTTAAAACTGGGAATTAAGGGGTCCAATTGGTATACATAAAGATGCAACCTTAAAACTGGAAATTAAGGGGTCCAATCAAATTTCACTATTTACATTCTAAAAACCCTCAACATTTTCACGAAGCAATGTAAAAACAGAAATCAAGAATTGAGATATTGGAGTAATTAGTGAAGAAACATACCTCCTGTTAATTGGGAAAGAAGTTGATGAAGTGGATGGATTGTTGATGAATGTGTAAATCTTGGCTCATCAATTGGCCTCCGACATTTCTTCTAAAAAAACCCTACCTCCTTCCTTCCTTCCTTCACTCTGTTTAAACCTCATCACAACCATTCATCATTGTGTTTGTTGATTGTCAAACCTTTCACTGAATAAATGCTCTGTGTGGAAGGTGAGTTATGCCAGTATTATAAATAAAGATGAAACCCTAAAACAAACAGGGTCATCTAAATTAAGAATTTGGAGTAATTATTAGTGAAAAAACATACATGTTGGTTGATTGGTCAGGTAGGAACTTCATGGAATATATGGTTGTGGAAAACGTTGCGAGATTAGGATAATTGGAGAAGAGGTGAAGCCAGTGCGTCTTCAATTGCCCTCTGCCACTTCTTCTTCTTCCAACGTAAATTATCTCTCAATTTCCAAACCTTTCACTGAATAAATGCTCTGTGGAAGCTCAGTTATGCCAGTATTATAAATATCTAAATATTGTAGACATTTTAAATTTCCTAGTTCCTCTGGCAGTTTTTCAACCCTCTTACATCCTCCAAGCCGCAACCGTTTGAGACATTTCAACTTACAAATGCTGTTGGGAATTTCTCTTAAATTAGGGCAACATCCAAGATCTAATATCTCCAAAGATTCTAATTGGCCAACATCCTCAGGTAACTTCTCAAGATATTTACATAATGAAAGATATAGGGTTTTGAGATGTTTCAACATACAAATGCTACCAGGGAGATGTTTAACTTTTGTAGAAGTTAAATAAAGGTATTCTAAACATTCCAGTTGGCCAAGGTCCTCTGTCAATTCCTCTATGCCAGTGTAATCAAGGTTAAGAGTTCTCAAATGTTGTAAACTACAAATGCTTCCTGGAACACTCTTGAGATCATAGCAACCACAGAGACTTAGAGAGACAAGCTTATGAAGATTTCCAATTAATGAGGGTACTTCTTGTATCTTGTTCCATAAAAGATCCAGCTCTAGCAAACTATTGATGGAGTGCCCTGTGAATATATAATCCGGTAATTCCTTCAAATTTAACGAACTTAGATCAAGAACCTCAAGAGATTCCATCTGCTCAATAAAAGATATAGACTTCAAACCCTTGCACCCAGTTAGGTTTAAATAGACAAGGGTTTTTAGACATCCACCGTGCACCTGAAGTCTTACCAATTTACAACAATGTTCAAGATGTAACCTCTCAAGATTGGGTGTCAGCCCGAGGTCAAGGCTCCGTAACTTTGTCCAACTCAAATTAAGGAACTTAAGCTTCTCCATAACCTATTATAAGATGTAAAGAGATAAAACAAAAAGTAAAAATATGTTGGTGCGATGACTAGCCAATAGATATACATACAGCATTATAACGAATCATACAAAACAATCGATCAATCATATTACCTTTTCCCCTTTCCAAAGTTGTTTGATATTGCTCTTAGGCATTTCAAGTGCAACAAGATTATATGCTTCAAATGTTTTGGGTAAAGACCGATGAGGGAATCCTTTCCAATGTAGATATTGTAAGGAGTTTGGAAAATACCGGCCAGCTTTGTTATGTTTCCAAAACCTTCGAAAAAAATACCATGCTTCGTCCACAAGCCCTTTCACATCAATTTCCTTCACATCAGATTTGAACTCACCATGTTTCACTGTAAGGCATCTAAGTTTCTTCATATTTCTAAGACCTTCCAAAAAAATACCAGGAGTGATTTCTAGATCTACACATCTTGTTGCTTCACTACCCTGTAATTCAAGAACAAGGATCATAAAAGTTGTGTTATAACCGATGAAAAAAAATGTGAGTTTCATCTCCACCGTAATTACAAATAAAATGGATTCTTACCAAGTTATCAGCCAAGACACGTTCGATTTCCTCTTGAATCCACAATCGGCTATGTTTGTTGGGCTCATCCGGATGCTCACGGCGTACAATATTCATGCCCAGTTCTATCAAATGGTCATGCATTTGTATGAATGAACCAGAACTTTTATTTAAAGTTAATAGAGATTTTTTCTCAAGAACTCTTAAATCATTTCTAGGATGAAATCCGCAGCTTTCAAGCATTCGTATTGCATCATCTTCATTCCAATCTCTGAGGAAGCATGCCGCGTCTAGGAATATATTCTTGTAATCGTCGTCAAGGCTTTCGTAGCTTAGTTCTAAAACTTTAAGAGTTTCCTTCAGCGGAATTGTTTCAAGTCTGGCTAGTGCATCACTCCATTCAGACTTATTTTTACCACGGAGAAATGAACCCAAAACTTTTATTGTTAAGGGGAGACCGGCAGCATAACGTACAACTTCGTGTGATTGCCTTTCATACTCTTGAGTTGGAATATTTTTCCTAAATGCATGCCTGCTAAAGAGGCGAATCGCGTCCTCCGTGGATAACAGACTAGCATCGTGGATCCATTTTACTGTGTATATGTTGAGGACGTGCTCATCTCTAGTAGTAATTATAATTCTACTTCCCGGCTTAAACCAATTAGGATCACCGGCTAATTCCTCAAGCTGTTCTTCACGATCCACATCATCCAGAACCACAAGAACTTTTGTACCACGCAACCTCTTTCGCATTAATTCTCTCCCGTCATGAACACCTTGTACACTAATGTGTTCATCCTTTAACACACCTCTAAGGACTTGTTCTTGCAACTTCTCCAAACCAAACTTAGAGGCTCTTTCCCTCACATTCTCAACAAAGATTTTACCTTCAAAATTAATGGATATTTTATCAAACATAGCACGGGCCAGAGTTGTCTTACCTAAACCTCCCATTCCCTTGATGCCTATCATGCGAATATCACTTAAACCGGTCTCTAAACTTCCATCGAGATCTTGCATCCTTTGTTCCATGCCTACTAAATTCTCATCGACATGACTATCAATGTGCCATAAGCTGAGTGAAACCTTTTCAACAATTAATTTAATGACTTGAGCTTCATGCCTGTAGATCAGAGAAGAAGATTCAATTAACATGCTCACGAAGCCACATGAATAACTATTTTCAGGTCCATAATGCACAAATTGTGAAACAAGTGTACATATTTCATGTTTAATTGTTCATCCTTCCACAGGACTAAAATTTACTTTAATAATTTGACAATAGAACATGAGATATAATAAAGGTAATTACCCGTTAGCAGTCTTCCTCACATCCCATCCAGACAAATTGGCTGCTGCTTTAAGAGCCTCTCTCCATCTTTCAACCTCTGATTCACTCTTGTTTTTATGTACGGTAAGTGCTTCTCCAACTGATCCAGTTTGTTTTCGGACATCAGAGGGATCCACATCGTAGAACACGGGGAAAGCCGTCTGCCCGTTCGTCTTGTGACACTCCATGATCTTCAAAAGCTCGTTTAAGCACCATGATGAAGACGCGTAACGTTTGGAGAACACAATAATGTAGCATCTGGAGTCTTGAATAGATTGTAAGAGCTCCTCATTTATCTCTTTTCCTTTCTGGAGTTTCTCATCGTCCTTAAACGTGCAAATACCTTGTCGATCAAGAGCATCATAAAGATGATCAACGAAGGTCTTGCGAGTGTCTTCACCACTAAAGCTAAGAAACACATCATACATGTAGTTCTTGTTGTGAACGTGTGAACTTGTAGAAGCCATTGAAGGTCTGATTATGCTTGTTGACAGATGCTAAAAAATTATATGTTTTTTTGAAGAAGCTTTCACCAGACCAGATGGTTGCAAAGAAATGAAAGTGGGAAGAAATGAAAGATAAGGTTGGGAAATATGTGAACCACACACAAGGACTCAGGAAGGTAGCAAAGTCAATAATATGTCGACATTATCTTAAGTGCAAATGAATTTAAATTCTGTTGCTTTGATTTACGGTTAGTATATCTTTTTAGTTCCCCACATGAAACCTAAACAACGTCTTATATCTTTTTAGTTCCCACATGAAACCTAAACAAGGTCTTATTGAAAAAAAAATATTTTTTTTTCAAATACAAAATAACCCAAGTGTTGAAAGTAAATAACTGTGTAATTTCGTCGAAAGCCACCGACAACAACTTGGATCTTAATTAATGGGCCCCGTCTATTATTTATTTTGGGTTTACTTTTCAAAGTCGTAAGGTCGTCTCCTTTTTTTTTTTTTTTTGGTCATATCAGTGGTGGGTATCTTAGGGTATTTTGATTAGAAGGGATGAAATGACAATGTAGTGGGGTTCGGAATTTGCAATGGTTAGATCCATTGTATTTCATATATCATGTTTGCTTAAAACGAGGAATAAAAAACATACTGCTGAATTACTATGAAACGAGCCAAGCTACTCGTAAGCTATTCTAGATCGGCTAATTAAAAGCTAAGTACGAGTTTGACCTTAAAAATAAGTTTGTTTAACAAGCCAACCAATTCCAGTTCACTTATTGAGTTCGAGTCGGTTTGCAAACTTAAACAAGCTTATTATTTATATAAATTTTTTATATATAATGTTATGAGCAAACATTATGACCCCGAGATCTGTGGACGTAGTTTTTAAAACACTTAGTTTTGCTATTCGAAAAGGGGTAGCGGCGCAGTTTGTTGACCGTTTACCAACTATCTCGATGTAAATCATAACACGACTCTAAGTAAAATATAATACTATTATATATATAATATAGGGTCAGATATGCTAGAAAGTTTATTTTGGCTAGAAAGTCTAGGAAGTAATCTTAACCATCAATTGATTAATCAAGGGTTTTTGATTAAATGAGTATAATTGATAAAAAAAAAAAGAGGGATGCGCGTGAGTTTAGGGCTGTTCACGAGCCGAGCCGAACCGAACCGAGCGGATCTTTGCTGGTGCTTGACTCGTTTACAAACCGAACCGAGCGGAGCGGTTCAATTAAAACCGAGCCTCAAATCAAGCGAGCATTTTCCGAGCAGTAAATTTTCCGAGCGAGCGCCGAGCGAAGTTCGAGCGATTTTGACAACTGTGTCGCCCGATTTAAATTTGCTAAGAGAGACAGTGACAATGTTGGGTCTCAAGTTTTTATGTCTTTAAAAACATACACATTTCATGGCATAATATATTTCTTATGAATAACAATGTTGTGGCCGACAAGTCGATAATCATATTACACGAACAATGACGTCGTGAGCAGGAGACGAGCAACTTAGGGTAACGATATGAAACATTGAGGCGATGAGCACACTATCGTTTATCGGTTTAGGGTTTAACTTTACATTTGATATTAATATTTTTATTAGCGTGATTGGGCTAGTATGTATAGATATAGTTGTAAATTTATATGTAGTGGACCAAAATCTAATAGAGTGGTATATATATAAATTATAAATTTAGTTTATATTTAAGAATATATGTATGTGTGTGTATATATATGTATAATTTATATTTGTGTATATTTATGTGTATATACATATTTTTATATGTATGTGTATATGTAGTATATAAATACTAATTAAATATAATAATTCGAGTCGAACCGAGCTGAGCGGACCTTTGCTCATGCTTGACTCGTTTACAAACCGAACCGAGCAGAGCGCCTCGTTTACAACCGGGCGTCAAATCGAACGAGCATTTTCCGAGCAATTTCTGAACGAGCGACGAGCGACTGACGAGCGGCGAGCGGTTTGAACGGCCCTACGTGAGTTTGTGTAGGTGTATTCTAGTCAATTCAAAACAATAGTTTCTCTCTCCTCCAAATC
The DNA here is from genome assembly GCA_030545235.1 of Helianthus tuberosus. Lineage (NCBI taxonomy): Eukaryota > Viridiplantae > Streptophyta > Magnoliopsida > Asterales > Asteraceae > Helianthus > Helianthus tuberosus. The sequence goes on along the minus strand of CM060450.1, from coordinate 9,272,468 downwards.
TCCCCCTTTTTAAACGTTAATAACTCTTTCGTATGAGATTATTTTTTTATAAAAGTTTCACAAAAAGCGAGCATTTTTTTATCTTTAAAACGAGTATACTATTGCTAAATTTTTGAAAAAAAAAATCGAAAACACAGATGCGTAAAACGCAATGGACAAAAAGCATAAAAAATGATATTTTTTTTCTAAAACGCAACTGACAAAAAACACAAATGAATGCCTTGTTTCAAAAATGCAATAGACAAAAAACACAAAAGAAATATGTTATTTCTAAAACGGAATGGCTAAAAAACACAAAGAAATGTCTTTTTTTTTTTTTGTAAAACGTAATGGACTATATACACAAAGAAATGTCTTTTAAAAAAAATGCAATGGCCTAAAAACACAAAGAAATGTCTTATTTCTAGAACGCAATGGCCAGAACACAAATAAGAAGATGCTTATTATAAAACCCAATTGACTAAAAACACATAAAATGTGTTTTACCTAAAATGCAATGGCCTAAGAACACTAAAATATATGTTGTTTCTAAAACGCAATGAACTAAAAATACAAAAAATGTGTTTTTTTTTTTCATTTTTTTGTAAAACGCAAATGACTTAATTCAAAAACCCATATTGTAAACGCAATACAAAACCCCTGATCATAAAACGCAATGAAGTAAACAAATTCAAGAACGTAATAAACCGGTTCCATTGTGTTTTAAATCAAACTAGATTTGTTGACGTCGCGCGTTGCGGCGAAACGAAGCAAATGATAAGGTAAAACAAACGTTATTTGAAAAAGAAGCAACTTGTTTAGAAAGCCAAACCGCCAACCCAATTTCCTTCCCGCTTTCCACCGAGAGCATTCTGTCAACCCTCAAAATGACTTCTAGTTGGGCTTATGAGGGGGACCTACACTATAGAGTGAGCCCAAAAAAAGGTTCAGTCTAGATTTAGACAAAATCCTGGATCGCATCTCTTAAAAGTTCGGTCAAGTCCTCTCGATGACCTCTTAGAAAATAAATCATGGGCCAGCCACTAGTTGGACTCGTTGCTCGAGAGTAGGTTCATCAAACCCTCAAGTCAGCTTTTGAACCAAATGCTTGTTAGAATGATCCATATTATTATGTAATGTATAAATGCTCGTGGGATGTAACTAGTGGGATTTTCTTAGTGATGTTGCGGGTATTCGGTCAGTACCAGTTCGGATTGTTACGAGATCGACGTTCGATATTGCAACCAAAAAAGAAAACCTAAAAAATAAAGTCGTAATTTGTCTAAAAAATATCTACTCATGTTTTACACTTATCGAAAACCATAAAAATGAATATCAATACCAGTTCCAAAATACTTATACCAGTACCGATGCCGGTGTCGATTCGTCACAACATCGATACGATACTCGCAATCACTATAACTTGCAATACCATAAAAATATTATAATTTCAACAAAATTTATACCGCAATGTCGAAAATAAATTAAACAAAACCGCGTATATTTTTTAGGGTGAATTCAAATTTTGTCCTTTATTTTTATACCTAATTTCAGACAGTGTCCTTTGTCTTTAAAATTGATGAGTTTTGTACTTAATGTTTCAAAATCGTACACGGTTTGTCCTTTGACCCTAACCTAGTTTATTTTTCAGTTAAATTAGCTTATACAATGGTTGTTTAGTCTTTATACATATTAAAAATATTTTACCAAATAAGACAAAAATAAATTTTAAAAATAATATAAAATATATTTATATAATATGTATATGTATTTAATTCTCCATCTCTCTACCCCTTTCTCTCTCTCTCTCTCTCTACCTCTCTTTGCCACTGTAAACAACTGTTCCAATCAACCACTAACAACAACCACACTCCACGACTCTCAAGAGTCCCGATCAACCATCAACAACCACCACCCTCCACGACTCTCAACAACCATGACAGCCAACAACTTCCCCACCTGCCACCACAGCCATAAAACAACCACCACCAAAAAACAACCACCGCCACTAACCCCCCCTCGCGACCACCACCCCCAACCGCACCCCCCACCATTAGCCCACTGATTTAACCCCTAACCTACAACCCTTTGATTCTTCCCCCACATCCTTCACCGTAGCCTTCCACCAAATCACCATGAATATGTACCACCACCGTAACCGCCTAGAATATGTACAACAAACCTGTTTAATCATTCACCTTCAATAAAATCAAACAAGCTGCAAAATCCTCAATAATCTTTCTCAGTGTAGACGCACCCTGAATATCCACCCTCTACACAGTATCATACCCTTTTGCCATATAATCCCTAAATTTTGAATTTCAAATCCAGCCATGTAATTTCAATATAAATAAATTTCAAAACCAGCAATCTAATTTCAAATCCAACCACCTAATCGAAGTGGTTGGCGGCGGCGCTTGGCGTCGACGTTTGGCAGTGGGTGGCGGCAGCGCTTGGCGTCGTTCAGGATTTTGTTCTGTTTAGTAGTGGGTGGAGAACAATGTTGGTGGTTGGCGTCGTTGTTCAGGATCTGACTGTAAAGAACATGGCGGTGGTGCGTGAGTGGTGAAAAACAGTGTTGGTGGCTGTTGGTGGTGATGGACAGAGTTAGAGAGAAGGGGATATGGGTAAATAGAGAGATACCACGTAGTGGTGGTGGCGACAACCAGGAAGTGGTGGTGGCGACAACCGGGAAGTGGTGGTGGTCTGAAAGGTCTTAGGGAGACATCGGTTAGAGAGAGGGAGTGTCACACCCCAACCGATGGCGGAATCATCGGGGCGCGGCACTGAGCGAAACAGATTGTCCAGAAGTTTCCATAACAACTATCATTACCATTCAATTAAACAATACGTCCCATACCGTATCTCAAATAGTTAAATAATTATTACAGGCAACATCAAGACAATTGTTCTGTTCCGACCACTCAGATTTAAACATAACAAATTTATTCGTTGGTTTCTAGGACTCCAGTTCCTAGCTTCAATTTCATCACAGCGCAAAGAGCATACAAGCAACCTAAGCACCTGTCACATACGTTAAAATAAAGTCAATACATAAAATGTAAAGGTGAGCATACAAGTTTGATAATAGTATATAGAGTTCGAATTCGTTTACGCATAACCAGCACGTACACATAGTGAAATGAAGCACGTTAGTTATCGACATAGATCCATCGATACCAATGACTGCGGGTTGACTGCCCGGGGCAGTTCGCAATACATGATTACCACCGTAATCCATGCAAGTAATAATCCTTAACAACCCCCGCGAACGGGTGCTGAGTCCAAACTATAGTACTATCGTTGCTAAGGCAGGTAGACAGCATTCCATGTGTAAACATAACAAACAAGCATTCATAAGCCACGTATAACATGCATTAACGGTTAGCGTTAAAATAGCTTGAGTGGTGTGATAATTGTAGTTTGAATATTCGTAAATGTAACACCCAAAAGTGCTAAAAGCAAAAAGGGTTCGAGTATACTCACAGCGATGAATGGATTGAAGGGAGCGCTTAGCGAGTACGGTTAGCCTGAATAGATTCGGTAGCATAACGATAAGTGGCATGGAAAACAATACAGAGTTGACCATGCGGATGTGTTATCCGTGCGAATTGGCAATCCGCGCGGATTAACTATCCGTGCGGGTGGTAATTCGTCCGGATTAGCCCCTCGTGCGGATTGCTTATCCGTGCGAGTTACTTATTCGAGTGGATTGTTTCTTCCTAAGCTAAGGATGTGTTTGTGTATGATGGTTTGTGCTTTGAAGTTTTCTTTGTAGCATTTAGAAAACAACTAAGTATTCCTACCCTTCAAGCCGGTCGCGCGGACGATAGTCCGTCCGGATGGTAGTCCGTGCGGTCAACGTCTCTAAGGCAGGGTGACTTGGTGGAGCGGGTGTAATCCGTCCGGATGGTCTGTCCGTGCGGACAAGTTATCCGTGCGAATTAACATATAGGTAATTGATTAAGGTCTTAGTATCTTATGATCCGAACAGTAATCCATTCAGAGCGTCGCCCGTGCGGATTACTTATTCGTCGATACTCAAACCTTGTTCGGTTGTGGGTCCCAAGTGTAGTCCGTCAGGTTAACAACCCGTCCGGATAATCCGTCCGTGCGGACAACCTCCCCGTGCGGACAGCATCTTGTTTCGGCTGTTCCGTCCGCCTACTCTTGGTCGCCCTTGTCGTTCTATCGAGACGTTCTGATTTCGTGGCAACCATTTGGAATCGCACCCTTACCTGTATGACCAATTCGGCCAGGAATCACCCTAGTTTGACCGGTCAGCGGCTCGGAGTGCTTATTCCGGTTTAACTCGGAATCAGGTGTCTTGTGGGTAGAACCCAGATCTAGGACTAGTGCATCACTAATATCGAGTGGAAGACTAGAGCTGATCCGATCCGTACCGCTTTTGAGGGTAAAAGAAGGAGAAAACTTGTCTATTTCTTTCAACTCTTTTATCCTTTATAAAAGTTTAGATTTAGGTGAAGTTATTTGTAAAATCTTGTGGAAATCGTTCAGATCCGAGTTATTCTTGGTGGAATGAGGTCACACTTGAAGTTCATGATGACGTCACCCGAGGATACCTCAAATCTTGATGATTTCGTGGTTAAAAGTTGAGATTTGAAAGGTAGAAAGGTGTGGAATCGTCTATAGATCAAGAATGTACAAGATTTAGAGTGAGATCTTACCTGGATTGAGAGAAATCGAAGAAAAGGTGAGGGAAGTATGCTGGTCGGACGTCACTTGCCAAAAGTGGAAAGTTTGGAGAGTGACCCGGATATTTATAGGATGCCAAAAGAGGAAAGGGTCGTTCGTGCAGACTGCACGTCACCCGGATTAGTTATCCGTCCGGATTTGCAATCCGTGCGGATTGACTGTCCGTCCGGATGGGCAATCCGTGCGGATGACGCCCTTGAGGTGCGTTGGATGCAACGATCTTTAGATGTTTCGGGTTCGATTGTGAACGATTTGATAGGGTTTCCTAGTCAAATTACTTTTAGTCCCAACTACTTCGTTTATAACATGGTTCGATTCGGAATTCGGGTTCGGGTTCGATTACATTCGAGTTAGACTTCGAGTTCGATTGAGTTCGCTTGATTATCACAACATAACATAAATAAGCATGCACAGGTAACACGTAAGGCACACACACGTATAAACAACAAGTAAAATACATAGCTCGAGTTACGATTTGATGTCGATTCGATTAGTATAGCTTGATTATCAGTTGGTTAACTTTATCGCATTGTTACTTCCTATAGTTCACAGTCGCGAGTCGATTGAAATACAATTAACACGATTCGATTGTTGCAAGTAACAACACTTACTCCACGTAATATAAATAAAATAAAGACATCTCTACGAGTCAAGTTGCGCGAAATCGGTCATTGACTTTGACCTTGACTTTGACTTTGACTCGTGAAAACACGGGGTGTTACAGCCTCCCCTTGTTTAGGGAATTTCGTCCCGAAATTAAGCTGGAAGCCGTAACCAAGCGTGGATCACGTGTGAGAATTTTCGTTTAGACTGGTTTTGACTCTGGAACGATTGTGAAACGAACGTGTAACGTGCCATTCGTAGTCGTTACGGAATCTAAACCGGTCCCAACAAGTGGTATTAGAGCAGGAGCTCGATTGCACGGATCAAACGCACTGATTCGTACAAGAGTCGATCAAATTCAGAGCCAAATTCATACAGATTTTCAAGATTTCTACACTTTTTCATCTATTCACGCTTTTAACTGATTTTCGTCAAATTGAACAGGTTTCTACGGTCGAAATACTACTTCCTCTTTCTAGTTTCCCTCTTTAAACAACTGCAGGTACTTAGCCTTCATATCGCTTTCGAGTTCCCAAGTGAACTCCGCGCCTCGTTTGCCTTCCCATCGGACCTTCACAATAGGAATGCGCGAGCGCCTGAGCTGCTTGGTTTGGCGATCCATGATTTCGACAGGCTTCTCCACGAAGTGTAAGGTTTCGTTCACTTGAAGATCGTCTAGAGGGATATGTAGATCGTGGTCGGCGATGCACTTTCGGAGGTTTGACACGTGGAAGGTCGGGTGGTCATTGCTAAGTTCCTCCGGTAATTCGAGTCTGTAGGCGACCTTTCCGATCCTTTCCAGAATCTTAAAAGGTCCAACATATCGAGGCGCGAGTTTCCCTTTCTTGCCGAATCGGACTACACCCTTCCAAGGTGATACCTTTAGGAGTACGTAGTCACCAACGCCAAATTCACGGGGCTTGCGCTTTTTATCAGCGTAAACTTTCTGTCGATCCCGAGCTTTCGCTAGGTTGTCTCTAATTTGGAAAATTTTGTCTGTCGTCTCTTGTAGCAACTCCGGACCGGTTAGTTGCGAATGACCGATCTCGTGCCACACAATAGGCGATCGACATCTTCTTCCGTATAATGCCTCGAAAGGTGCCATCTGAATGCTGGCCTGGTAGCTGTTGTTATACGAGAACTCGACTAACGGCAGGTGCTTATCCCAATTACCACCGAAGTCTAGAACACACGAACGGAGCATGTCTTCAAGAGTACGAATCGTTCTTTCAGTCTGACCGTCGGTTTGTGGGTGGAAAGCGGTACTTAGATTTAGCGTTGTACCGAGTGCCGTTTGAAACGTTTCCCACAATCGTGAAGTAAACCGAGCATCACGATCAGAGATGATGTCACGAGGCGTTCCATGTCTACAAATGATCTCGTCGGTGTAGATTCGGGCTAATCGTTCCACCTTGTAGTCTTCTCGTATTGGCAGAAAGTGAGCTGATTTAGTCAGCCGGTCAACAACAACCCAGATGCTGTCGTGTCCTGATGACGTAGTTGGAAGCTTGGTTACAAAATCCATAGCTATGCTCTCCCATTTCCACATGGGAATTGGTGGTTGTTCGAGCAAGCCAGAGGGTCTTTGATGTTCAGCCTTGATTCTAGCACAGGTTAGGCATTTACCGACATAGAGAGCGATATCCCGTTTCATACCCGGCCACCAGTACCTATAACGAAGATCCTGGTACATTTTGTCAGCACCGGGATGAATAGAGTAGCGGGATTTATGGGCTTCGTCCATGATAATCTGTCGCAAATCGGTTCGCTTGGGAATCCAAATTCGGTCTAAAAAGTGGAATATCCCGTTCAATTTGCTCACAAGTTGGGCTCCATCGTGGTAGATTCGTTCTTTCTTCAAGGTGCGTTCGTTGAAACATGCATGCTGAGCGTCGCGGATGAGAGTTTCGAGGTTGTGCTGGGCTTGAACGTTACGAGTGCTAAGCAGGTAGCTCCGTCTGCTAAGTGCATCGGCAACAACATTTTCTTTGCCTAGGTGATAACGAATCTCACAGTCGTAATCGTTGAGAAGTTCTACCCATCGGCGTTGCCGCATATTAAGTTCCCTCTGATTAAAGATGTGTTGTAGGCTCCTATGATCGGTGAAGATCGTACACTTGGTACCGTACAGGTAGTGTCGCCAAATCTTTAATGCAAAGACAACCGCGCCTAGCTCGAGATCATGGGTTGTATAGTTCTTCTCGTGGATCTTGAGTTGTCGAGATGCGTAAGCTATAACCTTGTCCCGTTGCTTAAGCACGCGACCAAGACCAAGGTTGGAAGCATCACAATAGACAATGAAATCATCGTTTCCGTCGGGTAGTGTGAGAACAGGAGTGTTGCAAAGCATGTGCTTGAGGGTTCGAAAGGCAGTCTCTTGTTTGGTTCCCCAGACAAAAGGCTGATCCTTATGTGTAAGAGAGGTAAGCGGTACAGCAATCTTCGAGAATCCTTCAATAAATCGCCGATGGTAGCCCGCCAGTCCGAGAAAAGAACGGACTTCAGACGGATTCTTAGGCGTAACCCAACTCTTGACTGCTTCAATCTTCGCAGGATCAACGTGGATACCCTGACTATTTACGATGTGACCCAGGAACTGAACCTCCCCCAACCAAAATTCGCACTTGGAGAATTTGGCGTAGAGTTGATTCCCCTGGAGTAACTCGAGAACCAAACGTAGATGTTGCGCGTGTTCGGCTCTCGATTTGGAATAGATCAAGACATCATCGATGAACACGATGACGAAGCGGTCGAGATATGGTTTACACACGCGATTCATCAGATCCATGAAAACTGCCGGTGCGTTTGTTAAGCCAAAAGGGCATGACAACGAATTCGTAATGACCGTATCGAGTACGAAACGCGGTTTTGGGTATATCATCCTCTTGTATACGCAGCTGATGGTATCCTGAACGTAGATCGATCTTCGAGAAACACGTAGCGCCTTGTAGTTGATCAAATAAGTCGTCGATTCAAGGAAAAGGATAGCGGTTCTTGATAGTCAACTTATTCAACTCCCGATAGTCAATGCACATCCTGAACGACCCATCCTTCTTTTTAACGAAAAGGACTGGCGCGCCCCAAGGAGAGGTGCTCGGGCGAATGAAGCCTTTATCAAGTAATTCCTGAAGTTGGGTTGAGAGTTCGCGCATTTCGGATTGCGCGAGGCGATAAGGAGCCTTGGCAATAGGATTAGCTCCCGGAATGAGATCAATATGAAAGTCGATATCACGACTTGGAGGTAGTCCGGGAAGATCCTCTGGAAAGACCTGAGGAAATTCTCGAACCACAGGAACGTCTTTCACTTCCTTCTTCTCTTTCTTTTCCTTCTCTGTTGCTACGACGTTAGCCAAGAAAGCCCTGTATTCCTTGCGGAGATACTTGCTAGCTTGCAGGCATGACATAAGCTTGAGCCCTTTTGAAGTAGTATCGCCATAAACACATAACAAGTCACCATTTGCGAGCGAAAAACGAATCATCTTATCGAAGCACACAACTTCAGCATGGTTTTCTCGGAGAAAGTCCATGCCTACTATGACGTCGAAGCTTCCGAGTTGCATCGGAATAAGGTCAATCGGAAAGATGTGATTGTTGAGCTCGAGAGTACAATCACGGATGACAGAATTAACAGCGACGGTTCTTCCGGTAGCGACTTCAACATCGAATGCAGAGGATAATCAGGAACGTTTATGACTAAGGAGTTTCTCAAATTCGATCGACACAAAGCAATTATCGGCTCCAGTATCAAATAAACATGCAGCATAAATACCATTCACAAGGAACGTACCATTGACCACGTTGTTGTTGGCCTGGGCTTGACGCACATTGAGATTGAAAGTTCTGGCGCGTGCGGCTTGTTGTTGCTGCTGTTGTTGTTGCTGTTGCGGCTGCTACTGCTGTGGTTCTTGTTTCACGACCCTGTTTGGGTACATGTTGGCGAAATAATTCGGGTCGCCATATGAGAAGCAGGCTCTGGCTTTGATTGCGGGTGCCGGAGGAGCTTGTTGACCCTGTGGGGCAGTGAGTAGGGCTTGATTAGCAGGAGCTTGACGAATACGGCAGTTGGTAGTGAAGTGGCCGTAGACGTTGCAATGAGCACAGAAGCGGCATGGAATAGCAGTCGGGTGATGATAGGTGCAAGTAGGGCAGAGCGGATGTGGCCCAGTGTATGCACGCTTTGCAGGCGGTGCATTGGCCACAGGCGCTGCTACTTGGCGTTGTTGAGCAGGTACAGCTTGAATTGGTGCAGCAGTGATCGCACAGTTCTTGTTGGTGGAGTTGCTCTTTCTCTTGTTCTTCCTCTTGTTGCTCGATGAGGTAGGTTCAACAGTCGGTGCAGTAGTGGTAGCTTGATGCAGATGCTTGGAAGTCTTATCCCAGACGCCAGCTTTAACCCTTTTGTCATTGATTTCAGCGGCCAACAGATAGGTTTCCTCGATCGTGGTAGTCTTAGCCGCTTGCACGAAATCTGCGACGCAGTCGGGCAAAGCTCGGATGTACTTCTTGATGGTAATTTCCGGGGTCTTGACTTGGTCGGGACAGATAATGTTGAGCTGTTTAAAGCGAGCAGTGAGTCCAGCATTATCACCCTCATGCTGATGTATGTGCCAAAATTCATCTTCAAGCTTTTGATGTTCGTGAGGAGGGCAGAATTCCTCCAGCATGACTTCCTTGAGCTCGTCCCACGACAGACCGTAGGCTGCATCATTCCCTCTCTTGTTCCTCTCGTCCGTCCACCAGTCTAGAGCACGGGACTGAAAGACGCCGGTAGCGTTCAAAGTTCGAAGGTTGTCGGGGCAACCACTTTGTCGCAGAGTAACCTCAATAGAGTCAAACCAGTGGAATAGCGCAGTAGGACCTCCTTCGCCTGTGAATTCTTTCGGCCCACACGACTTGAATTGTTTGAAACTGAAAGGTCTCGTGGCAGCTTTAGGACCTTCAGTCCTCGATTCCTCGGATGATTTGCTGGCATTCTCATAAACATCACTCATGACTTTTGCCACACTTTTCGCAATAATGGAAGCAAGGCGTTTGTCTCTCTTCTCTTGACGAGAAAGTGGCGTGCGATGGGATCCTGACGATGGTCCAGTTGACATTGTCTGCAACAGACATCGTCACAGGACTCAACATATTGCATTCGAATCTCACCTCACACGTTTACTACTTTCTAAAGTGCAGGAGCACGTATCATCATGACATCTCATAATCACGTAAATCACGGAACCATATAATCACTTAATTACATAAACACAGAGGCATATAGACACATATGGCACAGAATCACATAGTTCCTAAGCATTTAGGGCACAGAAGTAAGGAAAACACACACATTTAACCAATAGAGGCAATCAGAAAACAGAAACCTATTATTCCAAGTTTGCAATTGCTCGAGTATAGCGTTCGTATCGAGTCATGTAGTATAAACGTAGTGTAAAGTTGTTCATAATTCAGTGATTGGTTAGCGACGTGTATTGCGTTATGTGGGTGGCGAAAGCAAAAGGCATTAGATCGAAACCAGTAGTATCTCAAAACGCTAACAAACAAACATAAGACACGTAATTCACATAAAATCGACGAATAGTAAGAGTCAATAGTTTGGCTCAAAACTTGAAACACACGTAAAATCGAGAGATAGATTGTCTGCGGCTAGTGGACTTCGACTAACCAAAGCGATTCAACTATTCACAAGGACTCTGTTTTGCACAAGTAGCCTTCAGGACTATGCCTTTGCCTCGATTCTTGGGCATTGACGCAATTCCTATTGGCCGTATTGTGACTTCAGATCGTTGGAGTCCGTTGATGCTTTGGCGAGAGTTTTGTAAAATATGCAGAACAAGTCGTCAAGGTTAAGGTTTCACCCCTGGCTTGACAACTTCGTTCTTATTTTGATAAAATTGAGGAGATTATTCATCAAAATATGGATTTCACTCCTGATTTGGTATAATTCTCCTTGTTTGTAGTAAAAATTTCCGAGTCGAGTAAGCGACTTTAGTCGAGAGTTTGCGGTTTTCACACCTATTCTCGGCCTTATTGCCCACTCTTAATCGAAAGTTTGAGCACGGTGATAGTGTAGAGTAGGCGTAAAGAGCGAATGATAGCAGCGAGTTTATGCATACGCGCAAGTTGGTCTGTTGGTTCTTAACTATAGTCTAGGTCTCTAAGACATTGACCCGGACTAGGTCAAGTCTTGCCTAATTCCCTATAGTTATGGCTCTGATACCAATCTGTCACACCCCAACCGATGGCGGAATCATCGGGGCGCGACCTTGAGCGAAACAGATTGTCCAGAAGTTTCCATAACAACTATCATTACCATTCAATTAAACAATACGTCCCATACCGTATCTCAAATAGTTAAATAATTATTACAGGCAACATCAAGACAATTGTTCTGTTCCGACCACTCAGATTTAAACATAACAAATTTATTCGTTGGTTTCTAGGACTCCAGTTCCTAGCTTCAATTTCATCACAGTGCAAAGAGCATACAAGCAACCTAAGCACCTGTCACATACGTTAAAATAAAGTCAATACATAAAATGTAAAGGTGAGCATACAAGTTTGATAATAGTATATAGAGTTCGAATTCGTTTACGCATAACCAACACGTACACATAGTGAAATGAAGCACGTTAGTTATCGACATAGATCCATCGATACCAATGACTGCGGGTTGACTGCCCGGGGCAGTTCGCAATACATGATTACCACCGTAATCCATGCAAGTAATAATCCTTAACAACCCCCGCGAACGGGTGCTGAGTCTAAACTATAGTACTATCTTCGCTAAGGCAGGTAGACAGCATTCCATGTGTAAACATAACAAACAAGCATTCATAAGCCACGTATAACATGCATTAACGGTTAGCGTTAAAATAGCTTGAGTGGTGTGATAATTGTAGTTTGAATATTCGTAAATGTAACACCCAAAAGTGCTAAAAGCAAAAAGGGTTCGAGTATACTCACAGCGATGAATGGATTGAAGGGAGCGCTTAGCGAGTACGGTTAGCCTGAATAGATTCGGTAGCATAACGATAAGTGGCATGGAAAACAATACAGAGTTGACCGTGCGGATGTGTTATCCGTGCGGATTGGCAATCCGTGCAGGTGGTAATTCGTCCGGATTAGCCCCTCGTGCGGATTGCTTATCCGTGCGAGTTACTTATTCGAGTGGATTGTTTCTTCCTAAGCTAAGGATGTGTTTGTGTATGATGGTTTGTGCTTTGAAGTTTTCGTTGTATCATTTAGAAAACAACTAAGTATTCCTACCCTTCAAGCCGGTCGCGCGGACGATAGTCCGTCCGGATGGTAGTCCGTGCGGTCAACATCTCTAAGGCAGGGTAACTTGGTGGAGCGGGTGTAATCCGTCCGGATGGTCTGTCCGTGCGGACAAGTTATCCGTGCGAATTAACATATAGGTAATTGATTAAGGTCTTAGTATCTCATGATCCGAACAGTAATCCATTCAGAGCGTCACCCGTGCGGATTACTTATTCGTCGATACTCAAACCTTGTTCGGTTGTGGGTCCCAAGTGTAGTCCGTCCGGTTAACAACCCGTCTGTGCGGACAGCTTGTCCGTGCGGACAACCTCCCCGTGCGGACAGCATCTTGTTTCGGCTGTTCCGTCCGCCTACTCTTGGCCGCCCTTGTCGTTCTATCGAGACGTTCTGATTTCGTGGCAACCATTTGGAATCGCACCCTAACCCGTGTGACCAAGTCGGCCAGGAATCACCCTAGTTTGACCGGTCAGCAGCTCGGAGTGCTTATTCCGGTTTAACTCGGAATCAGGTGTCTTGTGGGTAGAACCCAGATCTAGGACTAGTGCATCACTAATATCGAGTGGAAGACTAGAGCTGATCCGATCCGTACTGCTTTTGAGGGTAAAAGAAGGAGAAAACTTGTCTATTTCTTTCAACTCTTTTATCCTTTAGAAAATTTTAGATTTAGGTGAAGTTATTTGTAAAATCTTGTGGAAATCGTTCAGATCCGAGTTATTCTTGGTGGAATGAGGTCACACTTGAAGTTCATGATGACGTCACCCGAGGATACCTCAAATCTTGATGATTTCGTGGTTAAAAGTTGAGATTTGAAAGGTAGAAGGGTGTGGAATCGTGTATAGATCAAGAATGTACAAGATTTAGAGTGAGATCTTACCTGGATTGAGAGAAATCGAAGAAAAGGTGAGGGAAGTATGCTGGTCGGACGTCACTTGCCAAAAGTGGAAAGTTTGGAGAGTGACCCGGATATTTATAGGATGCCAAAAGAGGAAAGGGTCGTTCGTGCGGACTGCACGTCACCCGGATTAGTTATCCGTCCGGATTTGCAATCCGTGCGGATTGACTGTCCGTCCGGATGGGCAATCCGTGCGGATGACGCCCTTGAGGTGCGTTGGATGCAACGATCTTTAGATGTTTCGGGTTCGATTGCGAACGATTTGATAGGGTTTCCTAGTCAAATTACTTTTAGTCCCAACTACTTCGTTTATAACATGGTTCGATTCGGAATTCGGGTTCGGGTTCGATTACATTCGAGTTAGACTTCGAGTTCGATTGAGTTCGCTTGATTATCACAACATAACATAAATAAGCATGCACAGGTAACACGTAAGGCACACACACACACGTATAAACAACAAGTAAAATACATAGCTCGAGTTACGATTTGATGTCGATTCGATTAGTATAGCTTGATTATCAGTTGGTTAACTTTATCGCATTGTTACTTCCTATAGTTCACAGTCGCGAGTCGATTGAAATACAATTAACACGATTCGATTGTTGCAAGTAACAACACTTACTCCACGTAATATAAATAAAATAAAGACATCTCTACGAGTCAAGTTGCGCGAAATCGGTCGTTGACTTTGACATTGACTTTGACTTTGACTCGTGAAAACACGGGGTGTTACAGGGAGGGTGATAGAGAGTAGGTTAAAGAGAGAGGGAATACAGATTTGTTTTTTTATATATGTCTTTTCTCATTATTTACAAAATTGTCTTTGGATATTAAAAATTTACAAAATAGTCCCTGTAATGGTAAAAAGACAAATATGCCCTCATGTGCATGTCATCTGATCAAATTTAACTGAAAAAATAAATTAGGTTAGGGCCAAAGGACAAACCGTGCACGATTTTGAAACATTAAGTACAAAAATCATCAATTTTAAAAATAAAGGACACCGCCTGTAATTAGGTATAAAGATATAGGACAAAATTTGAAATCACTCTTTTTTTATTATTGAACTTAAATTTTTAAAGAAAAAAATTACTAAGCAAGTAAACAAGTAAAAAGCAAGAAGAATTGAAACTTAAATAAAAAATTTAAAAAAAGTTCTTAAAAACTAATTTGTGAAGAGTAAATTACAAGTTTTGTCCTTTATGTGTCCTTTGCCTTTAAAATTGATGGGTTTTGTACTTTATGTTACAAAATCTTGCATGTTACGTCATTTAGCCCTAACCTAGTTAAATTTTTTCATTAGTTATGGTCATGTGCTTCGCACATGAGGACATTTTTGCCATTTTATCTCTTCAGAGACTATTGTGTTAATAAGTTACATGTAAGGACTATTGTGTAACAACTTATATCATTTTATCCCCCCTCTCTCTCTTCCTCTCTCTCTCCCTCTACAGATTTCATTTCCATATTTTGTTTCTGCATCCACATCGCACTTCATCAACTAATAACAACAACAACAACAATCTCTCAAGTTATTTCGAATCCAGATCGCATATCCTGTTGTTTGAATCCAGATCGCCTCACTCTCTCTTTCTCTATTCCGGCAAGACACTCCAACGCCTTCATCGTCACTGCCGAAGGCGTCGAAAAACACTACTGTCACTGCCGGTATAGCGTACAACGACCATGACTCTGTTTCCCCTAACTTTCCGTCAAGTCGGCAGCGTTGGTGTTGGTTGGTGACGGTGTCAGCGGTGGTTGTTTTTAAGGTTGGGTTAGGGTTCCAATGGGGGTAGTGATGTTGGCAACGATGGCGGGTTATGATGGTTGATGGGGTGGTGGGTTTAACGGCGATGATTGTTGATTTGGGTTGTTTGCAAGGTTGGGGTTAGGGTTCCGGTGGGGGTGGTGATGTCGGAGACGGTGGCGGGTTGATGGTGGTAGTAGTCTGGTAGAGAGAGAGTGTGTGGTTATGGTGCGGTGGTAATGGTGGGTGTAGTGGGGTTACGGTGGTCGATAGGTGGGGGTGGTGTGGTGGATTTGGTAGTGGTCGGTAAGTGGGGGGGTGGCGGTGAAGGCTGAGCTGGGGTGGGGTGCGGTGGGTGGTGTTGGTGAAGGTTGTGGGTGGTGGATGGTGATTGAGGTGGTGGTTGATGGTGCAAGAGAGAGAGTGAGTTGTAGATACATAATTTTATATATATAAATAATAGTAATAATAATAGTCTTTTTTTAATATTTTGTTTTATTTTTTTAAATAATAATATTAAATATATAGGTAAAAAGACAAAAATACACTTTGGTGAGCAGATTTAACCAAAAAATCTAACTAGATTTGGCCTAAAGGATAGAACGTGTAAGATTTTAAAACATTAAGTATAAAACCAGTCAATTTTAAAGGTAAAAGACACCGCCTGCAATTTGATACAAACATAAAAAAAACAAAACTTGTAATTTACTCATTTGTGAAAAAAGCTTGCTTACTTTCAACTTCAAGTTTCAACTAGGATTTTGACCCGCCGCGCAAATATAACTTGAATTTACACCGTCAAATATTTGACGCGGCTCGTTTCTGAACAAAATTTACATCATAACGTAAACCAACTAAAAATGCACATAAAAATAAGCACGGAAACATATTACATTTGACTTAACTCATTACCAAGAAAAAACATACGTTGAAACGTAAACGAAAGTGGATTATATTGAAACGTGCTAAATATAAGCACGTAACATAAAAGTGTTTTTGATATCATGCGCTGGGGCGTTCTGGAAACATAAACTAACTCGAATATATACTGCCTAGTGAAAACATATTATTTTTAATCTGACTTGTTTCCGAACAAAACTTATGTCAAAATGTAGAATAACTGTAAACGTAGATAATAAATAAATACAAAAACGTATTATATTTGACCAACGTACATAAAAATAAATACGTAAAACTCGAGAGGGTGAAGTAGGGATAAGCAAATGGTACCGGGTCGTACCGAATTTACCGAACTGGGTACATTTTCGATGCTGACTTTTGACATTTTCAGTACCGGTTCGGTACCGATATTTACACTAAAGTACCGGTATCGTACCAGTACCAAACCATATCGTACCGGGTATATTCGGTACCGGTACCCACTTTTGGGGATTTTCGATACGTGTACTTTTGGTACCGAATGGGTACCATGCTCATCCCTATGGTGAAGATAGTTTTACAAGGGTTTTAGATAAATGAAAAAATGTAAATGATATTATTGAAAATTGAGGTAAAAAATAAGTAAATTACTGTAGCATAATGTGACGCTTTTGGTCACCCTTAAATGTTATTATAGTAATTTGGTGGTATAACTAACACATTATAATACGTCGACCATTATAATCTAAATAGATTTTTTATAATGATGAGAAATTCAAAAAAAATATATATACTTTGCTATTTTTTGAAGAAGTATAAAAGCATAAGAGACAAATATAATGAAAAATGATATTTGTTATGATTAGAAATCAGAAATCAAACAATTAAGTTGTAATTATGTAATTAATAAAACTGTACGTCTTAGCTTAAAAATTGATAAGAATTAAAATTGTAGAGATATAGCTTTGTTCAATATTCAATGGAAACATGAAAATCTACATGTGTCTACCCCCCTCTCTCAAACCATTTTGTTCTCTCTTTATAACATCTCTGAGTCATCATCCTTTTCTTCCATTTCATTGCCGAGAATCCTGACCATTAACACAAATATAGCCGATGTCATCACCAACACGGCAACACCTAACCGCACCGTCCGCCGTTATCTTACTATTCCTTATTCAATCCACACATTGCAAACCTGAGGATAACCCCATTTAGCCGATCCACGGCGGTGAACCGGTGAGTCCATCTGGCGTTCCGGCAACGCTAAGGTATATCGGTGTTGATGGCGTTCCAGTGCTGACACGTCCCGGAGAATCCCTTCTAACAGCCCTAAGGGGTTGCGAAAGTCGGTGCTGATGGCGTTGGGAGCATGACGGTAGACCTGGGTTCTTGTTCGTAACAGAAACAGTCAAAACATGCACAATCAGTCATATGGCAATACTGTAATTTAGCTGAAAGTTGGACGAAGGGCAGAATAGTAATTTTGGTCGGTGCACTGTAACACCGACTTTCTCTTTTAAGAATATACTAGTATTTTTGCCCGCCGCGCGTTGCGGCGGCACGCGGTGGGTGGAAACATGTAGTAAGGCAATACATGATTCGTAAAACGCAATGTGTAATAGACAATTAAAAAAAGTGTAAACATAATGCATAAAACATAATTAAAAAAAAAAGTAAAACACAAAGGTTGACATGAAATGTAAAACACAATGACTAAGACATTTCGTAAAACACAATGCAAAGGTATTTTTTTAACGGCCAAGAGAATCAATTCCGAGCACTCTCGGGGCACCTACTGGACGAAACAGAGTACTCAGAGAACCCGAGTCCACCACCAATTCCGGGGAAAACCCGGTAACCCATCCGTCCGTAAACACGACAGTGAAATTATCGGTAACACCCATTTGGCTCAAGGATCGAACCCAGTTTTCCCTGGGTCACCCATCATTGCCCACCAATGCCTCACTCTGTACTAAGTAGGAGTTGAACTTGCATCTCTTTAAAGAAATTCAAATCTTCCGCCACTTTATCTACACTTGATCTAGAGATCGTATTTGCAAAGTTATACATTGAGCTTTTGTATAAGAAAGTTGGTATTAGGCAAAGTTATACATAGAGCTTTTATATAAGAAAGTTTGGTATTAGATATATTTAATATGACCTATTCACCTTTTCAGACACAAAACCTGCAAAGTGCAAACCCATCCCATCTGTTTCTCCACACCCCATTAAACCCCAAGCTCGAATCACTCAACCCTAGATCTAACTCTCTTTATTTAAAACCCCCATCAACATATCTAGTGTTGTCACTGCTCACCATATCCTCCTTTATCGCCGATTGAAGCATCACCACCACACCTGTTTATCTCCGGAAGCGACGGTGTTGTGTCATCGGACTTGGGATGTCCAAACCTACAACCGATCTGTTAATGGGTGAAGTTTTGGAGCTCCGATCAAATTTCTGGCGATGCACAACCAAGCAATCCTTCATGATGCATGTTATAGACTCGTGTAGATCGGCAATAGTTAAGATTAAACTCAGCCAGTGCGCCTTCCGGTGAGCCGGCTTCCGGCATGTGGTTAAGGTGGTAGTCACAACGAAGAAGCACAGAGAAGGTGATGACGTTGGTGGTGGTCTTGGGTGCTTAGACGGCAGTAGGAGAGAAGAGAGAGTGAAAGCTAACAAATATAACTCTAAACCATCATCGACGTAGTAAAGATTTGAGGACGAATCAAGTCGTAATCTTCGCTTGTACACGAACCACTTCTGTCGTTCCATCGCAACTGTGTTCATTTGAAGATGCTTAGAAGGTACCAAAGTCAGGGCTAAAATTGTAATATATGAGAAGGCAAAGCCGGTGGAAAACCACCGACTTTGTCTTTTAAGATAGTACTAGGTTTTTGCCCGCCGCGCGTTGCGGCGGCGCACAACGGGTCGAAATCATGGAACAACACACCAAGTGTAAAACACTCGTGTGTTGCAGCGGCACGCGGCGGACACAAATTGTAAAACACAATGGGTAAGACATTGTAAAACACAATGATTTTAAGTAAATCCAGCAGGTCATTTTTTTCCAAAAAACACTTGTCTCTCCTGAAAGCGTATCTCCATTCACAGATGATCGCCTATTTTCTTACAGATTCATATATACCAAAACACTGATTTAGTTTTAACACGAACTCTTAACAGACGGGAACAAAAACCAATGACTAATGAAAGTAAAGGCTCCCATACTCAGAAGGCATAAATAATGGAATAAACTTCAATTTGAATTTATTGATCATGAAATGTATCATAATGATGAAATAATTGTATGGAATCATGATTAAACTAACCAGATTCTAAATTAGTCTTTGAACGCTTCAATTTCTCCGGATATAACTGCTACGCCATTAACAGCTGCATCCTTTGAAGTCCCAAATCCTTGGTAAACTATATCATATGATATTCTTTGGATTCTTCAACCTTAATCGGCGAGAAGGGTCAAGACGCACTCAAGAAGCAAAAGGCTCGCCTTGTCCCCTAGGCGAAAATGCACAAAAAGCTGCAAGCTTGAGAAAAAAAAATTATGTTATCGTCGTACAAGTGTAATAAAAATCCAACTTATTTTTTTATAAATCAAAGTCCCACAACATAAATTTAGTTTTTTTTTTTTAATGCCACATTCCCTAATGTAAAGGAAGTTGGAAAGATATATGACTAAAAAGAAAATACCGGTAAAAAAAGGAGTTGACATAGTTTAATTTTGGATTGGTGTTAATGCCTGAACATTACCAAGAACTGGCGTGCACATAGACTCAGGCATTCGCCTATGTTTTAGGTGCCTAAGCCTTGCCTTGCATGCACATAGATTGAGGCACTCACATGTGTTCGATACGTCTAGACCTCGCCAAAGATCATATGGGAATTTGTATGAGTATAACTCTTTATACATATCTGATACAACACTTCTTATATATCTTTTGAGATGGACAACATCAGGTGAAAAAGCAAATCGAAGAACATGGGCCAACTTTTAGTATGACCGGGTTTTGCATATGATAACAACAGAACATAATAGTTTAGGAAGTTGAAAGTGTTATGACTTATATGCCATATTTGACATGTTCCATTTTTAGCAATTTTTTTTGTTTAACACACTTGAGATTAAATTTGATCTGAAACGTCTCCATATTTTGGTAAATAAACATTTACTTAAGTGCAAAGAATAAAAAAGACATAACTAGAGTAAAGTGTCGGATGATGCAAACGATCAGTTGAAAATCAACTCCTCTTTATCATGTTAATGGCTGGAAAAAGTGTAGCCGATGGGGTATATGTAAGCTCTACAAAGAGTATATATAAGCTTTGGTTACCTTAATCTCTAGAAGATACGGCAATTAAGAAGGGTGGTGCTTAGCATGGTTTCATCCAAGATCAATTTAACAGTTTCGTAGTCGTGATAAAGGTGAAAATTAGATACTTGTTGGCGGATTCTTGAACTTATTCGGCAGCAAGAAAGATCAGATCTTTCTCCCACCCGTTTGAGACGCGACGGTTGAAGCAATAGGCCATTGTGGCTTTCTTGACGAAACCTAAAATACATTATAGATGGATATTAGAGATGCCTCTCATGTTGATGTGCAAAAATGTAAATTTGTATCGTTCACAAATAGTAAAAAAAAATACCTTAGAATTCGCTTTGTAGCCTGGTGTGAAAGAAATCAGCTGACTTTTGAAGGAGACACTACATTCCATGCCATAGCCATGGTTTAGAAAGATTAACGCTCTCGGTTCGGTATCAATAGGCAGCCCTAATCCTTCAGAATTCATGATAAACTCCTGAAAATTATTTACATAAACACGAATGTAACACAAATATGTTCAAAGTGCTACCTAATTGGAGTCCATATGGCAATAAAACAATTAAAGTCAGAAATATCAGTAGTTGACTTCATAATGTCAGTTTCTTTTTGTAGTCGCACGTCATAAGTGCATTATAGGTGTTTTCATTATACACTTCAAGTACCAAATAAATCACTAATCGTAAAGCAAGCAAATCGATTAACAGAGACTCACATGTCCATGTTGACCTTTTAAACCTTGGTCCTTGACCCAAAACTGGTCTCGGCACCTGTTTCATAGTTATAATCAATCGATTTGTATTTGTACGCATGCAGCTATACAACCTCATGTATTACTTTGTTCCAAGAGAACAGAAAGGAGGAACAACAGTATTAACAGACCTGCATACAACATAAATAGTGACAATGAGGCAGTATCCATTAAACTTGTTTTGTGTTTATAAAACACCAATATTCCTTACAAAAATTGTCCAAGTAATACATTTGCATATGCAGAATGCCAAACAACCGCATTATAATTGTATACCTATGGCGAAAAACTGAGTTGTCTAAAAAACACGAAATCACAACCTGAAATTAAGGGGCGAATCAACGAATCACTAAAACAAAATGAAAGACTTAACTCATTTGGATAACGGAGATCAATTAAGGAACGTATGACCAAAAGAAAACTGAGACGGTTGGATCTTACCTCTGTCACACCCTGACTTTTGCGGAAGCGTGGGTTTATTTGGTGTGACTTCTTAATACCATAGCAACAATCATAACAATGCTATATGAAAGTAAAACACATGATGTTCATCCATTCATTAAATTTAAAGACACCACAACGTTATTGTCTAAAATGTCGACACATAAAACAAGTTACAACCAAGACAAGATTAAAGTGTTTTCACATGACACAACAAAAGACTTAAGTAATACGTGATTTAAAGACATGTAACCGTCCAGGTAAGGGTTACACCTCCTAAACCTGGATGACATCGTTATTCATTACGCAGCTTGACACAATCGCATACTTCACCAGATCCATTAATTTCCTGAAATACATGTAGCTTGAAAAATCAACAAAAGTTGAGCGAGTTCATGTAAAAGTAAGTATGTATAAACCTTCAATGTATGAATAAAAGTCCCTGGTATGTAGCAATAAGGAAAAATAAGCCACCAATGGGTTGCAAAGCCACTGGTAAGTGTGCAAAGGTGCAGGAAAGCTCAAACCTAGCAAATTTGTGCGTCGGGCACATAGTCACCTCTATGGGCCGCCCCGGCCTCATGGGTGTGGGCTCGCTACACCCAAATAGATCTATCACTCATGTCCCTCGGTCCTACGATGAGGATTAATGGCCTTAAGTGTTGTACCCACCTTTCACAGTCTAGTAGTAAAACCCTCCTTAAGCTAACCATACCATGTATTAAAATGTCTGTAATAGTTGTAACATGTATTCCACCCCGAAGTATAAAACTGAAAACAGTAAAAGAAAAGGGGGACATGAACTCACCTTGATTGTAAGTGATTTCGAATACGTAAGTCAAGATTAAGGTGTCTGATGATAAGGAAACTCAAAGTTGTCCTAATGAATCGTACATGAGCAATAATAATGTATTAATATTGAGGTCGTATAGTGTTGACGGAATTTGTTGAGCATTTATTGTATTTGATAGTGTTTTGTTTAAATGAATTAATATGATAATTACGTACTAATTATCAAAATAATTATATTAAATATGAATAATTAAAAATAACATTTTTAATTATTTGAATTTGAATATTACAGATTTAAAATAATTATTATGGCCTTGGAATCATTTTAAATAAATAAAATGTATTAAAATGATTATAATAACAATAAATAAGTTTATATAAGTTTAATTATCTAAATAATTAAACTAAATAAAAGTTCACATTCTCAATTTATATAAACTCAAACTAATGCATCTTTTGCCATAAAAATAGTCTTGGATAAAATTTTTATAGTTATATAATTTAATTACATTAAATTAACTATATTTATAAGTATAAATACTGATTTATTTATATAAATATCAAATTTATATAAAATATGAGTAACAATATTATTTTTGTAAAGATCAGTATTAAAATAATTAATCTGAAAATTTCAGCATTTATTTCTCAAAAATCGAGTTATTATTAATTATTTAATAATAAGCTGTTTTAATATCATAAAAATTAGTTTTTATAAATAAATTGACAAATTTTATATTTTTAATAAAAGTATCAGTATGTAAGGTATATACGTTAAAATTTTCGGATTTTAACTAAATAATCTCGAATTAATATGAATTATTGAATAACTGTTGGATAAAAAAAAACAATAATTCATAGTTACTGTTCATCGTCTTCCCCAATTACGGTCAACAGAAGTCAACCTTCGCAATTATCGATCCAAAACTGTTTTATAATTTAATTAACTTTGGGAAAACATTGTATAAGCATAAAAGAATTAATTGGACGGATAAAAACTAACCGGTAACGACAGAAACGGTGAATCGACTAAATTCCGGCGAGTGGCACTATTCCGGCTAGTTGCAGAGTGAACCGACGGTAATTTTCGAAGTGTTTAAGTGAATTTGAGTGGTGTAGGAAGCTTGTGTGATCTTAAGGGACTTATATAGCGGACTAATCCGACACAAATCAACAAGAAATCGGTGGAATTATCATTCTTTGAAATTTTCAAAAAATCTTTCCGTCATTGTGTACGTTTAAAGTCTCAGAAATCAGGCGTTAATATTTAACTTATTCAAAGTCGCTTGTTTGACATTTAGAGCAGCCAAATCGATTTGGCTTCATATTTTTGGTCAAAAAGAACGCGTTCAGCAGGTTTGATAATATGTCCAGTTTGGTTTTCAAGATGAAGGCACCGAATATATGTATAGTGCTAAAAGTGAGTTGTAAGAAAAAGTTGGAGCCATCCTTCAAAAAGAAAAAGTTGGAGCCCACTGTGGAACACTTTCGGTGGATTCAACATTGATTAAAGTGGATTGGATGACAGTTGTTAATATTCAAGATATAATATAAAACTCTAATTAGTATATAAATATAATACGAATCATATATATATTGGATGTGGCATGCCCGGCCGGATGGTTAAGTTGTTGTTTGTTATGTATAAGGTCCCGAGTTCGATCCCGGTTCACAGCGATTAAACCCCCCCCCCCCCTTTTTTTTTTTTTTGAATTTTTGAAAATTTATATTTAGATCCCTGAAGTTTCATAACTTACATAAATGGTCCCTGTAATAGTTAACTGAGTGAACTAACTAGGTTAGTCCTTTACAATAGAAAACCTTATATAATAACTAACCTGGTTAGTGTTATTAGTTAAAAATAGTTTCTAAAATGACCAAAACAGTCCCTTGAGTTCTAGTTTAAAGAAATGACTAATAGGACCCTATACTTTTATTTCAAAAATAAATATATTTATTATATTTAAAATATAAGTTTCAAAAATGACAATTAGGACCCTAAACTTTTAAGTTTTCAATATTTACATTTTTAACCCGAACTTACAAGATTTCAAAAATGACTTTTTAGTCCCCGGATTTTTGTATTTTCAAATAATGACGGTTTTAGTCCTCGAAATTAAAAGTAATAACTTCAAGCAAGTAAAGAATGTCAAATAGGTCCCTCAACCTATTGTTTGTCTATGTGTTGGCATTGTCAGCATCTTTCTGAGTTATCCGTTCACTGTGCTAACTGTGTTTTGTGCATCAAGGTTATCACTAAAGTTTGTGTGTAATAAATGGAGTGACAGTATGAATGTGATGCATATGTATGTATGATGCAGAACTCATAAAGCAATTTAATTCAACAGTTGCAGTCAAGCACAGTCATTAAGCACAAAGTTAATATTAATTAATTGTACGGATACCTGAAATTTTGGGGGTTGTCACAACCTCCTCGCCACAAAACCGGCTCATAGTTGCTGATTGACAAATCATGCATCGCTGAAGGTCCCTTCTGTCGTCACCGGAATGACCATCAAAACCTTACAACATAACTTATATTGTTTTAGTCTACATGTAAATCCGATCATCTGTAATTATCCTATATATAACACTAAATTCAACGAATACAAAAATTCACAGCCTGGTAATTAGCAAGTGAGATCAAACACCCATTCATTCATAAATTTGCCTAACATTTCAAATCTCAAATTCCTAAAGCAAACTCTACAACAAATCTGACAACAAAAAACACCCACGGGAGTGAAACTCTCTTATTAATTAGAAGAAACCAATGATGCAAGACACAAAGAAAGCTAAAACCATTAAAAAAATTCAACCAAATTTCATAGAAACGGGAGTCAAATGTATAAGAGGAAAGGGAAGACAACCGGGAAACTAACTTACTTCTGAGAATGGCTGATTTCTCCGGATTGGCGGTCGAATTCCGGCTGAGGTCGCCAGAAGCTTTGCCGGAAAACCGATTAAATCGATTTGCTTCTTGTCGCCGATGCAACTGAAATCTCGCCGGCCCCTAACACCGCGAAGAAAGGCCGCATTCACATCAGACAACCTTCGCTGAAGAACGACCCGACGAAACCAAGAAAAGAATAGCTGTGGAGAGATTGAAGACGATAGCACGTGTAGCCCTAAATCTTCAATTAGCGTGCGAGGGCAATTTTGTGGTTTTGTATGTAACCGACCTTAGTTTTAGGGCATGTTCGGGTAAGCTTTTTGAAACAATTATTGGCTTTTTGGAAAAGTCAGTATGAAGTGACTTATTGACTTATTGGCTTTTTCCCCTCACATACACCCTTATTGCCAAACATCATTTTGGAGCTTATGACTTTTCAAAAAGCCAATAAGTCAATAAGTTGTTTCAAAAAGCTTAGCCAAACATGCCCTTAGTTTGTGGGTTGTCGGTGGCGTCGCCTCCGAATTTGTGTTTTAAGAGTTTATAGAAATAGAATAGAATTTCAAATTTGGGGCCATCTTTTAGGCCTTTTGGGCCATTAATTATAGGTGGGCCAGGTCTATTTTCAACGACTTTCCTTTTCAAATTCCAATTTCAAACGAGAAACGGTATTGAATTGAAGTTTTAAAATGATTATTAATATTAATATTAATAATGAAGTTAGTATTTTTATTTAATAATATAATATCAGTTTAGTTATTTTTATTTACTAAAGGCCAACTATATCAATCGTAACTAGTAGAATATGATTCAAACATTGCTCTTTTAACTTTTTTTATTTAAACTAGCTAATCAAGTTAATTTGTCAAGCAATTAAGCAAACATGGATGGTAGTCAGTATTCACCGTTGAAAGGAGAGAGAGAGAGATGGGTTTGAGCATCATTTGCGGGTACAACTAGGACACCATCGCTAAGAGCACGTGTTCCGACATGTACTGAGCAAAATTGCAGACGTGGTATCAGATAATGCCGTTTACACGCGATACGCCCTGTCCACCCTAATATCTTTCTCATAATATTTCATTGAATTAATTGCTAAATCCGTCCCTGAGGTTTTACACAAATTGCTAGATAAGTCCAAAATCAAGATTTGCTGCTAAAACAGTACAAAATCAAGATTTGTTTTGCTAATACAGTCTTTTGGACTGTATTAGCAAAACAAATCTTGATTTTGTACTGTTTTAGCAGCAAATCTTGATTTTGGACTTATCTAGCAATTTGTGTAAAACCCCAGGGACGAATTTAGCAATTTTCTCAAAAAAAAGTGAGTTTTTAACTGTTTTTGATATTTAATTTGATATTAATACACCATTAATGAATTTCAATAAAAAAAGTTCTAGTAATTTCTTCAAATATAATAAGTTTTTTTTATCTGTTAGTTATTTTTTTCCATGTAATTGTATTATTGTTATGTCATCTTAAACTTTAATTATGATACATATAATGCATTTCGAATTTATTAAGTTTTTTTTTGGTAATTAATATGGTGTTAATACACCATAATGGAATTTTAACAAAAAAAGACTATTCATTTTTTCAAGATTATAAGATTTTTTTTTGAACGGCTAACAAATCAATCCCGAGCACTCTGGGGTCACCCACTAGACAAACGGAGTACTCCGAGGGTATCCCGGGTCGTCCACCACCAATTCCGGGGAAAACCCGGTAACCCACCCACCCGTAAACATGACGGTAAAATTACCGGTAAATATATTTTTTCTTAAATATCGTGGTTTAGTGTGAAAAGAAAAAGCTAAGAAACCAAATTAAATTTCTTATGATGTTGCCAATGACCTCTACTCAGAGGGTAACCCGAGTCGTCCACCGCCAAAGAATAACTCAAGTCCTCCTACCACTTGAGTTAGATGTCATTGGCAACATCATTATATGTATCATAATTAAAGTTTAAGATGACATAACGATAATACAATTACATGGAAAAAAATAACTAACAAATAAAAAATCACTTATTATATTTGAATAAATTACTAGAACTTTTTTTATTGAAATTCATTAATGTTGTATTAATATTAAATTAAATATCAAAAACAGTTAAAAAAAATCATTTTTTTTTTAGAAAATTGCTAAGTTCTTCTCTGAGGTTTTACGCAAATTGCTATATCAGTCCAAAATCAAGATTTGCTGCTAAAACAGTCTAAATCAAGATTTGTTGCTAAAACAGTCCAACTGCTATATTTAACGTGTGGCACCTGAGGAAAATCCGCAACAATCTTGATTTCTCACTTCACTTTAAATTTCGGGACGAAATTTCTTTGAAGTTGGGGATGATGTGACAACCCGAACTTTCAAGGTCCGTATTTCTTCGTCGCGTGATCCTGTTTCTTGTTATCCCTCTTTCGTATTTCTTACGACGATAAGAATTGGTAACACTTATGACTGTAATTAGATTGCTAAATGAATTTTGTGTCTAAGTAAGGAGGTATAAGTGTGTGTATTGGGCCCGAACCTTGTGTCGTGCATATGAGGGCGAACCAAACTAGTGTTTGCATACATATGTATATTAGCATGACCCAATCATAGTAGCCCAATGATACTGTTTGTTATAACCGGCCCATTTGTTTTCATATTAATTTTAGAATATAACCGGCCCACTTGTGTTGAGATTGGCTTTATATTATAAGTGCACGTATCCTATTTACATATCATAATCTCGCTATATCCATTATAGCAAACCCTACATCATCTTCTTGAATGCGACGGACATAGGAGACCCCCCCCCCTGTTCGAGATTACACTCTTTAGCGGTCAAGTTTCTGGTTAGTGTTTAGTACTTATGGATCTTTACATATGTGTGGTGTTGATTATGTGTAATACTTTTCATCCGATTTATGTATATATATATATATATATATATATATATATATATATATACGTGCTATGTTTACAATTGGTGATTCTAAACTTAGGATGTCCGAATTCAGGTATCATGTTTATGGATCTGATATTGTGATTATGTTTAATAAGTAAGAGTTGTGTAAAGAGCCATGATTAAGGATAATGTAATGATGAGAAACTGAAAACAATGGGTGATTCTTATATGTTTTGATATCTGGTTCCGTTTATTTATGTTAATTGTATTGAATGAGGCTCCTACATGAGATATAGGTATGGTGTTCTTATGTTGGGCTGAATTGTACCATAGATAATTGGGCCGCATATACAGGGAGCCCAACAGGGGATTGTGGGTTTAAATTGTGTTTAATTAGTATGTGATAGGTGATTGTAGTTATGTATGTGATCACCCACTGCCATGATGAATTATCTATGTGTTGTGTATGATAATTTTTACCTTATTATTCTGCATGAGATTTGGATTAATAAAAGTATTATGATTTGGTAGGCATAAAAATAAATTGGGTCGTAGGTAGTAACTGACCTGCACAAAACAAAAGCCAATAGGGTATTTAGGCTGCAATGGGCTCCGGTGGAAAGTGCAGCCGAGTAGGCCGAAGGATTGGGCCAGGAGTAACGATCCAGTAACAGATAAACTAAACTGGTTGGGCCGGTTGAGTTGAAATCAATTTGTTATTGGACTACAAGAATTTAAAACAATAAAACATACCTTGAGGTTGGGCCGAGTATTGTCTACTAGTTGAATTGTAACTAGGCCAGTAACAGTGGGCCGGGTAAGGCTGCCCATAGCAGTAACTTCACTGGATACGTTTAATGAGCATTGGGTGTTTAGTGTGTTAATAAGTGTGATGTTTGCATAACTCGATTATTTGTACAGTGCATATTTAGTAATTGGATCCTAAGCGTGTTAGTAAATGAATTGTGTGAATGTGACAAGTTGAACAGTAATATGCCAAGCAAGTGTTATTTGCCTAGTTGATGAGTGAACTATTATTGTTTGAAGTACATGGGTGCATACCGTGAGCAACGTATATGTTCGACGTGAATCATGATTACATGTATTAGTTGTAACTGACCGTATCGATAAACCTTTTAGGGCGTAATTGGTTCGACTAATAATCAAGATATAAATTATTCTTACCGAGCAAACTAAGGTGAGTTCACTGCTTTTCTCAAGCATGCATCCCGGTGAGGGATAACGGGTAACATTCCGGGGAGGAACGCATGTTTATTGGGATGTTTGTTATTGTACTCAGTATCTATCTCGTAAGACCCCTTACATCTACCGACAGTTGCCAAGGAGGCAACGAGGTTATTAGTTGATAGCGCTATTAGGTTTGGCACCCTCACACCGTACCGGGGAGGACGGTCGTGAACTAATTTCCTTAAAGCATGACCAATGTTTTGATAGAGACATTGGGGTTGGGCAATCACATATCTTGTAGCTATTCGGTAATCGAGTAATAACAACATCAAAACATCAAATCATCAAAGCAACATAACAACATATCATCTTGTTAACTGTTTTACACATGTGACTGGTAACTAAACTCGGTGAATAAAACTTTGAACTCACCAGCGTAGTCTGACACACTTGTTTGCATGCTTGTAGGTTGTTAGCTGAGGTACTTTGGAACTTGCTATCTGAAGCAGCTGGAGTGAGCATGGTCTTACAGGGTGTATTTATCTTAATGATTTCTGATACATTACTTTGAGTTTCAAACCATTTACTTTGCTTCCGCTGATTACTTTGGTTTTCATTTAAACTTACATACAGTATTTCATTTACAATTGAGTACTTTATCATTTAATGAAATGCGTTTGATATAATTAGTGGCTCGTTGTTGGATCGTCGCACTCCTAACAGGGACATACCCTAGGTGGGAATTTGGGGGTGTGACAGTTTGGTATTAGAGCCACTGGTTATAGAGAACTTGGTTTTTAAAACGTTTTCATAAAACCAGACTATAACCGAACTGAACCAAAACCGACCATGACACCCAGCTCCAGATTGCAAGGTTCGTCTTCTGTTTACTTTATGTATTACTTGTTTAGCGATCATACACACTCACAACTTGCATGAAACGACACACTAGATACTATGGTGACGTGATAGTGTGACACTACTCTTTGACTTATGTGAATCGTAACCCTGTGATACCTTTCGTTGTGTTATTTGAACGGGGGAAACTTCTAGCGCAAGCTAAGAGGCACTAAGATAAGAATGCAAATTGCCTTATTATTATGGGTGCACACTTAATAATAACGTGAGGTGCATGTAAGTCCCAGTGAGGCTTAACGAGCGTGAGACGGGTTCTGCCTTATTATGTGCAAACTTGGTAGTACGTAGATATCAACATGATACTTGACTTTTGCCTCATTTCAACTCCTAAATTGGTTCATTCCATATATAGAAACATGAGTGGACGAGGACACGGACGTGGTAGCATCAACATGACTCAAGCTGAGTTAACGAATCTGATAAACACAAGCGTGGCTGAGGCTCTGGCAGCCTACCAAGCTGGTATGAACTGTACCAAATACTTTTAATCCTGTATCGTGTACACAACTCTTACTCCTGTGTTGTATCTTCTTTCACCCAGCGCACCCGAACAACCAGCCCGCTTGTACGTTCAAGATGTTCATGGATTGTAAGCCACAGACCTTCAACGGGACGAAAGGGGCTGTAGGACTACTGAGATGGTTTGAGAAGGCAGAGTCGATATTTGCTATGTGTAATTGTCCTGCTGGGGACAGGGTGAAGTATGCTACGGGCACACTTGAGGATGGTGCCCTGACCTGGTGGAATGCACAGGTTCAGCTGTTGGGTATCGAGGCGGCGAACGCCACTACTTGGGACGACTTTAAGGAGTTGATGAGGGAGGAGTATTGTCCTCGTGACGAGATTCAGAAGCTAGAAAACGAGTATTATGATCTGAAATTGGTGGGATCTGAGGTTGAAGCATACGTGAAGCGGTCGTATGAGTTGGCTGACTTGTGTCCGAATTTGTCTCAACCTATGTCTCGAAGAATTGAGTTGTTCATCAAGGGATTACCTCCATGAGTGAAGGGTTTGGTTACTAAAGAAAACCTCAATAACTTAACTCAGATTGTCCGTTTGACTCATAAGATTGTGGATCAGGAGGTAGAAAGTAATTCACTACCACCACGTGTTTCTGCTACTACTACTACTGCCGCTACTACAGCTACTACTCCTGCCACTGACGGTAAGCGTAAGTGGAATGATGTGGACAAGGCGTCCAATTCAGTACAGTCACAGAAGAAAGCAGACACCGGCAGTACTCGCAGCTTTAGCCAGTCGTCATCTGTTAATCATAATCAGGGTTCTTATGTTGGGAAGAAGCCCCAGTGCAACAAGTGTGGTTATCATCATTTTAGGCAGTGTGCTCGAACTTGTCGTAGGTGTGAAAAGGTAGGCCACGAGGCCAAGGATTGCAAGGCTCCACAGCCAAAGCAACAGAATCAGCAGTATCAGCGACAGCAAGGGCAGCCACCTCAGCATAATCAGGGGTTCAGAAAGGGGTGTTTTCAGTGTGGAGCGGAGGGTCACATCAAGCGAGACTGCCCTCAGCTGAATCAGAATGCGGGTAATAATAACAACACTGGGAACAACAACACAGGGAACAACAACGAGAACAACGGGGGCAATGTGGCGCGTGGGCGTATTTACTATTGGAGCTGGAGAGGCGAGGAATGACGGCAATGTAGTTACTGGTACGTTTTCAGTGAATGGCGTATTTGCTTCTATTTTATTTGACTCTGGTGCCGATTGGAGTTATGTATCGTTGGGATTCAGTCGTCAATTAGGGTTAAGTCCTACCCCTCTCGTAACGAAACACATAGTAGAGACAACGAATGGTAAAACAATCGAAGCTTCGAATGTTCTGGTTGGGTGTAAACTCGATCTTTTGGGTCAGGTATTTGACGTTGACCTACTCCCCATTACTCTTGGAAGTTTCGACGTAGTTATCGGCATGGACTGGTTGTCCAAGTATCAGGCGGAAATTCTCTGTAAGGAGAAAATCGTGCGTGTTCCTCTCCCTAGTGGAGAATTCTTATTGGTTCAAGGTCATCGCAGTGGGACCCTGATTAGTATTGTTTCATCAATGAAGGCTCAGGAGTATCTCCGTAAGGGCTATCCTGCTATTCTAGCCCTTGTCACTGGTTCGCATACTGACGAGAGGAAGATTGAGGATCTTCTAGTTGTTCGTGAGTTTCCTGATGTATTTCCTGAGGAACTCCCTGGTTTACCTCCACATCGACAGGTGGAATTTCAGATCGATCTCGCCCCAGGAGCAACACCGATTGCTCGTGCTCCTTACCGTCTGGCACCAGGGGAGTTGCAGTAATTGTCAAATCAACTTCAGGAGCTATTAGACAGGGGTTTTATCCGACCCAGCTCTTCACCTTGGGGAGCCCCAGTTCTGTTTGTGAAAAATAAGGACGGGGCTTTTCGCCTGTGTATAGATTACCGTGAGCTCAATAAGGTGACGGTCAAGAATCGTTATCCTTTACCACGTATTGATGACCTGTTTGACCAGCTGCAAGGGTCAAGTTTCTACTCCAAAATCGACTTACGGTCGGGTTATCATCAGGTACGGGTTAGAGAGGAAGATGTTCCCAAAACGGCATTTCGGACGCGTTACGGTCACTATGAGTTCTTGGTTATGCCATTCGGGTTGACCAACGCACCAGCGGTCTTCATGGATCTCATGAACCGCGTGTGCAAGCCATACCTTGACGACTTCGTCATCGTTTTTATCGACGACATTCTAATTTATTCCAAGAACAAGGAGGATCATGAGCGGCATCTACGCCTTATCTTAGAGCTCCTTCGGAGGGAGCAGCTGTACGCGAAATTTTCTAAGTGTGATTTCTGGATACGGGAAGTACATTTTCTAGGTCATATCGTAAATGAGATGGGTATACACGTGGATCCTGCCAAGATCGATGCCATTAGAAATTGGAAGGCACCAACGAATCCTTCAGAAGTGCGACAATTTCTTGGTCTAGCGGGGTATTATCGTCGTTTTATTCGGGATTTTTCGAAGATTGCACAGCCTCTCACATCCTTGACACAGAAGAAAGTAGTGTATTCGTGGGGGGCAAAACAGGAGGATGCCTTCCAACTGTTGAAACAGAAATTGTGTAGCGCGCCGATTCTGTCTTTACCAGAGGGTACCGAGGATTTTGAGGTACATTGTGATGCATCGATTCAGGGTCTTGGTTGCGTGCTGATGCAGCGCAACAAGGTGATAGCTTATGCCTCTCGACAGCTGAAGGTACACGAGAAGAACTACACGACCCAAGACTTGGAATTAGGGGCGGTGGTCTTTGCATTAAAAATTTGGAGGCACTATCTGTACGGTACCAAGTGCACCATCTATACCGATCACAAGAGCCTTCAGCATATCTTCGATCAGAAAGAATTGAATATGCGTCAGCGTCGTTGGGTAGAGTTGTTCAATGATTACGAGTGCGCCATCAAGTATCACCCGGGTAAAGCTAATGTTGTAGCAGATGCTCTTAGTCGCAAGGAACCGAAACCGAAGCGTGTTCGTGCCCTACAGCTTACTATTCACTCTGATCTACCCACACGGATTTGTTCAGCACAGGTCAAGGCCTTAAAGGATGAAAACATTGAAGCGGAGGGTTTGCGTGGTATGAACAAGAAGTTCGAGCAAAAGTCGGATGGCATTTACTATTTTATGGAGAGATTATGGGTTCCTCTGCTTGGCGACCTTCGAGAACTGGTAATGGATGAAGCACACAAGTCAAGGTATTCTGCTCACCCGGGGTCTGATAATTTGTATCAGGATCTCAAAGTCTTGTATTGGTGGCCGAATATGAAAGCTATTATAGCCACATATGTGAGCAAGTGCTTGACTTGTGCTAGGGTCAAGGCGGAATACCAGAAGCCTTCGGGTCTGCTCCAGCAGCCCGAGATACCGATGTGGAAGTGGGAGCAGATCTCCATGGATTTTGTTACGGGGTTACCAAGAACACAGGCGGGAAACGACACGATATGGGTAATTGTCGATCGACTTACGAAGTCAGCGCACTTTCTACCAATTAAAGAAACAGACAAGCACTCCCAGCTCGCAGCGATATACCTTAAGGAGGTGGTTTCTAGGCACGGGGTGCCAACTTCTATCATTTCGGATCGGGATCCGCGTTTCACTTCGGAATTGTGGCAGGCTATGCACAGGTCGTTTGGCTCGCGTCTCGAGATGAGTACTGCGTATCACCCACAGACCGACGGTCAGAGCGAGCGCACTATTCAGACACTTGAAGACATGTTGAGGGCGTGTGCTATTGATTTTGGGAAGGGTTGGGAGAGACATTTGCCATTAGTAGAATTATTCTACAACAATAGTTACCACACTAGCATCAAGGCAGCTCCGTTTGAGGCATTATACGGGAGGAAGTGTCGTTCACCTCTCTGTTGGGCTGAAGTGGGTGACAGTCAGATTTCAGGTCCCGAGTTGGTATTAGAGACATCAGAGATGATTGTGAAAATCAGGGAGCGTATGGCAGCAGCTCGTGATCATCAAAAAGCCTATGCTGATAAACGTAGCAAGGAAGTTGTCACACCTGAGCAAAACCCGCAACAACCCTAATTCCTCACTTCTTTCGTATCTACTTGTCAAATTTCGGGACGAAATTTCTTTCAAGTTGGGGATGATGTGACAACCCGAACTTTCACGGTTAGTGACGTATTAGATTGTTACTCTTAATTCCGTTAAATGTACACGTTGGTGATAACTCGGTTAATTAACATGTGTAAACACGAAATTACATCAGATTTCCTCTTGGGCTTTACATGTGTTACTAGGATCTTGTAACTATTAAACCCACAAGTGCCCTTGATACTCTAGGCCTCGAATAACCGAAGTCCACCCACTCCTTTAATCTCTAAACCTATTATTAATACTTTACAAATTATAACAAATTTGTGGTAATTTGTTATAACAAGTGCAATGTCTTACGAATTAAAACTGTGGTTATATTTGGGCTTGAGCCCATTAGGGAATATTTTGGCTACATCAGGAACCGTCCCAATCACAATTATGTATGCATATGTATTGTTGATTATATTAAATGAGACTCATATCACAATCATAAACCCTACCTCTTCCTGATTACGTGCGGCAATAACAACCCCCCCCCTGTTCGAGTTTCATCCTGATCCATCAGGTTGCCGGTAAGTGTTATTTATTTATTAACCTCCATGTTTGTGTGTTAAGGTATGTGTAAATGATAAATATAGTTTGCATGAATCATATGATGGTTGAATGTGGTTGGGCATAGTAATCTGAATTAATATGAAACGATATACATGAAATCATGATGGCTGATGGTTCTGCATGGCATGATAATAAATAATAACTAGAGTTCGATGGTTCTGCATGGCATGATAATAAATAATAACTAGAGTTCGATGGTTCTGCATGATCGAGTTATAGTGGTCGCACATGTCATAGGGGTCCCAATATAATTGTCAATTTCATGTCAGACCTTATTGAAAGATTGTATTGCATCAATCTAGGTATATGAGGATAACAGCTAAGGGTCTATGTTAAGTTGAATTAGGGTATTAGAATAGTGATAAGTAATATGTGCATACAATAAAAATCTTGTTGGGTATGCATGTTCATGCATGAGAGGAATGGGCCGAGTCTTTTGTGTCGTCCAGACCATAAGTTGGTTAATGGACTGATTTAATGGGCCACTTACCATTATAGGTGTTATAATACTTAGTTTATTTTATTGTGTTGGTTGTATTAGTATTCGATAATCATGACACATAATTCGAACTACACAGGAACTATTTTGATAAGCTACTATTGATTACTTCAATGAATTGATAGGTGCCAGTTAGGATTAAGTTGCGATATGATGGGCTGTGGTCTGGTTGTGTTGTAATCCGGTTGGGTCATTCGGATTGTGGTGATGGATTATAACCGGATGGGCTGGGCCATCCGGATTAACAGGTTGGGTTATAACCACTTGGGTTAATTTGATGGGCTCGAAAGGCTAAATATAGATGTGTGTGTACTTGTAAGTAATGTGTCTTATGAATTGTGCATCTGATGTGTGAGTCTATGACATCAATGTGTAAGGAAAATATGCCATCACCTTGATACTTGAATAATGTATGTGATATGCATGAGTATGGTATGTGCGTTTGAATGAGAACTATGTGATCAATGCGTGCACTACACTAACTGTTACCAAACACTCTACTAGGTTGTGAGTTTTGAACTTATTTAACGAGTAACTTGTCTAACCGAGCAAACCTAAGGTGAGTTCATTGCTCTTTCTCAAGCATGGATCCTAGGGAAGGGATAACGGGTAACGTTCCGAGGTGGAATGCATGTGTAATGGGATGTTGGTTATTGTACTCAATTTCTATCATTGTAAGACCACTACATCTACCGGGTCGTTGCTTGTAGGGCAACGGGGGTTATTAGTTGATAGCGCTATTAGGTTTGGCACCCTCACGACGTTCGAGGAGAACGGGCGTGAACTAATTACCTTAAAACATGACCAATGCTTTGATAGAGGCATTGGGGTTGGCAATCACATATCATATGGCCATTCGGTAATCGAGTAATAACAACATTAAATCATCAAAACATCAAATCAACAAACAACATATCGTCTTGTAAACTGTTTTACTCACACGATTGGTAACACAACTTGGTAAACAAACACAAACCTTGAACTCACCAGCGTAGTCTGACACACTTGTTTACATGCTTGTAGGTAATCATTGAAGGGACTTGGGAACTTGTCGTCTGATGCTGCTGGAGTCGTTGTGGTCATGATAAACAATTACATTGATTTGGTTTTGATACATTTACACACTTATACGTTTATGCTTCCGCTCAATACTTTGGTTTTGGTTTAAAACGATACATTTCTTTCAATTGGGTATTTCAATACATTGTTACTTGTGTTTGATATGATTGGTGGCTCTTTGTTGGATCGTTGCACCTCCATTAGGGACATGCCCTAGGTGGTAATTTGGGGGTTGTGACAGTTTGGTATCAGAGCCACTGGTTATAGAGAACTCGGTTTTAAAATGTTTTCATAAAACCAGACTATAACCGAATTGATCCAAACAATGACCATGACACTCAGCTTCAGATTGCAAGGTTTGTTCCTCGTTAATTTATACATTTCACGTCTAGTAGACATATCTATATTCATAGCATGCACGACACGACATGGTAGATATCATGACACATTGATAGTGCAACATAACTCTTGCACCTAGTAAATCCTAATCTTGTTGGTAGTGCATATTTTGTGGGTGGGAGAAACTTCAAACATAAGTTAAGAAGCATCGAGAGGAGCATGCAAACCGCCTTATTATCATGGGTGCACACATAATAATAACGCGTGGTGCATGCAAATCCCAATGAGGCTTAATGAGTGTAAGAGGGGTTCTTCCCTGTTTGTGTATGAACACAGTAGTTAATTGTTCCTAACGTGATAAACCTGAACAACTTTCTCGTTCTCGACTCCTAAATTCGTTCCCTTCTTCTATTTTAGAACCATGAGTGGACGAGGACACGGACGTGGTAGCATCAACATGACTCAGGCTGAGTTAACAAATCTGATAAACACACGTGTGGCTGAGGCTCTGGCAGCCTACCAAGCTGGTATGAACTGTACCAAATACTTTTAAATCCTGTATCGTGTACACAACTCTTACTTCTGTGTTGTATTTTCTTTCACCCAGCGCACCCAATCAACCAGCCTGCCTGCACATTCAAGATATTTATGGATTGTAAGCCACAGACCTTCAGCGGGACGGAAGGGGCTGTGGGGCTACTGAGGTGGTTCGAGAAGGCTGAGTCAGTGTTCGCTATGTGCAATTGTCCCGTGGGGGACCGCGTGAAATATGCTACAGGTACGCTTGAGGATGGTGCCTTAACCTGGTGGAATGCCCAGGTTCAACTGCTGGGTATTGATGCAGCAAATGCTACTACTTGGGAGGATTTCAAGGAGCTGATTAGGGAGGAGTATTGCCCTAGAGACGAGATACAGAAGTTAGAGAACGAGTACTATGACTTAAAGATGGTTGGTTCTGAAATTGAAGCATATGTGAAGAGGTTGCATGAGCTAGCTGTTATGTGTCCCAATTTGTCTCGACCCATGGCTAGGAGGATTGAGCTGTTCATCAAGGGTTTGCCTCCACGAGTGAAGGGCCTAGTTACTGCTGCCAACCTTAATAACCTCACTCAGATTGTTCGTTTGGCGCATAAAATAATGGATCAGGAGGTGGAGAGCAACTCGCTACCACCGCGTGTTTCTAAAGCTACTGCTACCACCACCACAGCCGCTACTCCTGTCACTGATAGTAAACGTAAGTGGAGTGATATGGACAAGGCGTCCAACTCGGTTCAGTCCCAAAAGAAGACAGACACTGGCAGTACTCGCAACTTTAGCCAATCTTCCTCAGTAAATCAAAATCATAGCTCTTATGTAGGAAAGAAGCCTCAGTGTAACAAATGTGGGTTTCATCATTATGGGTAGTGTGCTCGGGTTTGTCGCAGGTGCGACAAGGTGGGCCATGAGGCCAAGGATTGTAGGGCTCCTCAGCCAAAACAGCAGCAGCAGCAGACTCAGCCGAATCAGAGGCAGCAAGGGCAGCAATCTCAGCAGGGTCAAGGGTTTAGAAAAGGGTGTTATCAGTGTGGGGCTGAGGGGCATATGAAGCGGGATTGCCCTCAATTGAAACAGAATACAGGAGGTAACAACGCGGGGAATAATGATGGGAACAATGGGGGCAACGTGGCGCGTGGTCGTGGATTTACTATTGGAGCTGGTGAAGCTCGGAGCGACGGCAATGTAGTTACTGGTACGTTTTCAGTAAATGGTGTTTATGCTTCTATTTTATTTGATTCGGGTGCCGATTGGAGTTATGTGTCTACGGGGTTTAGTAGTCGTTTAGGATTGAGTCCTATGCCTCTTGTTGTTAAGCATGTAGTGGAAATGGCAAATGGTAAAACTATCGAAGCGTCGCATGTTCTCAGGGGTTGTAAATTGGATCTCTTGGGTCAAGTATTCGACATTGACCTACTTCCTGTCACTCTCGGAAGCTTCGATGTAGTCGTTGGAATGGATTGGTTATCCAAATATCAGGCGGAAATACTCTGCAAGGAGAAAGTCGTTCGTATTCCCCTTGCCAACGGTGAATCTTTATCTGTTCAAGGTCATCGTAGTGGTGCTTCAGTGGGTATTATCACAGCTATGAAGGCCCTAAGTTTTCTACGAAAGGGCTATCCTTCCATTCTCGCCCTAGTTACTGATTCTCAGACTGACGAAAGGAAACTTGAAGATCTTCCTATTGTTCGAGAGTATCCTGATGTTTTTCCTGAAGAACTCCCCGGTTTACCTCCACATCGTCAGGTGGAATTCCAGATTGATCTTCAGCCAGGAACAGCGCCGATTGCTCGTGCTCCATATCGACTTGCACCAGGAGAGTTGCAAGAA
Organism: Helianthus tuberosus; assembly: GCA_030545235.1. Classification (NCBI taxonomy): domain Eukaryota; kingdom Viridiplantae; phylum Streptophyta; class Magnoliopsida; order Asterales; family Asteraceae; genus Helianthus; species Helianthus tuberosus. Next base: position 9,232,681 of record CM060450.1, on the reverse strand, counting down.
CTGTCGAACCAACTTCAGGAGTTATTGGATAGGGGTTTCATTCGTCCTAGTTCATCTCCTTGGGGAGCTCCTGTATTATTTGTGAAGAAGAAGGACGGGTCTTTTCGTATGTGCATCGACTATCGCGAGCTCAACAAAGTGACGATCAAGAATCGTTATCCTCTGCCACGTATTGATGACTTGTTTGACCAGCTACAGGGGTCAAGTTTCTATTCCAAGATTGATTTGAGGTCGGGATATCATCAGGTAAGGGTTAGAGAGGAGGATGTGCCTCGAACCGCTTTTCGAACACGGTATGGTCACTATGAGTTCTTGGTTATGCCATTCGGGATGACCAACGCACCAGCGGTCTTCATGGATCTCATGAACCGCGTGTGCAAGCCTTATCTTGATGACTTCGTAATCGTTTTCATTGACGACATTTTGATTTACTCCAAGAACAAGGAAGACCATGAGCGCCATCTTCGTCTCATTTTGGAGCTCCTGAGGAAGGAGCAGCTGTACGCGAAGTTTTCTAAGTGTGAATTATGGATACGGGAGGTGCATTTTCTCGGGCACATCGTTAACGAAATGGGTATTCATGTAGATCCTGCCAAGATCGATGCTATTCGTAATTGGGCGGCACCAAAGAATCCTTCGGAAGTGCATCAATTTCTTGGCCTTGCGGGATATTATCGTCGGTTTATTCGGGATTTTTCCAAGATTGCTCAACCCCTCACAGCCCTGACTCAAAAGAAAGTTGTTTATTTTTGGGGATTGAGGCAGGAAGAAGCTTTTCAGCTCTTAAAGCAGAAGTTGTGCAGCGCGCCGATTTTATCTCTACCAGAGGGTACTGAAGATTTTGTGGTTTATTGCGATGCGTCTATTCAGGGTCTCGGCTGTGTGTTGATGCAGCGAGACAAGGTGATAGCTTATGCTTCTCGACAGTTGAAGGTACACGAGAAGAACTATACGACACATGATCTGGAGTTAGGAGCCGTAGTCTTTGCGTTGAAGATTTGGAGGCATTACCTGTACGGTACCAAGTGTACCATCTATACCGATCACAGGAGTCTTCAACATATCTTCGACCAGAAGGAGTTGAATATGCGGCAACGTCGTTGGATCGAGCTTTTTAATGATTATGAGTGCGCTATCAAGTATCATCCGGGTAAAGCTAATGTTGTAGCTGATGCTCTTAGTCGCAAGGAACCGAAACAGAAGCGTGTTCGTGCCCTACAGCTTACTATTCACTCTGATTTGCCTGATCGGATTCGTTCAGCTCAGATTGAAGCATTAAAGGAAGAAAATATCGAAGCTGAAGGATTACGAGGGCTACACAAGAAGAAGTTCGAGCAACGGTCTGACGATATCTACTACTTCATGGAACGGATATGGGTTCCTTCATTTGGTAATCTTCGAGAGCTGGTGATGGACGAAGCACACAAGTCGCGATATTCTATTCATCCAGGGTCTGATAAGATGTACCAGGACCTCAAGGTTTTGTATTGGTGGCCGAACATGAAAGCTATTATTGCCACCTACGTGAGTAAGTGTTTGACCTGTGCTAGGGTCAAGGCAGAGTACCAGAAACCTTCGGGTCTACTTCAGCAGCCAGAGATACCCATGTGGAAATGGGAACAGATCGCTATGGATTTTGTTACGGGGTTACCTAGAACACAGGCTGGGAACGATACTATATGGGTGATTGTCGACCGTCTCACAAAGTCAGCACATTTCCTAGCAATCAAGGAGACAGATAAGTATTCGCAGCTCGCAGCAGTGTACCTTAAAGAGGTGGTTTCTAGGCACGGGGTGCCGACTTCTATTATTTCTGATCGAGATCCTCGTTTTACTTCGGAGTTATGGCATGCTATGCATAAGATGTTCGGCTCACGTCTCGATATGAGCACGGCTTATCATCCACAGACAGATGGTCAGAGTGAGCGCACTATTCAGACACTAGAGGACATGCTGCGGGCATGTGTTATTGATTTTGGGAAAGGATGGGAGAAGCATTTGCCGTTGGTAGAGTTTTCCTACAATAATAGTTACCACACCAGTATCAAAGCGGCACCATTTGAGGCACTGTACGGGAGGAAGTGCCGTTCACCTCTCTGTTGGGCTGAGGTGGGTGATAGTCAGATCACAGGTCCTGAGATGGTACTCGAAACTTCAGATATGATTGTGAAAATTAGGGAACGTATGGCGGCTGCTCGTGATCGTCAGAAAGCCTATGCTGACGAGCGTGCCAAAGAAGTAGTGTTTGAAGTGAATGACCGCGTCATGCTGAAAGTCTCACCGTGGAAAGGGGTCGTACGCTTTGGGAAGCGTGGCAAGCTGAATCCACGTTATGTTGGGCCGTTTAAAGTCCTTGAGCGTATCGGTAGGGTGGCTTATAGGTTGGAGTTACCTACTGAGTTGGGTAATGTTCACGACGTATTTCATGTATCACAGTTAAAGAAATGTTATGCTGACGACCCATTAGCGGTACCTTTTAAAGAGTTAAAAATCGACAATAAGTTGCAATTTGTTGAAGAACCCATCGAGATCATGGACCGTGAGGTCAAAGTGCGTAAACACAGTCGCATTCCCATCGTTAGAGTGCGTTGGAACTCAAGACGTGGACCGGAGTTCACATGGGAATGTGAGGATCAGATGAAGCTTAAGTATCCTCACCTCTTCCCCAAAGACAAAGCAGAGTCAAGCAAAACTGGTGAATCTCGGGGCGAGATTCCTCTTCAAGTTGGGGATGATGTCACACCTGAGCAAAACCCGCAACAACCCTAATTCCTCACTTCTTTCGTATCTACTTGTCAAATTTCGGGACGAAATTTCTTTCAAGTTGGGGATGATGTGACAACCCAAACTTTCACGGTTAGTGACGTATTAGATTGTTACTCTTAATTCCGTTAAATGTACACGTTTGAGATAACTCGGTTAATTAACATGTGTAAACACGAAATTACATCAGATTTCCTCTTGGGCTTTACATGTGTTACTAGGATCTTGTAACTATTAAACCCACAAGTGCCCTTGATACTCTAGGCCTCGAATAACCGAAGTCCACCCACTCCTTTAATCTCTAAACCTATTATTAATACTTTACAAATTATAACAAATTTGTGGTAATTTGTTATAACAAGTGCAATGTCTTACGAATTAAAACTGTGGTTATATTTGGGCTTGAGCCCATTAGGGAATATTTTGGCTACATCAGGAACCGTCCCAATCACAATTATGTATGCATATGTATTGTTGATTATATTAAATGAGACTCATATCACAATCATAAACCCTACCTCTTCCTGATTACGTGCGGCAATAACAACCCCCCCTGTTCGAGTTTCATCCTGATCAATCAGGTTGCCGGTAAGTGTTATTTATTTATTAACCTCCATGTTTGTGTGTTAAGGTATGTGTAAATGATAAATATAGTTTGCATGAATCATATGATGGTTGAATGTGGTTGGGCATAGTAATCTGGATTAATATGAAACGATATACATGAAATCATGATGGCTGATGGTTCTGCATGGCATGATAATAAATAATAACTAGAGTTCGATGGTTCTGCATGGCATGATAATAAATAATAACTAGAGTTCGATGGTTCTGCATGATCGAGTTATAGTGGTCGCACATGTCATAGGGGTCCCAATATAATTGTCAATTTCATGTCAGACCTTATTGAAAGATTGTATTGCATCAATCTAGGTATATGAGGATAACAGCTAAGGGTCTATGTTAAGTTGAATTAGGGTATTAGAATAGTGATAAGTAATCTGTGCATACAATAAAAATCTTGTTGGGTATGCATGTTCATGCATGAGAGGAATGGGCCGAGTCTTTTGTGTCGTCCAGACCATAAGTTGGTTAATGGACTGATTTAATGGGCCACTTACCATTATAGGTGATATAATACTTAGTTTATTTTATTGTGTTGGTTGTATTAGTATTCGATAATCATGACACATAATTCGAACTACACAGAAACTATTTTGATAAGCTATTATTGATTACTTCAATGAATTGATAGGTGCCAGTTAGGATTAAGTTGCGATATGATGGGCTGTGGTCTGGTTGTGTTGTAATCCGGTTGGGTCATTCGGATTGTGGTGATGGATTATAACTGGATGGGCTGGGCCATCCGGATTAACAGGTTGGGTTATAACCACTTGGGTTAATTTGATGGGCTCGAAAGGCTAAATATAGATGTGTGTGTACTTGCAAGTAACGTGTCTTATGAATTGTGCATCTGATGTGTGAGTCTATGACATCAATGTGTAAGGAAAATATGCCATCACCTTGATACTTGAATAATGTATGTGATATGCATGAGTATGGTATGTGCGTTTGAATGAGAACTATGTGATCAATGCGTGCACTACACTAACTGTTACCAAACACTCTACTAGGTTGTGAGTTTTGAACTTATTTAACGAGTAACTTGTCTAACCGAGCAAACCTAAGGTGAGTTCATTGCTCTTTCTCAAGCATGGATCCCAGGGAAGGGATAACGGGTAACGTTCCGAGGTGGAATGCATGTGTAATGGGATGTTGGTTATTGTACTCAATTTCTATCATTGTAAGACCACTACATCTACCGGGTCATTGCTTGTAGGGCAACGGGGGTTATTAGTTGATAGCGCTATTAGGTTTGGCACCCTCACGACGTTCGAGGAGAACGGGCGTGAACTAATTACCTTAAAACATGACCAATGCTTTGATAGAGGCATTGGGGTTGGCAATCACATATCATATGGCCATTCGGTAATCGAGTAATAACAACATCAAATCATCAAAACATCAAATCAACAAACAACATATCATCTTGTAAACTGTTTTACTCACACGATTCGTAACACAACTTGGTAAACAAACACAAACCTTGAACTCACCAGGGTAGTCTGGCACACTTGTTTACATGCTTGTAGGTAATCATTGAAGGGACTTGGGAACTTGCCGTCTGATGCTGCTGGAGTCGTTGTGGTCCTGATAAACAATTACATTGATTTGGTTTTGATACATTTACACACTTATACGTTTATGCTTCCGCTCAATACTTTGGTTTTGGTTTAAAACGATACATTTCTTTCAATTGGGTATTTCAATACATTGTTACTTGTGTTTGATATGATTGGTGGCTCTTTGTTGGATCGTTGCACCTCCATTAGGGACATGCCCTAGGTGGTAATTTGGGGGTTGTGACAGAAGTAGTGTTCGAGGTGAATGATCACGTTATGTTGAAAGTTTCACCATGGAAGGGCGTTGTACGTTTTGGAAAGCGTGGCAAGCTTAATCCACGCTACGTTGGGCCGTTTAGAGTTCTTGAGCGCATCGGTACAGTGGCTTACAAGCTAGAATTACCTGATGAGCTGGGTAATGTTCACGATGTCTTCCACGTTTCGCAGTTGAAGAAGTGTTTTGCAGACGACCCGCTAGTGGTACCATATCAAGAGTTGAGGATCGACGACAGGTTGCAGTTTGTCGAAGAACCTATTGAGATCATGGATAGGGAGGTCAAAGTACGCAAGCATAGTCGTATTCCGATTGTTCGAGTCCGTTGGAACTCGCGGCGGGGACCGGAGTTCACATGGGAGCGAGAAGATCAAATGAAACTCAAGTATCCTCACCTTTTTCCTAAAGATAAAACAGAATCTAGTAAAGCTGGTGAATCTCGGGACGAGATTCCTCTTCAAGTTGGGGATGATGTGGCACCTGAGAAAAATCCGCAACAATCTTGATTTCTCACTTCACTTTAAATTTCGGGACGAAATTTCTTTCAAGTTGGGGATGATGTGACAACCCGAACTTTCAAGGTCCGTATTTCTTCGTCGCGTGATCCTGTTTCTTGTTATCCCTCTTTCGTATTTCTTACGACGATATGGATTGGTAACACTTATGACTGTAATTAGATTGCTAAATGAATTTTGTGTCTAAGTAAGGAGGTATAAGTGTGTGTATTGGGCCCGAACCTTGTGTCGTGCATATGAGGGCGAACCAAACTAGTGTTTGCATACATATGTATATTAGCATGACCCAATCATAGTAGCCCAATGATACTGTTTGTTATAACCGGACCATTTGTTTTCATATTAATTTTAGAATATAACCGGCCCACTTGTGTTGAGATTGGCTTTATATTATAAGTGCACGTATCCTATTTACATATCATAATCTCGCTATATCCATTATAACAAACCCTACATCATCTTCTTGAATGCGACGGAGATAGGAGACCCCCCCCCTGTTCGAGATTACACTCTTTAGCGGTCAAGTTCCTGGTTAGTGTTTAGTACTTGTGGATCTTTACATTTGTGTGGTGTTGATTATGTGTAATACTTTTCATCCGATTTATGTATATATATATATGTGTGCTATGTATACAATTGGTGATTCTAAACTTAGGATGTCTGAATTCAGGTATCATGTTTATGGATCTGATATAGTGATTATGTTTAATAAGTAAGAGTTGTGTAAAGAGCCATGATTAAGGATAGTGTAATGATGAGAAACTGAAAACAATGGGTGATTCTTATATGTTTTGATATCTGGTTCCGTTTATTTATGTTAATTGTATTGAATGAGGCTCCTACATGAGATATAGGTATGGTGTTCTTATGTTGTGCTGAATTGTACCATAGATAATTGGGCCGCATAAACAGGGAGCCCAACAGGGGATTGTGGGTTTAAATTGTGTTTAATTAGTATGTGATAGGTGATTGTAGTTATGTATGTGATCACCCACTGCCATGATGAATTATGTATGCGTTGTGTATGATAATTTTTACCTTATTATTCTGCATGAGATTTGGATTAATAAAAGTATTATGATTTGGTAGGCATAAAAATAAACTGGGTCGTAGGTAGTAACTGACCTGCACAAAACAAAAGCCAATAGGGTATTTAGGCTGCAATGGGCTCCGGTGGGAAGTGCAGCCGAGTGGGCCGAAGGATTGGGCCAGGAGTAACGATCCAGTAACAGATAAACTAAACTGGTTGGGCCGGTTGGGTTGAAATCAATTTGTTATTGGACTACAAGAATTTAAAACAATAAAACATACCTTGAGGTTGGGCCGAGTATTGTCTACTAGTTGAATTGTAACTGGGCCAGTAACAGTGGGCCGGGTAAGGCTGCCCATAGCAGTAACTTCACTGGATACGTTTAATGAGCATTGGGTGTTTAGTGTGTTAATAATGTGATGTTTGCATAACTCGATTATTTGCACAGTTAATATTTAGTAATTGGATCCGAAGCGTGTTAGTAAATGAATTGTGTGAATGTGACAAGTTGAACAGTAATATGCCAAGCAAGTGTTATTTGCCTAGTTGATGAGTGAACTATTATTGTTTGAAGTACATGGGTGCATAACGTGAGCAACGTATATTTTCGACGTGAATCATGATTACATGTATTAGTTGTAACTGACCGTATCGATAAACCTTTTAGGGCGTAATTGGTTCGACTAATAATCAAGATATAAATTAATCTTACCGAGCAAACTAAGGTGAGTTCGCTGCTTTTCCCAAGCATGCATCCCGGGGAGGGATAACGGGTAACGTTCCGGGGAGGAACGCGTGTTTATTGGGATGTTTGTTATTGTACTCAGTATCTATCTCGTAAGACCCCTTACATCTACCGACAGTTTCCGAGGAGGCAACGAGGTTATTAGTTGATAGCGCTATTAGGTTTGGCACCCTCACACCGTACCGGGGAGGACGGTCGTGAACTAATTTCCTTAAAGCATGACCAATGTTTTGATAGAGACATTGGGGTTGGGCAATCACATATCTTATAGCTATTTGGTAATCGAGTAATAACAACATCAAAACATCAAATCATCAAAGCAACATAACAACATATCATCTTGTTAACTGTTTTACACATGTGACTGGTAACTAAACTCGGTGAATAAAACTTTGAACTCACTAGCGTAGTCTGACACACTTGTTTGCATGCTTGTAGGTCGTTAGCTGAGGTACTTTGGAACTTGCTATCTGAAGCAGCTGGAGTGGGCATGGTCTTACAGGGCGTATTTATCTTAATGATTTCTGATACATTACTTTGAGTTTCAAACCATTTACTTTGCTTCCGCTGATTACTTTGGTTTTCATTTAAACTTACATACAGTATTTCATTTACAATTGAGTACTTTATCATTTAATGGAATGCGTTTGATATAATTAGTGGCTCGTTGTTGGATCGTCGCACTCCTAACAGGGACATACCCTAGGTGGGAATTTGGGGGTGTGACATAACGGCGTCTGTTTTTGGACTGTATTAGCAAAACAAATCTTGATTTTGGACTGTTTTAGCAGCAAATCTTGATTTTGGACTGATTTAGCAGTTTGTGTAAAACCTCAGGGACGAATTTAACAATTTTCTTTATTTCATTTTAATCAACAAGATTAGACTGATGTTTTGTATCAAAAGATTAAAAAGACAAAAATAACTCTATTTATAAATAAGGTAAAAGATCAAATAGGAAGTTTATTTTGGCTAGGAAGGATAGGAAGCAATAGGATTATGACATGTGACAAATTTTAAAATAAAGAGAAAGGGTATTTTAGTCAATCCCATCCTTTCTTCTTCCTTCTTCTCCCCAGTTACTTCAAAACCCACCATTTTCAAAACCACCATCTCCAACCTTTTCTTCACTTACTATCTCAATAATCACTACATTATAGTGCGATTTTCGTCATCAATTAATGATTCAAACACCCGATCAACGTATTCTTCAGCTTTTTTTTTGAAGAAACCCCAGTTTAATTTCATTCAAAATCTCGTTTTTTTCCCGTGATTTTGATGATAATCACTCGATCCGTTCGATTCAATCGCTAATAAGTGTTTCTATCATTCAAATTTCGTCAATCGATGAAGAAATCGGCTTCGATCCATGTAAGAAATTCTTTAATTTCATTTTCACGATCTTGGTTTTTAATTTAGTCATTGTGTTTTACGATCTTGGTGGGGGTTCGGGGGCGGCAGCCCCTGGCGGGGTCCAAGGGGCAGAGCCCCTGGCTGGGGTTGAGCTGCAACACCAGAGGTCTTCTTGTAACAATCCCAGGTCAGCTCGGAAATTTTTTTTTTCGATTAAATTGCTTTAATGAAAATGCACGAGAAAAATTAATTTTCTATAAATTCGTCTCTGGAAAAACTGCATTCGTAGACAGTTTTATGCCATTGCGTTTTAGAACTGCATTCCTGGTTCAGACAATTCACAGACAACTATTGTCCTGGTTCAATGTGTTTTAGAGAGAACATTTTCTTTGGTGTTTTTATGCCATTGCGTTTTAAAACTAATACATTTTTATGCGTTTTCTGGTCATTGCGTTTTAGAAAAACACATTTTTGAAGTGTTTTTAGTCATTGCGTTTTAGGTAAAAAACATTTTTAGGTGTTTTCAGTCCATTGCGTTTTACAGAGAACACTTTCTTTTGTTTTTTTAGCCCATTGCGTTTTAGAAATGAGACATTTTTAAGTGTTTTATGGCCATTGCGTTTTATAAATAAGACATTTCTTTGTGTTTTTTGTGCATTGCGTTTTAGGTAAAACACATTTTTATGTGTTTTCAGTCCATTGCGTTTTAGAATATTTTAAGTGTTTTCTAGCCATTACGTTTTAGAAATAAGGCATGTGTTTGTGTTTTTGGTGCATTGCGTTTTAGGTAAAACACATTTTTATGTGTTTTCAGTCCATTGCATTTTACAAACTACACTTTCTTTTGAGTTTTTAGGCTATTGTGTTTTAGAAATAACACATTTCTTTGTGTTTTCTGGCAATTGCGTTTTACAAATAAGATATTTCTTTGTGTTTTTGGTGCATTGCGTTTTAAAAAAATGTCATTTTTTAGGTTTTTTTTTTCATTGCGTTTTACGCAACTGGGTTTTTTCCATTGCGTTTTACTCAACTGGGTTTTCAAAAAAAATTTCGAAAATATAACAATAGTATACTCGTTTTAAAGATAAAAAACACTCGTTTTTTTGGTGCAATTTTTATAAAAAAATAATGTCGTATGAAAGAGTTATTAACGTTTAAAAAATTGGGGGGGGGGGGTTGGATAAGAGAGAAACTATTGCCTTGGATTGACTAGAATGCCCCTAAACAAACTCACGCGCCTCTTTTCTTCCCTTCAATTTCCATCATTTAATCTTAGCCCTTGATTAACTAAATGGATGGTTAAGATCACTTCCTAGACTTCTTAGGCTATGAGGTGTGGTCGGAGCCCCATGGGGCTTTATCAAGTCCACCTAGAATCCACCTCACCTATGGAGCCCCCTTTAATTTACATGGTGTGGATGGAACCCCTATTAAACAAAATTAAAAAAAAACATTTGATTGGTTTAAAACTAGTGGGCCCAACCTGAATATGTGCATATGGGCGCTACCACTAGTTACCACCATGGAGCCCAAGCCATGGCGCCCCCCTCTTTACTTGGAGGGTGTGGTGATGGAGCCTATATGGGCGCTATACATGGTGAGGTGACGGTGATGGAGCCCCCACACCCTCCAGCCTTAGCCAAATAAGCTTCCTATTGTATCTTTACCCTTATTTATAAAACAATTATCTTGTATAAATAAGGCAAAATAACAGTGCTTACGTTAGCACACAACCCTCTTATTACAGTTACATACTTGGAGACGCTACTACTTTCCACAGTCGAACCAGTTCCATATCTCTCCCTCTCTCTAAACTCTCACATCCATACCTTTTCTCAGTTTACGGGGCTGTTTGGCTAAGCTTATTTTGGGCTACTTATAACTTATTTGCTTATTTGAAAAACAAATAAGTCATAATGAAATAAGCTTAGCCAATCAGCCCCTACGACCATACGCTTTCCGCTAGGGTTTATTATTCGTTGATTCGAGCTAAAACGAGAACCGTAATTGCGATAATGGCGACAATGGAGAGCTTGATCGCTCTGGTCAACCGTATTCAGAGAGCTTGCACTGCTCTCGGAGACTATGGCGGTGGAGACACCGCCTTTTCTTCTCTTTGGGATACTCTTCCGTCTGTTGCCGGTCAGGTTTTTTCTTCCAGTATGATTTTTTATAATTTGTTGATGATATTTATCCTTTTACAATGTGTTTGTGTATGTTTTCAGTGTGCGACTTTTTTATGCTTGTAATGAGGTTTCTATAGACTCTGTGTTCTATATTGAGAGAAAAATGGTTTGGTGATGATAGAAATGAAAGCCCTAAGGCGTTTGGTTTTATAAGTTTCTAGTAGTTGAGGTGTAGGTGTTTTGTTTTTGTAGGTTTCTTGCGATTGAGGTGTCTAGTTGCACACTAATTGCAGAGAACATTCATAATTTATGAATTTGAAATATGTGTGTCTGAGTAGGACGGTAAACAAACGGATTCGTTTATTTAACAAACGAACAAACACGAACAACATTTTTTGTTCGTTTAGTTAAATGAACGAACATGAACACATGTGTGGTTCAGCTCATTTGTGTACTTGAATGTTCGTTTATATTCGTTACTGAATGTTTGTTTAAGTTCGTTGGTTTGTATATTCATTTAAATGTTTAGGTCCATTACAGGATTTATGAAATTAAACATATCATTTGTTACAACTTAGTCTAGTTTTATTAATTTTTTGGGCACAGTAGACTGATATTCACATTTACTTTTAACTGGTGTTCGCTCAGTTATGTTTGTTCATCTATCTTCAATTGTGTAATCTTTGTTTGTTTCGTTTACGTTTGTGAACAGCTTGTGTATACTCCTAATGAATGTAAACGAACACGAACAAGAAACTCCGTTATTACAACAGTTGAAGCAAATTATCAATTTTTAGTGACAATGATGTAAAGTTTAAACATGGATATCTGATCTTATACACAGCTTTGGTACGTAAAGAGATTCAAGATGAAACAGACAGAATAACGGGGAAGTCTAAACAAATATCTCCAATCCCAATCCATCTCAGCATCTATTCCCCCAACGGTATGTTTGTAGTGACTACAGTGTTTAAATTAACAGCTGCTCTTGTTCTTTATTTCTCACACAATGCTGACATCATATCATGATTTCCTTGGTCTTCCAGTTGTCAACTTAACTTTAAGGAATTATAATTCTATAGTCGAAGACATTGAAAAGATGGTTCGAACTTACGTTGAGAAGGTATATTATAATTCTATCTTCTTTTCTTGTTTATGGGACTATTTTATTATGACACTTATTAAGGAATGACACATGACTTAGTATCACCATTTTGTTACAATCCCTATTTTTAAGATAAAGTTTATGTGCTGATATGAAAAATCTACTTTGTAAAGGTACTTGAAGGAAGGGCTTATCGGCTTCAGCATCCTTGGGTGGGAATTGTAAATAGATCCCAAGCTGATATCAACAAGAATACTGATATGATTTATGCAAGGCGGAGGGAGCGGGAGTATTTTGCCACAAGTCCTGATTATGGACACCTGGCAAGTAAGTTATGCTCATTATGAGACTAGCTGCAACACAATTGAATGATTGATCATAGAAGTGTGAAATTGTATAGCTTTAATTTGATAAAAAATATTTCCATGTCACAAACCTATCTATACTTTTTTTCGTAAAAATATAATTTACTGTCACTTTATTTATTATTTTCTTAACTGATTAACACACCCAAATATTCAATCTTGTTACAACTTGATTCGGATTATTCATGATCACATAATCACATATAAACACCTATCAAAAGGTTTAACTATAAATCTGAAATTATAAGAACTTCAGCCTTGTCTCTTTCTGGTAGAAAAGCAATGTTTATATTTTTTAACCAAAAAAGGTTTTCACGCAATAAAATGCTTCTTTGTGCAGCATCTGGAATCTGTAATTAAAGCTAAAATACTAGGCATAATTTCACTGATAAACAAAGGCATTGATGAGATGGAAGCAGAGTTGGACCATCTTGGGAGACCAATTGCAATTGATGCTGGAGTAAGCAACTTCTATATATAACATTATATAAAATAAATGTTCCGTTCCTGTCTCCAGTTAACCTAAATTCACATCTTTCAGGCTCAACTTTACACCATCTTGGAACTTTGTCGTTCTTTTGACAAAATATTTAAGGAACATCTAGATGGAGGGTAAGCAATATCTCAATAATTTCTTATTAGGTAGTGTGTGTGTATATATATGTATATTTAAACATGTTTAATTTTTGTTGCATTTCATTAAATTTGGATTTATAATGTCAGTCGACCTGGAGGTGACCGGATTTATGAGTGTTTGACCACCAGCTTCCTGGTGCTTTAAGGAAGCTTCCATTTGATAAGCATCTTTCTCTACAAAATGTGAGGAAACTTGTCTCAGAGGCAGATGGTTGTCAGCCACATTTAATTGCTCCCGAACAAGGTTATAGACGACTTATTGAGGGATCATTGAATTATTTTAGGGGACCAGCTGAAGCTTTCTGTAGATGCAGTAAGTAGCTTTTTTACTATTGGTTTTCATTCCAATGGGTTATATATGGATAAGTGTTTGTTTCTTATGTGTACCTTACTTGGGAATCACTCTTCACAGGTGCATTTTGTCCTAAATGAACTTGTGAGGAAGTCAATTGGAGAAACTGAGGAACTAAGGTGTTTTCCAACCCGGCAATCCGCTCTCGCTGCTGCTGCTGGTGAAGCATTGGAAAAGTTCCGTGACGAGAGTAAAAAGACAGTTGTTAGATTGGTAGAAATGGAATCTTCATATCTGACTGTCGATTTCTTCCGGAAGCTTCCCCAAGAACCTCATCTGCTGACCGCAGAAATCCACCTGGTTCAGACCGTGTGAACCCATCTGACCCATTACTGGATCGATATGCAGAGGCACATTTTAGAAGTATCGGGTCAAATGTTTCATCCTATATTGGTATGGTATGAGATACACTCGGGAGCACAATTCCAAAAGCAGTTGTTTATTGTCAAGTTAAAGAGGCTAAGCAAAATCTATTAAGCTACTTCTACACACAAATCGGAAGGAGGGAGGTAACTCTTGTTCTACAATTTTGTTTTGTTTGACGTAAACTAATAGTGAAAGTCAATCAAACTTGAAACATTTGACTACTGAAAGTCAAACTAATCCTAATGTGTATAACCGGTATGTTTTAGGGTAAACAGCTGGCAGAGTTGCTAGATGAAGATCCATCCTTGATGTCAAAGAGACAAGAAATAGCCAAAAGACTTGAGCTGTACAAGGCAGCACGTGACGAGATCGATGCCGTAGCATGGGTGCGATAGTGATGAATTTTTGGATGAAAATACATATGTAACGCCACTTACCAGGTTCTTTCTTTCTGGTTGTTGAACTCGTTTACCATGTTTCTTTGTTATGGTTTCATATCTAGTTCGTGTTTATGTTTTGGTTTCCAAACGTTCTATTTGTAATATATATTCTATGTAAGTTGTATTTTTTTTCTGATGCGTATATGTTTATGTCCCTGAGGATTCCATGTTAATAACATATTTCAGTCACAAAACACAAATGCTTCTGTCATCTCCTTTTGGGCAATGCATTATGTGAAGAAACACTTGGATGGACTATTGGCATCAAAATCTTTAAAACGCTTTTTAATTTTACAATTTGCAACATTATGAATTCAACGGTGAGAACTACACAATTAACAATCTGTTTAAACTCAAAACAGCTTTTCCAATAAACATAATTGTTAGCATAACCCTTGATTCAGTTTCAAACAAACAATTTCTTAATTGTCTCAAACAAACAATATATGAAATACGTGTCAAAGTTTCCATTTTTCTTCTTAACTTCCTACATTCTATCTCATCGTGAAATAGTTTCTTTTTTCTTAAACAACATTTCAACCCGTACTAAACCCAACGACCGTACTATTAAAGGGTGGGTCAGTCTCATTTTTGTCGGGTTGGTTAGGCTAGGCCTGAATTGGACACCTGTATGTTCGATTAGCCCAGAATTCCATGTGTGTCCTGACAATCTAAATTAGGAAGAACAATTGACTACACAATATATTTAGGACCGATGCCCGAACCGTATAAGTGTTTGTAGGGTCGGTTCTCGGCCCAAACCGGATGTTGCTCGCCCTTAACAAGAACCATAAAAGTTCCAAATTTAATGTTTGATCTCATAACTAAAATTTGACATAAATTTAAATACATTGATGAGAAAACCAATTGTTAAATAAATAAATTTAAATACATTGAAGAGAAATCCCATTGTTACATTAGTCATACACTTGATCCATATGGATTCTAGATTTAGAGAGTAATAGTGTTGTAAACGAACCGAACGAACACGAACAAGGCCATGTTCGTCTTCATTCGTTAAGGAAATTAACATGTTCGTGAATTGTTCACGAACGCATACCGAACATAAGTTTATGTTCGTGTTCGTTCGTTATGGAAATTCAGTTGTTCACAAACAGTTCGTGAACACTGGTCTCGAACACAAATGAACGCAAACGAACATTTAACTTGAAAATAAAAAAAAAATAAAAACATTATTATCCTTAAACATTTGATATAAGTAGTTAAATTCAACCATCAAATGATAAATCAATACAAGAAGTCTACTACACCACCAAACGATGAATCAAGTTTAACTAACTTAGACATAATTATCCCCAAAAATGTCTTAGAATGTCCAAAATTTAGCTAACTTAGAAAAAAATAGGATTTCAAGTTTTCAATATGTTTAGATAAAATTTTTATTATTTATTATTTTTAATATAATCAAACGAACACGAACGAACATGAACGAATGTAACCGAACATATTACCGAACATTCACTAACGCAGTCGAACGAACAAGACATGTGTTCGTGTTTGTTCGCTAAGCTAACCGAACGAATTTTTTTGTTCGTGTTCGTTCGCTAAGCTAATCGAACAAACATAAACGCACTTCCCGCCGGACGGTTCGAGAACGGTTCGCTGAACGTTCAGTTCGTTTACAGCCCTCGAGAGTAATGTTTGACCTCAAAAGTCAAAGAGGTGATAAACTAGCGTTTACATCATGATGCACATTACCTTCTAAACAAAGCTTCCTGGTCAACTATGAAATTTATGGCCTTTTCAAGCTCCCAATCAGAAAGAAGAGCACTCCAAAGCTCTTCATTATGCTTGTCGTTAAACCCTATCTATAAATTAGGAGTGAAATTAGATTGTCATTAAAACAATCTATTCAATTTTAGATATCTAAAAAATAATTTACAAATTGATTAAATATTATCATGTTAGGGAATATTTAATAGAATGATAACCAATAATTTACAAATTGATTAAATATTTTTTGAAGAGAATAATGTTACTTTTTTTAATGTCAACGTTTACATACTTGTAAATTACACTAAATAAATTTTAATCCACTCCTTACTTGGGATTAAACCCAAAAGCTACTATTAAAAGGCAAGAGTCTCTATCAAGTGAGCTAGCTCCACATTGATGAATAATGTTACTATTAAAGTTTGTTTCTCTTGTTAGTCAGGACAGGACAGGACAGGATAGGTTAACATTGCTTTCATTTTTCTATCAGTCATATCCTATTCTATATTAGCATAATAAATCCGAATACCCTTGCATCTATTGTACTCATAGCTTGCCTATCAACCTCCCCTTTAACGAGTTTGGGAGCATTTTTAGTCACAACTCGCAACCTTGGTTTTAAAAAGCGAGAGGGGCACAAAAGCGACAGGGTCTAAAACCGAGGAGCGAAGCGCAAAGCGCGAAAGCGAAGGGCTTTTCGTACCCAAGGCGCAAAGTGATTATATAACTTTTTATATATGTCCCATAGGTTTTTAGCATCTCTTATTCATAATATAGCTATAAATAAGGTTTATATATGATTTTACCTATAAGCACAAGCCAAAAACCTATTGTACAACAGTTTGATGCTTAAAAACAATATAAAAACACCCTATGTACATGAGGCGCGCGCCTCAGGCCTGAAAAACCTTCAAAATTTGCGTTTTTTTGGGCTTTTTTGTAAAAAGCGCGCCTCAGGCTACCTAAGGCGCCAAGGCTTGCGCCTTGACGCGCCTCGCGCCTAGGCGCGACTGACCTCTCAATAACGTCCAGACATCCAGTCTGACTTGCTTATGCATTGTTCATTCATAATGAATAGCGAAAACTATAAAGTTAACAAGTTGTTTAAACTCAAACCCGCTTTTCCAATAAACAGAATTCTTATAGCATACTCTTCTGAATTCAGTTTCAAAAAACAATTTATTATTGTCTCAAACAAATTACGTGTCAAATAAACTACAGAATCAATATTTCCCCCCATTTTTTTCTTTGTAACTTCCTTTGTATTAAAAGTTACATACCGTCTTATTATAAAAGCGTTTCTTTTTTCTTAAAGCAATATCACATGGATCGACAATGTTGAGTTGTATCCACACAATTCTTGTCATTATGGAAAATTATCAATCAACTTTTTTAAAGGCATTATCAAATCCAAACGTCAATCATATGTATATATTTTCCAATAAAAGATATCACATTTATAAAATAGTTGACGAAATAATGCACTTTAGTTTAGTGAAAGAATTAGTTATTCAATGACCAACCAACTAATGTACAAACTTTGTAGTAAGATTTACTTGGATCAAAGAGACAGCTTTTGTTGTCCTATCTCTTACATATTTTCCCGTAATTTAGGATCGTTATAATCCTTGATAACGAGCGATGCCCCTGCATCTAGTAGTAGCATTTGTTCAGGGTTTCAAGTAGCCACTCCAAAAGCCGCCATCCCGGCTCCGTTAGCTGCTTTAATTCCAGAAACATAATCCTAGGCAACAAACACAACACACACACATAAAAGATTACATAAAATTAAGAAGAAAAGAAACGAAAAAAGATTACATGGGTCCGAGTCATGAAATGCACAAAAAAATATTACATGACAACGGAAGAACCTATGAAGGATCGAGGCTGTTTATTTTTTTCATTTCTGCACATACAGAGGTGATTCTGTTCCATGAACTTTGACTATTGGGGTCAAATTTCTTACATTCTCATATTAAACAAAAAGTGAAATCTTTGACAAAGTCGAATTGTCTTATTCCGTTTTGTATTAGTAACAATATAGTTGGCACAGAGGTTTCTCATTCACTTAACAGATTATGTTTGCGGACCTTACATGTCATCATGTACATTATTTGGCAACACAAGTATTAGACTATTAGTAGAGGTGCCAATGTTTACTCATTTACTTATTAACATATCAATTGGTGATGTGTTATATCATTACATGTTTAGCTGGGTCAAAAAATCAATACCTAAAAGGGAAACATGTCAAATAGGCCGAACGGGTCTAAATGGTTATGAATCACCTAACGTGTATTTAAACCATATAATTTAAAGATTCAGATGATTAGTTCCTTCTGTAAATAAATGTGTTTTTGAGATCTTATACAAATATTAATTATTTTAAATAACTGGAGAAAAACATGTTTGCAGGTTCAACACAAGCTTGCCACATTTCAGCCCATACTAAAGATGACCCATTTAAGCCTCCACACATATGTATTAAAAAACTTGGCTATTTTGAGAGAAGGTTGAGTTGAGTTCATACCTCAAACACAAATGTGCGATTTGGGGATACTGTTAAGTGCATAAAGAGCCTTCAGACATAAATCATGAACAGGTTCTGGTCTTGCACATTCTTCAGCTTAAACAAAGACTTCGAAGAAATTTTGTAGTTTGAACACTGAAATCAGCAACTCAGCATTTGATCTCCAAGCATTTGTAACAGCAGCCCGCTTCAAGCCAAAATCTTATAGCCATTTGCATATATCGTGCAAGGCGCTTATAGGCTAATTGTTCGGCTACCAATTTGTTTATTTATAGACAGGAATTAAAAGTTGAAAATTAAGGTCAAAATGACTTGAATAAGCTTCAAGGTGAGCCCTAATGTGAACATTTTGATGATATTGATGTAGCAAGAACTAGGGGTGTGTGTAGGGTGACATAGGTCGAAACCGGACCGGACAAACCCAAACCCAAAACCGAATTTCAAGACAACTTAACTTGAGGACCAGACTATTAAAGGGTGGGTCGGTCTCAGTTTTGTTGCGATGGGCGGGTCGGTTGGACAAGGACAGATTTGGACATTTGTATGTTGGATTAGCTGCAACTTGACCCCTATGCTGGTCATTAGGTTACCCATAAATCCACAAGTAACCTGTTTATGACTTTATTACATGTCAGCATTTATAAGCAAAAATAAAATGAACCCATCTTTGATCGCCGTTGACTTTGACACCACATAACTTATGCATAACATTTCCAGCAGCCCAATTCCAAATCTGGAAATCTTGTATAGGAAGAACATAGAACAGATCAGCCTTTATTGCAGCCTCAACAATCAAAATATCATTTGCATTTTCTTCTAAGCCTATTGTTGCGGTTATGATTACCCAGTAGTACAAACATAACATTAAATTATCAGGTTAAAATATTTTCAATTAAGTCAAGTCTCTGGTTTCTCGCTCGGTCTAGGGTTTTTTTTAGGTTCGAACTGCGTAAGTGTTTGTTGGGTCGGTTTATCGGGCCGAACTGGATGTTACTCGCCCCGGACAAGAACCATAAAAGTTTTAAATTTAATGTTTGACTTTGACCTCAGAACTCAAATTTGACATAAATATTATATACATTGAAGTCTTGAAGAGAATTCCCATTGTTAAATTAGTCATACACTTAATCCACATGGATTCCAGATTAGAGAGTAATGTTTGACCTCAAAAGTCCAAGGGGTTATGAACTAGCGTTTATGTCAAATTTCTGTTTTATATCATAATAGAAATTACCTTCTAAACAAAGCTTCCTTGTCAACCATGAATTGCATGGCCTTCTTAAACTCCCAATCACAAAGAACACTGCAAAGCTCTTCATTATGCTTGGCATTAAACCCTATCTATAAAAACGAAAATCAAATGCTCTCTAAGTATGATTTGAGTCAGAAAGAGTTCCATCAATATCGAAAAGGATTGCTGCATGAATAAATCACATTTTCTAGTAAACAACAAAAGGTTGACATAAAGGTCAGATGCATTCATTTCGAAACATTGAATTATGTGATTTATGTATGTTTTAACAGGTCGTTTGGCTCGCGTCTCGATATGAGTACTGCGTATCACCCACAGACCGACGGTCAGAGCGAGCGCACTATTCAGACACTTGAAGTTGAGGGCGTGTGTTATTGATTTTGGGAAGGGTTGGGAGAGACATTAGCCATTAGTAGAATTCTCCTACAACAATAGTTACCACACTAGCATCAAGGCAGCTCCGTTTGAGGCATTATACGGGAGGAAGTGTCGTTCACCTCTCTGTTGGGCTGAAGTGGGTGACAGTCAGATTTCAGGTCCCGAGTTGGTATTAGAGACATCAGAGATGATTGTTAAAATCAGGGAGCGTATGGCAGCAGCTCGTGATCGTCAAAAAGCCTATGCTGATAAACGTAGCAAGGAAGTAGTGTTCGAGGTGAATGATCACGTTATGTTGAAAGTTTCACCGTGGAAGGGCGTTGTACGTTTTGGAAAGCGTGGCAAGCTTAATCCACGCTACGTTGGGCCGTTTAGAGTTCTTGAGCGCATCGGTACAGTGGCTTACAAGCTAGAATTACCTGATGAGCTGGGTAATGTTCACGATGTCTTCCACGTTTCGCAGTTGAAGAAGTGTTTTGCAGACGACCCGCTAGTGGTACCATATCAAGAGTTGAGGATCGACGACAGGTTGCAGTTTGTCTAAGAACCTATTGAGATCATGGATAGGGAGGTCAAAGTACGCAAGCATAGTCGTATTCCGATTGTTCGAGTCCGTTGGAACTCACGGCGGGGACCGGAGTTCACATGGGAGCGAGAAGATCAAATGAAACTCAAGTATCCTCACCTTTTTCCTAAAGATAAAACAGAATCTAGTAAAGCTGGTGAATCTCGGGACGAGATTCCTCTTCAAGTTGGGGATGATGTGGCACCTGAGGAAAATCCGCAACAATCTTGATTTCTCACTTCACTTTAAATTTCGGGACGAAATTTCTTTCAAGTTGGGGATGATGTGACAACCCGAACTTTCAAGGTCCATATTTCTTCGTCGCGTGATCCTGTTTCTTGTTATCCCTCTTTCGTATTTCTTACGACGATATGGATTGGTAACACTTATGACTGTAATTAGATTGCTAAATGAATTTTGTGTCTAAGTAAGGAGGTATAAGTGTAACAACCCTCGGTAAAACCAACATCCCTCACATTATTCCGATACCCTAATATATCTTACAAAGTCTCAAAATGTCTTATAATACGCCCCGTATGTGAAAACCGAGCCTAAATTATGTTATAGTTATAAAATACAAATAAAATACTGAATTTTAAGTTAATGCGGGCCGGATTAGGATTTGGTTAATCCTAATGCGGGCCGAGTTAGGACCAGGCTTTGACTTTGTTGACTTCTTTAGTCAAAGCGGCCCGCTTTAGGGTTCCGCTAAGTCAATGCGGGCCGCGAGTGACCTGTATACGCGATATCACCAGAAGGCGACACGTGTCACAATCGTGTCAACCCTAGAGATGACTAGTCAAAGCTATGGCTAGAAGCGGCCCGCTTTAGGTCTAGTGTTATGCAATGCGGGCCGCGTGGAGACCTTAAATCACAACTATAAATAGAAACCCTCAGATTCAGTATTCCGTCGCTCACAATCACTTCTTAATCTCGAATTCTGAAATAGAGAGCTTATATTTTGGGTATTATACCCCTAAATTAGCGAGGTTCTGCTCCGTTGTAAGTATTATAACCCCGGTTTCATAATAGTTACGCTGCCCGATTGATTTAGGGTTCCGTAACAACTGTCGTGGTTCTGCCCGACGTAGTTGTTGGAATGCCGTCTCGGGGAGGGTATTACTAATATTTTCAAAGGGTTGTGATACTAATTAATGTACATTTGTATAAATTATAGATTATAGCCAGGAAACCCTTACGGAAAGCTTAAGACAGCAATGTGAGTTTATCCTCTTTTTGATAATGTTTTTGGAATAATTTACAAAACCTTAATTGTTTACAAATGTGATTAAGCGGTGATTGAGTCTTTGTAGTCTTCAATTACTGCCGGTATTATGGGGTTTTGTATACAAAATTTACTACTTGCGAGTAGTATGTCAATATGACAATTCATTATCATTGGACGACGAGTTAGCCAATGGGTAATTTGACCATAGCCATAGATCCGGTCGAGTGGCAAGTACTGAATGAGTAATTGTGTAGACATAAACAATGTGATCGCTCTCAATACTGTTTTAATTACTAAAATGCTATTTGATTAAACTGGGATTCACTCACCAGTATTTCCGACTGACAAATGTTTTTAAAACGCGTTTCAGGTAACCCAATGTGACAGCCAATTAATAGAAAGCCAGCTGGAGAGCACTAAAGGCTTGGGGATAATGTGGCTATAAAAGTTACCTAATAAACGATGTTTTAAATTCAATAAAATAGGGTTTGTCCCTATATTGTAATAAGAAACTTGGGTTTTGCCCATGTGTTTATTAATATCAAATATGGTGGTTTTACTCTGATAAACATTTCCTAACTACGATCCTGATGTAATATTCCGCTGCGAGGTTAATATAACCAACCTGATACCACCACTGGGATCATGTCCGCCCGTTCCCGGGTAACAGGGATCGGGGGCTGTGACAGAAGGTGGTATCAGAGCCTAGCCACTGGTCTGAGCCAAAGAAGTGTTCTGCTGACACTTAAATTCTACCTTTTGTGTTAGGAAATAGATTACGGAAATACGTGCATAACTGTATTTACTTGTTATGTGTTATTTAACTATTTGTTAGTTTTCAGTATGAGTGATCAAGGAACTTCAGATCTGAATCGTCAGTTATTTGATTCCCCTAAGAGTGAAGGTACCTCATCCCAGCCTGCCCTCTCGGGGTACGTTGCTGATCAGGAATATGGAATATTTGCCTTTAGAGCACAATCTGAAGAACCATTTCCTAGTAAGAAAAGAGGATGGTTTAGTAAAGAAGCTTTTGCTCGTAGGAAAAGAATGAGGAAATTGCAACAGTAAAGAACTTTAGCAGCTATTAAACGAGAAACCGATGCCCATACTCAAGATATGCTTAATAGAAGATTAGCTAATTTCCATATTTTAGCTACGACTGCTGCTGACCCAGATCTGGAACAACAAGTAGCCCCACAACCCTTACCTGTAATTCCAAATCAACCCATGGAAATAGAAAACATCGATAATCAAATAGAAATGCATGAATTTAATCCGGAAGGAATCCCTAGGATACCTGCACCAAACCCTCTAGACCCAAATTACGACCCCTGGTGGGATAATAATAGGGATTTTGTGCAAAGATATCCTATCCAGGATTATCCACCCATGCGGAACATAGAAACTTACCCAGGTATGGACCCTTTAGATCCCTATTACCAAAATGATTATATTAGGGAAATTTTAGAGGATCCTTACCAATTTCAGGAGCTGTCACCCCTATCTCAGGAACCAGCACCCCAGTTTCCAAACCCAGTCCGAGAACCTGCACCCCCAATGAGTGCAGAAAACGTTCAAGAACTTAGGACTTTTGGGGAGGAAATTTTAGAAAGCAGTGAGAGAATGCGTCAAGTGGGAGAGCGTCTCGTATGGATATACGATGAGCGCAATATGGATTTTTGGATAAATCCATATCCGTGAATGTGAGAATGGAGGAAGCAGTAGTAATAAAATAAATAAAAGATGTTTGTATGGATGCATATTACTAGTGTGATTTTATTTTCTGTCAGTATTGTAATTTCATTTCAGTAATAGTGTGTAACAGAAGCATAATACTATATGAATAGAGTAAAAGTAGCAATGATCTACGTTTTTGGTTAAAAATATGTGTTATATGATTAACTAAGATTAAGATATTAATTATGATATTAATATGAGATAAATGTTTAAAATTCAGATGGCCGATGAAGAAAATCAAGGAATTCTGAATAACGATAATCATAGTAACATTCATGTGGGAAATGAGAATCCAAGCAACAATAACCATGGAAATCAATTGGATAATAGCGCTATTCAACACATAGTAGCACAAGGAATTATAGATGCAATGCCATTTATAGTTCAAACTGTTAAGGATGCTGATAACAAAAGTAAGCATAGCAGTAAACGACCAAGTGAACAAGAAAACAGTGTAAACAATGGACCCATACTTCAATTGCCTATTCCCAAAAGAAGAAGAACCATGCCTTATGGTTGTTCTTATAAGGAATTTTGGTCCTGCAAACCAATGGAATTCTCGGGCAATGAAGGGGCTATTGCAACCTTACGTTAGATAGAAAAGACTGAGGCAGTTCTAAGGATAAGCAAGTGTGCTGAAGAAGATAAAATATTGTTTGCTTCTAATCTGTTTAAGAATGCAGCACTAGAATGGTGGAACACTATCCTCCACTCAAGAGGAAGTGATCAAACCTACAATATGGAATGGGAAGAATTTAAGAACAAGGTAGAAAGAAAATTCTGCCCACCCAATGAGAAAGAACAGATAGCAGACAAATTTTTACATCTTAGGATGACTGGTGTGGATAGTAAGGGATACACTAAAGTATTCTTCGAATATGCTAGGATAGTGCCAACTCTTGCTTCACCAGAACCAGTGTTAATTTCTCGTTATATTTGGGGATTGATAGGAGAAATTAGACACATAGTCAAGGCAACTAAACCTCAAACCATAGAAGAAGCTGTAGAATTAACAAATACCTTGACTGATGAATTAGTCCGTACTAGAGAAGAGGATCAGAGGAGAAACCTAACCCAGAGATTGACGCAAGAATTTCGTTCTGGAAATTCTAACCGTGGGAAGAATGTAGGTTATACTTCTGCACCATACTGTAGGAATTGCAAAAGAAAGCATTCAGGAAGATGCTCCATATATTGTAACTTTTGCAAAATATCGGGACACAAGGAAGAAAATTGCAGGAAGAAAGTTAACAGTCGTATATGTTACAATTGCGGAGAACAAGGTCATATCAAGCCAAACTGTCCAAAATTAGCTCCAGCTTCAGACAACAAGAATACTAAAAATGCTAGAGCATTCGTGCTGACTGCGGATGAAGCCAGAATGATCCCAGATGTCATAGCTGGTACGTTTTTAGTTAATGATATTTTTGCTAAAGTATTATTTGACTCTGGTGCAAACCAAAGTTTTATTAATACGTCGTTTTGCAAAATTTTAAATCCATCATTAACTAAATTACCCCAAGAATGCTTAGTAGAGACAGCTAATGGAGAAACTGTTAGAATTTCTGAAATCATGCAAGGGGCAAACATAGAAATTTCAAATCAGAAATTTATAGCAAACCTATATCCCATGAATTTGGTAGGATTCGATGTTGTTTTAGGAATGGATTGGTTAATAGCCAATAAAGCTAATATTTTATGTGATCAGAAATTAATTCAAATAGATTCACCAAAAGGTAAAAAGATCACAATTAAAGGAGATAAATCCTCTAGAACCACAAAATTCATCTCTGTGATGAAAACTGCAAGTTTTATAAGAAAAGGTTCTATAGTGTATTTGATTTCGATAATCAATAACACTAAAGGAAAAGATTTAAAAGATATTCCAGTAGTATCTCAGTTTTCAGATGTATTTCCAGAAAAATTACCAGGGTAACCTCCAGATAGAGAAGTTGAATTCAGAATCCATATAATACCAGGAACATCACCAATTGCCAAAGCACCTTATCGTTTGGCACCCGTTGAAATGAAAGAATTAAAGAAACAATTAGACGAATTGTTGGAAAAAGGATTTATACAGCCAAGTTCATCGCCATGGGGAGCGCCAATATTATTTGTTAAAAAGAAGGACGGAGCAATGCGTATGTGCATTGATTACCGAGAATTAAACAAAGTCACGATTAAGAATCGGTACCCATTACCGAGAATCGATGATCTGTTTGATCAACTGCAAGGAGCTCGATACTTCTCAAAAATCGATTTAAGGTCAGGATATCATCAATTAAAGGTACAGGAAGAGGATATTCCTAAAACCGCATTTAGAACAAGGTATGGTCATTATGAATTTACTGTCATGCCATTTGGTTTAACCAATGCCCCAGCTGCATTTATGGACATGATGAACCGAATATGTAAGCCATATTTGGATAAATTCATAATTGTATTCATAGATGATATTCTAATTTATTCTAAGAATAAAGAGGAACATGCAAAACATTTGCACGCACTTCTAAGTATATTAAGAAAGGAAAAACTTTATGCTAAATTCAATAAGTGCGAATTTTGGTTAGAACAAGTACAATTCCTTGGACACCTAGCAAATCATGAAGGAATTCATGTAGATCCAACCAAGATTGAAGCAATTACTAAATGGAAAACCCCTGAGTCACCAACCGTGTCACACCCCGATTTTCCACGTGTCACCGGTGGGCCCGGTGGGGTATCGTGACGTCGTTGGTATCATCATAGACAAACAACACAATATATTAATGCACGGCGGAAGCGAATGATAGATTCGTTTTAACTTTAATTAAATGTAATAATAAAATATCACACGTAGTCAAAACGGATCCACAGGCGGATCGAAAATAAAATAGGAATAAAATTGTTCAACAGTTTATTTGTCGCCCAAGCTGCGAGACTTATTGAGGACGTCCTAGAAGACTGCCAGCCTAGTACGTGTAGTACCTGCACTTAACCTTTTGGGAAAAATACGTCAGTTTACACTGGTAAATACAAATCAACTGACTCATTTGAAAAGTTTGAAAATTTATTTAAATGCACAAGGCATAAAACATTTTATTAACTTGGGTCAATTATTTAATATAATCATGTGAACGAATTACATGTTACTTGCGTTCAGTGGCCCGGATCTAGTCCGGGTAAAAGATCAAAGGACCCACCACAGTAAAGAGTTATACACGGTAAGGTGTATGCCTACACCCCGTGCTCAAGTCGTGGCCATCTCGTAAGATGATGCCAAGGATATCCGGGACATGGTCAATTAACCCCCCAAAGGCCCTAAGATAACAAGACTGTTTAAACGAGCCGATTAAACTATTCAACTATCCACACGCATTGGTGGAGGATTTAATGCTCGATCAAGCGGTATTCTATATACCGTAACCCAAGCCCGTATAGGGAAAATAAGTCAAAATGTATTTACCTGAGTATAGTAATAATTCACAATTAGCAGTGGAGGTATCTTTTACTAGTTCTTCTTATTCTGGAACAAAAGGTTTATAACAACCTATTAGATTCCTAACGGGTCTTTAATTAAGCCTAAGCCTAGACCGGTTAGTTTTAAGAGTGATACGGTTCGCACGATTAAGCGAAGGCCGGATAGAATGTGAATTTGACCCGACAAGTTTGAAGACTTGTATAATATGGGTCTACTAAACACATTCTGGATTTTGAGATAAAAATGATATTGTTTGACCCGTTTCGGTCGATTTATGCAAACTAGTTACATAAACCGAACCGAACGCGAAAAGGGCGTTACGGGCGACCATAAGAGTCATATGCAATTTTTCTGAGTTGGTATGCTTTAAATATGTTAAAAATATCAGCAAAGTACTTTCTATTATGCCCGGAATGGATTTAGACTCGACTTATGCCTCATAAGGGCATTTTGGTCATTTAAAAGTTATAAAAAGAGTTTATTTGTAAATCTGAGTTTCGGGTCTGTTTTATACAGAAAATAAACTTAACTTATTGTTTTATAACAGTAGGGTATGACCCATATGTCAAATACATCATTTAAAACCATGCTTTGCACCGTAGGGGCATTTTGGTAATTTTACAAGGGCCATAAATGCCAAAATTTGAAATCTGAGTTTATAAACTTATATTTACTGTTAATATATAAAAACATGCTTAACACATCAGTAGATATAAGTCATATATGTTTAATAAGGCTATAGTGTGATTTATACGTTAAAAATGCCGAATTAGGCAATTTAGAGCCGCTTCCGGGTTTGTAAAAGAAAGCTGATATTTTATAAGTTCCAGAAGGCTCAAAATACTTCATTTAATAAAAAAAATCAGTAGGAAGTGGTTTGGGGTCAATCGGATTTGTAAAACTTGTTTTATGACCGAAAAGGGCAAATTCGGTATTTACCGAATTTGGCTTTAAGACTTATGTTATGCTCATCCAAAAATTTAATAAAAATTTTTAAAAATCTCAAAATATTACATAATATCAGTGTATGAAAAGTTTGATACCAAAAAGTGGCCTTAAATAGGTTATACGCTAAAAGCGCCGTTTATGCACATAAAGATGTAGTTTTTACGATATCGGCCATAACTCAAAATCTGGACCATCAACTGATCTCAAATTTTCGGTGCAAGTTTATAATTTAGTAATAAAGATTTCTACTCTTTCACTTTTCCAAAAATCATGTTTTATATCGAAAAGGGCAATATAGTCATATTTGAGCATAAACCGATAATTTGCATATGAGCTGGTTAACCATGGAATTATGATATGAAATTCCAGAGGGTTGTTTATACATGAGACTAGGTCCAAAATATGCTCTAATGCAGATCTTAACATGCATGTACGGATCAGAACTGGAAGTCAACGAAAAAGTCAAATATTGTGACTTTCGGTTCCGATTTGGGTCTAAACAGAAAATTGTCGAGTTGATCATGAAGGAACACATTTTTACACTTATTATAAAGTTATTTTGATGATCAAACAGGTTGCATGTAGCCTACATTACTAATCAAGCTTAATTTTGCAATTTACAATTCTGTTGACTTTTTACATAGAGCTTTGACTCGACAATTTGCATGCTTAGAGTGTGAATCTGAAAATACCCTTTTAGGGGTTTGTTACACACATAAATACCATCATATTGGTACTTTCAATTCGAGATATGACTGAGCATATTTTGATTTATAGCAAAGTCAAACCGTATTTACGACGGATTGACTTTTAACGATTACACTAGGCTAGAATGAATTTAAAAGGGATTTGAACACTTACAATGCTCCTAATCAAGCTTAGTGATCACTAGGAAGTGGCCTTCAGACTCAGAAAGCTCCAGAGAATGCTTTGTGAATTTTTAGAAATGCAAGTGTTCTTAAGTTTGCTACTTTGGTGATCTTGGAGCAAGTTCTAATCAAATTTATGGCTGATTCAGGTGATATAAGATGAGTACAAGGGTTTCAGAATGCATGTAATGTGATTGGTGAGCCCATTGAGTCGATTATAGCTGGCATAAGTCGGTTTAAAACTGAAAACTGGCAGCTGTGGGTTATTTTCGCGAACTGGGCTCTTCACGCGGCCCGCGTGCCATATGGGCGAAGTCTAACGCGGGCCGCCTGGGTCCGTCTGATCAAAACTTCTTTTTAAAGTTTCAACTTTGGTCCCTAGACTTTTGTAACGAGGTTTAAGCTATTTATTTTGCCTTCTAAGCCCTCAAGTCTGGTTTTTAAGAACCTTGGGACTTTTATAAACATGGCGAAGTCCTCGGTTCACTTTGCGCTTGCCCGAAAGGTCATGAAAATCAACGTTGACGCTTTTAACCCCTCGTTTACGGTTTTGGCCATAACTTTCTCATACGTTCACGAAACTTCATGAAATTTTTACCGCATATTCTAGTGAGTATATTTTAGCATTACAAAGCTTCGGGGCTGCCAAAAGTTCACTCAGAGGTATAAATTCAACATGTTGACACTTTTAGTCCCTATAGTTTGTAATTCCTCACTTTCGTGCAATTTCCGCTTCGTATGATCCATGAACCATCCGTTTAAGGTTATAAACATTATGTAGGGTTATCATAGAGTCTATTTATCCATTGTTGACACTTTGGACCCTTACGTTCCATAGTTTTCACTGTTTGCCAACTTTAGTCCCTCTAAAGTTTGTTTTCTCATACTCTAAGCCCATGACACGTGTCAACACATTATTGGACGTAAATTTTCGAGGTGTTACATCCTCACCCCCTTAAAAGAAATCTCGACCTCGAGATTTACTGAAACAAATGAGGGTATTTGTCTTTCATCGTGGATTCTACCTCCCACGTGTAGTCGGGTCCTCTACGGGCATCCCATTTGACCTTGACAAAAGGTATATGCTTCCTTCGAAGCTTTCTCACCTGTCGATCCTCGGTCGACAAAGGTTTTTCCACAAATTTTAAACTCGCGTCTATCTGCACATCCGTATGTGGCATGATATGTGAATCATCAACGGAACACTTCTTTAGATTGCAGATGTGAAACACATTGTGAATTCCACTGAACTCTTCTGGTAAGTTCAACTTATAGGCAACTGACCCGAAACGTTCGATAACCTCGAAAGGTCCTATGTATCTCGGGCTTAGTTTGCCTTTCTTCCCGAATCGCATCACTCCTTTCCAAGGCGACACCTTAAGTAGGACTTTTTCACCCACTTCGAAGTGAAAATCCTTACGACTTGGATCCGCATAACTTTTCTGCCTATCTCTGGCAGCTTTCAAACGATCGCGAATCTGGACGATCTTATCCGTTGTCTCAAAGACAATTTCTGGTCCTGATAGTTGGACTTCTCCAACTTCCGCCCAACAAATGGGTGATCTACACTTTCTACCATATAAGGCCTCAAAAGGCGCAGCTTTTATGCTGGTGTGGTAGCTATTGTTGTAGGAGAATTCAATTAGGGGTAGGTTCTTATCCCAACTACCACCTAAGTCAATCGCACATGCTCGCAGCATGTCTTCCAACGTTTGAATAGTACGCTCGCTCTGACCGTCAGTCTGTGGATGATAAGCCGTACTAAAATTCAAACGTGTGCCCAAAGCTTGCTGGAAACTTTTCCAAAAATGTGACGTGTATCTCGTATCTCTGTCAGAGATAATGGACACAGGTATTCCATGCAAAGCTACAATCTTATCAACATATAATTGGGCTAGCATATCTGAACTGTATGTTTCTTTGATGGGTAGGAAATGTGCTGACTTCGTCAGTCTATCCACTATGACCCATATAGTGTCGTTTCCCTTTCTCGTCTTTGGTAACTTGGTGATGAAATCCATCGTCACCATTTCCCATTTCCATGTGGGAATTTCCGGTTGTTGTAACAAGCCTGATGGCTTCTGGTGCTCAGCTTTGACTTGTGCACAAGTCAAACATTTAGCCACGTAGGCAGCTACGGACTTTTTCAAACCAATCCTCCAATAGTTGGCCTTTAAATCCTGATACATCTTATCAGCTCCAGGATGAACAGAATATTTAGAACTGTGGGCTTCCTGGAGGATAACATCTCGAAGTCCTCCAAAGACAGGAACCCATATTCGCCCATTTAATCTAAGCATTCCGTCCTTGTCTTGGGACAGTTGTTCCTCAGTTACTCCCAATTTTTCTTCAGGATAGTTAGCTTCCAACACAGCTTCCTTCTGTGCAGCTAACACCCTTTGGTTCAAATCATTCCTTATCTTAATGCGCTTGGCATTAATTCTGATTGGTTTCACTCTTTCTTTCCTGCTTAAGGCATCAGCAACTACATTTGCCTTTCCTGGATGGTATTTTATTTCAAGATCGTAATCATTCAGAGTTTCCATCCATCGCCTTTGTCGCATGTTTAAGTCCTTCTGATTAAACAAATGTTGAAGGCTCTTGTGATCTGAATAGATCACACACTTGGTTCCATACAAGTAATGCCTCCATAGCTTTAATGCAAATACAACGGCACCCAGTTCCAAATCATGGGTAGTGTAGTTCTTCTCGTGTACTTTTAGTTGTCGTGAAGCGTAGGCAATGACCTTGCCTCTCTGCATGAGTACACAGCCCATACCAGTGTGTGATGCGTCACAATACACCACAAATTCTTCTATACCCTCAGGCAATGTTAGTACTGGAGCATTGCTCAACTTTTTCTTCAGGATGTCGAAGGATTCCTGCTGCTTGGGGCCCCAATCAAACTTAACCTTCTTGCGCGTCAATGAAGTTAGGGGCGCAGCAATCCTTGAAAAGTTTTCAATGAATCGCCTATAGTATCCTGCTAAACCCAAGAAGCTACGAATTTCAGTCGGCGTCTTTGGCTCTTGCCAATTCATCACTGCCTCTACTTTAGCGGGATCCACTTGGATACCACGCTCACTCACCACATGTCCAAGAAATTGGACTTCTCGAAGCCAAAATTCGCACTTCGAGAATTTGGCGTAGAGTTTCTCTTGGTGTAGGAGTTTGAGAATACAACGAAGGTGTTTCTCGTGATCAGCCTTACTCTTAGAGTAGATAAGGATGTCGTCAATAAAGACTATGACGAATTTGTCTAGATAAGGCTTGCAGACGCGATTCATGAGATCCATGAATGCGGCTGGTGCGTTAGTGAGCCCAAAAGGCATCACTAAGAACTCGTAATGTCCATAACGAGTCCTAAACGCTGTCTTGTGCACATCTTCATCCTTGACCTTCAACTGGTGATAACCTGACCTTAAGTCGATCTTCGAAAAGTAGCTTGCCCCTTGTAACTGATCGAACAGATCGTCGATCCTGGGCAAAGGATATCTGTTTTTGATGGTGACTTTATTCAGCTCGCGATAGTCGATGCATAAACGCATCGATCCATCCTTCTTCTTAACGAACAGAATAGGCGCTCCCCAAGGGGGCGAGCTAGGTCTAATGAAACCTTTAGCTAAAAGAACGTCTAACTGCGTCCTTAATTCCTTCATCTCCGTTGGTGCTAACCTATAAGGTGCTCTTGCTATCGGTGCTGCACCCGGGATGATGTCAATTCGGAATTCCACTTGCCTATCTGGTGGTAAACCAGGTAGTTCTTCAGGGAAAACTTCGGGGTATTCCGAAATAACAGGGATGTCTTCAATCTTTGGTTTTGGCTCTTCAATAGTGACTTGTGCCATGTAAATGACACAACCTTTCTGCATGCACCTGGATGCCTTGAGCATGGACACTTGCTCAGGCAATCCATGCCGGGTATCTCCCTGGATAGTGAGTGACTCACCTGACGGAGTTTTCACTACCACTTGTTTTCTATTGCAGACAATCTGGGCTTGGTTATGCGATAACCAATCCATGCCTAATACTATGTCAAAACCAGCAAGTTTAAAGGGAAGTAAGGATAATGGAAACGAGTGATTCCTAATGGATATAACACATCCATCTATGACATTTGAGGCGGTTTCTATGGTTCCATCAGCTAATTCCACTTCATATTTTACACTTAATGGTTTTACAGGCAATTTTAATAAGTCACAGAACTTATTATCTACGAATGACTTATCCGCTCCAGAATCAAACAGGACTCTAGCAAAAACGTTATTTACAAGAAACGTACCGGTAATCACGTTGTCATCTTGGACAGCTTCCTTAGCGTCCATCTTGAAGACCCTCGCGTTGGTCTTCTTTCCCTCTTCGGGTTTCTTGGCGAACTTCGGGCAGTTAGGCTTAATGTGCCCCTTCTCGTTGCAACCATAGCAGGTCGCATCTTTCAATTTCTTACACTCCAAAGTTTTGTGTTCTGTGGACTTACAGATTCCACAGGGTCTCGTGAGAGACTTTGACTCATGTCGGCATCTCCCAAAATGGTACTTCCCACAAGTTTTGCACTTTGGCTTTTCACCCGATCGCTGCCCATCTTTCCTCGATCCCGACCCTTTCCTGTGGCCGTCATTTCCTCGATGTCTCTTCTCGGATCTTCGTGAGGTATCGTCCTCACGTTTCCTCTTCTCGGCCTCTTTGCTCCTTAGCGATCTTAGTCGGACCGCATCCATTGTAAGAGACAAAGAGAGGTCAGTTACTGACCTGAAAGTCGTTGGCCGAGAGGCCTTCACACTTGCCTTAATTGCGGGGTCTAACCCTCCGATGAAACGAGCGATCCTCCTTGGTTCAGGAGTCACAAGATATGGAACCAAGCGAGACATCGTGTTGAATCTCGTTAAGTAGGCTTGGCAATCCAAATTTGTCATCACCAACGACACAAAGTCGGACTCTATTTTCTCCACTTCATGCTGTGGGCAGAAATTCTCCTTAATGAGAGCAACGAACTGCTCCCAGGACATGCCATACAAATGCACCTTTCCTGTGGCCTGGATTAGCGATCTCCACCACGCTAGTGCTTCACCTTTGAAGGACTGGGACACGAACTTCACTATGTCCTTCTCTGCACACCCACTGATGTCTACCACAGTGTCAACCTCATCCAACCATGTTATGCAATCGACTACCCCCTTCTCCCCAGTGAAGTCTCTGGGCTTACACGAAACGAAATACTTGTATGTGCATCCTCTAGCTTGAGGTGCCTCATTTCTCGCAATCTTCAGAGAGGGGACACTGTTCTGATTGGAAGAGTGTCTGTCGCTGTCTTTCTTTAACTCCTCCTTCTTAGGTATTTCCTTTTTTGAGGGTGGCTTACTATGAGCCTCAGACTGAACCCTGGGTTTCGACTTGGGATGAGATGCAGACCGGGTCCTACTATGGGTCCCGTTAGACTCAGTATATGGTATATTCAACGCTTCTACAACTGCCTCTTGTACTAATGCTTTTAATTCAGCTCCAGTTACAAGTATTTTACTGTCATCATGGTTATCTGCTGGGTGACTGTTGATTTCTTCGGACTTTGCCATGTAGTCTTATATGCTACACAAAGATAAGGACAAAGTCTATTTAGAAATCTTAAACAGTGTTATCGTTCTTGACGATTTATTAATCATGGTAATTAACAACCATATTAGTTAATTTGTTAAGCGCTTATATTTAGGACTTTTATAAAAATTTTATCCTAAAGCGATTTATATGTTGGCACAAATGGCCTAGTCACGTAGACAGTTTCTAAATTATAAATTTAGATTTTTATAGGATTAAAGCTTGAATAATCAAGACGAATAAATCCTTTTTCTTGGCAGGGAGTCTATAAGCTACAGCCGCCTTTTTGTTTTATGTGACATTTATTATGACCCGTAGGTATTATGTCACTTTCCATTATATATTAAATATAAATTGGATAATTTATTAGATAGGGTGACATGGGTGATTTCGCGAATCACACTAGTCAAGAGTGTTAACATATTTACAGATGTTAACAGAGATTTGAATCTTTTATACAGGTTTTACCATCTTGGCCAGGTCTTTAATATGACATTCGAGCTAGGTTTTACCTTTTTAAGATCCTTATTATTAAAATGGTGAATTACAATTTATACAAGCTATTTTCCATTTATTCCAATATTATATTTATGCATATAATTTAAAATGAAAAGCTGAAATTACCATTCAAATTTAAAGTAAACAAATACATGATTGCCCTAAACGGGACTTTAACAAAACAAGTGCCCACGCAGGGGCTAAACAAATAACAAACCCTCGCAGGGGTTAAAAGAGACATGCCCACGCAGGGGCGGAACAGAATAAATACCCACGCAGGGGTAGAGTACATAAATAAATAAACAAATGTCCACGCATGGACATGATTAACGATAAGCAAACAAACGAAGGATTTAATGATCCTTCTTGCTCTTCCCTTTAATCAAGCTTACTACCTTCTGAATCATTCCCCGGTTTTGCCTCTGAGTAGCCTCCAACCTCGCCCCAAACTCCTGACGCACCCCTTGAATCTCCTGTATAATTTCCTGAACCTGGGGTGGTGACATCGTAGGCGCCTGCAGATAGTACGGAGGCTGAGGCTGATACTGTGGAGGTGGAGGAGGCTGATAGAATGAAGGTTGAGTAGGGGGAAACTGCGGGGGCTGAAGAGGAGGTGGCTGCTGGTACCCATAAGATGAGTACCCATAGGTCGGCTGTCCCGTAGTCCAGGGACCTCCATAAGGACCTTCAGGATGTAGCGCGTTGTAGTTCCACGCTTCCTGATACGGATCCACGCTGGCATAATTGTAGTTGGTGTTGCCCGGTGGATCGAAAGGGTTATACGCCGCAGTACCGGCGTAGGCAGGAATAGGGTCCCCAAAACCCAGTGGTGGTTGTGCTGCAACCGGTGTAGTATTCACTTCTGAGATGGGGTGTGAAAATCCACCCATCTCTTCTTCTTCTTCCTCTTCATGAACCGGCGAGTACCGGCTACTGCTGGATAGCGGAGGGGTACGAATACGCACTCCTCCCCGCGAGGACATCCTCGCGTTCGTTCCTCTCCTTCGCCTCGGGGGCGAGGGAGGTTGAACCAAAGGTGGTGGTGGCGGTGGAGTAACTACCACAAATCGAGAATCCACAGATGGATCCTGCTGCTGCTCTGGCTGATGCTGCTGCTGGTGGTGCAGAGGAGAGCTGTGGTAAGACTGGTGTACGGGAGAGTTGTGATAACTGGGGGTCCATACCCAGTTATGCTGTCGAAACTTCTCCTGGAAGCTATCGGGACCGTTGTAAGGCGATCCCAAATATGGTGACCCATCAGATATCTCGATGGGGTGGTTTGGTGTTCCGGAGGGAGGCATCACAGGGTCAGTATCCTCGTCCATCTCCATCTGGTTATCGCCAGAAAAGTGGTCTTCGGGGCCAAGTGGGTTAAAACCCACTGGTTCCTGCATGTAGTCGTCAGGGTTATACAACCCTTGAAAGGTGGGGGACGTGTTGTCGAAGGGCGACTGGTGTCCAGGCAGAGGTATGTAAGACTGCTGTGAGTGGTGGGGCTCATTCTCTGAATGAGGCCCGTACGAATGTGGAATGGAGGGTGAGGGGGTATGATCGGTAAAAGACCTCCAAAAGTTCTCTGCATCTGTGTGTTGGTGGTCTGGAGGTGGTCGTCGGCTTGAAGGCCCTGCCTCGTGGTCATTAGGTGCCACGTACCCTCTTTGTCCTCTTCCCCTCATCCTTGGCGGCATATTTATAACCTGTCAAAAACAAACAAGTGATACAACAAAATATATATAAGAGACAAAGTTAGAAATAAGACCAAAATTTGGAAATTTCCTAAGTTCTTTGTCTAGACTCGAGAATTCGAGAGTTGTGCAATTGTGTCACTGAGATTAAACACAAAAGACTAGTGTTTAATTCACTCAGAGTTGGCTCTGATACCAACCTGTCACACCCTGATTTTCCACGTGTCACCGGTGGGCCCATTGGGGTATCGTGACGTCGTTGGTATCATCATAGACAAACAACACAATATATTAATGCACGGCGGAAGCGAATGATAGATTCGTTTTAACTTTAATTAAATGTAATAATAAAATATCACACGTAGTCAAAACGGATCCACAGGCGGATCGAAAATAAAATAGGAATAAAATTGTTCAACAGTTTATTTGTCGCCCAAGCTGCGAGACTTATTGAGGATGTCCTAGAAGACTGCCAGCGTAGTACGTGTAGTACCTGCACTTAACCTTTTGGGAAAAATACGTCAGTTTACACTGGTAAATACAAATCAACTGACTCATTTGAAAAGTTTGAAAATTTATTTAAATGCACAAGGCATAAAACATTTTATTAACTTGGGTCAATTATTTAATATAATCATGTGAACGAATTACATGTTACTTGCGTTCAGTGGCCCGGATCTAGTCCGGGTAAAAGATCAAAGGACCCACCACAGTAAAGAGTTATACACGGTAAGGTGTATGCCTACACCCCGTGCTCAAGTCGTGGCCATCTCGTAAACAATGGACCCATACTTCAATTGCCTATTCCCAAAAGAAGAAGAACCATGCCTTATGGTTGTTCTTATAAGGAATTTTGGTCCTGCAAACCAATGGAATTCTCGGGCAATGAAGGGGCTATTGCAACCTTACGTTAGATAGAAAAGACTGAGGCAGTTCTAAGGATAAGCAAGTGTGCTGAAGAAGATAAAATATTGTTTGCTTCTAATCTGTTTAAGAATGCAGCACTAGAATGGTGGAACACTATCCTCCACTCAAGAGGAAGTGATCAAACCTACAATATGGAATGGGAAGAATTTAAGAACAAGGTAGAAAGAAAATTCTGCCCACCCAAT
This sequence comes from Helianthus tuberosus, assembly GCA_030545235.1. NCBI lineage: Eukaryota > Viridiplantae > Streptophyta > Magnoliopsida > Asterales > Asteraceae > Helianthus > Helianthus tuberosus. The sequence continues at coordinate 9,194,843 of CM060450.1, read as the reverse complement.
GAGAAAGAACAGATAGCAGACAAATTTTTACATCTTAGGATGACTGGTGTGGATAGTAAGGGATACACTAAAGTATTCTTCGAATATGCTAGGATAGTGCCAACTCTTGCTTCACCAGAACCAGTGTTAATTTCTCGTTATATTTGGGGATTGATAGGAGAAATTAGACACATAGTCAAGGCAACTAAACCTCAAACCATAGAAGAAGCTGTAGAATTAACAAATACCTTGACTGATGAATTAGTCCGTACTAGAGAAGAGGATCAGAGGAGAAACCTAACCCAGAGATTGACGCAAGAATTTCGTTCTGGAAATTCTAACCGTGGGAAGAATGTAGGTTATACTTCTGCACCATACTGTAGGAATTGCAAAAGAAAGCATTCAGGAAGATGCTCCATATATTGTAACTTTTGCAAAATATCGGGACACAAGGAAGAAAATTGCAGGAAGAAAGTTAACAGTCGTATATGTTACAATTGCGGAGAACAAGGTCATATCAAGCCAAACTGTCCAAAATTAGCTCCAGCTTCAGACAACAAGAATACTAAAAATGCTAGAGCATTCGTGCTGACTGCGGATGAAGCCAGAATGATCCCAGATGTCATAGCTGGTACGTTTTTAGTTAATGATATTTTTGCTAAAGTATTATTTGACTCTGGTGCAAACCAAAGTTTTATTAATACGTCGTTTTGCAAAATTTTAAATCCATCATTAACTAAATTACCCCAAGAATGCTTAGTAGAGACAGCTAATGGAGAAACTGTTAGAATTTCTGAAATCATGCAAGGGGCAAACATAGAAATTTCAAATCAGAAATTTATAGCAAACCTATATCCCATGAATTTGGTAGGATTCGATGTTGTTTTAGGAATGGATTGGTTAATAGCCAATAAAGCTAATATTTTATGTGATCAGAAATTAATTCAAATAGATTCACCAAAAGGTAAAAAGATCACAATTAAAGGAGATAAATCCTCTAGAACCACAAAATTCATCTCTGTGATGAAAACTGCAAGTTTTATAAGAAAAGGTTCTATAGTGTATTTGATTTCGATAATCAATAACACTAAAGGAAAAGATTTAAAAGATATTCCAGTAGTATCTCAGTTTTCAGATGTATTTCCAGAAAAATTACCAGGGTAACCTCCAGATAGAGAAGTTGAATTCAGAATCCATATAATACCAGGAACATCACCAATTGCCAAAGCACCTTATCGTTTGGCACCCGTTGAAATGAAAGAATTAAAGAAACAATTAGACGAATTGTTGGAAAAAGGATTTATACAGCCAAGTTCATCGCCATGGGGAGCGCCAATATTATTTGTTAAAAAGAAGGACGGAGCAATGCGTATGTGCATTGATTACCGAGAATTAAACAAAGTCACGATTAAGAATCGGTACCCATTACCGAGAATCGATGATCTGTTTGATCAACTGCAAGGAGCTCGATACTTCTCAAAAATCGATTTAAGGTCAGGATATCATCAATTAAAGGTACAGGAAGAGGATATTCCTAAAACCGCATTTAGAACAAGGTATGGTCATTATGAATTTACTGTCATGCCATTTGGTTTAACCAATGCCCCAGCTGCATTTATGGACATGATGAACCGAATATGTAAGCCATATTTGGATAAATTCATAATTGTATTCATAGATGATATTCTAATTTATTCTAAGAATAAAGAGGAACATGCAAAACATTTGCACGCACTTCTAAGTATATTAAGAAAGGAAAAACTTTATGCTAAATTCAATAAGTGCGAATTTTGGTTAGAACAAGTACAATTCCTTGGACACCTAGCAAATCATGAAGGAATTCATGTAGATCCAACCAAGATTGAAGCAATTACTAAATGGAAAACCCCTGAGTCACCAACCGTGTCACACCCCGATTTTCCACGTGTCACCGGTGGGCCCGGTGGGGTATCGTGACGTCGTTGGTATCATCATAGACAAACAACACAATATATTAATGCACGGCGGAAGCGAATGATAGATTCGTTTTAACTTTAATTAAATGTAATAATAAAATATCACACGTAGTCAAAACGGATCCACAGGCGGATCGAAAATAAAATAGGAATAAAATTGTTCAACAGTTTATTTGTCGCCCAAGCTGCGAGACTTATTGAGGACGTCCTAGAAGACTGCCAGCCTAGTACGTGTAGTACCTGCACTTAACCTTTTGGGAAAAATACGTCAGTTTACACTGGTAAATACAAATCAACTGACTCATTTGAAAAGTTTGAAAATTTATTTAAATGCACAAGGCATAAAACATTTTATTAACTTGGGTCAATTATTTAATATAATCATGTGAACGAATTACATGTTACTTGCGTTCAGTGGCCCGGATCTAGTCCGGGTAAAAGATCAAAGGACCCACCACAGTAAAGAGTTATACACGGTAAGGTGTATGCCTACACCCCGTGCTCAAGTCGTGGCCATCTCGTAAGATGATGCCAAGGATATTCGGGACATGGTCAATTAACCCCCCAAAGGCCCTAAGATAACAAGACTGTTTAAACGAGCCGATTAAACTATTCAACTATCCACACGCATTGGTGGAGGATTTAATGCTCGATCAAGCGGTATTCTATATACCGTAACCCAAGCCCGTATAGGGAAAATAAGTCAAAATGTATTTACCTGAGTATAGTAATAATTCACAATTAGCAGTGGAGGTATCTTTTACTAGTTCTTCTTATTCTGGAACAAAAGGTTTATAACAACCTATTAGATTCCTAACGGGTCTTTAATTAAGCCTAAGCCTAGACCGGTTAGTTTTAAGAGTGATACGGTTCGCACGATTAAGCGAAGGCCGGATAGAATGTGAATTTGACCCGACAAGTTTGAAGACTTGTATAATATGGGTCTACTAAACACATTCTGGATTTTGAGATAAAAATGATATTGTTTGACCCGTTTCGGTCGATTTATGCAAACTAGTTACATAAACCGAACCGAACGCGAAAAGGGCGTTACGGGCGACCATAAGAGTCATATGCAATTTTTCTGAGTTGGTATGCTTTAAATATGTTAAAAATATCAGCAAAGTACTTTCTATTATGCCCGGAATGGATTTAGACTCGACTTATGCCTCATAAGGGCATTTTGGTCATTTAAAAGTTATAAAAAGAGTTTATTTGTAAATCTGAGTTTCGGGTCTGTTTTATACAGAAAATAAACTTAACTTATTGTTTTATAACAGTAGGGTATGACCCATATGTCAAATACATCATTTAAAACCATGCTTTGCACCGTAGGGGCATTTTGGTAATTTTACAAGGGCCATAAATGCCAAAATTTGAAATCTGAGTTTATAAACTTATATTTACTGTTAATATATAAAAACATGCTTAACACATCAGTAGATATAAGTCATATATGTTTAATAAGGCTATAGTGTGATTTATACGTTAAAAATGCCGAATTAGGCAATTTAGAGCCGCTTCCGGGTTTGTAAAAGAAAGCTGATATTTTATAAGTTCCAGAAGGCTCAAAATACTTCATTTAATAAACAAAATCAGTAGGAAGTGGTTTGGGGTCAATCGGATTTGTAAAACTTGTTTTATGACCGAAAAGGGCAAATTCGGTATTTACCGAATTTGGCTTTAAGACTTATGTTATGCTCATCCAAAAATTTAATAAAAATTTTTAAAAATCTCAAAATATTACATAATATCAGTGTATGAAAAGTTTGATACCAAAAAGTGGCCTTAAATAGGTTATACGCTAAAAGCGCCGTTTATGCACATAAAGATGTAGTTTTTACGATATCGGCCATAACTCAAAATCTGGACCATCAACTGATCTCAAATTTTCGGTGCAAGTTTATAATTTAGTAATAAAGATTTCTACTCTTTCACTTTTCCAAAAATCATGTTTTATATCGAAAAGGGCAATATAGTCATATTTGAGCATAAACCGATAATTTGCATATGAGCTGGTTAACCATGGAATTATGATATGAAATTCCAGAGGGTTGTTTATACATGAGACTAGGTCCAAAATATGCTCTAATGCAGATCTTAACATGCATGTACGGATCAGAACTGGAAGTCAACGAAAAAGTCAAATATTGTGACTTTCGGTTCCGATTTGGGTCTAAACAGAAAATTGTCGAGTTGATCATGAAGGAACACATTTTTACACTTATTATAAAGTTATTTTGATGATCAAACAGGTTGCATGTAGCCTACATTACTAATCAAGCTTAATTTTGCAATTTACAATTCTGTTGACTTTTTACATAGAGCTTTGACTCGACAATTTGCATGCTTAGAGTGTGAATCTGAAAATACCCTTTTAGGGGTTTGTTACACACATAAATACCATCATATTGGTACTTTCAATTCGAGATATGACTGAGCATATTTCGATTTATAGCAAAGTCAAACCGTATTTACGACGGATTGACTTTTAACGATTACACTAGGCTAGAATGAATTTAAAAGGGATTTGAACACTTACAATGCTCCTAATCAAGCTTAGTGATCACTAGGAAGTGGCCTTCAGACTCAGAAAGCTCCAGAGAATGCTTTGTGAATTTTTAGAAATGCAAGTGTTCTTGAGTTTGCTACTTTGGTGATCTTGGAGCAAGTTCTAATCAAATTTATGGCTGATTCAGGTGATATAAGATGAGTACAAGGGTTTCAGAATGCATGTAATGTGATTGGTGAGCCCATTGAGTCGATTATAGCTGGCATAAGTCGGTTTAAAACTGAAAACTGGCAGCTGTGGGTTATTTTCGCGAACTGGGCTCTTCACGCGGCCCGCGTGCCATATGGGCGAAGTCTAACGCGGGCCGCCTGGGTCCGTCTGATCAAAACTTCTTTTTAAAGTTTCAACTTTGGTCCCTAGACTTTTGTAACGAGGTTTAAGCTATTTATTTTGCCTTCTAAGCCCTCAAGTCTGGTTTTTAAGAACCTTGGGACTTTTATAAACATGGCGAAGTCCTCGGTTCACTTTGCGCTTGCCCGAAAGGTCATGAAAATCAACGTTGACGCTTTTAACCCCTCGTTTACGGTTTTGGCCATAACTTTCTCATACGTTCACGAAACTTCATGAAATTTTTACCGCATATTCTAGTGAGTATATTTTAGCATTACAAAGCTTCGGGGCTGCCAAAAGTTCACTCAGAGGTATAAATTCAACATGTTGACACTTTTAGTCCCTATAGTTTGTAATTCCTCACTTTCGTGCAATTTCCGCTTCGTATGATCCATGAACCATCCGTTTAAGGTTATAAACATTATGTAGGGTTATCATAGAGTCTATTTATCCATTGTTGACACTTTGGACCCTTACGTTCCATAGTTTTCACTGTTTGCCAACTTTAGTCCCTCTAAAGTTTGTTTTCTCATACTCTAAGCCCATGACACGTGTCAACACATTATTGGACGTAAATTTTCGAGGTGTTACAAACCGAGATTAGAAGTTTCTTAGGATTGGCCGGTTATTATAGAAAATTTATTCAAGATTTCTCAAAGATAGCCATTCCCTTAACTACGTTGACTTGTAAATCTGTTAAGTTTGAATGGGGACCAAAACAAGAAGAAGCCTTTAGAATTCTTAAGCAAAGATTAACCCATACACCTATATTAGCATTACCAGAATGAACTGAAGACTTCATAGTCTATTGTGATGCTTCTAGATTAGGTTATGGATGTGTGTTGATGCAACGCCAAAAGGTTATAGCTTATGCATCAAGACAACTTAAGAATCATGAAAAGAATTATTCAACCCATGATTTAGAATTAGGAGCTATAATTTTTGCCCTTAAAATTTGGAGACATTACCTTTATGGTAGTAAGTTTACCATATTTACTGATCACAAGAGTTTAAGGTATGTTTTCAGGCCGTAAGAGTTGAATATGAGACAAAGACGTTGGATGGAATTTCTTAGTGATTATGATTGTGATATTCAATATCATGAAGGAAAGGCAAATGTAGTAGCAGATGCTTTAAGCCGAAAATATCATGAAAAACCAAAAATGGTACGTTCTCTTAGATTAAATCTGCAAGTAGATTTAAATAATCATATAAGAGAAGCACAAGAATCAGTAATCAAGGATGATTCTGAAAAATTAAAAGATATGCTAAAAGAATTGGAACAAGGAATAGATGGAATTTGGAGATTCCATAAAAAGAGAATGTGGATACCTAAATTAGGAAACTTGCGTAATTGTATATTAGAAGAAGCACATAAATCTAAATATACAATGCATCCAGGAAGTTATAAAATGTACCAGGATTTAAGGAAAAATTTCTGGTGGATAGGAATGAAAAAGGACATAGCAACTTATGTTTCTAAATGTTTAACTTGTTTACAAGTTAAAGCAGAACATCAGAAACCCTCACATTATTTCGATACCCTAATATATCTTGTGTAACAACCCTCGGTAAAACCAACATCCTCGGTAACAACCCTCGGTAAAACCAACATCCCTCACATTATTCCGATACCCTAATATATCTTACAAAGTCTCAAAATGTCTTATAATACGCCCCGTATGTGAAAACCGAGCCTAAATTATGTTATAGTTATAAAATACAAATAAAATACTGAATTTTAAGTTAATGCGGGCCGGATTAGGATTTGGTTAATCCTAATGCGGGCCGAGTTAGGACCAGGCTTTGACTTTGTTGACTTCTTTAGTCAAAGCGGCCCGCTTTAGGGTTCCGCTAAGTCAATGCGGGCCGCGAGTGACCTGTATACGCGATATCACCAGAAGGCGACACGTGTCACAATCGTGTCAACCCTAGAGATGACTAGTCAAAGCTATGGCTAGAAGCGGCCCGCTTTAGGTCTAGTGTTATGCAATGCGGGCAGCGTGGAGACCTTAAATCACAACTATAAATAGAAACCCTCAGATTCAGTATTCCGTCGCTCACAATCACTTCTTAATCTCGAATTCTGAAATAGAGAGCTTATATTTTGGGTATTATACCCCTAAATTAGTGAGGTTCTGCTCCGTTGTAAGTATTATAACCCCGGTTTCATAATAGTTACGCTGCCCGATTGATTTAGGGTTCCGTAACAACTGTCGTGGTTCTGCCCGACGTAGTTGTTGGAATGCCGTCTCGGGGAGGGTATTACTAATATTTTCAAAGGGTTGTGATACTAATTAATGTACATTTGTATAAATTATAGATTATAGCCAGGAAACCCTTACGGAAAGCTTAAGACAGCAATGTGAGTTTATCCTCTTTTTGATAATGTTTTTGGAATAATTTACAAAACCTTAATTGTTTACAAATGTGATTAAGCGGTGATTGAGTCTTTGTAGTCTTCAATTACTGCCGGTATTATGGGGTTTTGTATACAAAATTTACTACTTGCGAGTAGTATGTCAATATGACAATTCATTATC